>JAIOJX010000025.1:186083800-186715800 GCA_022376925.1 Tragulus kanchil
ACCCAAGTCTAGACACATAAATGTCAAACTATTTAACAAGAAGCAGTTAGCGCAGAAAAACACTTAAATGGCAATTGAAGGGTCTGATGAGCCTTAAAGTAGCTTACGAGGATTTATGGGAGATAAAGACAGTTTAACTAAGCCTGGAGCCGGGCCCCGAGGCCCAGCACGGGGGCCAGCGGGCTTTGTCTTCCCTGCCAGGCTGCCGCGTGGGGCTGCCCTCTCTGAGGAGCAGAGCCCTGTTCTTCTGGCCCGTTTCTGCCTCTTGAGCACCGGGCTGTGTTTGCACTGATAACAGCGTAACGTGATTTCCACCCTGTCATGTGGAGCGGCAGCTTGCTTTCCAGTCACCTGGTGCCCAGCCACTCCCTGTTTAAATATAGCAATGGCCACAGCCGAGCGGGCAACCACCCTGTTCCAGGCACAGACATTACCGCCGGTGGCCCCAGACCGCCAGTGGGATGGGACTCGCGTTCATGTGGAAGGGGAGGGCGTCGAGACTGACGTTGTGCCCCAGGTCACTGCTGGGGGTGGACCTGAATCCCCCTGCCCCGGAGCCCGTCTCCACCCGCCCACCTCCCAGGCTGCCGCCCCGAGGTCCACTGTGGACCTGCGGCTGGTGGTCCGTGAGGGTCTCTGGGGACGAGGGAGGTGACCTCCCTGGAGCACCCGTCCCAAGTGCCCTTCAGCTGCCTGTTTGCTGGTTAGCGGAATCGATGGCGGCTTCTCCATTGTTGGTAATGACTTCAGGCCCATCCAGTCAGGGCCGCACTTAACGAGGCTCTGTAAATCACCCTCCGCACTCGGAGGGCTGACGAGAACAAGACTGGAGCTCGAAGGCGGCGCGGAGGGCCATGGACTCCGTCGCCGCCCCTCCTCCGGCGGGCTCTCATGGCCACCCGCTGCTTTCCCACAGGGAGACCTTGTCGTAAGCCCTAGGCTTCATTTCCAGGATATGCCAGCAAATCTCACGGTTGTGACGCGGACCTGCCTTTCCGAGCACAAAGGCACAGGTTGGCAGGTCTTCAGGTCACAGTCAGGACCGCCCACAGAGAGCAGCCGGCCATGTCTTCCTGAGGTGGGCACAGCCACGGTCCGCCTCTCCCTGCTTCCACGGCCTCCGAGTAGAGTGAAGGCTGCAGGCGGGAAGGCCCGCGGCCACCCCTGTGAGTCTGTCACGGCACCGAGTGTCCCTGCGCTGGACAGGGGAGCCCTTCGGGACGGGCACAGCACCAAACACAGCACCTGGTGCTCGGGACACGCTCAATGATGGTTTGTGTTCAGGGAAGAAGTGGGCAGGATCGCCGGGGCGAGCGTCGACAGCCACGGTGTGCACACGGCACCACTCTCGTGGCAAAAAAGTGAAGAGGAACTGAACAGCCTCTTGATGAGGGTGAAGGAGGAGAGTGAAAAGGCTTAAAACTCCACATTCAAAACCTTGGAAATAGTTCCATTACTTCAAGGCAAACAGATGGGGAAAAATGGAAACGGGCAGATTTTGTTTTCTTGGGCTTCAAAGTCGTCACAGCCATGGAATCAAAAGGCCCTTGCTTCTTGGAAGGAAAGCTATGAGAAATCGAGACAGTGTATTAAAAAGCAGACACGTCGCTTGGCTGAAAAAGCTCCACAGCGTCGAAGCCGCGGCTCTTCCCGTCGTCACGCAGGGATGTGCGCGCCGGACCAGAAAGAACGGATGCTTCGAACGGCGGCGCTGGAGGAGACGCCTGAGAGTGCCTTGGACGGCAGGAGGATCAAGCCAGTCACCCTGAAAGGGAATCCACCCTGAACAGTCCCTGGAAGGACGGGTGCTGGAGCCGAAGCTCCCGTGCTCTGGCCGCCTGATGCGAAGAGCCGACTCACTGGAGAGACCCTGATGCTGGGGGAGACGGAGGGCGGGAGACAGAGGGTGAGGTGACTGGAGGGCATCACTGGCTCGATGGGCGTGAGTCTGAGAGAGCTCTGGGAGCTGGTGGAGGACGGGCGGCCTGGTGTGCTGCAGCCCACGGGTCACAGGGAGGGCACGGCTGAGGAACGGAGCAGCAATAGCTCTGCTTTCCTTGGAGTCGAAGGACTTCTCTTCCAGCAACATGACGACCTAGCTGTCTGGAGGAATCCTCCCAACTCAGAATAACTTCAAATGCTGGATGAAATAAACATGCATTATACATTCACGTTATACGTTTCACGTCAAGTCTTTCAAGGTGCGTCTCTGCGTTAGTAAAAGCGTGAAGGGAGGCCTGCGGAGGCTAGAGGTGACGAGAGCTGGTGACCCAGGACGAGGAGCACAAAGGCAGGGCTCATCCCGGAGACTTCTGCCCATCGCGGGCGTCTTAGAGATCAGCCCTGAAGGGCCACTTGTATCTGGGGGACAAGAAAAAACCTAGGGTCATAGGTTGGGGGTACCCCTACATGAGCCAGGACTTCTGAAACGGGGTAAGAAAGATACCCAGAGGGAGACGGTGAGTTCTGTATATAACAGGGTAAGCTCCCCCGAGATGCCTTCCTACTCGGAACCCCAGCCAGGGCCTGACTTCGCTCGACTGCGCCTCCCCTCCGCAAAAACAGTGAGTGAGAGTGGGGCTCGGAGCTGTCCTAGGACCCTGGAGACGCCAGGCGTCAGGCGTGGGTGGGGCAGATCTGTCCTGGGATGCGTTACCCCAAGCCTCAGACACCCTCTGATAGTAGGTTACAACCAACATGAAGTACTGCAGCCGGCGCGGCGCCTCTGCCCGTGGGACTCTCCGGGCGAGAACACTGGGGTGGGCAGCCAGACCCTCAACGGCACCTCAGTCCAGAAAGAGGCTGCTCCTGCGAGGATCTGGGAGCCGCCTCAGGGCGGGACTTCCGGGTCTTTCCTGTTGACCCACACAGGTCGTCGTCTGCTGGATGGGTGGGCGGATGGACGGACGCGTGGACTTGCACGTCAGCTCCCCAGCAGCAGAGCCTGAGCCGGGACTGTGCCAGTGGCTTGCTGGGGGTGCTCTCAGGAGAAACCGGGGAACGGCACCGTGTCCCGGGCCCCTCGAGGCTGCGGGGGTGGGGGTCTGTCCCAGCAGCCACCCGTCACTGGCCGTAGGCCCCGGGCGAGGGAGACGTCCGCCTTGACCTCTCCGGGGCGGGTGGCTCAGGCTGGCCGGGGACGGCTTCTCAGGGAGGAGGGTGGCTGGGAGTCATTGGCACCCCCATCCCCAGCAGCTGGGGGCCAGGTGGGGCAGGAAGGGAGGGTGAGCGGCCAGGGGCTCGGGGTGGGGTCCCTGGAGCTGCAGCATCAGGACCTTGGCCCTTGCTGGAGAGGCAAACCCTCGGGCCTCAGACGTGTGGACGCTCTGGCGCTGGGCCGGCCGTTTCGGGCCCTGGTGACTCCGGTGTCCCCCAGACTCGAGAACTCCTCCTCTGCGCCTTGGCCTGTCATCTCACCGACGAGGGACGGAGGCCCAGGGTCTCTCCCTGCGGGGGCACGGAACCAGCCGGCCCAGTCCACTCCTGTCCCAGCGAGCTGGCCCCCAGGGTGGCTGGGCGGGGTGACCACAGGCTCGTGCCTTGACGCTGCAGACACGGACCCCATCGCGGTTCCGGAGGCCGGGGGCCTACATCAGGATGCTGGCAGGGCCGGGCGCTCTCGGGGCCTCTGGGGGAGGGTCCTTCCTGTCTCTTCCAGCTCCCTGTGGCTGAGGCGCCCTGGGATTGCGCCCACACCGCGCCTGCCTCTGCTCCATCTCCACGTGGCCGCCCCTCTGCGGGTCCTCTCTTCTCGCTATAAGGATATTTGTCCTTGGATTTAAGGCCACCCCAATCCAGGACGACCTCCTGCTGAGAGCTGTACTGTCATTAAATCTGCAAGACCCCACTGCCGGGGCGGCTGGAGGCTGGGTTGGCCTGGGTTCTGGACGATCTTATCCACGGCCTCTTCCTACGAGCGTCCATCAGCGGCAGTCTCTCCCTCTGTTTCGTGAGCCCTGAGACAGGGGCTGTTGCTGCCTTGTCCCTGGATCCCTGGCGCCATCCTGGGCCTGACCCCTGGCATGAGCTCACTGAGAGGGCACAGGAGGAGACCGGGGAAAGGAGATATTTAGAGCCAAACAAGCGTGGATTTGGCCCCTGTTCTGCCCTGTCCCTCGTGCCCCGGGCGTGCTGGTCTCTCTGAGCTGGCGTGTCTGTCAATGGGCGGTAATGGCCTCTACGCTTAGGTTCATCGTGAGTTTAAAGTAGATTAAACCACCAGGCACAGGCTGCATGCCCCGGATGAGAGCTTCGAATCATAGACGTTCTGAATTTCTCCACCAGGGAGGTGGAGCATCTTGGGATTATGGAGACCTGAGCAGGGAAGGGTCATGCAGCCCCTGTTCCTATGGACAGACGGGCCGCCAGGGGTCCCTGAATCCTGTGTCCGCAACCTGCTCACTCAGTCCCCAGAGAGCAGGGGTACTTCCAGGAACCGCCGTTCGCTGTTGGTGAGCGTGTCCTCCACGACGGAGAACAGGAAGGGGGTCCCTCAAACAGCAAAGGAGCTGCCGTGTGATCCTGCACTCCCACTGCTGGGCGTATATCCAGAGAAAGAGACGCTCCAGACAGACACATGCACCGCAGTGCTCGCCGTAGCACTGCTTCCAGCAGCCAAGGCATCGACGGGGGAGTGGATGAAGCAGACGTGGTATACACACACACGCACGTAAAATGGAATATTCCTCAGTCACTAGAAAGAATGGAACACTGTCATCTGCAGCAACATGGCGAGCCTATGGAGGGTCATGTGTAGTGAAGCCAGGCAGAGGACAAATGCTGCAGGACATCCCTCGTGTGTGATGTCTTAAAAGAAATGACACAAAGAAGCTCATCTACGAAGCGGGATCAGACTCACAGACTCAGAAAAGGAGCTCACGGCTACCGGGAGGGGATGTTAGGGAGCTTGCGGCTGTCTTGTGCACACTGCTGTGCTTGGAATGGGGGTCCGGCAGGCCTGCTGCAGAGCACAGGGACCCCACTCGGCGCTCGGCGTGGCGGAGAGGGGAGCCAGGGAGGATGACTGAGCCCCTTTGCTGTTCACTTGAAAGGACCACAGCACTGCTGATCAACTATACCCGACACAAGATAAACGGCACAGAAGGGACAAAGAAGGGGTGCTTCCTTTGTGGGGAGGGGCAGGAACGCTGCATGTGGCCGACACTCCCAGAGGAAGGGGGGCTGGTGACCTTGAGCTGAGAAGCAGGTTCCAGGAACAGCTCGTCATGATTGATCTGAGGGGACGCGCCCCGTCCCGCCCCCACCTGGGCCGCTCCCGCCTGGTCTGAGCACCTCTGCTTCCCGGCACTGCCTCTCTCGTCGCAGGAAAAGGTGTCTGCCTAAATTTAGAAGCTTTTCTGGAAGAGAGGTGCGGTGTGATGGACAGGGGACGAGGAGGGGGACATGGCCCAGGCCGCAGCCTCAGGCCACCGGCACTCAGACACAGGCTGCCTCCGGCGCGCAGGGCAGGGAGGGGCGGGAGCTGCCCTGGCTGGCCCCCCCGCAGCGAGGGCCCCGGGAGCGTGGCGTGGAGCCCACCAGCGCGGGTCTGCCGCGCGGGCACGGCTGTAACTAAGCCATCCTGAGGTCCCAGAGCTGGTGAGAGATGAGACCCGGCCCGCCTCCCCCTTGCTCAGGCCTGCTTCCATTCAGGCTGCTCCCCTCCCTCCCCAGACAGAGGGCTCTTTCCTCTGGCCACTGTCTTGGAGTCAAGGGTCAGGGCCCCGCCTTCGGTCTCCGCCTGCCTCTGGAGGTGCTGGTCAGAAGGATAAAATAAAATGGAATATTCCTCAGTCACTAGAAAGAATGGAACACTGTCATCTGCAGCAACATGGCGAGCCTATGGAGGGTCATGTGTAGTGAAGCCAGGCAGAGGACAAATGCTGCAGGACATCCCTCGTGTGTGATGTCTTAAAAGAAATGACACAAAGAAGCTCATCTACGAAGCGGGATCAGACTCACAGACTCAGAAAAGGAGCTCACGGCTACCGGGAGGGATGTTAGGGAGCTTGGCTGTCTTGTGCACACTGCTGTGCTTGGAATGGGGTCCGGCAGGCCTGCTGCAGAGCACAGGGACCCCACTCGGCGCTCGGCGTGGCGGAGAGGGAGCCAGGAGGATGACTGAGCCCCTTTGCTGTTCACTTGAAAGGACCACAGCACTGCTGATCAACTATACCCGACACAAGATAAACGGCACAGAAGGGACAAAGAAGGGGTGCTTCCTTTGTGGGGAGGGGCAGGAACGCTGCATGTGGCCGACACTCCCAGAGGAAGGGGGGCTGGTGACCTTGAGCTGAGAAGCAGGTTCCAGGAACAGCTCGTCATGATTGATCTGAGGGGACGCGCCCCGTCCCGCCCCCACCTGGGCCGCTCCCGCCTGGTCTGAGCACCTCTGCTTCCCGGCACTGCCTCTCTCGTCGCAGGAAAAGGTGTCTGCCTAAATTTAGAAGCTTTTCTGGAAGAGAGGTGCGGTGTGATGGACAGGGGACGAGGAGGGGGACATGGCCCAGGCCGCAGCCTCAGGCCACCGGCACTCAGACACAGGCTGCCTCCGGCGCGCAGGGCAGGGAGGGGCGGGAGCTGCCCTGGCTGGCCCCCCCGCAGCGAGGGCCCCGGGAGCGTGGCGTGGAGCCCACCAGCGCGGGTCTGCCGCGCGGGCACGGCTGTAACTAAGCCATCCTGAGGTCCCAGAGCTGGTGAGAGATGAGACCCGGCCCGCCTCCCCCTTGCTCAGGCCTGCTTCCATTCAGGCTGCTCCCCTCCCTCCCCAGACAGAGGGCTCTTTCCTCTGGCCACTGTCTTGGAGTCAAGGGTCAGGGCCCCGCCTTCGGTCTCCGCCTGCCTCTGGAGGTGCTGGTCAGAAGGAAGAGGACGAGGCCCTGCTCCCAGGGCACCCATTCCCCAGACCCACCAAGGAAGCTCCGGTTCCGCCGATGTGACGTGACTTGGTGAAGTCGGGCTAGGGCTAGCCTCCTGCCCCAGGCGAGGGCTCTCACGGTGGTGGAAGCCCTGCCCGGAGCAGGGTCTGATCCTGCCGCCCATCCTTGGCGGGCCGGTGAGTGACATGCCCTCACGGTCCCTCTACACTGCCCTTCCTCGCCATTAGCCACCTCCTGATCGATGTCCCATCCCACCAGACGAGGGGTCAGAACTCGTCAGACGAATCCTCGTCGTCCGGGGCGAGGGTGTGCCACTGTTTGATATGCCCTGAAGCCCCAGCAGACCACAGCACAGGGCGCCCCAGGAAGGGCCTTCCCTCTCTGAGCCCTCCAGCCCAGGCCACCTCCGGGAGGGGAGGCTCAAGGGAGAGGGCTGCGCGGTGCTGGGCGCTGTCCGTGGTGCTGAACCCCCTTGCGGGCACACGAGGCCCCTCAGCTCTCGAGACTGTGCCAGCCCAGTCCTTCAGCTTTCCCGAGCCCTGGCCTCATTCAGCTCCCATTTATAACTGCTTCCTCACTGTCCACCACTCACCAACCCTCGCTGTGCCCAGGCACAACCTTATATCATTGGGAAATGATAGATTAGACATGCTCCCGCCTTTGTGGAGCTCATGTGTGACCAACTGTCCTCATAGGCGGAAGGGGCCTCAAAGGCAGTGATAGAGCCAGTGTCCTGACCCTAGTCATTCTCCCACTCAAAAGTCCTGCGCTGTGGCTTCTGCTCACCGGGCTAGTTCCACTGGCAGAGGCTGCCTAAACAAGGGTAAACCAAGTGTGATCTTTTTACACAACAGAATAATCCTCAACCTAAAAATGCACGGAAATTCTCACACACGCTTCACAAAGATGAGCCTTGAGGACAACACGCTAAGTGAAGCAAGGCAGCCACAGAAAGACAGATGGTGTATAATCCCGCTTACGGGAGGTGTGAGAAGAGCCCATCACCAGAGGCAGGGAACGGTGGGCGCCAGGCTCAGGGCTCGTGTCTAATAAGGAATGAGCTCTGTTTGGAAAAGATGAGGGACAAGTTCTCAAGGCAGGCAGTGCTGAGATGGTGCAACAGGGTGACTGTGTCTCATTCTGCTGAACTCCATGCTCAAAACGCGTGAAATCCAACACAGACCAACTGCATAGCCCAGAGACCCAGACTCGATATCTGCAATGACCTGTAAGGGAAAGAATCTGAAAAAGAACATATATGTATGTAACTGCATCACTGGGCTGTGCACCTGAAGCTTACGCAACATCGCAAATCAGTTATATGTCAACAAAAATCATTGGAGTAGTAACTTTTATACTATGTATATTTTATCACATTAAAAACAGATTCATAAGTCGAAGACATGAGGCCACCACTGGCCAAGTTGCAAAGTTTGGACTTCACTAAGAAGAAAGTAACTATTAATAGCAGTGACCCGAGAGGCACTAAATACGTTTAAAGTAATTAGTTCATGATGATTAAAGGACACAAACCCTCGACTGGCCACCAGAGGAGGACACTGCTCTGAACATTTAGTACAGGTCTTTGTGTCAACGTATGATTCTACTGCCTGTGAGTAAACCAACAGGAATGGAACTGCTTGGTGGCATGGTAAATATTTATTTGACTTTATAAGAAACTGTCAATCTGCACACTTTGTTAAGAGGTTTTTTAAAAATCATAAATGTATGTTGAAATGTGTCAAAAACTTGTATGCACCTATTGAGATTTTCATATGATTTTTATCCTTCAATTAGTTTATGTGATGCGTCACATTGATTAATTATTGGCTATTGATATGTGTTGCTAAGTCCCCTCAGTTGAGTCTGACTCTTTGCAACCCCATGGGCTGTGGCCGCCAGGCTCCACTGTCCATGGGATTCTCCAGGCAAGATCACTGAAGTGGGTGGCCATGTCCTTCTCCAGGGGATCTTCCAGACCCAGGGATCGAACCTGTGTCTACTAGGGCTCGGGCGTTCACAAGTGGACTTTTTACCGATAACCCAGTAGTTTCCTGGGACTGAATTCTTTCAGTTTTTGCTGGTCTGTAAAGCTCTTTCCTTCTCCTTCACATCTGGATCAGCCTTGCCAGGTAGAATATCCCTGATTGTCGGTTTTACCCTGTCATCCCCCTCCTATGTCACGTCACTCCATTCCGGCCTTGAAAGCGTCTGCTGAGAAGTCAGCAGGTGTCCTCATGGAAGCTCCCTTGTGCATAACCAGTTGTTTCTCTCTTGATGCTGTTAAGATTCTCTCTTCCTCTTTGACTCTTGGCACTTAATAAAGAAGGGTCTTTGTGTGGACCGCTTTGGGCCGATCTTTTTTGGAATTCTGTGTACTTGCTCGATCTGGATGTCTGTCTCCTTTCCAACGTTAGGGAAGTTTTCAGCTCTTATTTCTTCCATCGACGTCTCCTCTCCTTTCTCTCCATCTTCTCCTTTCAGGATTCCTGAGTTGGTGCCCTTGGCATTGTACCAGAGCTCGTAAACTGTCTTCCTGTTTAGGATTCCTTTCTTCTTTGTCTTCTTTGTCCGTTCAGCGGGGGCAACTTTCCCTCCTGCCTTCCTGCTTGCTGAAGCATTCCTCTGCGTATCTAATCTGCTGCTGATTCCTTCCAGTGTATTCTTAATTTTCGTTCTTTATCCTTCAACTCTGGTTTTTCTCTGTGTCTCTAGATCTGCTGAGTTGCTCACTCTGGGCATCTGTTTTCTCTGTTGAACATCTCCATGAGGCATTCCTTCATCTCTTTATTGGGCAGACTGACGGTCTCCGCCTTGCTCGGGAGTTCATCTCTTGTTCCTTTCTCTGGAACACATTCCTCTGCTGCCCCATCTTGCCTCATTCTCTCTTCATCTCTGTGATTTGTTAGGTTGGTCGTCCTTCCTGATCTTGGAGAAGGGCCTTGTGTGGGCTACGTCCCCTGAGCTTGGCAGCACAGTCTCCTCTGGTCACCAGAGTTGTGTGCTCTGGGGGCCCCGGGGTGGCCTGGGCCACGCCCTCTGCTGTGGCCGGGCTGGCAGGAGGGGCTGGCCCCTGGAGACCTTGGCTGCCAGGCCTGGCCCACGGCAGGTGACAACGGGATCCTGGACTATAGCTTATTCAGTTACACAGTGTTACAACCTCTCGTGCGCTTTCAAGTTTGGTAATCTTATTGTTTTGTCATCATTTAAAAAAAAATATGTACCCTGGATACAAATTCTTTACCAGGTATTTATCTAGACCATATATCTATGCCTATATATATAGTAAATCTTCTTTCCCTATCTGTGGCTTTTCTTTTTCATCATCTTTTTTTTAAATTTTGGCCTCTTTAATTGCTTTTTTTCCCCATCCATCTTCATTCCTCGGCCTGCGTGGGCCTCCCATCGCAGTGGCCTCTCTCGTTGCAGAGCACCGGCTCTGGGCGCATGCACTCCAGAGCACTGACTTGTAATTGGACACACCGGTCCAGCTGCTCTGTGGCTCGTGGAATCTTCCCAGGCCAGGGGTCGAACCAGTGCCCCTTGCACTACAAGGCGGACTCTTTACCCACTGGACCACCAGGGAAGTCCTTTTATCATCATCTTTAAAAGCTCCTTTTGTAAAACAAAGATTTTCTCTAGTCCAATGTATCAATTTTTTCTTTGATAGTTAGTGTTTTCATGTTCTATTAAGAATGTGCCTGGGCTTCCCCTGGTGGTCCAGTGGGTTAGGACACCGCCTTGCAGTGCAAGGGGCGCCGGTTCGATCCCTGGCCTGGGAAGATCCCACGTGCCGCGGAGCGGCTGGACTGATGTGTCCAGTCACTGAACCAGAGCTCTGGAGCGCATGCGCCCAGAGCTGGCGCTCTGCGACAACAGACGCCACCGTGATGGGAGGCCCACAGGAGCCAAAGAACAAAGACGGATGAAAACAGAGAAAGGAAAGACCAATAGAAGTGGCCCGCCCGCTCCCCTCCCTCCCCAACCTGACCCCCGCCCAAAAATAAATAAATAAATAAATCTTTCAAAAAAAAAAAGAATGTGCCTAACCCAGGTTCATTGATAGAAGCTTTGACAAACCTAGATTGCATATTAAAAGGCAGAGACATCACTTGGCTGACAAAGGTCCATAGAGCCAAACATATGGTTTTTCCAGTAGTCATGTATGGACGTGAGGGTTGGACCATAAAGAAGGCTGGACACCGAAGAACTGATGCTTTCAAATTGTGGGGCTGGAGAAGGCTCTTGAGAGTCCCTTGGACAGCAAGGAGATCAAACCAGTCCATCCTAAAGGAAATAAACCCTGAGGATTCACAGGAAGGACGGACGCTGAAGCTGAAGGCCACCTGATGCGAAGAGACGAATCATTGGAGGAGACCCTGATGCTGGGAAAGACTGAGGGCAGGAGGAGAGGGGAGCGACAGAGGATGAGATGGTTGGATGGCCTCACGGATCTATGGCCATGAGTCTGAGCAAACTCTGGGAGCTGGTGGAGGATGGGGAAGCCTGGCGTGCTGCTGTCCTCGGGGTCGCAGAGAGTGGCACGCGCCTCAGCGACTGAGCACTCACAGTCTCAGCTGTGACATGAGTTCTGTGGTCCACTGTGAGGAGAGCGAATGGGAAGCCTGGGGGTGGGGGATGCGGAGCCTGGGGCTGTGAGTGGGGCCCGGCTGGGAGGGGGCTGTGTGTCTGCTGTGAGCTCATGATGGCACCTGGGGGAGCAGGGTGTCCCTCGATGACGACGCGACTATAGATACAAAGGTGAGCCCGCCGTCGGGGAAACAGGAGGCTCCTGCCAGCAGGAAGCGTCCTGTCCTCGGAAGTACGGAAGGACCCCGGGGGCTGGGCGGGGCTGGACGGCATCAGGCCTGCAGGACGCGCTGGGCTGTGCAGGCTGGGCGGAGCTTTCACCAAGCAGCTTCCCTCTCCTCGTCCACCGGAAGGCTGAGCCTACACAGCAGGAACAGCGTGACCGGTGCCTGTGAATCTGTGACGTCGATCTCCGTGATCCCACGCGGGGCTGGAAGCCGGGGCAGCACGTGAGGCACGAGGCTGGCCGCCCGGGAGCTGAGACGCGAGCGCCCTTCGGCCTCCGCGGGGACGCGTTCTCCTGCAGACACGCCTGAGAGCCGGGGCCGGACACTTGAAAAACGTCTCAAGACATCTGAAGAGCGGCGGAGACACGTGGGTTTGCTTAGGCCCTGTCCAAGCCGTCTTTCTTGTGGGATTCGGCCCGTTCTCTCGTGGAGCCCAGGCGGCCAGGAGGGAAAATGAAAAGCAAAGTTTGAAGGAGTCATCGCAGCGTCTCTCCTCCCCGGCCGCCTCGCCTCCCCTTTCAAGTTGACAGAAGAGGAGCTCTGCCCCCTCCCAGAGTTTCGGCGCACGTGAAATGCAGCATTTGCGCCGTCTCGGGTCCCACATTTGATTCTGATTTGCACCCAGAGTGTGATGACAGGCGCCCCCGGCCGATAATGGACGAGCCACGCTGGGGAAGGCGAGGCCCCGGCCCGCGTCGTCTCTCGGCCGCAGCCATCACTCAGCCGGGCCGCGGGCGTCTGTGAGCCCCAGGCCCGGGCGGCGGCCACGAACCCACCACCGCAATTGGCGCAGCTATGCAGGGTCAGGGGTCACTGGCGGGGTCAGGGACCACGCGGACTCCGGTGGTGGTCTGGAGAGCGAATGGGAAGCCTGGGGTGGGGATGCGGAGCCTGGGGCTGTGAGTGGGGCCCGGCTGGGAGGGGGCTGTGTGTCTGCTGTGAGCTCATGATGGCACCTGGGGGAGCAGGGTGTCCCTCGATGACGACGCGACTATAGATACAAAGGTGAGCCCGCCGTCGGGGAAACAGGAGGCTCCTGCCAGCAGGAAGCGTCCTGTCCTCGGAAGTACGGAAGGACCCCGGGGGCTGGGCGGGGCTGGACGGCATCAGGCCTGCAGGACGCGCTGGGCTGTGCAGGCTGGGCGGAGCTTTCACCAAGCAGCTTCCCTCTCCTCGTCCACCGGAAGGCTGAGCCTACACAGCAGGAACAGCGTGACCGGTGCCTGTGAATCTGTGACGTCGATCTCCGTGATCCCACGCGGGGCTGGAAGCCGGGGCAGCACGTGAGGCACGAGGCTGGCCGCCCGGGAGCTGAGACGCGAGCGCCCTTCGGCCTCCGCGGGGACGCGTTCTCCTGCAGACACGCCTGAGAGCCGGGGCCGGACACTTGAAAAACGTCTCAAGACATCTGAAGAGCGGCGGAGACACGTGGGTTTGCTTAGGCCCTGTCCAAGCCGTCTTTCTTGTGGGATTCGGCCCGTTCTCTCGTGGAGCCCAGGCGGCCAGGAGGGAAAATGAAAAGCAAAGTTTGAAGGAGTCATCGCAGCGTCTCTCCTCCCCGGCCGCCTCGCCTCCCCTTTCAAGTTGACAGAAGAGGAGCTCTGCCCCCTCCCAGAGTTTCGGCGCACGTGAAATGCAGCATTTGCGCCGTCTCGGGTCCCACATTTGATTCTGATTTGCACCCAGAGTGTGATGACAGGCGCCCCCGGCCGATAATGGACGAGCCACGCTGGGGAAGGCGAGGCCCCGGCCCGCGTCGCTCTCTCGGCCGCAGCCATCACTCAGCCGGGCCGCGGGCGTCTGTGAGCCCCAGGCCCCGGGCGGCGGCCACGAACCCACCACCGCAATTGGCGCAGCTATGCAGGGTCAGGGGTCGCTGGCGGGGTCAGGGACCACGCGGACTCCGGTGGTGGTGGAGGCGGAAGGGATGGACGGTCCGATGAACCGACCAGACGGAGGTGAGGGGGTGGCGGGGCGCCTCTGGCCGAGGTGGGGGCGGGCTGTGGTGGACCAGACGGCCGTGTCCAGCCTGGGGACAAAGCCAGCTCTAGCTAGTTCGATTCTGCTCCTTCTCCAAGGTCTTGGCCGTGGGGCTCGGTTGTGCTTTCCCACAGGGCTCTGGTCGGCCGGCGCCCCTCTTTCACCGACAGATGGAGGTGGACGTGGCTCTGTGCCCATGCAGTCCCGGCCGCTGAACGCCGCGTGTGTTTCTGCCTCCCTCTGGCTCCGTTGCCACGAGAGTGGGCCAGCCTAGCCTTCTGAGGACGGGAGGCATGCTGAGCACAGTGGGACCTCCAGCTGTCCCCACCGAGGCTGGCTGAGTCCCCAGTTGACCACACCTGCTCGAGCCTCAAGCTCCCTCTCCCCTTCCCCGGGTCCGTGGGGTCTGTTCTGCGGCACGAGCTAGCTGACGCGGGACCCTCCCTGGCGCGCCCACCTGCCGCCCCGCCCGCTCCTTCCTCCTTCCCTTTCCACCTTCCGCCAGACGGCGGGCGCCCTTGAGGGCCGCCCTGACACGGGCCCTTCCTCCCCAAGGACGCCGAGGCTCACGCCCCGGCTCTAAGCCACCCCGGCGGCAGAAGGACAGAAAGCTCCACGGAGAAGCAGCACCAGGCCCGGAAGGGTGCCGGCTCTGGAGGGCGGCCTCCCAGCTCTGCCGGGGCCAGCCCGGGGCCTCGGGCGCGGAGCGTGGAGGCCTGCGGTGCAGACGGCACTTGACGGACAGGAGGGGGGGGCTGGGTGCACCCCGCCGACGGCGTGAAATGCAGCATTTGCGCCGTCTCGGGTCCCACATTTGATTCTGATTTGCACCCAGAGTGTGATGACAGGCGCCCCCGGCCGATAATGGACGAGCCACGCTGGGGAAGGCGAGGCCCCGGCCCGCGTCGCTCTCTCGGCCGCAGCCATCACTCAGCCGGGCCGCGGGCGTCTGTGAGCCCCAGGCCCCGGGCGGCGGCCACGAACCCACCACCGCAATTGGCGCAGCTATGCAGGGTCAGGGGTCGCTGGCGGGGTCAGGGACCACGCGGACTCCGGTGGTGGTGGAGGCGGAAGGGATGGACGGTCCGATGAACCGACCAGACGGAGGTGAGGGGGTGGCGGGGCGCCTCTGGCCGAGGTGGGGGCGGGCTGTGGTGGACCAGACGGCCGTGTCCAGCCTGGGGACAAAGCCAGCTCTAGCTAGTTCGATTCTGCTCCTTCTCCAAGGTCTTGGCCGTGGGGCTCGGTTGTGCTTTCCCACAGGGCTCTGGTCGGCCGGCGCCCCTCTTTCACCGACAGATGGAGGTGGACGTGGCTCTGTGCCCATGCAGTCCCGGCCGCTGAACGCCGCGTGTGTTTCTGCCTCCCTCTGGCTCCGTTGCCACGAGAGTGGGCCAGCCTAGCCTTCTGAGGACGGGAGGCATGCTGAGCACAGTGGGACCTCCAGCTGTCCCCACCGAGGCTGGCTGAGTCCCCAGTTGACCACACCTGCTCGAGCCTCAAGCTCCCTCTCCCCTTCCCCGGGTCCGTGGGGTCTGTTCTGCGGCACGAGCTAGCTGACGCGGGACCCTCCCTGGCGCGCCCACCTGCCGCCCCGCCCGCTCCTTCCTCCTTCCCTTTCCACCTTCCGCCAGACGGCGGGCGCCCTTGAGGGCCGCCCTGACACGGGCCCTTCCTCCCCAAGGACGCCGAGGCTCACGCCCCGGCTCTAAGCCACCCCGGCGGCAGAAGGACAGAAAGCTCCACGGAGAAGCAGCACCAGGCCCGGAAGGGTGCCGGCTCTGGAGGGCGGCCTCCCAGCTCTGCCGGGGCCAGCCCGGGGCCTCGGGCGCGGAGCGTGGAGGCCTGCGGTGCAGACGGCACTTGACGGACAGGAGGTGCTGGGTGCACAGCCGACGGCGGCAGCGTGGTGCCCCTGAGCCGAGCCCCGGGTCCAGCCTGGGCCCACCCCTCCGGGCAGGGGCGTCAGCTGGGCTTGGCCACATCGTCCCTCCCTCCGGGAGGGGAGCAGAGCGGTAGTGCCCAGTGCAAATTTGACAACCAGACGCCGTGCTGAGGCCGGTGGGCTGCCCGGAGGCTTTGATCCTGGACGGCCTGGGCCAGCTGCACGCTTGCTGCCCGGGGTCTGTTTTCCATTTTGAGTTTGGCTGGGCCACCCCCTCCCTCACGGAAGATCCGTTTCAGGCCCTGTAGACAGAGCGATGGGCGGGAAGGAAAGGCACCTCCCTGCCTCGGGGGTGGCGCCCACTCACTCAGCCCCTGGGGTGGCAGGGGTCCCGGGAGTCCCCTGAGAGGTGGCAACGTGATGGGGCTGAAGGCAGAGGTGCCACTGACAGAAGCCCAGTGGCTCCGCAGCCCTCAGCGTGGTCACCGTGGTCACCATGGCCACTGGCAGCATGGCGCCCTGCGGAGGCTCTGAGGCCCGGTCTCCTTTGGGCCGCTGGGACGCTCGGCAGAGCAGCAGATGGAGGTTCGAGGGTGGGCACTGCCTAGCGAAGGAGGGAGAGGGTCTTCGCGTTTGGGGCTGTTCAAGAATCTTTGTTGAAACATCTGTGGATGCGTGAGTGGGTGGCTGGGCAGGTGGGTGAACGATGGGTAGAGAGGCGAGTGGACAGGTGGACGGACAGGTGAACGGACGGACTGCGGGTGGGTGGACAGCAGACGGCTATGTGGTCGGCAGACGATGGACGGACGAGTAGGTGGTTAGACGGGTGAAGCCCCCTTGCTTTGGCTTTAAAGAAGGGGCTAAGACGCCATCGTTCACCTAGAGAAGCCCCCAGCCTGCCCTGCTCCCTCCCAGCGTGGAGCAAACGTGACCTGGGAGCCCTGTGGGACGACAGGGGGTGTCGTGAGGAGAAACGGGAACGTGGGATCAGCCGTGGACTCTTGGCCAAACTGCCGTCTCTCTGCGGGGGTCGCCAGGACGGCAGCGTCGTGGAGTCAGGCCTTTGCTCCCCTTGCTTGCCTCTGCCCCCCTGTGTCTCAGCCAGGACGGGGTGTCTGTGCGCCTCAAAACTCCTCGTGCTGAAGCCCGGACCCTGGGGTGATGACACTTGGCGTTGGGCCTCCAGAGGGGATCGGGCTTAGACGAGGCCACGAGGGTGGGGCCCCCGGGGGGACGAGTGCCCCTGTAAGAAGGGACGCCAAGCTCGCTTTCTGCCGTGTGAACACACAGGGAGAAGTGGCCACCCGCAGGCCAGGAATTCCGCTGGCCAGCCCGGCGGGTGGTCCTAGGGTGGGCTCGTCCGCTCCCTGCTGTCGTGGGGCAAGTCCTTCTGGTTCTTCCGTTCGGCCGTCCCCGTCTGTCTTCGCCTGGACCCCGAGCGGCTGCTCCTGCTCCACCCATCTCCCCGACGCACTCGGGGACAGGCAGGCACCTCGGCGTGGGCCACGTCCCCTTTCTTGCCTCAGTTGTCCTGTCTGTCAAACGGGCCGGCAGTGCCCCTCGCCCGGCAGGGCTGCTGTGAGGACGGTGGGATGCGCCCGAGAGGCGCGGCTCTGGGTTCCAAGTGTAGCTGCCGTGCACGCCGGTGGTCGTAGAGCAGAGACCGGGAGGCGGCCGCCGGCCCCTCACGCCCACCCACGGCACTAGGCTCACGCCACAGCCACGCCCCGCCACGCACACACCCAGCCCCACATTCGATTCACCCAGCGTTTCTCTGCACGTGGCAGCCCTCCTGTGACACGGTGAATTCGTTTCCTGTGGGTGTGGTAACAAGATACCACGAGGGGCTGGGGCCTTCACCCAGCAGAAGGCTACTCTCCCGGCTCTGGAGGGCGGAGGTCCAAGATGAAGGGGCAGGTGGGCCGTCCTCCCTCCCAAGGTCCAGGGGAGGCCCCTCCCGCCTCTGGAAGCCTCCGTGGCTCCGGGGCCTCGGGCTTGAAGGTTCATCGCTCGGCTCTCTGTCCCGTCTTCAGCCACGCCTCCTCAGTGCGTGTTGTCAGATGTTCCCTGCTTCTTTCTGACTAGAACACCCATCCTTGGATTTAGGGCCACCTGCGACATCCAGGCTGCTTTCTCCAAAAGGCAAGATCCTTAACTCGACCTTGTATGCAAGGACTCGCCTCCCGAAGAAGGTCACATGACAGGTTCTGGGGACCCGGATGCAGTCACTTGTGCTGGGGGTGGTTTTTCGGGCTGCTGCGGGGAGACAAGACTCCCGGCCCTGACCTGCCTGCCTTCCAGACGGGAGAGCGGACGCGAAGGCGTCTGGAAGCACCACGGCTCCCCTCCTGCCGCCCCGTGCTGGGCCCCGGGAGGGGAGGCAGGTGAACAAGGCGTGGCCACACAGCCTGCCAGAGAGCCGCAGCCCAGAGCCAGGGAGGCCGGCAGGACCGGGCTGCCCCATATGTGGCAGCCCTGCCTGGGTGGGGTGGCGGGGAGGGCGATGGCGTCCCAGGCAGCAGGGGCAGAGTGAGGACCGGTCACCGATGGCCGGAAGGGGTGCCTCCAAGGCTGAGAGGGCTCCTCCAGGAGGAGGGAGGACCTAGAGCTCAGGGGTGGAGAGTGGGGTTTGCAGGGGAGGCAGCGGGCAACAGGGCACAAGGGTCTGGAGGAAGGAGGCTGGTGGGCAGCAGAGAGACCGAGCAGACAGGGCAGCGAGAAAGCCGGGCTCCACCGGCCCCCCTTCCCTGAGTCCTGCCCCTCCCTGGGCCGCTGGTCCCTGCCGCCCGCTACGGGATGAAGTCACCCACTCGGGCTGCCGGAGGGTGGTGGAGAAGGGCTCAGAAGGGCCAGGCCTGCGGGCGTGGGGTCCCGTGTGGATTCATCACGTGTCGTGGCTCCGGATGGAGCCCGAGACTCCTCCGTGCTCTCAGCTGCTCCGTCCAAAGGAGAGACGTGGCTGGAGACCTTGCCCAGAAGCCCCCCTAAAGGGCCAGATTCTGTTCTTCGAAGTCTGGGGGCCGGCTGATCCTTCCGCAAGAGAGGCTCCAGCTCTCTGAGAAGGAGAGAGGGCCCTTCTGCAGGCTGGGGTAGAGAGTGGGCCTGGGCTTTGAGGACGGAGGCCTGGGTCTGGGTCCCCACCTCCTGCCAGCCCCACGACACAGGCTGGGCACCCCCTGCCGCCCAGGCACACGGGAGCCCGCAGGCGGCTTGCACGCCTCTGCGCCATGAGCACCAGGGAAGGCTGGGCTCACACAGCTCCAACTAGTTTATCCCACGCTTTGCACAAGTGATTGTGAATTCAGAGTTAACACCAGCAACTAAGCTGTGGTTTCACTGACAGAGATGAGCTGAGAGAAGAGAAGGCCCGAGGGGCAGTCACTTGACAAGACCCCGGCCCTGACCTGCCTGCCTTCCAGACGGGAGAGCGGACGCGAAGGCGTCTGGAAGCACCACGGCTCCCCTCCTGCCGCCCCGTGCTGGGCCCCGGGAGGGGAGGCAGGTGAACAAGGCGTGGCCACACAGCCTGCCAGAGAGCCGCAGCCCAGAGCCAGGGAGGCCGGCAGGACCGGGCTGCCCCATATGTGGCAGCCCTGCCTGGGTGGGGTGGCGGGGAGGGCGATGGCGTCCCAGGCAGCAGGGGCAGAGTGAGGACCGGTCACCGATGGCCGGAAGGGGTGCCTCCAAGGCTGAGAGGGCTCCTCCAGGAGGAGGGAGGACCTAGAGCTCAGGGGTGGAGAGTGGGGTTTGCAGGGGAGGCAGCGGGCAACAGGGCACAAGGGTCTGGAGGAAGGAGGCTGGTGGGCAGCAGAGAGACCGAGCAGACAGGGCAGCGAGAAAGCCGGGCTCCACCGGCCCCCCTTCCCTGAGTCCTGCCCCTCCCTGGGCCGCTGGTCCCTGCCGCCCGCTACGGGATGAAGTCACCCACTCGGGCTGCCGGAGGGTGGTGGAGAAGGGCTCAGAAGGGCCAGGCCTGCGGGCGTGGGGTCCCGTGTGGATTCATCACGTGTCGTGGCTCCGGATGGAGCCCGAGACTCCTCCGTGCTCTCAGCTGCTCCGTCCAAAGGAGAGACGTGGCTGGAGACCTTGCCCAGAAGCCCCCCTAAAGGGCCCGATTCTGTTCTTCGAAGTCTGGGGGCCGGCTGATCCTTCCGCAAGAGAGGCTCCAGCTCTCTGAGAAGGAGAGAGGGCCCTTCTGCAGGCTGGGGTAGAGGGTGGGCCTGGGCTTTGAGGACGGAGGCCTGGGTCTGGGTCCCCACCTCCTGCCAGCCCCACGACACAGGCTGGGCACCCCCTGCCGCCCAGGCACACGGGAGCCCGCAGGCGGCTTGCACGCCTCTGCGCCATGAGGACCAGGGAAGGCTGGGCTCACACAGCTCCAACTAGTTTATCCCACGCTTTGCACAAGTGATTGTGAATTCAGAGTTAACACCAGCAACTAAGCTGTGGTTTCACTGACAGAGATGAGCTGAGAGAAGAGAAGGTTCCTTTGCTGATGCAATTTCTGTTAAGGAGCTGGACCGAAATACGGCCACCCGTGCTGACGGGACAGCTCATACGGCGTGAGGGCCCCTCTCTGAATCCAGTAATGAGACCATCAGCCATACACATGGTGGGCAAGGGTCGAGGTTGGGGTCAGCGCGGCCCGGGCCTGGTGAACCGGGTCAAGTGCTGTCCAGGTCGAGTGCGGGCGGGGTGGGTCAGGTTCCCGCGTCGGCGGCCCCGGGAGTCCCCTCCACTGCCGGTCCTTCTCGATGCTGGGGCAAAGGCGGGCGGGGCTCACTGGCCAGTCTCCCTCTGGGCCCGCCTCCCGGAGGTGCGAGTGGGCGGGGGTGGTACGGGATGAGGGAGAGGGGGCCCCGGGGCGGGTGGGGGCTGGGGAAGTGGGGAGCGGACTTGGGCGAGGAGTGAGTGAGAGCCCCGGGCACCCACAGAGCACCCACAGAGCACCCCTGGTCAGTGGCGGGTGGGCCCTGGAGTCCCGAAGCCAGGCCTGGACTCGAGACGCGGGTTTGCAGCCACCCACGTGGGCACCAGCTGAGTCGGGGGCGAGGAGGGACCCCAGGGCAAGGGCACAGGGTGGGAAAGCCAGACAGGTGCCCGGAGAAGCAGTGGCTGCAGGGGCTGACGGGAGTGAGCCAGTGGGGGAGACAGCAAGGGCAGAGGGGGTGGGGGAGGAGGTGGGGAGGGGGTGGGGAGGAGGTGAGGGGAGGTGAGGGAGGGGTGGGGAGGAGGTTAGGGAGGAGGTGAGGGAGGGGTGGGGAGGAGGTGAGGGGAGGTGAGGGAGGGGTGGGGAGGAGGTTAGGGGAGGAGGTGAGGGAGGGGTGGGGAGGAGGTGAGGGGAGGTGAGGGAGGGGTGGGGAGGAGGTTAGGGGGGGAGGTGAGGGAGGGGTGGGGAGGAGGTGAGGGAGGGGGTGGGGGGGAGGGAGGTGAGGGAGGAGTGGGGAGGAGGTGAGGGAGGTGAGGGAGGGGTGGGGAGGAGGTTAGGGGAGGTGAGGGAGGGGTGGGCACAGCTCCAACTAGTTTATCCCACGCTTTGCACAAGGGGCTAAAATAAGCTGTGGTTTCACTGACAGAGATGAGCTGAGAGAAGAGAAGGTTCCTTTGCTGATGCAATTTCTGTTAAGGAGCTGGACCGAAATACGGCCACCCGTGCTGACGGGACAGCTCATACGGCGTGAGGGCCCTCTCTGAATCCAGTAATGAGACCATCAGCCATACACATGGTGGGCAAGGGTCGAGGTTGGGGTCAGCGCGGCCCGGGCCTGGTGAACCGGGTCAAGTGCTGTCCAGGTCGAGTGCGGGCGGGGTGGGTCAGGTTCCCGCGTCGGCGGCCCCGGGAGTCCCCTCCACTGCCGGTCCTTCTCGATGCTGGGGCAAAGGCGGGCGGGGCTCACTGGCCAGTCTCCCTCTGGGCCCGCCTCCCGGAGGTGCGAGTGGGCGGGGGTGGTACGGGATGAGGGAGAGGGGGCCCCGGGGCGGGTGGGGGCTGGGGAAGTGGGGAGCGGACTTGGGCGAGGAGTGAGTGAGAGCCCCGGGCACCCACAGAGCACCCACAGAGCACCCCTGGTCAGTGGCGGGTGGGCCCTGGAGTCCCGAAGCCAGGCCTGGACTCGAGACGCGGGTTTGCAGCCACCCACGTGGGCACCAGCTGAGTCGGGGGCGAGGAGGGACCCCAGGGCAAGGGCACAGGGTGGGAAAGCCAGACAGGTGCCCGGAGAAGCAGTGGCTGCAGGGGCTGACGGGAGTGAGCCAGTGGGGGAGACAGCAAGGGCAGAGGGGGTGGGGAGGAGGTGGGGAGGGGTGGGGAGGAGGTGAGGGGAGGTGAGGGAGGGGTGGGGAGGAGGTTAGGGAGGAGGTGAGGGAGGGGTGGGGAGGAGGTGAGGGGAGGTGAGGGAGGGGTGGGGAGGAGGTTAGGGAGGAGGTGAGGGAGGGGTGGGGAGGAGGTGAGGGGAGGTGAGGGAGGGGTGGGGAGGAGGTTAGGGAGGAGGTGAGGGAGGGGTGGGGAGGAGGTGAGGGAGGGGTGGGGAGGAGGTGAGGGGAGGGGTGAGGGAGGGAGTGGGGAGGAGGTGAGGGGAGGTGAGGGAGGGGTGGGGAGGAGGTTAGGGGAGGTGAGGGAGGGGTGGGGAGGAGGTGAGGGAGGTGAGGGAGGGGTGGGGAGGAGGTGAGGGAGGGGTGGGGAGGAGGTTAGGGAGGAGGTGAGGGAGGGGTGGGGAGGAGGTGAGGGAGGGGTGGGGAGGAGGTGAGGGGAGGTGAGGGAGGGAGTGGGGAGGAGGTGAGGGGAGGTGAGGGAGGAGGTTAGGGGAGGAGGTGAGGGAGGAGGTGAGGGAGGGGTGGGGAGGAGGTGAGGGAGGGGTGGGGAGGAGGTGAGGTGAGGGAGGGGTGGGGAGGAGGTGAGGGAGGGGTGGGGAGGAGGTGAGGTGAGGGAGGAGGGTGGGGGAAATGGAGATGTGGAGGAGAGGGGGAAGGGGGGCTGACGGTGGGCAGAGAGCTGGACGTCAAGAACAGAGGAAGGTGGCTTAGCAGGGGAGCAGTGTTGAAAGCTCCATCCACAGGAAGGTCCAGGCGAGCAGAGCCTGGAGGTGGGCAGGGCCCGCCGCACTGATGACCGCCCGGTGCCTTCTCTGGAGTGCCCACTCACACCCACGCTCTGCTGGGCGCTGTCCAGGTGCTGCTTTGTCTGCCTCTCGTGAAAGCCCTGGGAGGGCCCTGGCGCCCATCTCTCTGAGGAGGAAGCTGAGGGTCAGAGGCTCCGCGGGGAGCCTAGGGCCTCAAGGTTTCCTGGGGTGGAGGCAGACCTGGACTGGGCGCGCAGGGAGCAGATCCTCTCCCCGCCGTGAGAGCTTCCGGGCCGTGTGAGGGCCGAGGAGGGTGCGCCCAAGCGGAAGGGCAGGGCGAGGGCGCCTCAGAGCCCCTCCCCGTCTCCGGACCCCTCCCCATGCTCTGCTGTGTCTGCGTGTCTCTCTCTACAGCACACACACACACACACACACACACACACACACACACACACACATAGAGGAAGAGAGAGAATTAAAGGGAAGGGAGATGGGGAATCCGTCGGAGGACTGTCTCTGTCTGTATTTTCAGGGTCCACGGCCACGACACCTGCTGCGTGGTGGACCTAGTTCTCGCCCACGCCTCCGGCCTGCATTCCTCCGTGTGACCACCAAGGGGCGCACTTTCTGCCCAGCGGAGCCCGTCAGTTAACCATTACCTCTCTGTGTTGCAAGGGGAGGTTTTAACACTTACCCACTCTCTTCCGGTCTTATGATACTTTCTCAGGCTTTCCTTTCAATATGTTCTATAGTTTCTCTTGTTGACACACATCTACATCTGCAATGAGAGGTCCCCTCAATTAAGAGGCTATATTCATTGTTCGGTTCCAACAGCAACTTAAATTGTCTGGCGTGAGGTTGCAGGGAGAGCATGCTATTTGTGAGTTCCCAATCCGGCTCCATCTGACCTGCCGGGTGACCCTGGCCAGGCCTCCCCGCCCCACCTGTGTGCTCCCCTCCAAGCCCCGTCACGGCTCGGCCCTCCCCTTCTCCGTGAAGGGACTGCCCAGAGGCAGGAATGCCAAAGCACATTCTTGGCAGCTAAGATTTGAGCCTCCTGTCTCTCACCCAGAACAATGACAAAATCAATTCAACAAACCCGGCTGATTTCACTGAAGAATGAATGCCCTTGATTCGCACTTTCAGAAGATCGTGCTTATAACTGGATGTTCTGCCTGGCGCGCGCGCGTGTGTGTGTGAGTGTGTGTGCTCACGCGTGCTCTAAGAAGTAGACGGCCCGTGAGTGAGCGGTGGAAAGGCATCGAGTTTTGGACGACCTGGTGATCTCACAGGCCTTCGCCAGAACCTCCCATGCGCCAGGCCAGGCGGTGCTGGGGACCAGGGCTCCTGAACAGGGTCTGTCCCCAAGGGGCGCACAGTCAAATGCAGAGGACAGATGGGTAGCCGGACCCGGGCTGACCTCTGCTGTCCAGTCCTGGGGTACTGGGAAGCATGGTGGGTAACCGAGGTCTCTGGCCCATCTCTGAGGTCAGCTTCCTGGACACGGGCTCTGAGTCTTAAGGATGGTCAGGGGCTGAGAGCCAAGCAGACAAGGAAGGAAGAAGGGCTCCCGTAGGGGGGTGGGCACCCAGACAGAAGGCTGGTCTCCCGGGTGGCGGGCAAGGCTGGGGGCGGGCGGGGCAGGGGCTAACTGGAGATGCCCTGTGGGCCCTCAGCTTGCGGAGGCCGAAGAAGAGGATGCTCTTGGAGTTGGCCATCACTGGCCTGTTGTCCAGTGCTGTCTCAGACCAGCTGTGCAAGCACAGATTTAACCCTTAGCCTCCCTGGGCCTCTGGCACCTCATCCAGGAGCCGGGGGCCGGCAGTGAGTGTGAGCAGCGATGTCCGCTGTAGGGTCAGAGGAGCCGGCAGACCTCCTGCGCCCCCGCCCCCCAGCGCCAAGGGAGCTGTCCAGTCTCACCCGAGGGCTCCCTTGGTCGCTCACTGTGCTTACCCAGCAGCCTGTTCTATGAACGGACCCTTCCTGCGTCCCTTGGGGGCCAGTGGTGGTTAGTCACCTGTCCCCAGGCCACCTGCGATTTCCCTGAGTCACCCGCGCCGGCCTTCCTGCCATCAGGACCTGGAACGCTGGCCGGTGGCCGGCCCTCCCTGCGTCTGGGAAACCTCCCTGTGCCCCGAGAGCATCGCCCCAGTCCCGGGCCCTCGGCTGCACAGGTAGACATGGGGCCAAGGATGAGTCACAAGGCGGGACGTGGGGGACCTGAGCAGTCAGGTCCTCTCTCGGGACAGGCCACCCTGTCCACACCTAGAAAACGACGTTGTTGAACGAGGTGGCCTCTGCATCCTGCATGGTTCTGGATGTCACCGTGGCTGACTGGCGCTGAGTCACAGGAGGAGGGATGCGGAGAGAAGGAGGACCTGGGATGTCCAGGCCCTCGAGCCTCCGGAGCTGTTGAGAAGTGAGGGGAGGCGGAGGCTTCTGGTCAGTTCTCGCCGTGGGGGTGACTCTCGCCCGCGCCTCTGGGCTCTGAGCTCCAGCTCATCCCGGCTCGTCTTCAGCCCCTGCACAGGCTCTCACGGAGCCCCTGCCAGAGGCCGCGCCCCGTGTAGCTCGCCGGGGTGCCTCAGAGAGGGGTGGCCGAGGGCGCAGCGGCCACAGGGCTGTCAGCGGGAGGCAGGGCCAAGGGCAGCGCAGCAGCGGGCAGCCGGGCCTGGCCCAGACACGGGCGCCGCCCAAGCGCCCCTGGCAGGGGATGGCAAAGAAGGCGTGGTATCCATGTATGCGCATGCGTGTGTGCGAGGCACTCAGCTGCGTCCACCTGTCGCCCATGGACTGTGGCCCCCCAGGCTGCTCTGTCCGTGGGATTTTCCAGGCAAGAGGACTGGGGCGGGCGGCCGTGCCCTTTACAAATATGTGTGTGTATATATATATATACACTATATACAATACACTATCTATCTATCTATCTATCTATCTATATAAAGAATGCTACTCAGAGAATGAGATACTGCCAGTAACATGGATGGGCCCAGAGATGATCATACTAAGTGAAGTAAAGCCAATAGAGAAGGCAAACATTCTACAGACCCACTCTCCTTAGGGCTCCGAGTGCTTCTTCAACCTGTGGTTGGCAGCTCTCTTCCGTTTTGAAAGCTGCCCAGCCGTTATCTCCTTGTGCCTTGCTTGTTCTCCCTCTTGACCCCTTCGGGGTGCCCAGCGCGCTGGCTCTGGCCTTCCCTCCTGCCCCACGTGGTCCTGTCTCTGGTCTGTGGCGTCTGGCCCCAGGCCCGCCTGCAGGGGCTCCTCCTCCCCGGCGTGCAGTCCGTCTGTCCCGCTCGGCCCTCGTCCGTCCGTCCTGCGCAGCCCCCGGCGCCTTCATTTCAGCGTCCAGACTCCCTGGCTCCGCAGGTTCCGCTGACCGCTGTGCTCAGGTCCTCCGTCTCCGCTAAAATCCCCCTTCTTGCCGTCGGTTTTCCTGAACCCGCTCACCACAGCCATGTCCACTGTGATCCTGGCACCGTGCGCTCAGGTCAGCCGTGGGTCTGCTTCTGTCCCCTCTTCTCTCTCTCGACCCTGCTCCCCACATTTCTTGGTGACTTTGCCTTAAAGGGGAGGCTCACTGAGGGCCACTGCAGCAGCTCTGGGTGGGGCTCCGTTCCTCGGAGAAGGGCTGAGCTCATCCTCCGAGAGGAGCAGAGGCGAGGAGCCAGCTTGCTCAACGAAGGAGCTGTCAGCAGGCTGGGGTGCAGTCGTGCAGACTTTTCTGTCCCCTCAGGGTCACCCCCAGACGGTGCCCCTCCAGGGGTCCCCCTGAGAGCTTGAGGGGGCACCCTGCTTGTCGGCGGACCATGAACATCTCTGACGTGAGGGGCTCCCCAAGGGCAGCCCCAGGCAGCGGGCGGGCCAAGGGCAGCGCAGCAGCGGGCAGCCGGGCCTGGCCCAGACACGGCGCGCCAAGCGCCCTGGCAGGGATGGCAAAGAAGGCGTGGTATCCATGTATGCGCATGCGTGTGTGCGAGGCACTCAGCTGCGTCCACCTGTCGCCCATGGACTGTGGCCCCCCAGGCTGCTCTGTCCGTGGGATTTTCCAGGCAAGAGGACTGGGGCGGGCGGCCGTGCCCTTTACAAATATGTGTGTGTATATATATATATATACACTATATACAATACACTATCTATCTATCTATCTATCTATCTATATAAAGAATGCTACTCAGAGAATGAGATACTGCCAGTAACATGGATGGGCCCAGAGATGATCATACTAAGTGAAGTAAAGCCAATAGAGAAGGCAAACATTCTACAGACCCACTCTCCTTAGGGCTCCGAGTGCTTCTTCAACCTGTGGTTGGCAGCTCTCTTCCGTTTTGAAAGCTGCCCAGCCGTTATCTCCTTGTGCCTTGCTTGTTCTCCCTCTTGACCCCTTCGGGGTGCCCAGCGCGCTGGCTCTGGCCTTCCCTCCTGCCCCACGTGGTCCTGTCTCTGGTCTGTGGCGTCTGGCCCCAGGCCCGCCTGCAGGGGCTCCTCCTCCCCGGCGTGCAGTCCGTCTGTCCCGCTCGGCCCTCGTCCGTCCGTCCTGCGCAGCCCCCGGCGCCTTCATTTCAGCGTCCAGACTCCCTGGCTCCGCAGGTTCCGCTGACCGCTGTGCTCAGGTCCTCCGTCTCCGCTAAAATCCCCCTTCTTGCCGTCGGTTTTCCTGAACCCGCTCACCACAGCCATGTCCACTGTGATCCTGGCACCGTGCGCTCAGGTCAGCCGTGGGTCTGCTTCTGTCCCCTCTTCTCTCTCTCGACCCTGCTCCCCACATTTCTTGGTGACTTTGCCTTAAAGGGGAGGCTCACTGAGGGCCACTGCAGCAGCTCTGGGTGGGGCTCCGTTCCTCGGAGAAGGGCTGAGCTCATCCTCCGAGAGGAGCAGAGGCGAGGAGCCAGCTTGCTCAACGAAGGAGCTGTCAGCAGGCTGGGGTGCAGTCGTGCAGACTTTTCTGTCCCCTCAGGGTCACCCCCAGACGGTGCCCCTCCAGGGGTCCCCCTGAGAGCTTGAGGGGGCACCCCTGCTTGTCGGCGGACCATGAACATCCAATTTTGTCTCCTTAGGACTGTGACGCTGAGCCCCCCGCCCTGGCCTTCTTGGTTTCTCTCCCTGAGTGGCTTCGGGATCTGGTGACGGCCTCACAGGGCGCACGGCAGCGCGCCGGGCTCGCAGCCCCCAGCCCGTCTCTCTGAGCTCTGGCGTCTCAAGCCCTCACGGCTTGGCCCACTCTGATGCCTCTGAATATATTAAAATTAAGAATTTTTTTTTCTGGTTATCTGCAGAGTGTTGATCTGCTGACAGACTTCCCCACGGCAGCCAGAGGGCCTGGAGAGTGGGCTACAGGGGAGCCGGGGAGGCAGGAGGCGCGGGGCGGCGGCTGCGGGCGGGGCGGAGAGCCTGAGACCCGGACACAGCCAGAGCCACGGAGCGCGGCGACGAGACGCGGGCGGCAGGTGCCCAGGGAGCGAGTGGGAGGGGACAGAGCCCCCGAAGACGGCATCTGGGGGCTGGGGCAGCCGCAGGTCTGGGGGCCCAGGCGGAGAGGCGGGCGCCCTGCTTCGGCCTTGGTGGGTGTGCGGCGCCAACGGGACATCCAGGTGCAGGAGCCCAGGAGACAGCTGGTGCTCACAGAGCTTTCTAGAAGGGAGATGGAGCCTCGAGAGGGCTGAGACAGCCCCGGGTGAGTGGAAGAGGAAGGGGAGGGGCTGGGAATGGAGCCCCAAGGACCAGCAGAGGCCGGCGGAGGTCAGGAGGGCGAGGGGAGCCGCAGAGGCGCCGGACCCGGAGGGCTCTGGACGTGGGAGGGCAGCCGGGGCCCGGTGGGCTCTGGACGTGGGAGGGCAGCCGGGGCCC
The DNA here is from genome assembly GCA_022376925.1 of Tragulus kanchil. Classification (NCBI taxonomy): domain Eukaryota; kingdom Metazoa; phylum Chordata; class Mammalia; order Artiodactyla; family Tragulidae; genus Tragulus; species Tragulus kanchil. The sequence continues at coordinate 186,112,266 of JAIOJX010000025.1, forward strand.
GGTGGGCTCTGGACGTGGGAGGGCAGCCGGGGCCCGGAGGGCTCTGGACGTGGGAGGGCAGCCGGGGCCCGGTGGGCTCTGGACGTGGGAGGGCAGCCGGGACCCGGAGGGCTCTGGACGTGGGAGGGCAGCCGGGGCCCGGAGGGCTCTGGACGTGGGAGGGCAGCCGGGGCCCGGAGGGCTCTGGACGTGGGAGGGCAGCCGGGGCCCGGTGGGCTCTGGACGTGGGAGGGCAGCCGGGGCCCGGTGGGCTCTGGACGTGGGAGGGCAGCCGGGACCCGGAGGGCTCTGGACGTGGGAGGGCAGCCGGGACCCGGAGGGCTCTGGACGTGGGAGGGCAGCCGGGACCCGGTGGGCTCTGGACGTGGGAGGGCAGCCGGGGCCCGGAGGGCTCTGGTCGTGGGAGGGCAGCCGGGGCCCGGTGGGCTCTGGACGTGGGAGGGCAGCCGGGGCCCGGTGGGCTCTGGACGTGGGAGGGCAGCCGGGGCCCGGAGGGCTCTGGACGTGGGAGGGCAGCCGGGACCCGGTGGGCTCTGGACGTGGGAGGGCAGCCGGGGCCCGGAGGGCTCTGGACGTGGGAGGGCAGCCGGGGCCCGGTGGGCTCTGGACGTGGGAGGGCAGCCGGGGCCCGGTGGGCTCTGGACGTGGGAGGGCAGCCGGGGCCCGGTGGGCTCTGGGCGTGGGAGGGCAGCCGGGACCCGGAGGGCTCTGGACGTGGGAGGGCAGCCGGGGCCCGGAGGGCTCTGGACGTGGGAGGGCAGCCGGGGCCCGGAGGGCTCTGGACGTGGGAGGGCAGCCGGGGCCCGGTGGGCTCTGGACGTGGGAGGGCAGCCGGGGCCCGGTGGGCTCTGGACGTGGGAGGGCAGCCGGGACCCGGTGGGCTCTGGACGTGGGAGGGCAGCCGGGGCCCGGAGGGCTCTGGACGTGGGAGGGCAGCCGGGGCCCGGTGGGCTCTGGACGTGGGAGGGCAGCCGGGGCCCGGTGGGCTCTGGACGGGGGAGGGCAGCCGGGGCCCGGTGGGCTCTGGACGTGGGAGGGCAGCCGGGGCCCGGAGGGCTCTGGACGTGGGAGGGCAGCCGGGCGCCGGCGGGCTCTGGCGTGGGAGGGCAGCCGGGGCCCGGAGGGCTCTGGACGTGGGAGGGCAGCCGGGGCCCGGTGGGCTCTGGACGTGGGAGGGCAGCCGGGGCCCGGTGGGCTCTGGACGTGGGAGGGCAGCCGGGACCCGGTGGGCTCTGGACGTGGGAGGGCAGCCGGGGCCCGGAGGGCTCTGGACGTGGGAGGGCAGCCGGGGCCCGGTGGGCTCTGGACGTGGGAGGGCAGCCGGGACCCGGTGGGCTCTGGACGTGGGAGGGCAGCCGGGACCCGGTGGGCTCTGGACGTGGGAGGGCAGCCGGGACCCGGAGGGCTCTGGACAGGGCTGGGCATCCAGGCGGGCATCCAGCCCTTCTGAGAGGAGGGCTGACTGGTTTCTCCGGTGACCCCGGGGCAGGCCACGTGGGCGCGGGGTCAGGAGCCAGGCGGGGAGTGCGGAGGTGGAGGGAGCCTTGAGAGGGGCGGGGGCGGCGCGGGGCGGGTACCGTGGCCCGTGGTCAGCCTGCGCCCAGCTCTCCGTTAACGTGCTGAGCTCGGGCTGCGGGCTTCTGCCGACTGGTCTCCAGGATCCCTGCGGGGCCCGTGGGCACAGACCCCCTCCCCAGAGATGCAGCTGCTTCCCTGAAACCAGAGGCAGCCAGGCGGGTGCCGGGACCCTGGAAGGGAGACGAGCGAGAGTGGGCCAGGCCTCATCAGACTTCCAGGGCCAACTTCAAAGGGGCTGCAGGGCCTTGGGGGCCGCCCGGGCACGCTGCAGGCGGAGCGGGGCTCAGGGGCGCCCCCACACCTGTGTGAGCGCGGGGTGCCGAGAGCCCAGGCGCCTGAGGTCTGGGGGCTGCTGGCCCCGGTGCCGCCGAGGGCCCTCAGGAGGGTGGTCAGCCCTCTCTGGCCTGACTTTCTTCTCCGTGAAATTAGTGACGGAGAACAGCACCAACCCCGCCTGCCGGGGGCGCGGCGGAGGCTCCCGTGAGAGGCAGCCGCGGGGCCCGGGCTCCGTGGAGGGCCGCGCGCACACGTGGAGCGTCCTCGCCACCGGCTCCCGACGCCAGGGGCCCTGGAGAACCAAGGGCGGGAGGCGGAGGGTCCACGGGCTCAGGAGCTCCCTCCCTCATGCACACACACGCTTGTACATACATGTGCACAACATGCACACATGCACACGTGAGATGCAGACTCCTGTGCGTGGCCCGGGTGCCCAGCTCACACACACACGTGTTCACGCCAGGGCCTTGCCTTGGCTCACACCCCACGACACCCCCGCCCCGCCGTCCCCAGCCACCGTCCCCCTCGCTGGCACAGCAAACACTTGCTCAATGAAGGAAGGGAAACATTTTTTTCCGAACCACTTAAAATCCAATTAAAAAAAATCAATGGCAACTTAAATGGCCACAACCCGGGCAGAGGAAGGGCTCAGAGGAGCACTTATGAGATGTCCTCCCAGACCCGTCCTTTCCTCCAGGCCAGAGGCCACACTCTCAGGTCTGAGCTCCGACGTCCCTCTGAGGGCCAGGGGCCGGAAGTGCGGAGGTGGAGGAGCCTTGAGAGGGGCGGGGGCGGCGCGGGGCGGGTACCGTGGCCCGTGGTCAGCCTGCGCCCAGCTCTCCGTTAACGTGCTGAGCTCGGGCTGCGGGCTTCTGCCGACTGGTCTCCAGGATCCCTGCGGGGCCCGTGGGCACAGACCCCCTCCCCAGAGATGCAGCTGCTTCCCTGAAACCAGAGGCAGCCAGGCGGGTGCCGGGACCCTGGAAGGGAGACGAGCGAGAGTGGGCCAGGCCTCATCAGACTTCCAGGGCCAACTTCAAAGGGGCTGCAGGGCCTTGGGGGCCGCCCGGGCACGCTGCAGGCGGAGCGGGGCTCAGGGGCGCCCCCACACCTGTGTGAGCGCGGGGTGCCGAGAGCCCAGGCGCCTGAGGTCTGGGGGCTGCTGGCCCCGGTGCCGCCGAGGGCCCTCAGGAGGGTGGTCAGCCCTCTCTGGCCTGACTTTCTTCTCCGTGAAATTAGTGACGGGGAACAGCACCAACCCCGCCTGCCGGGGGCGCGGCGGAGGCTCCCGTGAGAGGCAGCCGCGGGGCCCGGGCTCCGTGGAGGGCCGCGCGCACACGTGGAGCGTCCTCGCCACCGGCTCCCGACGCCAGGGGCCCTGGAGAACCAAGGGCGGGAGGCGGAGGGTCCACGGGCTCAGGAGCTCCCTCCCTCATGCACACACACGCTTGTACATACATGTGCACAACATGCACACATGCACACGTGAGATGCAGACTCCTGTGCGTGGCCCGGGTGCCCAGCTCACACACACACGTGTTCACGCCAGGGCCTTGCCTTGGCTCACACCCCACGACACCCCCGCCCCGCCGTCCCCAGCCACCGTCCCCCTCGCTGGCACAGCAAACACTTGCTCAATGAAGGAAGGGAAACATTTTTTTCCGAACCACTTAAAATCCAATTAAAAAAAATCAATGGCAACTTAAATGGCCACAACCCCGGGCAGAGGAAGGGCTCAGAGGAGCACTTATGAGATGTCCTCCCAGACCCGCGTCCTTTCCTCCAGGCCAGAGGCCACACTCTCAGGTCTGAGCTCCGCACGTCCCTCTGAGGGCCAGGGGCCGGAAGTGGCTACTCGCAGGTGGCCAGCCTGAGAGGTGGAGAAGGCTCAAGGGATGACCTTCCTAGGGTCATTGTCTCTCTGTTTCAGATCTGTTTCCTCGGGGAGCATAGCGCAAGCGCCTCCTCCCCCAGGAAGCCCTCTGGGGCTGCCGCCGCCGAGTGCCCGCCCCTGCCGCCCTGACCAGGGCTCCCCATCCCCGATGCCCACGCAGCCTGGGTTTCCCGGCACAGCCCGGTGTCCGAAGCTGTCCCAGCAGGTTTGCTCACAGCCTCGCGTTTACCGTCAACAGCGGCCCAGCTGGATGTGGAGCGGTGTGGACACCTGGCTGTCCCCATCTTCGTGTGTCCACTTTCCCAGGATGAGCAGGTCGCCGGCGCTGGGCCCAGCTCGCTGCTGGAGTCTGGGCTGCGGCGATGGTCGGACCACAGCTGTGAAGCCAGGGAGGGCCGCGTGCAGGCGGGGCGAAGGCCGCCGCTCACCCCTCGCTGCAGGGCCTGCCTGCCCACCTCCCAGCCCCACGACCCCCACCCGACCTACGAACCTGCTCCCCATCCAGCCCCACAGCCTGTGGCCAGAACTGGTTGCCCCGAGCCGTCCACCTCCACCTACCCACCTGGGAAATGGGGCTGAGGATGGTGTCGGGGCACAGAGCGTTCCCAACTCGGGCAGCTGCCGCGTGTCCCAGCACGCGCATCCCTGGAGAGAAGGCCCTGCCCACCGGCTCTCGCCTCCGCCCTCCCCGCCACCCGGCGACTTCTGAGCCGGGCTCTCTCCGGAGGCTCCCCCGTCTGGACACACCGCAGGCACGGCTCCTGACCGCGGCGTCTGTGACCGGCTTTGGCCACCGGGTTCGTCTGTGTCGTTGGCCACAGCGGCCTCTACGCGGCGCACCTGTCTCTGCGGACCCTCCCCGCGGGGACGCTCACTCGGACCATGTTTCCTCCCTGGCTGCGGCCAGTGACGCTGTTCTGATGGTCTGTGTACAAGTTTCTGGGTGAAAGAGGTACGTACACACGCACATGCACACACGGGTACGTGAGGACAGGCGCGTCGACGGTGAAAGCGCGAGCGGAGGGCGTCGCGGGAGTGGGTTTCTGCAGAGGTGTTTGCGGTGACTGGACGCACCTGGGCACACCCGGGCACAGGCTCCCGGAGGAGACAGATTGGTCCTGAGCCTGGCCCGTGGGCACGGCGTCAGGTTGCTGCAGGGCGCAGGGGGAGGGCACGCTTGGTCTTTCCTGCTGCCCTCTGGAATGCTGCGCTGGGTACATGCTAGCTTTGCAAAATTAAACTTTAAAAAATCAAACCATCGTCCCCTTCAATCTCCTTAAGCCCCTGAAGGTCTCCGGTTGTCCCGAGGAGGGAGGGCAACTGGGCTCTCCCCACAGGAGGCCCTGCCGGAGGCCACCTTGCGGGCGTGTCCCCTGCCTGCCCCGCAAGGGTCTGGTTTCAGCGCTGCCGCGAGCTCGCCTGGGACCCGGGCACAGGCCCCTCTTCTGCCTGGAGCACAGCCCGGCCTCCTGCTCTGCCTTTCGTGCTGTCCTGCCCGGGCTTGGCTCAAGCCTGCTTGCTCTGGGGTGTCTTTCATAGCCCCCGCCCCGGTTAGGCCCCAACCTCCCTTTCCCCGCGGAGCCTCAGCCCTGCACCCCTCTGGCCATCCCCCAGCGAGGTCTGTCCCTCCTCTCTGCGGGAGGTCCTGAGACCAGGGCCCGGGGCCGGGCTGCTGCCCCGTGTGGAGCACAGAGCGGTCCTGCAGAGGCGGTTGGCGAGTGGATGGAAGTGAAGAAGGCAGGGGAGGAAGAGAGCGGCGTGGCTGGGGGGACGTGGCAGGCGGGAGCGTGAGGCTGCGGGCGGGCGAGGTCGGGAGCCAGGTTGGCAGGGGAGCCCCGGCCGCAGGAGGCCCGACACGGCCCGGGAGCAGGGGGCTGACGCTGGAGGGCCAGTGGACACTTCTCAGGCTGGGAAGGCCAGGAACGGTGCTCACTGGGGAAAGGACATGGGCGCACAGAGCCGGGTTGGGTCGGCAGGAGCTGGACATGCCCATCCCGTCCCAGAGATGTCCATGACCGCAAGTCGGTGGCTTGACGTGGGCCGTCGAGGGGCAGGCGCCCACGGGCACCATCAGAGGCTACAGATCCAGGACGGTTCTTCTTGCTTTGACGGTGGTTTCCTCGGCACCCACTCCCCGCCGACAGACGGGGAGGCCAGGCGACTGCAGAGAAGGACGGCAGGACGTGAGGCCGGCTCAGGGATCTGTGGGCCTGCCCCAGAGGCGTCCATCGCCGCGAGCCTGTTCTTTTATCACACGGGATGGAGGAGACAGATTGGTCCTGAGCCTGGCCCGTGGGCACGGCGTCAGGTTGCTGCAGGGCGCAGGGGGAGGGCACGCTTGGTCTTTCCTGCTGCCCTCTGGAATGCTGCGCTGGGTACATGCTAGCTTTGCAAAATTAAACTTTAAAAAATCAAACCATCGTCCCCTTCAATCTCCTTAAGCCCCTGAAGGTCTCCGGTTGTCCCGAGGAGGGAGGGCAACTGGGCTCTCCCCACAGGAGGCCCTGCCGGAGGCCACCTTGCGGGCGTGTCCCCTGCCTGCCCCGCAAGGGTCTGGTTTCAGCGCTGCCGCGAGCTCGCCTGGGACCCGGGCACAGGCCCCTCTTCTGCCTGGAGCACCGCCCGGCCTCCTGCTCTGCCTTTCGTGCTGTCCTGCCCGGGCTTGGCTCAAGCCTGCTTGCTCTGGGGTGTCTTTCATAGCCCCCGCCCCGGTTAGGCCCCAACCTCCCTTTCCCCGCGGAGCCTCAGCCCTGCACCCCTCTGGCCATCCCCCAGCGAGGTCTGTCCCTCCTCTCTGCGGGAGGTCCTGAGACCAGGGCCCGGGGCCGGGCTGCTGCCCCGTGTGGAGCACAGAGCGGTCCTGCAGAGGCGGTTGGCGAGTGGATGGAAGTGAAGAAGGCAGGGGAGGAAGAGAGCGGCGTGGCTGGGGGGACGTGGCAGGCGGGAGCGTGAGGCTGCGGGCGGGCGAGGTCGGGAGCCAGGTTGGCAGGGGAGCCCCGGCCGCAGGAGGCCCGACACGGCCCGGGAGCAGGGGGCTGACGCTGGAGGGCCAGTGGACACTTCTCAGGCTGGGAAGGCCAGGAACGGTGCTCACTGGGGAAAGGACATGGGCGCACAGAGCCGGGTTGGGTCGGCAGGAGCTGGACATGCCCATCCCGTCCCAGAGACGTCCATGACCGCAAGTCGGTGGCTTGACGTGGGCCGTCGAGGGGCAGGCGCCCACGGGCACCATCAGAGGCTACAGATCCAGGACGGTTCTTCTTGCTTTGACGGTGGTTTCCTCGGCACCCACTCCCCGCCGACAGACGGGGAGGCCAGGCGACTGCAGAGAAGGACGGCAGGACGTGAGGCCGGCTCAGGGATCTGTGGGCCTGCCCCAGAGGCGTCCATCGCCGCGAGCCTGTTCTTTTATCACACGGGATGGAAGGGGTTCAGCGCTTTCCACGGATTCCCAGAGGTGTCCCAGCCGAGAAGGTCAAGGCCACCGCCCGCTGCCCTGCTGGCATCCAAGGGGCGGCCCTGACCTGCGGGCCAGCGGCTGCGTGACTTCCCGTGCCCTGGGCCGGCCTGGCGGGCGCTCTCCCGCGCTTCTGCCTGAGAACTTTCCAGCGGAACTTTGCCAGGGCTGAACTCAAAGTCACTACAAGGCAGTTTCGATTAGCAGAAAGAAAGAGAAAGAGAGGAGGTGGGGGCCGGCCGAGCAGGCCTTCTGCAATTACCCTTTGAAATTAGAATATTCTAGCAGATGTTTCTGTTTTCACCCTGTCCTGCTCTCTTTCCAACCAGCGAAATTAGTTCCAAAGTCATTATTCACCTAATCACGCTAATAGGTTAACATCCGATCTGCCCCCTGTCCAGACGCGAGGGCGGCCGCCCGCTCGGCGGAGCGCTTCCTCCCGCTGGTCCCCGCGCGCGGGGCATCTGCTCTAACACGAGTTAAATATGGCAGTTGACTTTATTTTCTTTCTCCCGGTCCTCCGGGTCCCGGGATGGGGAGAGATAAAGTGAAACACATTTGCTTCCTGGGCAGTGGGGGGAGGGCCGGGGGGACGGACACGGAGCTGCCTTTCTGGAAATGCGGCCCATCAATCATAAACTGATTACAAATTCGTCACCTTGAATCAATTTCTGTTCACAAGTTCAAAAGGCACTCGGAGCTCGGGGCGATCTGGAATATTCTACATGTGGAGAGGATTAACATTTGATCCAGTTCCTCTTTCTGAGGAGGAGGCAGGCTCGGCCGGCACTTGGGGGGAGGCGAGCTCCAGAGGCGTCTGCCTTCACCTTTGAAAGCTGGTGCTTGGCGGCTCCGGGGCAGGCGGTTCCCAGGGTGGCGGGGGCGGGGGAGGGGACGCGGAGGCCTCGTGTCCCGTCTGGTCGCATCGTACCCGCACAGCCGTCTTTTCTCACGCACAGGGTCTGCCTTAAAATCATTGTTTGAAAAAAGCAACGGGATGTGTGTGTCCGCGTGTGTGCACAGGCAGTGGTTGGTTCGCTCAACGGGACGCTACGGACAGGCTCTTTCCCTGAAGACCCCAGAGCTTGTCCCAAAGACCTGCGGTGCCCTCTGGCCTCCGCCCCTCACTCTTGACCCTTGAGAAGGGGGTTCTGTCCAGCGTGTCCTGAGCTTGGCCGGAGAAGCTACGCACCAGCCAGCCGAGCCTCTGAACTTCTCCTAATTTAGGGGAGCAAGGGTGGCGATGAGGGGCAGGAAACCCCAGTTTCCGAGGTCCTTCCTCCTTCCCCGCCCCCCGACTCCAGGTCAGACAGGGCTTTGAGGACCGTGTCGCTGTCCCTGGAAAGAGAGCCAGAGAGGGCAGACAGGGGAAGCGGGACAGAGACAACCGGCGTCGCAGGTGTTCCGGCTGTGACCACCCCAGCCCGAGCGGACCCGGGCACGGGGGCCCCGCGCCGGCCTGTCCTGGCTGCGCCCCTGCCCAGGGCACCCGGCCCCGCGGACAGCTCCCTTCAGGCCCGGCCGCAGCCCAGGCCCCTCCTTCCAGGGAAGCGAGGGCAGAGGAGCCCAGGGCTCAGGCCTCAGCGAGGGGAGGGTCGGGGCACAGACCCCCGCCCCCACCTGCTGCCGGGCAGCCGGCCAGCTCTTCAGAGGTGCTCAGCTCTTCTCTGGAGGCAGGAGGGACCTCACACGAGCCGGCGCCCTCGTGCACTCTTGGTGAGAACAGGCAGCGGCGCAGCCACTGTGGATGCGTCTGGAGGCTCTTTAAACGGCGAGACACAGAGGCCTCCCGGGGGCTCGGATGGCAACCAATCCCCCTGCCACGCGGGAGGCCTGGGTTCGATCCCCGGGTGGAAGCTCCTCTGGAGGACGACACGCAGCCCACGCCAGGGCTCTCGCCTGGAAGCCCCCGTGGACGGAGAGGGTCCCGGGGCTGCAGGCGGACTCCCCGTAAGACGAGCTCCGGCCAGCTCCAGAGCCGCAGGGTGTGAGGAGCCCCCAGACGCCCCAGACGGGGCTGGGCGCCCTGAACTGCCCCTGCAAGTCAGGCGAGGGGCACCGCTGGCAGGCTCGTGCTCCCCGTGCCGCCCCGTCTCCTCCGCTCACTCCCGGGGGCTCGCTGTCGTGGCGTCCCCCGACGCGCAAACCCTTTCTCACGACGGGCCAGCGGCAGAGTATCCCAAGCCGTCTCGGGAGGCCGCCAGGGAGGCCCTCGCTCCCTCAGTGGCCAGCGGGGCACTTGGCCTCGACCCCGTGCGGCCTCAGATCGCTCGTCTGCAGAGTGGACTCCTCCGCGCTGTCCGGAGGGCTGTTCCGGGGGAGCGCAGAGGCCGGCGTGGCCCTTCTCAGGGGCACCCAGCTGCTGGCTAGAGAAGCGGGGGCCTGTCCGCCTCACAGGAGGTGCCCGGGGAGACTGGCTTGGGTCTAGCTGGCACGGGAGGGGTCCACTGGCCTTTGCCCCCGGGAGGTGAGGCCTCAGACCGAGCGGGCTGCACGGGTGACCGCAGGCCGGCTCATGGTGCCGGGGACGTGCGTCTCCATGCCTCCCCAGACTTGCTTCCTTCATCGTGAATTGTCGTGCTCTGGCACGGGGGCACGGTCTCGGAGCACGGGAGGCTGGCCACTGCCAGGTGTGCAGTCCTCAGTGCCCCTGAGCTGGCTGGCCCGCCCAGGCCCAGGGAGGCCCACAGGCGCCCCTTTCTGAGCCCCCACCCAGCTCAGGTGTCTGGGTCAGAGAAAGACGGGGGTCCCGCACCTGCTGGGCGTGCTCCTGGGTCCCCATAGCTTTCACGCTGGGGCCCTTCAGCCCCCTCGGGGCCTTCCAGCCGGGCTCTGCAGCCAAAGAGAACTCGGCCGGGCATGAGGCCCCCGCCCCTCCTGGTCACTCGGACGTCCCCACTACCGCCATGATGCTCTATCGCACCTTCGTGTGGCCCTGTTCGCTTGCTTCTTTCTTTGTTGTTGTTTTTCAGTCTCTCAGTTGCGTCCGACTCTTTGTGACCCCATGGATGGAGCACTCCAGGCTTCCCTGTCCTCCACCATCTCCGGAGCCTGCTCAGACTCACGTCCATTGAGTCCGTGAGGCCGTCCGACCGTCTTGTCCTCTGTAGGCCCCTTCCCCTCCTGCCTTCAATCCCTCCCAGCACTGGGATCTTTTCCAGTGAGTCCTCTCCTCACGTCCAGTGGCCAGAGTTTTGGAGCTTCGGCTTCAGCGTCAGCCCTTCCAACATTTGTTCAGGATTGATTTCCTTTAGGATTAACTGGCTTGATCACTTTGTTGTCCAAGAGACTCTCAGGAGTCTTCAGCACCACGATTCAAAGGCATCAGTTCTCCATGGTTCAGCCTTCTCTGAGGGTCCAACGCTCACATCCATACGTGACGACTGGAAAAACCGCAGCTTTGCCTGCATGGACCTTTGTCAGCAAAGTGGTGTCTCTGCTTTTTAATACACTGTCTAGGTTTGTCACAGCATTTCTTTCAAGGGACAGGCATCTTTCAGTCTCACGGCTGCAGTGATTTTGGAGCCCAGGCCAGTAAAGTCTGTCCCTGTTTTTGCTGTTTCCCCTTCTATGTGCCATGAAGGGATGAGACCAGATGCCACGATCTGAGTTTTTTGAATGTTGAGTTTTAAGCCAGCTTTTCCACTCTCCTCTTTTCATTCACCTTCGTCAAGAGGCTCTTCAGTTCCTCTTCGATTTCTGCCATAAATGTGGTGTCATCTGCACACAGTTTGTTGATACCTGAGTTTGTTGATATTCTCCTGGCAACCTTGATTCCAGCGTGTGTTTCATCGAGCCTGGCATTTCTCACGATGTCCTCTGCATAGAAGTTGTATAAGCAAGGCGACCATATATGGCCCCGACGCACTCCTTTTCCAGTTTGGAACCAGTCCTTTGTTCCCTGTTCAGTTCTAACTGTTGCTTCTCAACCTGCACACAGGTTTTGCAGGAGGCTGATAAGGTGTCTGGGATTCCCATCTCTTGAAGAATTTTCCAGTTCACTGTGATCCACACAGTCAAAGACTTTAGCGTAGTCAATGAGGCAGTAGATGTTTTTCTGGAATTTCCTTGCTTTTTCTACGATCCAGTGGATATTGGCAGTTTGATCTCTAGTTCCTCTGACTTTTCTAAATCCAGCTTGTACATCTGGAAGTTCTTGGTTTGTGTACCCTTGGAGCCTAGCTTGGAGGACTTTGAGCATGACCTTGCAGGCATGTGAAATGAGTGCCTTCGTGTGGTGGTCTGAACAGCCGTTGGCATTGCCCTTCTTTGGGACTGGAATGAAGCCTGAGCTCCAAGTTTGCTGGCATACTGAGTGCAGCATTTTAACAGCATCGTCTTAGGAGTTGAAATAGCTCGGCCGGGATTGCATCCCCTTCACTAGCTTTGTTCATGGTGATGCTTCCTGAGGCCCTCTTGACTTTGCGCTCCAGGGTGTCTGCTCCTGGTGAGTGACCACAGCACCACGGTCATCCAGGCCTTTCTTGGGTAGGTCTTCTGGGCACTCTTGCCACCTCTTCCTCGTACCTTCTGCTTCTGTTAGGTCCATACCGTTTCTGTCCTTTACGGCTCTTTCCAGAAGGAGACAAAGATGCTCGTTGGCAGATGGACACAGGGACTCAGACAGACAGACTCGTGATCCTGGGGCTCAGGGCTGTGGAGACTCCGTGCCCCCTACCCATCATGCCTGGCAAGTAGGGGGGCTGGACGCCGTGCAGGATGGTCGCCACGCAGGACTAGGCCTGGAGCCGGGCGGGGGCTGTGCGGGCCGAGCGGGGGGTCCCTCCATGGGGCACAGACTGCAGGGGTGAGGGGAGGGGCTGCGGGGTCACATGGAGTTGGAGTGTAGCACGCACGTCTGCTTGTCGGCGGGTCCCTCTTGCCGAGCTGAGCGCTGGCTCCCATGCCGGCCCCTCCTCCCCCCTCAGCGCCTGCACCTGGCCCCTGCACTGGACGGCGGGACCTGGGGCTGTGGAAACCGGGGCTGCTGACCTGCAAAGCTCGCCCAACAGAACCTCAGGCAGCCAGAGGCTTCTAGCGACTTCTGAAACAATTTCCCAGGTTGGGACACTTTCCCTGGAGGAGGCTGATAAGGTGTCTGGGATTCCCATCTCTTGAAGAATTTTCCAGTTCACTGTGATCCACACAGTCAAAGACTTTAGCGTAGTCAATGAGGCAGTAGATGTTTTTCTGGAATTTCCTTGCTTTTTCTACGATCCAGTGGATATTGGCAGTTTGATCTCTAGTTCCTCTGACTTTTCTAAATCCAGCTTGTACATCTGGAAGTTCTTGGTTTGTGTACCCTTGGAGCCTAGCTTGGAGGACTTTGAGCATGACCTTGCAGGCATGTGAAATGAGTGCCTTCGTGTGGTGGTCTGAACAGCCGTTGGCATTGCCCTTCTTTGGGACTGGAATGAAGCCTGAGCTCCAAGTTTGCTGGCATACTGAGTGCAGCATTTTAACAGCATCGTCTTAGGAGTTGAAATAGCTCGGCCGGGATTGCATCCCCTTCACTAGCTTTGTTCATGGTGATGCTTCCTGAGGCCCTCTTGACTTTGCGCTCCAGGGTGTCTGCTCCTGGTGAGTGACCACAGCACCACGGTCATCCAGGCCTTTCTTGGGTAGGTCTTCTGGGCACTCTTGCCACCTCTTCCTCGTACCTTCTGCTTCTGTTAGGTCCATACCGTTTCTGTCCTTTACGGCTCTTTCCAGAAGGAGACAAAGATGCTCGTTGGCAGATGGACACAGGGACTCAGACAGACAGACTCGTGATCCTGGGGCTCAGGGCTGTGGAGACTCCGTGCCCCCTACCCATCATGCCTGGCAAGTAGGGGGGCTGGACGCCGTGCAGGATGGTCGCCACGCAGGACTAGGCCTGGAGCCGGGCGGGGGCTGTGCGGGCCGAGCGGGGGGTCCCTCCATGGGGCACAGACTGCAGGGGTGAGGGGAGGGGCTGCGGGGTCACATGGAGTTGGAGTGTAGCACGCACGTCTGCTTGTCGGCGGGTCCCTCTTGCCGAGCTGAGCGCTGGCTCCCATGCCGGCCCCTCCTCCCCCCTCAGCGCCTGCACCTGGCCCCTGCACTGGACGGCGGGACCTGGGGCTGTGGAAACCGGGGCTGCTGACCTGCAAAGCTCGCCCAACAGAACCTCAGGCAGCCAGAGGCTTCTAGCGACTTCTGAAACAATTTCCCAGGTTGGGACACTTTCAGCCAAATTTGCTTTTGGAAAGAGCCCTGGGCTTGGGGTCGGCTGACCTCTGCTCCCGTCCGGCCCACCGCTGAGCACTCGTGCGCCCCAGGGCGGCCACTTAACCCCTGGCCTGTGGTGCTGTGGCTCAGAGGGCCCGGGCCGCCCACCCTGCACACGGCACGAGGAGCGCCCCTGAGAGGGTGTCCTGACGGCCGCCCCACCTTGGCCCACGGCGGGGACGAAGGAAAGGCAGGGCCCTCACGTACTGAAACCTGCGCAGGCTGCCTCAAGGGGCTGTTGGGGGGCGGGGGATGCTCTTCGTCCTCTCGGCCGCCCTCCCTGCCATCCCCTGCTGGGAATGAGAGGGAGGACCGGAAGTGAAGGCAACGTTCCCAGGAAGCGGGGCTCGAGGTCCGCCCGGCCCTACCGCCTACCTGTGGAGCCGGCTCATCTGGAAGTCGGGTCTCCTCTGCTATCTGAAGATGGCAACTCTGGGGAGGTGCTCAGCCAGCCCTGGAGTCCTCCTGGGCAGAGGAAGGGTTGAGGACGCGCACGGGGCCGGGGGCTGAGTGATGAGAGAGCCGGGCCAGCAGCCGAGTAGCTGAGAGCCCAGGGCGAGGACGGGGCGGCCCCGGAGCAGGAAGAGACGGGAAGCGGTGGAGCCACCGGAGCTCCAGGAGGGAGCCAGGCCTCCCCGGCTGGCAGCTTGGCTTCAGACCGCAGCCTCCTGGCCTTCGAGATAATCTATCTGCGGTGTTTTCGGCCTGGTCTGCGGGCCTCGTGACAGCAGCCCTTGGATAAGCGTGACGCTTATCCAAGCTGGCTTCGAATCAAAGCTCCACACATGATCAGCTGTGTGACCCTGGGCAACTCACTTAACCTCTCTGAGCTTCAGGCTCCTGGTCCGCAAAAAGGAGCGGGGACACTCCCTTCACTGGGGGCCGTGGGGGTGAAGCAAGTGGCCGAATGAAGAACAGGAAGGGGCGGGACGCCCCCGATTACTTAGAAAGCTCCTCTCCACCGGCCCTCGGGCTGTGCTGCTCCAGTCCTGGGGTGGGGGCGAGGGAAACGGGGTGGGAAGAGGCTGCTCCGGCTCCTTTGACCAGCAGGGCTGCACCCGAGGCTCGGGGGGCCACGGCAGCCCTGCCCCTCAGTCGGCAGGAGAGGCCGAGGAAGCGGCTCCAGCCATGAGCCCGGGATCCCGTTTCTGCTGCGGGCGCGAGGCCGGCTCGGACTTGAAAGGCCCTCGGTCGGCACCTCCCCCTGCTTTCTCATGCCCACCCCCACTTCGCAGGACTCTGCTTAGTAGATATTAATTGACCCCCAATTACAGATGACATGTTGGGGAAGGGCTCGCCCCTGAGGCCCGCACGGGGCAGGCTTTCGTCCTTCCTCGCGGGCCCCAGCAAGGAGGGCTCACGGCCACCGTGGGTGGGGGCATCTCCTGGTGGCCGCGGGGGTCCAGAGGGCCACCCCTCTTCTGAGGAAGAGCTGGCGGTCAGCTCTGGCCAGGGGGAGCCAGCGCCACGGGGCACTCCCCAAGGCTGGGACCGCTGGTGCTCCCATAAGAAATGGAGATGAACCAGTGGTGGACCCCTGGAGCCAGGCAACCCGGACCACGAGGGCCCTGTGGGGAGGGACGCCATGCCGCCCCGAGGACGCTGGAGCGGGGGCCGGCCCCGCCGTGACCGCCCCCCGAGCCTCCGTCCCCATGGCCACTCCGCGGGGACAGTCACTCTTCCCTTGCTGCCGGCCTGGAGGAGCCGGCCCCGGACCCCGGGGCGGACGGGCCCGGACGACGCACTCTTGGTGCCCCACGTGCCAGCCGGGCCCCGGCCGGAACCGCCAGCCCCTGCCTGGGAGTTCAGAGAGGGCGGAAAAGGGACCCGCCTCTTCTCCCCGAGACTGGCTGGGCACCGGGAAGGTGAGGCCGGAACCGATCACTGCAGGGGCTGGGGGGGGTAGGGTGGGCTGGAGCCGTCCAGCGCCCCTCCCCCGACAAGGCCACCTGTCACAGCTTTTACCAGCTCCTCCTGCTCCCCGTTCCTGGCCACTCCCTTCACTGGGGCCGTGGGGTGAAGCAAGTGGCCGAATGAAGAACAGGAAGGGGCGGGACGCCCCCGATTACTTAGAAAGCTCCTCTCCACCGGCCCTCGGGCTGTGCTGCTCCAGTCCTGGGGTGGGGGCGAGGGAAACGGGGTGGGAAGAGGCTGCTCCGGCTCCTTTGACCAGCAGGGCTGCACCCGAGGCTCGGGGGGCCACGGCAGCCCTGCCCCTCAGTCGGCAGGAGAGGCCGAGGAAGCGGCTCCAGCCATGAGCCCGGGATCCCGTTTCTGCTGCGGGCGCGAGGCCGGCTCGGACTTGAAAGGCCCTCGGTCGGCACCTCCCCCTGCTTTCTCATGCCCACCCCCGCTTCGCAGGACTCTGCTTAGTAGATATTAATTGACCCCCAATTACAGATGACATGTTGGGGAAGGGCTCGCCCCTGAGGCCCGCACGGGGCAGGCTTTCGTCCTTCCTCGCGGGCCCCAGCAAGGAGGGCTCACGACCACCGTGGGTGGGGGCATCTCCTGGTGGCCGCGGGGGTCCAGAGGGCCACCCCTCTTCTGAGGAAGAGCCGGCGGTCAGCTCTGGCCAGGGGGAGCCAGCGCCACGGGGCACTCCCCAAGGCTGGGACCGCTGGTGCTCCCATAAGAAATGGAGATGAACCAGTGGTGGACCCCTGGAGCCAGGCAACCCGGACCACGAGGGCCCTGTGGGGAGGGACGCCATGCCGCCCCGAGGACGCTGGAGCGGGGGCCGGCCCCGCCGTGACCGCCCCCCGAGCCTCCGTCCCCATGGCCACTCCGCGGGGACAGTCACTCTTCCCTTGCTGCCGGCCTGGAGGAGCCGGCCCCGGACCCCGGGGCGGACGGGCCCGGACGACGCACTCTTGGTGCCCCACGTGCCAGCCGGGCCCCGGCCGGAACCGCCAGCCCCTGCCTGGGAGTTCAGAGAGGGCGGAAAAGGGACCCGCCTCTTCTCCCCGAGACTGGCTGGGCACCGGGAAGGTGAGGCCGGAACCGATCACTGCAGGGGCTGGGGGGGGTAGGGTGGGCTGGAGCCGTCCAGCGCCCCTCCCCCGACAAGGCCACCTGTCACAGCTTTTACCAGCTCCTCCTGCTCCCCGTTCCTGCCTCAGACCACGGACTTCACCGCCTGCCGTGGACGGAATTGTCACGCCTCTCACTCATCAGTGAAGCCCTACGCACCCCCGTGAGGGTCCTGAGGAGGTCCACGAGGTCCACCGGGGCCGTCGCGGGGCCCCGAGGGGACGGCGGCCGGTCTTCCAGGGCGGGCGCAGGAGATCTCCCCGCACGGGGGGACGCGTGAGCGGGCGGCGCCCGCAGAGCGGGAGGAGGCTCTCGCCAGCGCCCGCCCCGCCCGCACCCCGACCCCGGCCTGCAGCCTCCACAGCCGTGAGCGGGCACACGCCCGCAGTTTAAGCCTCTGTCATTGAGAAGACCCAGATGCTGGGAAAGATGCAGGTCAGGAGGAGACGGGGCGACAGAGGACGAGACGGCTGGGCGGCATCACCCACTCAGTGGACGTGACTTTGAGCGAGCTCCAGGAGCTGGTGGAGGACAGGGAGGCCTGGCGCGCTGCCCTCCGTGGGGCCGTAGAGTCGGACGCGCCTTAACAGCCGAGCGACAGTAACGCGCTCCAGTCCGAGGCTCTGTGACGGCAGCCTGAGCTCCGACGCCCCTGCCGTGGAGGGAGGGCCCAGGGTGGTGGTGGGGGCTGGGACCCAGGGCCCCTGTGCTCCCTCGGGTCAGGTCGTGCTGACAGCCAGAGGTCACCCGTGGTCCTTCCCAGTTCACAACCCACCCGTGGGGGTGGGCAGAGTGGCCTGGTCCCTGTCCCCCGGCTCCCCTGGCTCTGGGCACCCTCAGGGTCCCGCGAGGTCGGGAGCATCCGCGGTCCAGGAAGCAGAGAGCGAGGCTCGGACCCCAGGGTGGGCGCGGCGTCAGGCGCGCCGAACCAGGCTTTCCCCGGCTCTCGGCCTCTGAGGAGCTGAGGGAGGAGGGCGGGAGAGCCCCCGTGGCCGGGGCGAGGGTCAGGACCGCCGTCCGCGAGTCATGTCCCCAGATCCAGGCCCACTAGAGCCTCAGAAGGCGGCCTCCGTGTGGAGGGCAGGAGGGTGCGGGTAGGACCAGGGTGCGGCCTAGTCGCCGGTGTCCTTAGAGGAGACAGGAAGAGACACGCGGAGACGAGCAGGCCGGTGAAGATTGGGCCACGGGGCCAGGACACCGGGGCCAACCTGGGAGAGCCGGAAGCCCCCCTCCGGAGGCTCCCCGGAGCACGAAGACGCGCCCACAGCTTGATTCCGAACTCGTGGCCTCCAGCACTGCGAGCGGCTGCAGGTCCACTGTCTGAAGCCCCCTTGCCTCCTGTCCCCCATCCCCGTGCCTAGCCTGCGGTGCCAGGAAGCAAGGCCCGGGAGCACTGAGCCTGGCGGGCACCTGGCCGCCGGAGGACATCCCAGACGGGGCCCCCAGGGTCACCCGCCAGCGCCAGAAGCCAGGCCCGGGGGCTGACCCTACTGTCCGGCCCCTGGATCGCAGGGTGAGCCCGGGCCGGACCCCTGGAGCCGCTGACATGGGCCCCCAGTGTGCCGACTTCACAGAGGACAGAGACCAGGAGCCTGTGGCCAGACTCAGGGGCGGCCTGCTGAAGCCTCGCGGCCACCGGCCTTCACAGGAGCCCACGGTCTGCCCTCACGGCCGTCGGGGAGGCCCCGCGGCGTCGTCTCTGTCCCACGAGAGAGGGGTCTCGGGCGTCACGTGCGACTGCACGGCCTGTGAGGCGCCGACGGCTCCAGACCGCGCCTTCCCTGCACTCCCCGTCCCGCCCTCGGCCGAGCTCAGCCTCGTCCTCACCGAGCGGCCGGGTCCACGCCGGTCAGAACTGAGCCCCGATGGGCCGGTGAACGGGCGTCTCCAGTCCCCTCCTGCCCAGGGCGCCGGGGACGCCAGGGCCCACGCGGCTCTGGCCCCAGGGTCCAGCAGGCGGGACGAACGGAAGCCTCTCCCACGCAGACACGGCGGCACACGGGCGAAGCGTCTGGCTTCTCTGCGGCCACCAGGCCCGACGGTGCGGACGCGGGGAGGCTGGGCAGAGCTGGCCCAGGAGGGGCTCCGTCCTCTTCCTGGAATGGCGCCTCGCCACGCCGCTGGGTCCCCACCAGGCTGGCAGCACCGCCCGTCCTCCCTGGGCTGGGCATGGGCGTCAGGGGTCACATCCCAGCACCCACGCTCTCCACGTGCCATGGGGCACACTGTTCTGTGAGAGAGAGTCCTGGTTCGTGCCCATGAAAGACATGGGTCTGGTCTTCTTTCCTTGTAATGTCTTTGTCTGGTTTTCATATCGGTAATACTGGCCTCCAAAAAAAAAAAGAATTTTAAGGATTCCCTTCTTTTCCTCTATTTTCTGAAAGAATTTATGTTCTATTCGTAGTATTTCCTTCTTGTAAGTTTTACAGAATGCACCAGGGAAGCCACTGGGAGCTGGAGTTTTGTGCAGAAAGGCATTTGGTAAGAAAATCATTTTTTGATAATTGTAAAGATAAGTAGAGTTTCTGGTTTTTTTCTTGAGTCAGTTTGATAACTTATGATTTTTAAAAAGTCTTTCCACTTATCTAAGTTATAAAATGTCTGGGGCATGTTGTTGGGGTTTTGGCTTTATTTAAAATTTTTTTTGATGGACCAAGAGTGCATGGAGGCAGGTTTACGTCCGATGAGCTTAGAGGTGAGTAAATGCCGGTGAAGCCAGCACCACGATCCATGCCATCGGTTCCCAAGGTTTCTCCTACCACCTGATGGAAGCGTTTTCAGTGATATTTCTTATTTCCTTTCTAGAGACTGTAGAATCTGTAGCAAACTTTTATTTTCATTTTTTTATGTTGGGGAATAGTGTGCTCTCTTATTTTTCTAAGAATTTATTAAATTCTTTAATGCTTAGTTTTATGAATCTTCTGTTTAGTTTCTATTTCATTATTTCCGTATTTATCTTCATTACTTCCCTCTCTCCACTTCCTTTGCGTTTCCTTTGCTGTTCCTTTCTTTTCTCACGTACACATAGATCATTGCTTCTAAAGCATGTTTCCTGGCTACCATAGGTAACGACATACACTCCACAAAGATTATTTTATCTAAATCTGACACCTTCTGAGATGATAATGTCTCTGTGGTCATTCGAGAGAAAACGTCTTCTCATTTTCTGGTGAAATATTCTTTGACCCGTGGGGAAGCTTATTAACTTTCAAATATTTAGAGGACTTTTTTTCTTGGTAAAACGGGTATTTCTGCTGGGCCCCACCATGGCAGCACCGCCCGTCCTCCCTGGGCTGGGCATGGGCGTCAGGGTCACATCCCAGCACCCACGCTCTCCACGTGCCATGGGGCACACTGTTCTGTGAGAGAGAGTCCTGGTTCGTGCCCATGAAAGACATGGGTCTGGTCTTCTTTCCTTGTAATGTCTTTGTCTGGTTTTCATATCGGTAATACTGGCCTCCAAAAAAAAAAAGAATTTTAAGGATTCCCTTCTTTTCCTCTATTTTCTGAAAGAATTTATGTTCTATTCGTAGTATTTCCTTCTTGTAAGTTTTACAGAATGCACCAGGGAAGCCACTGGGAGCTGGAGTTTTGTGCAGAAAGGCATTTGGTAAGAAAATCATTTTTTGATAATTGTAAAGATAAGTAGAGTTTCTGGTTTTTTTCTTGAGTCAGTTTGATAACTTATGATTTTTAAAAAGTCTTTCCACTTATCTAAGTTATAAAATGTCTGGGGCATGTTGTTGGGGTTTTGGCTTTATTTAAAATTTTTTTTGATGGACCAAGAGTGCATGGAGGCAGGTTTACGTCCGATGAGCTTAGAGGTGAGTAAATGCCGGTGAAGCCAGCACCACGATCCATGCCATCGGTTCCCAAGGTTTTCTCCTACCACCTGATGGAAGCGTTTTCAGTGATATTTCTTATTTCCTTTCTAGAGACTGTAGAATCTGTAGCAAACTTTTATTTTCATTTTTTTATGTTGGGGAATAGTGTGCTCTCTTATTTTTCTAAGAATTTATTAAATTCTTTAATGCTTAGTTTTATGAATCTTCTGTTTAGTTTCTATTTCATTATTTCCGTATTTATCTTCATTACTTCCCTCTCTCCACTTCCTTTGCGTTTCCTTTGCTGTTCCTTTCTTTTCTCACGTACACATAGATCATTGCTTCTAAAGCATGTTTCCTGGCTACCATAGGTAACGACATACACTCCACAAAGATTATTTTATCTAAATCTGACACCTTCTGAGATGATAATGTCTCTGTGGTCATTCGAGAGAAAACGTCTTCTCATTTTTCTGGTGAAATATTCTTTGACCCGTGGGGGAAGCTTATTAACTTTCAAATATTTAGAGACTTTCTGGGTATCTTATTTTGATTGATTTCTCATTTAGTTCTCCCATGGTCAGAGGACACACTCTGAAGGTTCAGTGTTCTGAGATTGGCTCACTTTTTCTCCCAGAAGTGGTCGGCCTTGGCCAGCGCCCCGGGACGGCGGGCCTAAAGCCAGTGCATCTTTGGGCTGTCGCCACAGCATTCTGTGAGTGTCGGTGGGGTCTGGGGGTTGGTGAGGATGCTCTGGCCAGCGGCACCCCACTGAATCTCTGCCTTTGTGTGTGAGTGTGGAGAGAGGCGCTAAGCTCCCCCTCGCTCCCGCCGCCCCAGGAACTGCCCGCCTGCCCTCCCCTGCCTCCCGCGGTCAGGTGCCCGTGACGCCGCCTGCCTTGTACGGCCCCGTAATCATCTCCACTGCGAGCAGCAGCCGAGCAAAATCCCAGTGACTCCACATCTCCCTCCCTCTGCCCTGAGCTGGATGCTCCCTGTCCCCCAGAGAGGCTGGTACACCTCTTGGTCCAGTCAGGCACACAGTAGGTGCTCAATAAATCAAGCAGATGCTAAGTAAGGGTCACGCCTCCCTCCCGGGCTGCCCTGGTGGCTCAGGGGGTGAGGAGTCTGCCTGCCGTGCAGGAGACCCAGGTTCAGTCTGCGGGTCGAGAGGACCCCTTGGAGAGGATGTGGCAGCTCGCCCCAGTGTTCTCGCCTGGAGAATCCGTGGACAGAGCAGCCTGGCGGGCTGCAGTCCACGGGGTCGCAAAAGAGTCGGATTTGACCCGGTGACTAAACAACAGCAAAGTGGGTCTCCTGGTCACAACCGACTGTGGAAGAGAAACCTTGAACAAAACGTCTGTGATGGGAGTCAGGGGCCGGGGAGCGGGGGTAGCAACAGACGGTCCAGCAAGCTCAGACAGAAGGAAGAGAAATGAGTCTTCCCCAAGCCCGAATCCACAGATCTCTTAGATAAAAGCGGTCCCGTCCACCCTGGGAACTCCTTGGTTTGAACGCCGTCGGAAATGCCACAGGAATGTCTGACGAAGACGTTATTCTGTTTCGGTGGCTCCAGTTTTTATAAAAACCCCAGGGGGAAACCACTTTAGAACATCCAGAGGAGCGCACATCTCTCGAGGTGTTCGAGAAAGACTGCCCGTCAGCCAGGTGCTCTGGATCCCGCACGGAACGCTCACCCTCTCCCGTCAGCCCCTCGTTCGTCTTTGTCGCTGGAAGATTTCCAAAAAGAGCCCCGAGCAGGGCGCCCAGCTTGGAGAGTCAAACCAGAGAGTGTCTAGACTCACAGATGTGCTAGGGAGCGGCAGCGATGAATCGGCTCCTTATTTTTATGAAAATACGTCACTCGACAAATATTCTGAATATGTGACTCAAACCAGGGAGGAACTGACGAATGCGTCATTGGCTCTAAGCGATGCTGAAGGCAGGTTGGCACCTCTTCCCCTAAAACGGAAAAGCCTTGACTTCCGCCGGTTTTCCTCAGCATTCCCTCTGCTACCTCAGAACTCGGAACCAAAAATAGCCTCGAACCTGGTGTACGGTAGCTGCTCAAACATAGTTGTTGAATCAATGGATGAATGAACGTAGGGTCTTTAACCGTGGGGCATAGAGAAATGATTTCAATGGTTTCCTGAACCAGAAATACAGACTACAGTGCTCACACCCAGCAAATTCCTCCTCCGAGGAGCCAGTCCATGTGGTCAGAGCATCCAAAAGCCAGTTCTGACTCAGGCCCTGCCTGGTCCCCACAAAGGGCCTGTCCAGGGTCCCGCCACACGCCACGTCCAGCTGCCGTGACCACGTTTCCCGGCACCCTGACACTGGCCGTGCCCATGAGACACAGACCTGCCTCGTTCATGACCGAGAATCGTGTTCAGCCAGGATCTGGCCCAACATGAGGCTAGCGTGAATAATTACCGAACGCATTCAATAACTAAAACCATTACACTTAGACGGCAAACGTTATTCCACATCTGAATGGAAATGTGCTTTGTGTCACAAACATCTATGGGAATCAGTCCGTTTCAAAAGCCCCTTCAGAGCCGTCCTCCGCTGGTGGTGGGAATACGCACGGGAACAGGCCCTCTGGAGAAAAGACTAAACTCACACCAAACCCAGGGCTTCCCTGGGGGCCCAGTGGGTAGAGAGTCTGCCTTGCAGTGCCAGGGGCGCTGGTTCGATCCCTGGCCTGGGAAGACGCCACATGCCGCGGAGCGGCTGGACCAGCGTGTCCAGTGACGAGCCAGCGCTCTGGAGCGCATGCGCCCGGAGCTGGTGCTCTGCAGGGAGAGAGGCCACAGAGATGGGAGGCCCACACGGGCCAAAGAATAAAGACGGAAGAAAAATAAATATAAAAATAAAAGAGGCATGATGGGGGAAAAAATAACGTAAGCAAAGCAAAACTAAAGCTGAAGCTCCCCTTGGATCCAGCCGTCCCATTCCTGGGCGTAGATCTGGACAAAACTACAATGCAGACACGTGCCCAGCCCAGCTCCCTCGCAGCACGGTTCACAGCGGCCAGGTCTTGAAGCAGCCCGACTGAGCGTCCGCAGGAGAGAGGATGCAGGTGCACGTGTCATCCTCACACAGTGGGACGGAGGGCGCGCTCACCGGCTCCGGTTGTTCTTGCCTGGAGAATCCTATGTGCGGGGAGCCTGCCGGCCCACGGGGTCGCAAGGAATTGGGCACAACTGGAGCGACTTGGCTGCACCCTGTGGGATCCGCCTCGGCCACAAAAAAGAGAGAAATACTGCCATTTTCAGCAACACGGATGGACTTAGAGAGCTAGCCTACCTAAGTGTGAAGCAAGTTAGAAAGAACAAGACCAACACCAGACGATATCACTTATGTGTGGAGCCTAAAATATGACACAAATGAGTTATTTACAAAACAGCAGACTCACAGACACAGAACACAAACTCGGGCTGCCAAAGGAGAGAGGGTGTGGGGAATGGGTGCATTAGGAGTGTGGAATTCACAGATACAAACTACTACATGTAAAACAGGTAAAGAGCAAGGCCCTCCTGTAAGGCGCATGGACCTCTATTCAGCACCCGTAATGAGCCACATGGAAAAGAATATGTATATAAATATGTAAAAACTGAATCACTTTGCTATATACCAGAAACTGACACAGCCTTGTAAATCAATTATAATTCAATTAAATACCCCCTTTTGACCCAAATCTACCACAAAAAATATAATAACAAAATCCTATTAATAGTGTGTGTAAGATATATAACATAGTGAATACATTTGTTATACAGAATATATTTATTATCTAGATTATGTATACACATCTGAACAGATGCATGTATCTCTGCATCCACACTCTCTGGGAAAGACCGGATACTCCTACTAGGTTCCACTGGCTTAACTTTACTTATTGGATTACGTCTTATATATAAGTTGAAAATGTGCAACTTAGAAACATGTAACAGAGACAGTCCTCTTGGATATTGCACGAGTCGAGGCAAATTCAAAACAGAAAGCCAACACCAAGTGGGCATTAGGAATGGATTGTTTGATTAAATCTTGTCTGAATTATCAGGTATGTAATAAGAAAAGTGTCAGCTTTGCCTGCCGAGCTGAGCCGTCTCTCTGTGTGGTTAATCTTCATCTAAAAGAGACCAGATACTTCTCGGTGGCAACTGAAGACCAGCATTTTTCTTATTTAAGATGATTGGAATGACGGATGCATAAATCATAACATATGAAGCTCTCCCATACCCAAGACTGCTAATCCTAAACATTTGTTCCGATCTCTTGACAACCTCTGCATGTGGGAGAGGCTGAGCAGACGCGCCTGGGCCAGCGCGAGAGCTCTGGAAGCCGGCAGCACCGCCCCGTGCCGTCCTGAAACAAAGGTCCAGCCGTGTACACGGGGAGGGGTGGGGGAATCAGAAGCGCTGATTACACTGGCATTGCACGGCATCCGGCCACCGCTTTGGGGTTTCTTCTGGATTCTTGTAAAGAAAATAGAATGACTTGGTCAATCATCTGGGTGGGTTCTTTTTTCCCTGTGGTTGGTGTGTATTTTTATTTACTTTTCATTTTCTTGAGATCACAAAACTGACCCATAACCGCCCTGGAGGAATTCAGCTTGCGACTATAATCTAAACCATGGAAAACGTGCTATTTCGTTAGAATATTTGTCCTAATACGAAAACAATTGGGAATAGCTTATATTTCAAAGCATCTTCGAGACAGAACACCCTTCAGATACTCAAAATTGCGTCTGCGAGGCCCTCACAACAATGGGAAAATGCCCGAAACTGCTTGTGTTGCGGCATGACTGTAAGAAATTATGTGAAGGGAAAAAGTCTGGGAGGAAAAACTAACGTACGTCTTCCACAGAGACGCTGGTGAGGGTCATTGTCTTTCTTCTCGGCTCAACGGTCAGCGGGCCCGGGGGCTGTGAGACGGGCGGCGGCTCTGGAGGACAGAGGCCTCAGGCACAGCGGGCCGCCCGTGGCAGAGCTGGCCCCACGCGGAGCACGCCCCGAGAGGACAACGTGCCCGCACGTCCTCAGCTGTCACGTGGGGGTGGCCGTGACCCGGCTCCAGGAGGGCGTGAGGCGGTGCTGAGCCCCCGCAGGTGGACGGCCGCGAGGCGGTGCTTGTTACCACTGCTGGAAAACAAGGGCCGAGCGCGGTGAAGGGGCAGCTCCCCGCGACCCTGCAGCGCACCAGCCGCCCGGCCCCAGACCGGCCGCCGCCCTGCCCCGAGAGTGTGTCGTCACTGGGCTTGGCGACGCCCACCCATTTCTCTCTCTGCAAGTGGCAGGGTCAGGCCTGAGTCCGAAGCTCACCCGTGGTTCCACCGACAGGACCCAGGAGCCCCGGGGCCACCAGACCACGAGTTAAAAAGAGACATCGTAGGCCTCCCTGGTGGTCCAGGGGGTAAAGAGTCCGCCTTGCAGTGCAAGGGGCGCCAGTTCGATCCCTGGCCCGGGAAGATCCCACGTGCCGCTGAGCGGCTGGACCCATGTGTCCAATTACCGAGCCGGAGCTCTGGAGCGCATGTGCCCAGAGCCGGTGCTCTGCAGCGAGAGAGGCCACTGCCACACATGCCAGAGAATAAAGATGGGTGAAAATAAATAAATAAAAAAGCCAATAAAAGAGGCCAAAATTTAAAAAAGAGAGAGACACCCTACACCTAGCCTCTGCCCCTGGGAGAAAGACCTGGACAGTGGCTGCTCAGGGTGCCGGTAGGACCACCTCGAGCCTTGAGTAAACTCCATAACATTGCGACTATAATCTGGAAAACGTGCTATTTCGTTAGAATATTTGTCCTAATACGAAAACAATTGGGAATAGCTTATATTTCAAAGCATCTTCGAGACAGAACACCCTTCAGATACTCAAAATTGCGTCTGCGAGGCCCTCACAACAATGGGAAAATGCCCGAAACTGCTTGTGTTGCGGCATGACTGTAAGAAATTATGTGAAGGGAAAAAGTCTGGGAGGAAAAACTAACGTACGTCTTCCACAGAGACGCTGGTGAGGGTCATTGTCTTTCTTCTCGGCTCAACGGTCAGCGGGCCCGGGGGCTGTGAGACGGGCGGCGGCTCTGGAGGACAGAGGCCTCAGGCACAGCGGGCCGCCCGCGGCAGAGCTGGCCCCACGCGGAGCACGCCCCGAGAGGACAACGTGCCCGCACGTCCTCAGCTGTCACGTGGGGGTGGCCGTGACCCGGCTCCAGGAGGGCGTGAGGCGGTGCTGAGCCCCCGCAGGTGGACGGCCGCGAGGCGGTGCTTGTTACCACTGCTGGAAAACAAGGGCCGAGCGCGGTGAAGGGGCAGCTCCCCGCGACCCTGCAGCGCACCAGCCGCCCGGCCCCAGACCGGCCGCCGCCCTGCCCCGAGAGTGTGTCGTCACTGGGCTTGGCGACGCCCACCCATTTCTCTCTCTGCAAGTGGCAGGGTCAGGCCTGAGTCCGAAGCTCACCCGTGGTTCCACCGACAGGACCCAGGAGCCCCGGGGCCACCAGACCACGAGTTAAAAAGAGACATCGTAGGCCTCCCTGGTGGTCCAGGGGGTAAAGAGTCCGCCTTGCAGTGCAAGGGGCGCCAGTTCGATCCCTGGCCCGGGAAGATCCCACGTGCCGCTGAGCGGCTGGACCCATGTGTCCAATTACCGAGCCGGAGCTCTGGAGCGCATGTGCCCAGAGCCGGTGCTCTGCAGCGAGAGAGGCCACTGCCACACATGCCAGAGAATAAAGATGGGTGAAAATAAATAAATAAAAAAGCCAATAAAAGAGGCCAAAATTTAAAAAAGAGAGAGACACCCTACACCTAGCCTCTGCCCCTGGGAGAAAGACCTGGACAGTGGCTGCTCAGGGTGCCGGTAGGACCACCTCGAGCCTGCGGAACAGCGTGGGAAAGGGGGCGACAGACAGGGGACGGGGAGGGTCAGTCTGCACCCCACGGTCGGGGGCCCCATCAGCAGGACCATCCCCCCAGGTCAGCCTCCCAGGAATCAACCTGGCCCTCATGCTTGGGCAGGCTTCCTGGCGGCTCAGAGGGTAAAGAATCTGTCTGCAAAGTAGGAGGCCTGGGTTCGAACCCTGGGTTGGGGAGACTCCCCTGGCGAAGGAACTGCGACCCACTCCAGCATCCTTGCCTGGAGAATCCCGTGGACAGAGGAGCCTGGCGGGCTGCAGCTCACGGGGCGCAGAGAGCCACACACGCCTGGGGGACTGAGCACGCAAGGGCTGGGCAAGCGCCTGGCCACTCTGCCGGTTTTCTTGTCCAAAGACTCAAAGGCTGGACAGAATGGAAGCGGGGGAGCCCCCTCCACAGAGGCAGAGGCCGAGGCTGGGGCTGGGCGGGCGTGAACGCCAGAGCTCGCCTGTGGAGCCCCTCACCCCCACATGGACGCCGTGGGGCGTCCTGCCGCAGGTCAGGTCTGCTGCGACGGGCGCTGGCCTCTCGGAGCAGCTGGCCCGGAGGGGCACCCGGCTGAGCTGAAACAGCCCCCCAGCCCTCTGAACCCTGACACGCCACCCACCAGGAGGGAGGCAGGGCCCACCCCCAGTGACGCCCGTCTGTGCCTCGTTTCCCCTTCAGGGAGGTCCACTGTGAGCACCCTCTCCCTCCAGAAGAGAGGGGAGCAGGGCCTCGCAGGCACGCCAGCAGGGGCCGGCCACCCTCTGGGGCCGCCCAAGGGCACAGCGGAGCATGGGGCACCAGCCTACTCGCTCTCTCGAGGGAGGGAGATGAGCCCCAGGGGCGGAGCTGGCAGATCTCTGCCCGGAGACCAGCGAGGTGGGCGCACAGAGCCAGGCCTGCAGCCCTGCTTCCAGCTCCCCTCCGGGGCTCCCACCACACTGCGCCTGCGTACCTGCTCGGGCTGGGGGTGATGGCTGTGGGTCCCCCGGAAGGACTGGAAGCTGGGCCTGGAGGGGCCAGAGGGCTCAGGCAGGGTCTAAACGCCCCCTCCCCACTGTTGGGGGAATTCCCTGCCCTGGGGGACGGCCAGCCCCTAGCACTGGGCAGGCGCTGCGGACAGAGCTTTCTAGGACACAGACTCGGCCCCAGGGACCCTGCCCCTCGGTATGGTCTGCGGTGGGTTCCAGAGCACAGAGGCCCAGCCAGGCTGCGGGCTGGCCAGAGGGCAGGAGGACGTGACGGGCACCTGGTTTCCAGGATGAGGACGGGGCAGGATGGGAGGGGATCAGCCTGACCCCGTGAAGCTCTGGTTAAGCCTCCCCACGGTGCAGACGTCTCGGGGTGCCCGGACGGCCCGCGGGACGGAGGGTAGACGCGGCGCAGGGAGCGGCGGGGTCTCCGGGGAAGGACGGCCAAGGCCAGAGGGTCTGAGCGGGCGGCGCAGGGAGAGGCAGGGCTGGGGGGCTGGCGACCGGGCTTCCCACAGGCCGAGGGCCCCGCTCGGCCGACCGGCAGGCTGCCAGGTGCGGCGGGCGGGTGGCCGGCGGAGCCCTGTCGCGGGGGCTCTGTGAACGGGCCGGAGCCCCCGCCGGCCGCCGCGCCTAATGAGAGCCAGGTGGGGCCACACCTCGCCTGTCGGCCGGCACCTCCAGGCTTTGATCAACGGTAAGGCCTAAGTGTTCCCAGGACCCCTGCCCCCAGCCGCCCTGCGGACACCGCTTCCCTTTCAAAGCCGCCTCTCAACACCCGCCCCCGGGGCGGACGGAGGCGAGGCCAGGGGTGGGGAGGCCCAGCTCCCAGGGTCCCTCTCGCAGGCAGGCCCACCCGCTGCCGCCCGCTCGCGACCCAGCCAGGCCGTAGACGCCCTCGCAAGGCCCCTCCTCCCAGCACGGGGCCCTGGCCACTGGCCGGCCTCGCCGGGCCTTCATCAGCCTTCGGGAACTCGGGCCTCCGCAGGCGTTGCCGGGGGCCTCGGGGGAGACTGGGCGCTAGACGGTGCCCCCAGTTGGGCATGATGCCACCTTGCCCGGCCACCCCCTCCACTCCCCAGCCCCTTCCCTTCTCTTTGGTTTTATCTTGATTACTTTTCTTGATTTAAAAAACAGATTTTAAAAATCAACTTTCTCTGCCGCAGAGCGGAGCGGGGCAGCGTGGGATCCTCGTCGAGCCCTGACCTGGACGAGGCGGGGAAGGCCCGGGCTGCCGCAGAGGACACACGGGCCCCGGCCCTCACCAAGGGAGGGGGCCCTGGGCTGTGGGACCTCCGTCCGCACGGGTGCCTGAGCCGCCCCCTGGCTCCTGCACCCCGTGTGCAGGTGGACGAGGCCCCGCGCGCCAGGCCCGTGGCGCATGCAGCGCTGCCGGGGTGTCCCGCGCACGGCGACCATGGCGCCGCCACCGGGGACGCGAGGCTGGGCAGCCGGTGCTGGCCCCAGCCTGTCACCCCGGCTCTGTGGCTCAGGAAGTGGCCCACGTGCTCCTCTCTGGGTCCAGGGCCGTCTCCGGCGGGGGGGGCGCAGGGGCCGTGACCGTGGGTCTAACGTGAGCGTCGCTGTTGTCGTTCCCGCCGCCGTCAGCAGCCGAGGAGCAGGCCGGGCGGGCCGTGAGCCCCGATGCCTGCCCCGAGGAGCCCAGAGCAAAGAGCAGCCCCCCAGCCGTCGCCGCAGCCAAGGGGGAGGAGGCCCAGGGTGAAGCTGCCCCCCCCGGCCCACCCTGCGCTCTCCCAGGGAGCCCCCTGCAAGGCAGCCACTGCGCACACGGACATGGGCAGCACGGGGAAGGCGTGTGTGTGTGTGTGAGTGTGAGACAGACAGACAGGGAGGAAGGCGGGACGGGGCGCGAAGGCGCGTGTGTGCGCAGTCACTCGGTCGCCGGGGGCCGGCTCCTCTGTCCGTGGGCTTTCCCGGCAGGAAGACTGGAGCGGGCGCCACGCCCTCCTCCGGGGAAGCGGAGGGCGTTCACGCTGCTGACGGGAGCGAAGAGCACGCAGGAGTTCCCTGTCGTTTTCTCGCAGCTCTTTGCTGCGTCTGAAACCTGTCAAAGTGAAAGCTGGAGCCAGGCAGCGCCGGCGCCCAGTTGGCAGGACCCACTGCAGCCCGCCCGGAGGCCAGGAGCCCCGGAACCAGCTCTGCGTCCCAGGCCGCAGCCCCGCGGCCCTTCACCGGGGCCCTTCACCCTCAGGGCTGCGCGGCCCCTCCACCTGCAGACGGGAGAGCCCCAGACAGGCAAGACTCGCAGGAGACCCTGGCCTTGGGACCCCGAGGGGCTCAGTCAGACCACCCTCGTGGCCCCGCACTGGCTGGGTCGTGCAGCCAGCACCCCCATCCCCAGGGCAGCCCCAGAGCCCTGGCCACACGGCCACCTACAGAACCCTGCGTCCTCAGGTTGTTGTGGCCAAAGCGAGACACTGCGCTCGCAACTAGCCGCCGGAGATAGGCTGCTCCATCGTCCCCCCGAAGAGCCCGAGCCGTCCTCCTCCTCAGGTGGGGCTGGCGTTCACTCTCCGGGCTCCAGAAACCTGCTGGACAGACTGTTGGCTTAATCAAGAAAGAACCAGCTGTTGTGAGCCGTCCACGCTCTGCCCGCATGGCCCAATTACAGCTCGTTTTTCTAAGTCTGGACCGGGAGGTACTCTGAGGTCCATGTCACCGTGTCAGCTAAGTGTGCATTTTGAGAGGGTCACTTCCTCCAGGAAGCCTTCCCTGATGCCCTTGGACTGGGTGAGGTGCCTCCTCTGGGCTCTCCCAGGTCCCCAGGCCTGCCTCTATCAAGGCTTTTATTCCATGTCTACAAGACATGGACCCTTCCTGAACAAGGAGAGTGTGTGTGTGTGTGGGCGCGCGTGTGCGTACCCGTGTGTTTCCCTGTCGTGATC
This sequence comes from Tragulus kanchil, assembly GCA_022376925.1. Classification (NCBI taxonomy): domain Eukaryota; kingdom Metazoa; phylum Chordata; class Mammalia; order Artiodactyla; family Tragulidae; genus Tragulus; species Tragulus kanchil. The sequence continues at coordinate 186,143,362 of JAIOJX010000025.1, forward strand.
CCAAAGATTAGAATAGTTTCTGATAAATAACAGGAGTTTGATTACTATTTGTTGAATGAATGAATGAACGGCTGCAGGTTTCTCTTGCACTCACTATTTTTGTTGAAGTTCTAGAAGGCACACCCACAACGCTGGCTGCTCTGAGGGGACTTGCCTGGGTATCACTCAGCGAGCGCTGCTGTTTAACTAAAACCACCAACTGGGTGGCTTCAAGCAGCAGACGGTTTTCTCCCGGGCGGAGGCCAGCACCCAGGCTCTGGCCACCTCGTGCTCCCTTCCATTTCTGTGAATGTGAAAGCTGGAGCCAGGCAGCGCCGGCGCCCAGTTGGCAGGACCCACTGCAGCCCGCCCGGAGGCCAGGAGCCCCGGAACCAGCCCTGCGTCCCAGGCCGCAGCCCCGCGGCCCTTCACCGGGCCCTTCACCTCAGGGCTGCGCGGCCCCTCCACCTGCAGACGGGAGAGCCCCAGACAGGCAAGACTCGCAGGAGACCCTGGCCTTGGGACCCCGAGGGGCTCAGTCAGACCACCCTCGTGGCCCCGCACTGGCTGGGTCGTGCAGCCAGCACCCCCATCCCCAGGGCAGCCCCAGAGCCCTGGCCACACGGCCACCTACAGAACCCTGCGTCCTCAGGTTGTTGTGGCCAAAGCGAGACACTGCGCTCGCAACTAGCCGCCGGAGATAGGCTGCTCCATCGTCCCCCCGAAGAGCCCGAGCCGTCCTCCTCCTCAGGTGGGGCTGGCGTTCACTCTCCGGGCTCCAGAAACCTGCTGGACAGACTGTTGGCTTAATCAAGAAAGAACCAGCTGTTGTGAGCCGTCCACGCTCTGCCCGCATGGCCCAATTACAGCTCGTTTTTCTAAGTCTGGACCGGGAGGTACTCTGAGGTCCATGTCACCGTGTCAGCTAAGTGTGCATTTTGAGAGGGTCACTTCCTCCAGGAAGCCTTCCCTGATGCCCTTGGACTGGGTGAGGTGCCTCCTCTGGGCTCTCCCAGGTCCCCAGGCCTGCCTCTATCAAGGCTTTTATTCCATGTCTACAAGACATGGACCCTTCCTGAACAAGGAGAGTGTGTGTGTGTGTGAGCGCGCGTGTGCGTACCCGTGTGTTTCCCTGTCGTGATCCCAAAGATTAGAATAGTTTCTGATAAATAACAGGAGTTTGATTACTATTTGTTGAATGAATGAATGAACGGCTGCAGGTTTCTCTTGCACTCACTATTTTTGTTGAAGTTCTAGAAGGCACACCCACAACGCTGGCTGCTCTGAGGGGACTTGCCTGGGTATCACTCAGCGAGCGCTGCTGTTTAACTAAAACCACCAACTGGGTGGCTTCAAGCAGCAGACGGTTTTCTCCCGGGCGGAGGCCAGCACCCAGGCTCTGGCCACCTCGTGCTCCCTTCCATTTCTGTGAATGTGGCTGCCCTGGGTGCCTCCCACGGGCCTCCCCGGCGGCTCAGCGGGAAAGGATCTGTGCGCAGTCCAGGAGACCTGGGTTCGATCCCTGGGTCTGGAAGATCCCCTGGCGGAGGGCCCGGCAACCCGCTCTAGTGTTCTTGCCTGAAGAAGCCTGTGGACAGGGATGCCTGGTGGCCACAGCCCATGTGCTGGCAAAGAGCTGGACGCCACTGAGGAGACGTAACCACACAGGCGCCTCCTGTAAGCAGACTTGCCACCTGGAGGGGCAACGTAAGGTCCCACATCTGTCCCAGACTCTCTCTGTGAAATGCACGTGCACCGGCCTCAGGCGAGGAAGCAGGGGAGTTCCCCACCCCCACCATTTCTAATAAAACCTCCCTCCAGGCAAATTTGCAGAAAACCAAGGCTGGCTGGATCCCCGTGTCTTACACGACAGGACCAAGGGAGGACCTTGAACGCACCAGCCGGCCTTCAACACTGGGACAAAGGTGGCCCCACAGCTCCTGGGCACTAAAGGCCTAACGCCAAGATCCCCACACCGCCGGTGCCTCGATGGTGCCCCCTGCTCCCGACCCCACCTCCCAAGGACCGCGAAGGGGCAGGAAAGCACTCCACTTGTTCCAGGAAATCACCGCCCGCTTCCACGGGCCTTGGTGGCAGAGGTCGTGGCCCCGCCCCCCGCCAGCCCCTGCCCGTAGAACGTCGTCCCGGCTTCCACTCGGGAGGGGGTGGGTCCAGAGCACGCGCTGCCCCGTCTCCATCCGCGGCCGGCGGAGGAAGTCCCTGTCTGCCGCCACCGAGCATCCTTTCGCCCTCTGAACGGGAGCCGCCCGGGAGGGAACGACGGAGGCAACGGTGGGGACGGCCTCCCTGGGGACCTGTGCCCCGGCCTGCCGGCCCCCCGGGCGTCGGGTCCCCGAGGCTCACTGCGAGCGACAGGGGCCCCTGCCCGCTTTCCGCGTCCTGTTCCCGCTCCGCACTCCGGGACGGGGGCGGTCACTGCCAGGCGCGCGCGCGGCCCAGCGGCTCCTCGGCAAGGGGAAGCGGACGGCCTCCGTGCGGCCCGGACCTCTCTACATCCCTCCTCGGCGCTGCGGGCCCCGGTGGCCTTCGGGCCCCTGGGGATTCACGTCGGTTCAGCCTGCGAGCCAGCAGCCCCGGAAGGAGGCTGGACGGCGCGCCGTGTGTGTTACCCTGACCGGCCGCGGCTCCGCCGGAAGCTGGGTGTGTCTGCGACGGGGAGGCCTCTGGGCGACCTCAGCATTTGGGTCAGGAGACTGAGCCGAGCAGCGGGCCTGCGGGGCCTCCCCGCCTCAGCCGAAGGCCCGGCGAGCCCAGAGCTGCTGCCCGACGGCGGGGCGGAGCCTCCTTCCCCGGCCGAGGGAGTCCAGCCGCGCCCTCCGCACGCCTGGTCCTCGGCGTCCACGCGCGCGTGACCAGCCCCCGAGGAGACAGCCTGCACCTCTCTCCCGGCGGTTCCGTTTGCCCGAGGAGCCTGGCCCGACTGCCGGGCGTGCTCTCCCAGCGTGGGCCGTGCTGCTGGCCGCGGGCCCCTCGGGAGGGGGCGGGAGGGACGCGGCAAGTGCTCCGCCACGTCCTGACTTGGGCTGCTGCTCTCCAGACCCGGGCCTTCCCACTTAAAGGTGGACGTGTATTTATGGGGGAGGCGACCCTGAGAGGCAGGCTGTGGGTGTAGGGCAGTGTGGGGAGGGGAGCCCGTGGATGGGGGTCCCGCGCGGAGGACGGCCAGGACCCGCCCCGTGGGGGACCTCAGAGAGGCAGCATGAGCACCCGCGGGGCGTGTCCAGTTCCCATCACGGGTCACAGGTGGCTCCTGAGGACCTGGGTGCTTCTGCCCTGCAAGGGGCCTGAGTTTGCTCCCACGGCCAGCGGGAAGCCGCAGGGAGAAGGGGCAGGTCTGCGGCGCAGAAAAGCGGTTCGCGTGCCTGGGAACTGCCCCCCAAAGGAAGCTGAGGCCTCTGGGGTGGGGTGGAGACACAGGGACGGACAGACGCCTGGTGCCATAGGCATGAAACGGGGGTGGGTTTCTCACTCCAGATTCCTGCCTTTGGCCAGGAAAACAGCTCCTCTGAAGCCAAAGGGGTCCCATCAACTCGTTTAGCTCTGCCGGCGGGCAGGGTGGGGCTGGGGGGGATTGGGGGTTTCTGCCCCAAGGAGAGTCCCCCAGACAGAGGCCCTTCTAGACAGCGCTTCCCCCAGTGCAAAACACCGCAGCCGTGGGCTCCTCATTGGGGCGGCCACCCCTGGCCAGTGCAGGGGCTGCGTGGAAGAACGTAACCAGCGCGCTGGTCCAGGGGAGGAGAGGGAGACTGCTTCCCTTGATGAATGGCTGTCTGGGAGCCGAGGCCCAGCGGCCCGTGTCATTAGCGACGATCAGAGTGGTGTTCATTTGTCTCCTGCCTCTTAAAGGGAAATCCATACGTGCCCATGAGGGAACACCTCACGCTCATTTGCCTCCCAAATCTCCCTGAATTATTCAGGAGACTAATGAATTTGTCTCGTCCGGCCGTCTTCCGTGTTGTCTGGACACCTTTCAGAACTAACCGGGGAGGGAGCCTGCAGCTGGAGGCAGCGGCCTGGAGCTCCGCAGGGGCACCGCGCGCTTCCTGGGGGCGGGAGACCCCACGCAGACATTGGGCTGTTCTCACCGTGAGACACGCGCACAGAAATGCTGCCCGAAGCCACCCAAGTGGGATTCTAGAAGCAGCCCGGGGAGTGCATGGCGCTTCCTACGGCAGAAACGTCACCTGCTGGGGCACTGAAAGGCAGGGGGTCGAGGAGCCTGGTGACGTCGCAGTGAACCCCCGCTCGCCGTCTCCCAGCCCACGGGCGCTACGGGGCAGGGGCTGGTCTGAGTTCCGGGCACACAGAGAGCAGCTGAGCACGGGGGCTCGCTGCCCAGCGTCTCCTGAATGTCGGCAGAGGCCAGCACCTCTGGGGCATTCGGGCGTCTCCCTGAGCAGACGAAAGTGCGGGAGTCCCCAGGCAGGGCCTTTCTCCACCACGGGATGGCTGGCATGGAGCCCATCCAGGGTACAGGCATGGGGGCCTGAGCCCACGACACCCCAGCGGCTGCAGGGCCGGGGGTACGGATGTCACGGGCCGAACGGTGTTCCCCTGAAGTGTGCGTGTCGGAACCCCGTAGAGAAGGATTAAAGTCCACAGGGGTCACTCGGGTGCCCCAAGACCGGCATGAAAGGGGGCAAGCCTTTGGCAGCTCCTCACGGGCCCATTGAGCTCTGCCGGCGGGCAGGGTGGGGCTGGGGGGGATTGGGGGTTTCTGCCCCAAGGAGAGTCCCCCAGACAGAGGCCCTTCTAGACAGCGCTTCCCCCAGTGCAAAACACCGCAGCCGTGGGCTCCTCATTGGGGCGGCCACCCCTGGCCAGTGCAGGGGCTGCGTGGAAGAACGTAACCAGCGCGCTGGTCCAGGGGAGGAGAGGGAGACTGCTTCCCTTGATGAATGGCTGTCTGGGAGCCGAGGCCCAGCGGCCCGTGTCATTAGCGACGATCAGAGTGGTGTTCATTTGTCTCCTGCCTCTTAAAGGGAAATCCATACGTGCCCATGAGGGAACACCTCACGCTCATTTGCCTCCCAAATCTCCCTGAATTATTCAGGAGACTAATGAATTTGTCTCGTCCGGCCGTCTTCCGTGTTGTCTGGACACCTTTCAGAACTAACCGGGGAGGGAGCCTGCAGCTGGAGGCAGCGGCCTGGAGCTCCGCAGGGGCACCGCGCGCTTCCTGGGGGCGGGAGACCCCACGCAGACATTGGGCTGTTCTCACCGTGAGACACGCGCACAGAAATGCTGCCCGAAGCCACCCAAGTGGGATTCTAGAAGCAGCCCGGGGAGTGCATGGCGCTTCCTACGGCAGAAACGTCACCTGCTGGGGCACTGAAAGGCAGGGGGTCGAGGAGCCTGGTGACGTCGCAGTGAACCCCCGCTCGCCGTCTCCCAGCCCACGGGCGCTACGGGGCAGGGGCTGGTCTGAGTTCCGGGCACACAGAGAGCAGCTGAGCACGGGGGCTCGCTGCCCAGCGTCTCCTGAATGTCGGCAGAGGCCAGCACCTCTGGGGCATTCGGGCGTCTCCCTGAGCAGACGAAAGTGCGGGAGTCCCCAGGCAGGGCCTTTCTCCACCACGGGATGGCTGGCATGGAGCCCATCCAGGGTACAGGCATGGGGGCCTGAGCCCACGCCCACGCCACCCAGCGGCTGCAGGGCCGGGGGTACGGATGTCACGGGCCGAACGGTGTTCCCCTGAAGTGTGCGTGTCGGAACCCTAAGCCCCAAGACCTCAGGCTGGGAGCGTAGAGAAGGGATTAAAGTCCACAGGGGGTCACTCGGGTGACCCCGCACGACCCGCCCACCCGTATCAGAGGCGACCAGACCCAGGGCGCTGCGGGGCACGGAGGGGACAGCCGCCCGCCAGCGAGGAGAAGGAACGCAGGGGCACGAGCCTGCCCGCCCCTCGGGCTCAGACTCCAGCCTTCCGGGCCGTGGAAGATCAGCTCTGTCCTCTAAGCCCCAGCCTCCGGGAGTTTGTTACAGAGGCCGAGCGGGCACAGCGGGCATCTGCAGCCCGGCCCAGGGCCTCACAGATTCCCCCGCCAGGCCAGGCGGGCCGTGAACCCGCCTTCTGACATGTCCAGGGCTGGCGCTGGGTGGCCTCCTCGGACGCAGTCCTCCGGCACCTTCTCCGTGGTCCTCCGTTTCGCTCAGGACCCTTCGGGCTCACGCAGGCTGTGGTCGAACCGCAGGTGCCCTCCCTCCGGCAGGATTTACGCCTGGGCCTGGAGGAGTCGGGGCTCCAGACTGGCGAGACGGCCGCCCGCCTCCCCGGCCCAGGGCTGCGAGCGCGTCGGGCAGTTAAGTGGAGCGCTCGGCCCTAATTGCTGTAATGGTGCCTAGGGAGGGCAATCAGGGCTCATCGGGTGGGGGCCTGAGATGCTCACTGGGACACGCACCGCCCCCCGCCCGCCCGCCTGCCTGCCACGCTGGCTCCCCCGCAGGCCTGCCGGCCGCCGGTTGGCCAAGAGGTACTCCAGGCTGCCAGGCAGACGGTGGGCTCCCTGCTCCTCTGTTTCTAGCCGGGAACGGGCGCCCATTCATCCATGAGCACATGTCCGGGCATGGGGGCCGAAAGTGCGGGAGTCCCCAGGCAGGGCCTTTCTCCACCACGGGATGGCTGGCATGGAGCCCATCCAGGGTACAGGCATGGGGGCCTGAGCCCACGACACCCCAGCGGCTGCAGGGCCGGGGGTACGGATGTCACGGGCCGAACGGTGTTCCCCTGAAGTGTGCGTGTCGGAACCCTAAGCCCCAAGACCTCAGGCTGGGAGCGTAGAGAAGGGATTAAAGTCCACAGGGGGTCACTCGGGTGACCCCGCACGACCCGCCCACCCGTATCAGAGGCGACCAGACCCAGGGCGCTGCGGGGCACGGAGGGGACAGCCGCCCGCCAGCGAGGAGAAGGAACGCAGGGGCACGAGCCTGCCCGCCCCTCGGGCTCAGACCCCAGCCTTCCGGGCCGTGGAAGATCAGCTCTGTCCTCTAAGCCCCAGCCTCCGGGAGTTTGTTACAGAGGCCGAGCGGGCACAGCGGGCATCTGCAGCCCGGCCCAGGGCCTCACAGATTCCCCCGCCAGGCCAGGCGGGCCGTGAACCCGCCTTCTGACATGTCCAGGGCTGGCACTGGGTGGCCTCCTCGGACGCAGTCCTCCGGCACCTTCTCCGTGGTCCTCCGTTTCGCTCAGGACCCTTCGGGCTCACGCAGGCTGTGGTCGAACCGCAGGTGCCCTCCCTCCGGCAGGATTTACGCCTGGGCCTGGAGGAGTCGGGGCTCCAGACTGGCGAGACGGCCGCCCGCCTCCCCGGCCCAGGGCTGCGAGCGCGTCGGGCAGTTAAGTGGAGCGCTCGGCCCTAATTGCTGTAATGGTGCCTAGGGAGGGCAATCAGGGCTCATCGGGTGGGGGCCTGAGATGCTCACTGGGACACGCACCGCCCCCCGCCCGCCCGCCTGCCTGCCACGCTGGCTCCCCCGCAGGCCTGCCGGCCGCCGGTTGGCCAAGAGGTACTCCAGGCTGCCAGGCAGACGGTGGGCTCCCTGCTCCTCCGTTTCTAGCCGGGGAACGGGGCGCCCCATTCATCCACTGAGCCACATGTCCGGGCAGCAGGCGCGGAGGGGACTGCAGTGAGCCTCGCCGGGGGCAGAGGGCTCGGCACGCGGGGCCGCCACCTTCAGGACAGTCGGGGGTGTCGCCCCGTTTCCCGGCTCATGAAACGGGCCTCAGAGAACTCACAGCCTGTCCCACAGCCCCAGGGGAGGCCGGCCGGGTAGGTGGCAGCCCGTGGTGGGACTTCACTCCAGCCGGGGCCTGTGTCCAGCTGGGAAGGGCGCCCAAGAAGGTGCTGAGGGACGGGGCGCTGTGCCCAGCGGTGACGGGCTGCTCCCCGCCTGCCCGTCTGCGTGTACACTGCCCTGGGTCCGGGAGCAGCCTGGCATCCCCAGGGCGCAGAGGAGGGCTGTTGAGGGGCCCTGGGCCCTGGAAGCTGCCTCAGGAAGCCTGGGTTCCGAGCCCCACCTGTAACTGGCGGTGGAACCTCAGGACATCTGTCTGTGCCTGACCCTCCTGGGAATTCTCCTGTCCCCTCCTGTCCCCGACACAGCACAGCTGCCCGTGCTGAGTTCACTCACGGCCTGCCGGCCCCTCTGCAGCGTGAGTGGGCCGCAGGGCTGCCCCGTCACCCCAGGCCGCCCCTCCAGGCCCAGCCCGGGCCCTGTCCCGTCTGGCCTACGTCCAGAGCGGTGTCTAAGGCAACTGCAGACGGTCCACGTCTTCAAACAGAGGCCGGGCCCTGACCCGGGAGAGACCGGCAGCCCTGAGGCCTCCCCTACACGATTCCCGCCCCGAGGCACGGCCCCTGACACGGAGCTTTGGGAGCATCGCCGCCTCCCACCTGCCGGTCATCGTCACTAACGTCCCTGCACGGCCACAGCCCCCTTTGAGAAGCGGATGGAAATCACGCGTGCGTGCTAACGCGTCCCTGAGACGGCCAGATTAAGATGGTGGGCGGTATCTGCTGTGACACCAAGGCGGGTGAGACTGCACACGCGTCCGGCGTGTCCAGCGTCGGCTGATAAACACGGCAGCGGGCTGACACGATACCCGACGGCGTTCCAAAATCCGGCCACCGCACTGAATTCAGGAATTCAACGTACTCCTTGTTTTCAAGGTCTTCCACGCCCCCTGCGTGCGTGCCAAGTCGCTTCAGTCGTGTCCGCCTCTTCGTGGCCCAACGGACTGTGGCCGCCAGGCTCCTCTGTCCGTGAGGAGCCTCCAGGCACCACTACTGGAGAGGGGGGCCACGCCCTCCTCCCGGGATCTTCCCCACCCAGGGGTCAAACCCTCATCTCCTATGGCTCTCGCATTGGTAGGCAGGTTCTTCACCACTAGCACAGCCCGGGAAGCCCTTGGTGACCCCTTAACACGCCTTACATTTTTTTAGAGCTACAAAAGCAATTTTTAAAATTCCTACGCATACAAGGAGGGAGGAAGAGAAGAAAGAATTCATAGAAAGGGGTGGCCAGGAAGCCCAGAAAGGGGTGGCCAGGAAGCCCAGACAGAGCTGAGGAGGACGGGCCCCAGCTCAAGGAGGAAGAAGCCTCGGGCCGCACACCGAGGCGGGCAGCACGCACCGTGCAGGTCTCTTTCTGAAGGGGCCCCCGGGCTGAGCTGCACGCTCGGGAGCGGCCCGGCAGGACAGCGGCCCGCTCCGGCCTGCCGGCCCTCTGCAGCGTGAGTGGGCCGCAGGGCTGCCCGTCACCCCAGGCCGCCTCCAGGCCCAGCGGCCCTGTCCCGTCTGGCCTACGTCCAGAGCGGTGTCTAAGGCAACTGCAGACGGTCCACGTCTTCAAACAGAGGCCGGGCCCTGACCCGGGAGAGACCGGCAGCCCTGAGGCCTCCCCTACACGATTCCCGCCCCGAGGCACGGCCCCTGACACGGAGCTTTGGGAGCATCGCCGCCTCCCACCTGCCGGTCATCGTCACTAACGTCCCTGCACGGCCACAGCCCCCTTTGAGAAGCGGATGGAAATCACGCGTGCGTGCTAACGCGTCCCTGAGACGGCCAGATTAAGATGGTGGGCGGTATCTGCTGTGACACCAAGGCGGGTGAGACTGCACACGCGTCCGGCGTGTCCAGCGTCGGCTGATAAACACGGCAGCGGGCTGACACGATACCCGACGGCGTTCCAAAATCCGGCCACCGCACTGAATTCAGGAATTCAACGTACTCCTTGTTTTCAAGGTCTTCCACGCCCCCTGCGTGCGTGCCAAGTCGCTTCAGTCGTGTCCGCCTCTTCGTGGCCCAACGGACTGTGGCCGCCAGGCTCCTCTGTCCGTGAGGAGCCTCCAGGCACCACTACTGGAGAGGGGGGCCACGCCCTCCTCCCGGGATCTTCCCCACCCAGGGGTCAAACCCTCATCTCCTATGGCTCTCGCATTGGTAGGCAGGTTCTTCACCACTAGCACAGCCCGGGAAGCCCTTGGTGACCCCTTAACACGCCTTACATTTTTTTAGAGCTACAAAAGCAATTTTTAAAATTCCTACGCATACAAGGAGGGAGGAAGAGAAGAAAGAATTCATAGAAAGGGGTGGCCAGGAAGCCCAGAAAGGGGTGGCCAGGAAGCCCAGACAGAGCTGAGGAGGACGGGCCCCAGCTCAAGGAGGAAGAAGCCCCGGGCCGGCACACCCGAGGCGGGGCAGCACGCACCCCCCGTGCAGGTCTCTTTCTGAAGGGGGCCCCCCGCCGAGCCTTGAGCTGCACCTGCTCGGGACGGAGCGGCCCGGCAGGACAGCGGCCCGGCAGGGACCAGCTCACCAACAGTGGGCCTGGAGGGGGCGGGGCCGCTTGCATCGAATGCCCAGGGCAGGGACAGGTGGCCACAGGTGCAGCCTGGGCTGTGCACACAGGAAGCCTTTGGCAGGGTTTGTTTGACACACCGTTGCTCAGCTCGCTTCCTGGGCCCCAGCAGAGCCCAGGGCCTGCTCGGGGCCTCGGTCCCTCTCTGCACACGGCCCCAGCGAGAGGGGGACACCCCGAGGTTTTGGAGGCCAGCGGAGCCTTCACTCTGCCCCTCCGTGGGGCGGGGCGCAGGGAACAGGACGGGTGCTGGTTCAGGATGTGTGTGGCCCCACGCTGGGCTCCTCGCCTGCGTGACCTCATTTACCCACAGGCCCCCCACCCGCCCCCGGCAAGAAGGTGCAGCCAAGCCCACCCCTCGGCAAGAAGCTGCTGGGCCTCTGGGTGCACGGGAGCTGAGGAGCGCCTGCAGCCGGCATCTCTCGCCTGCCCGGCACCCGGCACCGCTGGACGGAGGCACAGCTGAGCGGGCCGGGGCTTCCCGGTGGCTGCCGAGAGCAGGTCTTCTTTAATTCATGACCGGCTCTGCGATCGCCACGCGCCGCTGTCAGTGACGGACTTTCTAGACAATTTTGGCGCCAGCGGCCTCATGTGGAAGCGCCGTGCCTGCCGAGGGACCGAGGGCTTCATCCATCAACCGCCTCCTGCCCAGCACGGGGGATCAATGCCTGCTCCCACACGCGGGCGACTCCCCGGGGCCGCGGGCTGGGCGCCACCTCCCTGGCCCGTGCTCGCGGCGGTCCACTCCAGCGCTGGGATCTCAGGAGGGGCAGCGGCCTTGGCCTGCTCGGAGCCAGGGAGGCGGTGCCTGTGGGCTCAGACCCTGCTGACCGCCCCGGCCCCCCTGCCCGCTCGCACACACCCTCCCCTGGCGGAGATGGGCAGGCCCCGGGCCGTGGCCACCGCTCGGCTCCCGGTCTCTCGGAATGCCCACTCCTGCTTCTGGACTCTGCTTCCCCTCGTTGGAATGTGAGTGTGGCCCTGCAGGGCCTTCACCTGTCCCCAGGCGAGCGTGTCACCTCCACTGGCATTTCCCACAACCTGTTCATGCACGTGCCTCCCCTGCAGCCCCCGGAGCAGACGACCGCACAGCCGTGTCGTCCTCGGGACCCTGGTGCACAGGACGGTCTGAAGCAGGGCTCCTGAACCCCTGAGCCCAGGCGAAGGTGGGCTGGCGGGGCCACACAGCGGTCCCTCAGAGCCCACTGTCCGGGAGCTGGGCAGGCAGAGGGACAGCAGAGAGCTCGCAGCCGCCCTCCCCGCTGTCGTCCGTAGAACTGTGTCCGCACGAAGAGGTGCTGTCTGAGCCCCGCCGTCCAGCCCTCATTCAACCAAGTTACTTCACGCTGGCCCTGGTTTGCTTCTCTGTGAAACAGGGTGATGCTCCCCACTCACTCTACAAAGACTAACTGGGCATCGGCTACACGCCTGGTCCTGATCCGGCCACAGTCTGTTCAGCAATGACCAAAACAAGTAAGAAGTCCTGCCTGTGGAACTGTTGTTTCCTCGGGGAGGACACCATTCAAACGAGGATCACGGCATCCAATCCCATCTCTTCATGGCATATAGGCAGGCCAACAACGGAAACAGTGGCAGGCCTTATTTTCTTGGGTTTCAAAATCACTGCAGACAGTGACAGCAGCCATGAAATTAAAAGACACTTGCTCCTTGGAAGGAAAGCTATGACAAACCTAGACAGTGTGTTATAAAGCAGACACGTCACTTTGCCACCGAAGGTCCATATGGTCAAAGCTATTATTTCCCCAGTAGTCATGTATGGATGTGAGAGCCGGACCATAAAGAAGGCTGAGCACCAAAGAACTGATGCCCTTGAACTGTGGTGCTGGACAGCACTCTTGAGACCCTTGGACAGCAAGAAGATCAAACCAGTCCATCCTGAAGGAAATCAGCCCTGAATATCCTTTGGATAAATCGCCAATATTTTGGCCACCTGATGCAAAGAGATGACTCACTGGGAAAGACCCTGATGCTGGGAAGGATAGAAGGCAGGAGGAGGGGGCGACAGAGGATGAGAGGCTTGGATGGCCCCACTGAGTTGATGGACGTGAGATTGAGCCGCTCCAGGAGACGGTGCGGGGCAGGGAAGCCTGGTGGGTCGCAGTCCAGGGGCTCGCAGAGAGCCAGACGCGACTGAGCAACGGAACTGATCGGGGGGGCCGACGCCGCACAAAGAGATGGGGGACACAGTCATCCGTCCGACCGCGACGAGCCACGGAGACGACCGGGCAGAGGGGTGGGGAGGGAGGGGAGCGGAAGCCTGGACGGCGGTCGAGGAGGATTCCTGAGGACGCGGACTTCTCCGGGGCAGCCCCGGAGAAGGCAAGGGTGCGGCTCACGGGTGAGTCTGCCCAGGCTTTTGTGAAGATTAACCCTTGTAATTTTATGAAAGTGTGCGTAAATCATGCAAAGAAACAATCCCCTTTCAAAGTCCACGCAGTGTCCTTGTTGAAACTCATCACAGTTTCAGAGTGGGGACATTGGGCAGGGGGGTCCATGGCAGAACAAGCGCCCCTCCAAGGACAGCATCGCCCGCGTGTCAGAGTGCTGCGGAAGGAAGAGGAAGCCGGAGCGGGGAAGACCGCAGAGGGCGACCGAGCCCCCCTGGCCACTGTCCCTGGGGGCACTGGCTCTCCCGGGCAGGACAAGAAGTCGAGGCACGAGCTCGTCCCAGGAGGAGGCTGCACTGGGTAGGCTCAGCTAAAGAAGCCCCCGGAACATTTGGTGGCTTGCAGAGCGAGAGCGATGACACTGAAGGCCTTGGGGGCTTCCGAAACACGGACCATTTACATGTCAAGATTTTTGCCCGACTCCAGAGCAGCGGGGAAGGTACTGTCTCCGGTTACTGAGTGGGCCCGCACCTCCTCCTGGGGTCCTCCGTCCACTTCCTGAGCCGAGGCATCACCGGCGAAGGCGCCGGGCCGCGGGCAGCTCAGCCTTCCTCGCGGGGAGAAAGGAGAGGACGCAGAGCCCACCTTCTCCACGGCCCCTTGGGAAGAGAGTCTTGCAGCCCGGAAGACACGCGCTCCTCGTCACACGTGCCCGCCCGGCCCGTGTGGAGCGCGCCGCGGCCTGCCCCTGGTGTCCTCGGATCTGCACGTCAGACGCAGGGAAACCGAGGCTCCAAGAAGCTGTCCTGTCATCTGCCTGAGGGGTGTAGGGGGTGCACAGGGGCGGGAGGGGAAAGGTCACGGGTGAGAAGACTGGCCGGCCCAGCCCCACGGCTGCCCGCTTCCCGCCCCAGCCTCCCCCTGGGCCTCGGCTCCCCGGACGGAGACGCCAGGAGGCTGGACCGTCCGGCTCTAAAGGTCCGGCCGTCTGTGGGCCCTGCTGGCCTTCGAGGACTGGTGTCCGGTGCCTTTGTGGAGAGCTTGGCCGCGCGACCCTGTGGCTTTCCCGAGGCCGTCACCCGCTCCCCAGGCAAACACCCCGCACGCCCCCAGCCCGCCCCGAGCCGCACGGTCCGCGGTCAGGCAGAGCTGCCTCCCGTCCCCCACCCTCATCACCAGGTGTGCAGAAATGCAGAGTTAATTCCTGAGCAATTAATCCCATTAACCAGCAATGATTCACAGCCTTCAACCAGGAGGCCGCCTCCGTCACAGGGTGTTAACCAGGGCAAAGCCGCTCCTTAATCCTCCGCAAGTGGTGTCGGCCGCCCGGACACCCAGACCCCGCCACTCTAACCAGCAATGGAAATACCACGAGTGCACCGAGCCCCATGGCCACTGTCCCTGGGGGCACTGGCTCTCCCGGGCAGGACAAGAAGTCGAGGCACGAGCTCGTCCCAGGAGGAGGCTGCACTGGGTAGGCTCAGCTAAAGAAGCCCCCGGAACATTTGGTGGCTTGCAGAGCGAGAGCGATGACACTGAAGGCCTTGGGGGCTTCCGAAACACGGACCATTTACATGTCAAGATTTTTGCCCGACTCCAGAGCAGCGGAGAAGGTACTGTCTCCGGTTACTGAGTGGGCCCGCACCTCCTCCTGGGGTCCTCCGTCCACTTCCTGAGCCGAGGCATCACCGGCGAAGGCGCCGGGCCGCGGGCAGCTCAGCCTTCCTCGCGGGGAGAAAGGAGAGGACGCAGAGCCCACCTTCTCCACGGCCCCTTGGGAAGAGAGTCTTGCAGCCCGGAAGACACGCGCTCCTCGTCACACGTGCCCGCCCGGCCCGTGAGGAGCGCGCCGCGGCCTGCCCCTGGTGTCCTCGGATCTGCACGTCAGACGCAGGGAAACCGAGGCTCCAAGAAGCTGTCCCGTCATCTGCCTGAGGGGTGTAGGGGGTGCACAGGGGCGGGAGGGGAAAGGTCACGGGTGAGAAGACTGGCCGGCCCAGCCCCACGGCTGCCCGCTTCCCGCCCCAGCCTCCCCCTGGGCCTCGGCTCCCCGGACGGAGACGCCAGGAGGCTGGACCGTCCGGCTCTAAAGGTCCGGCCGTCTGTGGGCCCTGCTGGCCTTCGAGGACTGGTGTCCGGTGCCTTTGTGGAGAGCTTGGCCGCGCGACCCTGTGGCTTTCCCGAGGCCGTCACCCGCTCCCCGGGCAAACACCCCGCACGCCCCCAGCCCGCCCCGAGCCGCCCGGTCCGCGGTCAGGCAGAGCTGCCTCCCGTCCCCCACCCTCATCACCAGGTGTGCAGAAATGCAGAGTTAATTCCTGAGCAATTAATCCCATTAACCAGCAATGATTCACAGCCTTCAACCAGGAGGCCGCCTCCGTCACAGGGTGTTAACCAGGGCAAAGCCGCTCCTTAATCCTCCGCAAGTGGTGTCGGCCGCCCGGACACCCAGACCCCGCCACTCTGAAAACGTCCCGGAAATGACCTGTTCCCACCCCTCCTCCACACCCCATGGGCACCCCCACCACCCCTCACTCCCCTGGGACGGACCCCCATGGGAGCTGAGTGCCTGGAAGGTCTTGGGGGGCAGACGTGCCTTGCCAGCTCGCGCGGCGGCCCCCCGACGAGGAGCGGATATCAACAGCCCACGGCTGATTGGGAACGATAGTTTCCAGCATGGAGTCAGCCAGGAATGGGTTTCTCAAACTGTTAACGGTGCTTATCGCAAATCACTTTAATGATGTGTTAACATTTAATTAGATCGCTACCGAACGCTTCAGAGGACACGTACCGCCCGCGAGCCCGGCCATCCGAGCAAAAGCAGTCACGGGAAACGGGCCCTGGCCGCACGCAGCGCCCTGGCTCGGCAGGGAGCTCCTTCGCCAGGTGAATTTCTGGGCATCCGTCTTCAGCCTCCGATGAGCCCCTCGCTGTGGGGTGCTGTTGACATCCTGCAGCTCCTAGGAAACAGATGCCTGCCATCTTCCTCTTGGCGCATCAGAATGGTGTGTCTGCTGCCCGCAAAGCGAGGAGTGTGATGCCACGAGGAACCCAGAAGGAGAGGAGGTGCCCGCCCGGCCGGTGCGGGGCAAGCCTCCGGCGTCGCCTCCGTCCCCTGGAATCTGCACTGCACACACAGGGAAACTGAGGCTTAGAGAAGCAGTCCCTTGGTCTGCTTGAGCGATGAAGTTAGCAGGGAGAGGTCACGGGAGAAAGCCCGCCGGGAGCAGAGGGTGCCGTGGCCCGGAGCTGCGGAGCCTGCGCTTCAGGCTGCAGGGGCCACGCGTCCCAGCCGTGTCTGGAGGGACGGAGCGATCCAAGGTCGTTGAACTTAATCATTTAGCGAGATGTGAGCCCCGGGCACCGTGTCCTGGAGGCCGTGTGGAGCCGGCCCTGGCGTGACCGAGAGCGGCAGGGCTCTTCCTGCTGGTGCGTGTGGCCGGAGCCTGCCAGGGGCACTGAGCGCCCACGAGCACCTCTCTCCGTCTCACACGCACACCTGTACACATCTGTGCACGTGGGCACACACGCCCGCATGCACACCCACACTCTGCACGCACGTCAGCCCGGCCTCGCTCACGCGATCGCCCACGCGGGACCGGCCGCCCTCCGCGGTCCATCTCCGCAGACAGAGACGCCGGAGCCCCGTCCGCCTCGCTGCCCTGCCTCTTGGGCATGACTTGGGCAAGTGCCCATTGACAGAGGCCGCACCGATGGCCCCGCCGCTCCGCCCCCTTGGGGCCGCGGCCCAGCGCCTCCACCGCGGGGCCGGGGCAGCAGCTGGGCCGCCCACCCCACCCCGGCCGCCTTCAGAGCCGGCTGCTGCCCCCAGAAACCCTCCATGACGTGACGCGACCAGACAGGCGCAAGGAACAGGCCCCGCGGTCATGCAAGACGCACGGGAGGTTCCCGGCCGCGCGCGCCGGCCCAGCGCGCCGCGGGCCCCCAGTCTGGGACCGTGGAACCCGGGCCCCGCAGAGCAGGAGGCCCGTTGTTCCGGGGGAGCCGGGGGCGCGGGCCTGTGCATCGGGGGCGCGGGGAGGCGCGCGGAGCGGCGCTACGTGGCGTCCAGAGTTGGCCCGGCCCGCCGCCCAGATGGAAGCTTCCAGATGAATCGGTCCGTGGGAAGAGAGCAGGCGTCTGTTGATAGGGCCCCAAAGCCTCGGGCAGCCCGGGGGATGCTTGACCTGCGGTGAAATCGTGCATCGTTAAGCTGGCGAGTCCCGGGCTGCCCGACAGATTCCACGTACGGGTCAGCTCCCCGAGACAGATTAGCCCCGAGCGGGCTGGGAGCCGGGTGCCGCCCCGACGTGCCGCCTCCTCCCGCACGGCCCAGGACAAAGGCCGGCTCAGGCAAGGCCGGCGCTCCACACCCAGCTCGCCCTGGCCAAGCCCCTTCGGGGGACCCTCAGCCTGGCTAGGGCTCTGTTTCCTTGCCCTGGGGATGGGGTCACGGTGGCATCTGCCTCCTGGCCCAGGTGGGAGAAGGTGCTCACGAGGGTCAGAGCGGGGCCTCGGGCTCTGGGCGGGGCTGCAGCACCCTTGCAGGGGACATGGAGGTGGTCAAGAGCCCATCTCTTGGACCAAGTCCATAGCTGTTCCGAAAAGCTTGACCCTGTGCTCCCCATGCTGCCCTCAGACCAGCTTGAATCAGGACTGCAGCGACCACAGGGCCCCAGCTCCTGCCACCACGCTCACCAGATGGGAAAGCCAAGGAGGAGTGAGGCGGGAGAAGGAACGAGAAGGCGACGAGAAGGGAGGGCGTCTCGGAGGCGCCGTGCCCCAGGAAGACCCCCGACTCAGAGTGGGACAGGTGTGGCTAGACGCTGTCTGTCTCCACCACCGTCCAGAGCAGAATAATCGCAGCCCAGCCCTTAGATGGAGCAGCAGGAAGCCCCACGTTCAGTCCAGCTGAAACAGAGATGCACGACTTCTCACAGAAAATTCTGGGGCTCGTGGAAAGACCCGAAAAGCAGACACATTCACAGAGAAAGAGCAGACTCAGAGCAGACTCCTGTACGTGCCCATGTACGGACTGTGTGACGAAGAACGTGAAGTAACCAGAACCGGGTGTTCTTGGCAGTCCAGTGGTTAGGACTCTGTGCTTCCAGGGCTTCCCTGGTGGTCCAGTGGGTAAGGACGCCGCCTTGCAGTGCAAGGGGCGCTGGTTCGATCCCTGGCCTGGGAAGATCCCACGTGCTGCGGAGCGGCTGGACTGATGCGTCCAACGACCGAGCCGGAGCTCTGGAGCTCACGCGCCCAGAGCCGGTGCTCTGCAGCGAGAGAGGCCACTGCAATGGGAGGCCCACACAGGCCAAAAAACAAAGACGGATGCAAATAGATAAAAGACCAATAGAAGTAGCCAAAAAAAAATTAAAAAAAAAAAATGACTGTACTCCCAATGCAGAGAGAGAGTAGGTTCAACCCCTGAGGGGGGAACAAAGGTCCCACATGCCACAAGGTGCAGCCAAAAATATAAAATGAAATACCCATGATGAATGGGATGGAGACAGCATGGTTACGTGGTGACTGGGGAAAGATGGAAACTCTGAGAAACAGTTCATGAATGTGTTAAAAATGAAAACACAGAAACAGGGAGGAAGAAGTTCCTTCGGGCTCTGGGCGGGGCTGCAGCACCCTTGCAGGGGACATGGAGGTGGTCAAGAGCCCATCTCCTGGACCAAGTCCATAGCTGTTCCGAAAAGCTTGACCCTGTGCTCCCCATGCTGCCCTCAGACCAGCTTGAATCAGGACTGCAGCGACCACAGGGCCCCAGCTCCTGCCACCACGCTCACCAGATGGGAAAGCCAAGGAGGAGTGAGGCGGAAGAGGGAACGAGAAGGCGACGAGAAGGGAGGGCGTCTCGGAGGCGCCGTGCCCCAGGAAGACCCCCGACTCAGAGTGGGACAGGTGTGGCTAGACGCTGTCTGTCTCCACCACCGTCCAGAGCAGAATAATCGCAGCCCAGCCCTTAGATGGAGCAGCAGGAAGCCCCACATTCAGTCCAGCTGAAACAGAGATGCACGACTTCTCACAGAAAATTCTGGGGCTCGTGGAAAGACCCGAAAAGCAGACACATTCACAGAGAAAGAGCAGACTCAGAGCAGACTCCTGTACGTGCCCATGTACGGACTGTGTGACGAAGAACGTGAAGTAACCAGAACCGGGTGTTCTTGGCAGTCCAGTGGTTAGGACTCTGTGCTTCCAGGGCTTCCCTGGTGGTCCAGTGGGTAAGGATGCCGCCTTGCAGTGCAAGGGGCGCTGGTTCGATCCCTGGCCTGGGAAGATCCCACGTGCTGCGGAGCGGCTGGACTGATGCGTCCAACGACCGAGCCGGAGCTCTGGAGCTCACGCGCCCAGAGCCGGTGCTCTGCAGCGAGAGAGGCCACTGCAATGGGAGGCCCACACAGGCCAAAAAACAAAGACGGATGCAAATAGATAAAAGACCAATAGAAGTAGCCAAAAAAAAATTAAAAAAAAAAAATGACTGTACTCCCAATGCAGAGAGAGAGTAGGTTCAACCCCTGAGGGGGGAACAAAGGTCCCACATGCCACAAGGTGCAGCCAAAAAAATAAAATGAAATACCCATGATGAATGGGATGGAGACAGCATGGTTACGTGGTGACTGGGGAAAGATGGAAACTCTGAGAAACAGTTCATGAATGTGTTAAAAATGAAAACACAGAAACAGGGAGGAAGAAGTCTTCCGTGGGAGGTTCCGCAGGGGCTATGCCATTGAGGAAAGAGCCACCGGCTGTGAGGAGAAGACAAAGCATTACTCAAGCAGGAAAACTAAAACGGACAGAACAGACCTGAGCTGTAGGATGACACCGAACATCCGTGAGGCAGAGCCTCCAGCCCAGACGGAGAGGGGAGAGAGAAGGAACAGAAGAAATATTTGAGGAAATGACGAATGGAAGACACCCACACACAGATTTAAGAAGCTCAGAGAAGGCAGACAGCGGGGAGGGAGGTGAGCAGGCAGAACGCGGGCGACTTTCAGGACCGGGAGATACCCTGTGCGATGCTGTAACGAGGGACACGTGTCATACACACGTGCTCAAACCAGAGAAGAGCAGCTGCTCGTGGCCCACGGACTGTCGCCCGCCAGCGTCCTCTGTCCGTGAAGCTCTCCAGGCAAGAACGCCGGCGTGGGCCGCCATGTCCTCCTCCGGGGGATCTTCCCAACCCAGGGCTCGAACGCACATTGCTGGCAGATTCTTCACCGTCTGAGCCGTCAGGGAAGTGGGCAGAAGGGACCTTCAAAGTGTTGGAAGGAAGAAAACACTGTCAACCCCAAGAAAATATCTTCTCCTAAATGAAACAGAAAAATCAACCTTCTCAAATAAACAAAAATAGGGGGAATGCTTTTCAAGGAGGTCAACAGCAATGAAGTAGGAAGGAAGCTTTTCAGGGAAAAGCTTTTACCTTGGGCTGAAATTGAGAAATGAAGGTGCTGGACATGGAATCGAAGAAGATGAAATTAAACCCATTTTTCCCTGTTGTCTAACTGCTCTAAGAGACAAACCATCTAAGGCAAAATGTGTAGCAATATGTTTATGGCCTATATGAAAGTAAAGATAGGACAACAGAAAGGGGAGAAGCGGGAAACAGACTGTTCCACAGTCTTTACACCACATGCGAAACAGTACACTGTTATTTGAAGGTAAACGCTGATTTACTAAAGACATATATTTAAACTAAAGATATATATTTAAAAGCAACCACTGAAAGTTTTTTAAGAAGTATAAATAATAAATCTATAGAGGAGATAAGATGGAATCATCAAACAATATCCAATTAACACAAGAAACAGCTAAAACACAGGAAAAATAAACACAGAATACAGGGAACAAACAGAAAAAATGTAGCTGTATGGTCAATTTTAATCAAACAAGGCCAACAGTCACGTGAGTGCGCATGTCTAAATGAACCAGGTAAAAGGCAGCTTGTGAATTTTTAAGTTGTACAAATGAAAATCATTAAATGTTGTCTATAGGAAACTTACTTTAAATATGAAGATATAAACAGGTTACAAAAAAGACGAAGAGATAAATCATATAAAACGCTAAGCAAGAGAAAGCCGCACAGCTATGTGACGGTGCCACACGCAGAGCTTAGACAGAGTAATGTCGTCAGAGATAAAAGCGGGACACTGCACAAGGTCAAGGGAGACCCCATGACGAACAGATGCGTGTGCCCTTAACAAGAGTCAAAACGCAGGTGCCCCAGGCCCACGGAACTGAGGGTGCTCAGTGGCTAAGTCGTGTCCGACCCTTTGCAACCCCCTGGGCCGCAGCCCCCCGGCTCCTCTGTCCTCCACCAACTCCCAGAGCTTCCTCGGACTCGTGTCCACTGAGTCAGCGATGCTATCCCACCATCGCCTCCTCTGAAGGGAGGGACAGAGAAATCCACATTTGTAGCTGGAGATGTCAACTCTGTTTCAGACACAGAAAAAAACAAACGAGCAGACCCAGAGGCCCAGCAGGAGTGAGGAAGAGGTGAACAGCACCGTTGGACCCACCTGACAGGCAGAGGACAGCCCTTACTACCACAGGGAAGTCTGTCCGGATCATAAAACAAATCTCAGCAAACTGAAAAGAACAGAAATCATTCGATCTTGAACCTTGGCAACAAACTAGAAATCCACAGCAGAAAAGTATCAGGAAAAAAAGTAAGTATTTAGAAACTAAACAAATAAACAAAAAAAAGAAACTAAATGAACAAACAAAAAAGAAAGTACACGACACATTTGTGATAACCACAGGCAAAAGAAAGTTTTGAGGAAAATTCTAACATTTTAAAATGAAAACAAAACCTATCAGCATTCATGGAATGCACCTAGAACAGTGCTTACAGGAAATTTTACAGCTGGAAACATTTACATGAGAAAGGACTAGTGATCTCAAGTCAAATAATGTGAGCTTCCACTGTAAGAAACTAGGAGAAGAAAAGCAAACTACATTCAAAGCAGACAGAATAAGAATTGTGCAGATTAGAGAAGAGATCAACGAAATTTAAAACAGTAGAAAATATAAACAAATCAGAAAACCAAGTTATTTTTAAAGATCAATAAACTTCTAGCACAAATGCTCAAGAAATGAAAAGAGAAGACAAAAATAATCAATATCAGCAAGGAAAGAGTGGCTGTTACTGCTGACCGCAGAGTCATTGAAAGGATGACCAAGGGCCGCTGATGACACCTCTGTGACCATAAACTCCAGAATTAAGATGAAATGAGAAACTATCAGATCTCACCCAAGAGAAGCAGATAATCTGAAGAGAATATGTCTATTGAAGAAATCTAACTCGATGTTTAAAAATTTACAAAAAAAAAAAAATAGAATTTCAGCTCCGCATGGTTTCATTGGACAACTTTGCCAAATATTTAAGGAAAACAAATACTAATTTAATAGTATTTCCTAGCATAAGATAGAAAAAAATGTTTCCCAATTTATTTTATGAAGGCCAGCAATATCCCAGTATCAAGGCAGACCAAGACTGTACAGAGAAAGAAAACTACAGAAAACTACCATTTCTCATGAGTATAGGTAAGCAAATCCTCAGTACAATATTAGCAAATAGAGTCTAGAAGTATATATATGCTCATATTTTCTTATATATATATACGTGTATATATATATATATATATATATACACATACATATACATATGAAGGCTTCCCAAGTGGCACAGTGGTAAGGAATCTGCCTGCCAATGCAGGGGATGACGGTTGGGTAGATCCCCTGAAGTAGGAAATGGCAGCCCACTCCAGTCTTCATGCCTGGAAAACTCCATGGACATAGGAGCCTGGTGGGTGACAGTCCATGGAGGTGTGAAGAGTCAAAGGCAACTGAGAAGACACACACACACACACACACACCCCGGAGTGTTCTTCCTGGTGTCACAGAGCCTCAGCTCATCGTGAGAAACGTCAGAAGACCCCAGGCTGAGAAGCAGCCTGCACTGCGGCGTCACTCCGGCGTCTCCGGGTCATGAAAGACAAGGGAGGTCCGAGGAGCACGCGGATGGGGGATCCCCGGGACGCACGAGAGCGAAATCCAATTGAGATTACGGACTGACTAGATTCTGGAACCGAATAAGAACTTTAATGGAAAACTTGGCGGATCAAAGTGACTTCCTTTGTGCAGGTCTCTGTACTGTGGCTCCTCAGGACGTTGATGTGAGGGGAGCCGGGGCGGAGGGCTTGGGGGCATTTTCTGTACTGTCCTTGCAACTCTCTAAGTCTACAATTATCTCCAAATGAGAGATTAAGAGCAGAAAGTGACTGAGAGGAAAAAAGTTGGACTTTGCACACAGCCCGATGTCCAGACTTCCTGTAAAGCTACAGTAACCCAATCACTGAGATATTGGGGAAAAAAGATAGACACAAAGATCAATGGAACAGAATACAAGGTCCAGAAATAGAGCCATAAGCTCATACGGCCAATTGATTTCTGACAAAGGTGATGCACAAACACAGGCTGTCTCGTCAACACTCGGTGTGGGGACAGCCATAGGCCACACGGCGAGACCCCACCCACAACTCACACCTCATAAAAAATTAACTCAAAATGCATTATAAGCCTAAATGCAAAACTATAAAACTTTTAGAAGAAAATATCCATGACCTCAGATGAGTAAAGTCGTCTTACATACATCAATAAAAGCGAAATCCATTACAGAAAAAAAAAAGATAAATGTGACTTCATCAAAAGTTTCAAAATTTGTATTACAAAAGGTATCACTAAGAGAATGAAAGATAGACCACAGGCCAGGAGGAAACAGTTACCAATCACACAGCTGATAAAGCACTTGAAGTCAGAATAGGTAACCAACCCTCCAAGGTTAACACTAAGCTTAGAAACAATGTAACACAAAGTAGGCCAAGTGTTTGAACAGACACTTCACCAGTGAAGACAGATGGATGGCAAATAAGCTGATAGAAACGCTCCATATTGGAGAAGCCCCTGATGCTGGGAAAGGTTGAAGGCAGGAGGGGAAGGGGCCGACAGAGGCTGCGATGGCTGGACGGCATCACGGAGTCTGAGCACGTGCGTCCGAGCCAGCTCCGGGAGACGGCGAAGGACAGGGACGCCTGGCGCGCTGCCGTCCATGGGGTCACAGAGAGCCCGACAAGCCTGAGCGACCGAGCTGAACTGATTACACCACTAGTCTTAGGTTCTCACCAGGGGAATGGACTCGGACGTCCCTCAGAGGGAGGCTGGATGAGCAGAATCCGTCTCAGCCCTCCACCGGGTGGACTGCTACTCAGCACAGTAAAAGAAGGAACGGTTTACTCAGAGGCGCGAGGCTGCCCGCGGGGGCTGCCCGGAGCCAAGGACGCCGGATCAAGACGACCTTCTGTGCGACCCCGTTCCAACGGCATTCTGGAAAAGGTGGAGCTAGGGGTGGAGAGCGGACCGTGGCCACCACGGGTCAGGGTCAGGGAAGGCTTGGCGCGGTGGGCACATCTGCGCTCTGCATGGTGACGGGGGTCGCAGGACTCCGGCGTGTGTCAGGACCCTTGACACTGCAGCCCCAGAGCGGTCCTTCCAGAGGGTCGCAGGGCCTCCGCCCTCGCCCCTCTTGCCCTCGCTCCTGGTCCTGATTCCACTCCCTGTGGCTGCGCCCACGCTCGGATGTCCCCCACTCACCCCCTGCCCATTCCTGTGGCACCTGGGCTGGCCTGACCCTCCCTCAGCTTCTCGGTGAGCTGCTAGCTCACCTTTGAAACTCTCTGCTCCGTCCCTGGGTGGTCCCTCGGGGCGCCAGCCGCGAGCCGGCTGGGCCCGTCGGAAGCCTGCCCTGGGGCTGTACCCGCAGCCGCTGGGGAGAGAAGGGGTCTTTTTTTGGTGGATTTGAGCTGTGAGGGTGGCCAGGGCCATATTCTCTGCCATTCAGGAGCGTCTTAGAGAAGGAAGCCCACATCTGTCCAAGGCGAGGAGCCCCGGTTTCAGTCCGGGCTGGGGTCCTGCTCCTTCCTGCTCTCTTTCAATGTAACACAAAGTAGGCCAGGGACAGATTGAAAATGGCAAATAAGCTGATAGAAACGCTCCATATTGGAGAAGCCCCTGATGCTGGGAAAGGTTGAAGGCAGGAGGGGAAGGGGCCGACAGAGGCTGCGATGGCTGGACGGCATCACGGAGTCTGAGCACGTGCGTCCGAGCCAGCTCCGGGAGACGGCGAAGGACAGGGACGCCTGGCGCGCTGCCGTCCATGGGGTCACAGAGAGCCCGACAAGCCTGAGCGACCGAGCTGAACTGATTACACCACTAGTCTTAGGTTCTCACCAGGGGAATGGACCCGGACGTCCCTCAGAGGGAGGCTGGATGAGCAGAATCCGTCTCAGCCCTCCACCGGGTGGACTGCTACTCAGCACAGTAAAAGAAGGAACGGTTTACTCAGAGGCGCGAGGCTGCCCGCGGGGGCTGCCCGGAGCCAAGGACGCCGGATCAAGACGACCTTCTGTGCGACCCCGTTCCAACGGCATTCTGGAAAAGGTGGAGCTAGGGGTGGAGAGCGGACCGTGGCCACCACGGGTCAGGGTCAGGGAAGGCTTGGCGCGGTGGGCACATCTGCGCTCTGCATGGTGACGGGGGTCGCGGGACTCCGGCGTGTGTCAGGACCCTTGACACTGCAGCCCCAGAGCAGTCCTTCCAGAGGGTCGCAGGGCCTCCGCCCTCGCCCCTCTTGCCCTCGCTCCTGGTCCTGATTCCACTCCCTGTGGCTGCGCCCACGCTCGGATGTCCCCCACTCACCCCCTGCCCATTCCTGTGGCACCTGGGCTGGCCTGACCCTCCCTCAGCTTCTCGGTGAGCTGCTAGCTCACCTTTGAAACTCTCTGCTCCGTCCCTGGGTGGTCCCTCGGGGCGCCAGCCGCGAGCCGGCTGGGCCCGTCGGAAGCCTGCCCTGGGGCTGTGCCCGCAGCCGCTGGGGAGAGAAGGGGTCTTTTTTTGGTGGATTTCAGCTGTGAGGGTGGCCAGGGCCATATTCTCTGCCATTCAGGAGCGTCTTAGAGAAGGAAGCCCACATCTGTCCAAGGCGAGGAGCCCCGGTTTCAGTCCGGGCTGGGGTCCTGCTCCTTCCTGCTCTCTTTCAAACTGGAAGAGGCTGCTGGCCCGGCTCCCCCGCTGCCTGTCGCTCCCCAGTTTGAGGCCGTCGCTCCGGGCAGCGCCCCAGGCTCCCAGCTTCTTCGAGGCCCTGCCGCACACTCTCTGAGTGGGCAGGAACACCGGTGGAGGGAAGCCGCAGGGAGAAGACAGGGGGCCCCCAAACCAGGGCCAGAGAGCCCCCGGCACCCCTGTGGGCATGGGCCTGCCGAGGGCAGCCCGAGGCCGGGTCCAGCACGCAGAGAGGCCCAGACGCGCCTGCTCTTGGCAAGCGCCGGGCAGCCCAGCTCGGACCCAGCTGCTCCCCCCGCCCGGAGCCCCGCCGCAGCCCCCCGCCCCCAGCCCATTAACTGGGCCACATCTGCTCACTGAGAGACCACTTCTCACTCCCGCTCGCTCCAGAGCCCGTGGCTCTGCCTTCCGGGGCCCGCGCCAGTCCAGGCTGTGCGTCTTGCAGCCAAATGGCCCTGCCCCTTGCGACGCGCCAGCCCCACGGAGGCTCTGCAGGCCAGGCTCCTGAAAGCCCGCTCCCCCGAGGACCAGCCCGCAGGAGCCCGGCTGAGCCCCTTGCCACGTCCGTCCAGAAGCCGCCGCTGCCCTGGGCAGGCGGTACTCCTGCGTGCACCCCACGTCCCTCGGAACAGATTCTGACCTGCACGCGGGCTGGGAGAGCCCACTTTGCTCCACACCAGCCCCGTGCCCCGGAGTCATGAGTGGGGACCCTCCTGCCAGTCCTTGGTTGCAGTCCCACGAGGGGGACCATGTGCAGACCCACAGCGGGGAAGCTGGCTCAGCACGCCCCCACCACAGGTCCTGACAAGGCGGACACAAGGGCGCGGGCTCCCTCGGCCCTGGGACTCGTGTGTGCTCCTCACTGCTACCGACTGCAGGGGTGGCTTCTTCGAGGAGCAGAGCCAGGCCGGCAGGGCTACCTGGGTTTCAGAGCAAGCCGCCCTCCGCTTCCTTGACGGTTAGAGGGGGCCTTCCCAAGCTGTGCACAGGGACGCTAGGCTGTGCGTGCCCAGGGGTCACCTGGAAGGAGGGGGCCCCTTGCCATGGGGAGGTGCTGGCCCCTGCCCTGCTGGGGGGCGGCAGCCAGTGCTGAAGGTGCTACTGGCCGCTCCCCGCTGCCGCTCCCAGTTTGAGGCTCCCCCCCTTCGAGGCCCTGCCGCACACTCTCTGAGTGGGCAGGAACACCGGTGGAGGGAAGCCGAGGGAGAAGACAGGGGGCCCCCAAACCAGGGCCAGAGAGCCCCCGGCACCCCTGTGGGCATGGGCCTGCCGAGGGCAGCCCGAGGCCGGGTCCAGCACGCAGAGAGGCCCAGACGCGCCTGCTCTTGGCAAGCGCCGGGCAGCCCAGCTCGGACCCAGCTGCTCCCCCCGCCCGGAGCCCCGCCGCAGCCCCCCGCCCCCAGCCCATTAACTGGGCCACATCTGCTCACTGAGAGACCACTTCTCACTCCCGCTCGCTCCAGAGCCCGTGGCTCTGCCTTCCGGGGCCCGCGCCAGTCCAGGCTGTGCGTCTTGCAGCCAAATGGCCCTGCCCCTTGCGACGCGCCAGCCCCACGGAGGCTCTGCAGGCCAGGCTCCTGAAAGCCCGCTCCCCCGAGGACCAGCCCGCAGGAGCCCGGCTGAGCCCCTTGCCACGTCCGTCCAGAAGCCGCCGCTGCCCTGGGCAGGCGGTACTCCTGCGTGCACCCCACGTCCCTCGGAACAGATTCTGACCTGCACGCGGGCTGGGAGAGCCCACTTTGCTCCACACCAGCCCCGTGCCCCGGAGTCATGAGTGGGGACCCTCCTGCCAGTCCTTGGTTGCAGTCCCACGAGGGGGACCATGTGCAGACCCACAGCGGGGAAGCTGGCTCAGCACGCCCCCACCACAGGTCCTGACAAGGCGGACACAAGGGCGCGGGCTCCCTCGGCCCTGGGACTCGTGTGTGCTCCTCACTGCTACCGACTGCAGGGGTGGCTTCTTCGAGGAGCAGAGCCAGGCCGGCAGGGCTACCTGGGTTTCAGAGCAAGCCGCCCTCCGCTTCCTTGACGGTTAGAGGGGGCCTTCCCAAGCTGTGCACAGGGACGCTAGGCTGTGCGTGCCCAGGGGTCACCTGGAAGGAGGGGGCCCCTATGAAGGAGTCGCCCGTGTAGGTGGGAGGAGGTGCTGGTCTCCCTTGCCCTCTGCTGGGGTGAAGGTCCAGGGGGAGCAGCGTTCTGGTCCAGGACGTCCCGTCTCCAGCACCTGGACAGAGCTCCTGGGAAGGTGCCTGAACGCCTGAAGGGAGGGGTCGGCGGGTGAGCCCCGTGGCCCCGGGGAAGGCTACCGTGGCAGACACCAGTGCTTGGGGTCAGGGATTTCTCGGGTCCCGCCAGCAGCGCCAGCAGCCCGAGCCTCCGTCGCCTCCGGACAAGGGGCCCGAGGTCTGCCTGGGCAAGGCCAGTTCCCGGGCTCCGTGTGGGAGCCCAGGGTGGAACCTCCTGGGCCACTGCCTGCCCCCGAAACCGCCGGAGCGTCCACGCCCGCAGGCGCTCAGCGCGCCGTGCCATCTCCCGCTCCGGGCTGCGTCGTTGGTTTTGAAATGAGCGATGTGGGAGATTTCACCCAGCATCCGCCTGCGTGATCACGAGGCTTTGCGAGATCACGCGTGTCCACGAGACACCAACGGAAAGGCGGGCGGCCTCCTTCCACAGAGCGTCGCAGGCTGCAAGCCGTCAGGGTTTTAAGACTTGGGTTAAAATGCTCACCCTGTTGGTGTGAACCAGAATTTCCATCAGCAATAGCCCTCAAGGGTCTGAAACTAGGATGACCCGCTTAGGTATTGAAGCGTTTGGGTGTCTGTTGAAGTCCAGCCCGTAACAACGCCGCGGCCGTCTCTGGTGGACAGCAAGGGCCCCGCCGTCCACCGGGTGTCCAGTCTTCCCCCAGACAGGTTTGTTTAGAAGCCTTAATCTGGAGCTCCTCATGGCCATTTTACGTAGGAAACAACATAAAAACGTTCACGTGTTTCCTTCCTGTTCCCTGCTCTAGTTTCTCCCACCTTTAAGAGAGCTACTTGGAAGTCTGGCAGAAATTCAGCATGCGACATTGTTTTATCATCACAATGCTATCAAACAAAGAAAACACGACGCATTTTTTTCTCACACTCTCAGCTCTAGTTCTGGCTGGGGTGTCGTTCTTTGAGGACCATTGTCTCGTGTGGGGTGCGGCGAGGAGCGGCCGCCCGGACGCACGGGCCGGGCAGCCGTGGCTGTGGGAGGGCCGCCCGGGAGGAAGAAACGTGGCCAGGAGGCCTATGAAGGAGTCGCGCGTGTAGGTGGGAGGAGGTGCTGGTCTCCCTTGCCCTCTGCTGGGGTGAAGGTCCAGGGGGAGCAGCGTTCTGGTCCAGGACGTCCCGTCTCCAGCACCTGGACAGAGCTCCTGGGAAGGTGCCTGAACGCCTGAAGGGAGGGGTCGGCGGGTGAGCCCCGTGGCCCCGGGGAAGGCTACCGTGGCAGACACCAGTGCTTGGGGTCAGGGATTTCTCGGGTCCCGCCAGCAGCGCCAGCAGCCCGAGCCTCCGTCGCCTCCGGACAAGGGGCCCGAGGTCTGCCTGGGCAAGGCCAGTTCCCGGGCTCCGTGTGGGAGCCCAGGGTGGAACCTCCTGGGCCACTGCCTGCCCCCGAAACCGCCGGAGCGTCCACGCCCGCAGGCGCTCAGCGCGCCGTGCCATCTCCCGCTCCGGGCTGCGTCGTTGGTTTTGAAATGAGCGATGTGGGAGATTTCACCCAGCATCCGCCTGCGTGATCACGAGGCTTTGCGAGATCACGCGTGTCCACGAGACACCAACGGAAAGGCGGGCGGCCTCCTTCCACAGAGCGTCGCAGGCTGCAAGCCGTCAGGGTTTTAAGACTTGGGTTAAAATGCTCACCCTGTTGGTGTGAACCAGAATTTCCATCAGCAATAGCCCTCAAGGGTCTGAAACTAGGATGACCCGCTTAGGTATTGAAGCGTTTGGGTGTCTGTTGAAGTCCAGCCCGTAACAACGCCGCGGCCGTCTCTGGTGGACAGCAAGGGCCCCGCCGTCCACCGGGTGTCCAGTCTTCCCCCAGACAGGTTTGTTTAGAAGCCTTAATCTGGAGCTCCTCATGGCCATTTTACGTAGGAAACAACATAAAAACGTTCACGTGTTTCCTTCCTGTTCCCTGCTCTAGTTTCTCCCACCTTTAAGAGAGCTACTTGGAAGTCTGGCAGAAATTCAGCATGCGACATTGTTTTATCATCACAATGCTATCAAACAAAGAAAACACGACGCATTTTTTTCTCACACTCTCAGCTCTAGTTCTGGCTGGGGTGTCGTTCTTTGAGGACCATTGTCTCGTGTGGGGGTGCGGCGAGGAGCGGCCGCCCCGGACGGCACGGGCCGGGCAGCCGTGGCTGTGGGGAGGGGCCGCCCCGGGAGGGAAGAAACGTGGCCAGGAGGCCAGGGCGGCCGGAGCCGAGCGGCCGAGGGGAAGGCTTGGGTCTGACCCTGAGCGTGTGGAGCGGGTGGGGCCTCCTGCCGCCCGCAGGCCCCCCGCGCTGAGATGCCAGGACTCCCGGGAGGCCGCGAGGCCTCGGCAGGCTCAGCTGGGGCATTTCAGCAAACTTGTTGCTGGCACCGCAGGGGTCCTTGGAGGCCACGCGACACTTAGCAGGGGAAGTGGCGTCCCCAGGGAGCAATTGGACACTTCTGAGCACTTTGGAGAGGTGGCCTGCCCCCAGACGAGCGACTTCCCGGGGCTGGAGTTGGGGGCCGGGCCCCTGGGGGCGCACCGTTGGGCAGGGAAATGCACGGCACACATTAACACGGGCCGTGGGGGGCGACGTGCTCTCAAGGCAACAGGATCGATCCGCCTGCTGAGGATCCAAGGCCGGAGGCCTCGGGCTGCTGGGAGACGGCGGCAGGTGCTGACCACCGCAGCCCTGTCTCGGGCCCACACCTCCAAGGGCCCAGGTGCATAGGGGGGCGGGTCTCCAGGGAGAGACCCCAGGGCTGGAGTGCCTGGCTACTTGACAGAGTGGCCATTTGGTCACTGGGTGCCTCGGGTCCCTCGGAAGAGAGGGTGGAACAGCCCAGCAAGCTGGACAGCAGGGCAGGCCTGGGCCGGGGGCGTGCGGGAAGACGCAGCAGGAGGTCCCGTCCACCTCGCGGCGGCCCCGGGACTGGGACCCAAGGGGAGGAGGAGAGAGTGCCGCTATGCCCAGCGCCGGGACTGGGGACACAGAGGCGGCCAGCCATGTGTCCGTTCCTCCACGCCAGGCCAGCCTTCCTCCCCCCGTTCGTTCACTCACTCCGTCTTTCAGCGCAGCGAGCGCCGGGCTCTGCGGCGAGGCTGGACGCGGCCGTGGTCCCTGCCCGAGCGGGGCTCCCAGCCCCCGGGAGAGCGCCAAGTGAGGGCACCTGTGACAGTGGCCTCGGGATCTGCTGTGGACACGCAGGTCTCCCCACCCTGCTCGAGCCCCTGAGGGCGCCATCTCGTCACTCCCCAGGCCTCTCCGGCGGCCCCTCCTCTGACCTTGCGCCAGCCGCGGGGGCCTCCTCGCAGGTGCTGTTCCAGCCGCCGCCACGCGTCTCCCTCCTCGTCCCCCACCGGCATCCCTAGATACGCCCAGACCGCCCTCTGCCCGTGGGTCTGCTGGCTCCCGCCTGGCACTGCCCGCCTTCTCAGCACCCGCACCGCCTCTAGAGCCTGTGGCAGAGGGCTTTCCTGGCAGGAAGGGCATTTCCATTTCATGGGAGCTTTGATTAATTTGAAACAGATTCAAGTTAACATGAAGTTACATGTTCAGAAAGCTGATTTCCCTAAGCCGTTAAGCTCACAAATCTCATCGTATTGCTTTTAAAGCAGGTCATTGTTGAATCAGAAAATTTCTTTCATGTGTCCTGTAATTAGTTTTGGAGTCACTCAAAATGCACACATACATGCGTGCTGAGCCACTTCGGCAGTATCTGACTCTTTGCCACCCCATGGGCTGCAGCCCGCCAGGCTCCGCTGTCCCTGGGATTCTCCAGGCAAGAATCCTGGCGTGGGGTGCCATTCCCTTTTCCAGAGGATCTTCCCAACCCAGGGATCAAGCTCCAAAACGAACACACTTAACCCCTAATACTATAAGCCCATGCCATAAACCTAATTAATTAGACCTTTTCCATTGCATTTATAACATTAATATTTCTATTTTTTGTTGTTTTGTTTTCCAACAATTTCAAATTGCTGTCAGGGCATTCTTGTGGCATGGGAGCCCTTCCCAAGTACTTGACAACCCTGGAAAATGATGCAATGAAGTATAACTATTGCTAATGCCCATTCCAAGTTTAGATAAATTCTCTTACTCTTTCCTGTTTAAGATCACTGAGTTCAACACTGCCTTGTCCAATGGAGCTGGCCGTGCTGTGTCCTGGCCCCCAGCTGCCAGCTTGTCCTCTCTGCCCAGAAGAAACCGGACGGCCGCCCTTACCTGGTGGGAGCGGCTCTCAGCTCAGCGCCCTCCCCGAGCTGGCCACCTGCCCCTGCCCCCCTGCCACACCGTCCCCTGCATGCTTCATCCTCCCACACCAGGCAACAGGCCGCACCTGTGCCGTGGGCTCACTGTCTGTCTGTCTGTCCCTTCCCTAGAAGGTCAGCTCCCCGGGCAGCGCCCCCAGGTCCCGGGCCTCCAGGGAGTCACAAGGCCATCCTCACGCCGCCCTGACACGCAGCCGCTTCCCCCCTCTCTCCTCGGCTTAGAGCACCCCCTCCTGAGGGGGGCGAGGGCGGAGTCGGGGCAGAGCTCCCACGTCGCACTGGGGGGCCCACATTCAGACCGTGACTCTGAACCCGGGGGGCCATGGCTATCTCCTTCTGACGCTCGTCCCAGGTCATGAATTTCTCAGCGGAGCCCGTTCTGGGGACCCCGGGCCACGCCTTCAATGCCCCGACTCCAGCTGAACGGCAGAGAGCGTCCCGCTCCTCTCCCGGGCATCCGGGACCGAGGCCGAGGCTGTTGGGTGGCCCGGGCCCCCCGGTCCCTCCGCCCCGCCCGGCTCCCCGTGTCCCGCCCACACCCGCTCCGCCTTCACACCCCGCCTCTGTCTCTGGCTTACGTCTGTCTCCCACCCCACCCGCCTGTTCGAGTGAAAGGAGGCCCCTGGGCTGGGAAGGGGACTCCAGCGGGGTTCCCAGGGCAGGTCGAGGGGGCGGCAGGGAGTTCGCAGATCTGATGTCCCCACGCGGCGGTGGGGAGCCCGGCAGCGGGAAGGCCAGGTGGGGCTGGGCTGGAAGCCGGCGGGGCCGCATTTTAAGATTCTGAGCTCCTGTAGGCCCAAACCTCTCTCACTCCATGGTTCTGCCTTCCTTGCGGCTGTCGTTCTAAATCGTGGTGACTGTAAGTTTCCCTCTCCAGAGAGCTGAGGCCCCTGTGGCTTAGAGCCTCAGCGTCCGGTGCCCCGCGCTGGCTCAGGGCCTCGGGCTGCGGAAGCACCGTCCCCCAGGGTGGCCTCCCCCGCAGGCATCGGGGGCCTCTGGGCGATCGCGCTCAGCCGCCGGAGTGGGCGAGAGCGATTAATTGTTTATAAAGCACTTAGACACTCTCAGGCGACAAGAGCCGTGTCTCACCAGCATTATTTCATTACCATCCCCCAGAGGCCGAGCCAACAGCGGGGTCTGGAGGCGGGACGGGAGCCAGTCCAGCTTGGCCGGCCTCCGTAGCCACCCTGGGGACAGTGGGCAGGTCACTTAACTCCTTTCAAGACCCCCGGGGGCACCTGGGAGCTCCCGAGAGCAGAGAGGGACAGGCAGGGGCTCCTCCTCGCTGGGCGCGGCTCACCCGTCTCTGGGGAAGCAAGCTGCCCCGGCAGCGGCCTCCACACGGAGGCCCTTGGACGCCCACGGACTTTCGTGGGTCTCACGAGGACTGCGCAGGTGGAACTGTGGTCATTCCAGCCACACACCTGGGCATCCGCCCACACCCAGCTAGACCTCAGGCCACCAGCTCCACTTACTTTTAACATGTATTTATTCAGGCTGCACTGGGCCTTATCCATGACCCGCGGGCTTCGTCGTTGCAGCACGCGAACCCTTGGCGGAGGAAGGCACGTGAGGGCCAGCTCCCTGCTGCTCGGTTGCTCCGTTATGTCCGACCCTGCGACACCTGGACCGCAGCGCACCTGCCCCTCACCGCCTCCCGGCGTCCGCTCGGATGCATGTCCATTAGCTCCGTGACGCCGTCCAGCCGTCGCACCTTCCGTCAGCCCCTCCTCCTCCCGCCCTCAGCTGTCCCCAGCACCGGGCTCCGTTCCAGCGAGTCGGCTCCTCCCATCAGGCGGCCAGAACCCTGGAGGTCAGCTTCAGCGTCGGTCCTTCCGGCCAATGTTCCGGGTTGGTTTCCTTTAGGACTCACGGGTTTGATCTCCGTGCCGTCCCAAAGGGGCTCTCAAGCGTCTTCTCCAAGGAGCCGGTTCTCCTGCACTCAGCCTTTTCATTGTCCAGCTCCCCAGGCGTGGCCCGCTGGCTCAGGGCCTCGGCTGCGGAAGCACCGTCCCCAGGGTGGCCTCCCCGCAGGCATCGGGCCTCTGGGCGATCGCGCTCAGCCGCCGGAGTGGGCGAGAGCGATTAATTGTTTATAAAGCACTTAGACACTCTCAGGCGACAAGAGCCGTGTCTCACCAGCATTATTTCATTACCATCCCCCAGAGGCCGAGCCAACAGCGGGGTCTGGAGGCGGGACGGGAGCCAGTCCAGCTTGGCCGGCCTCCGTAGCCACCCTGGGGACAGTGGGCAGGTCACTTAACTCCTTTCAAGACCCCCGGGGGCACCTGGGAGCTCCCGAGAGCAGAGAGGGACAGGCAGGGGCTCCTCCTCGCTGGGCGCGGCTCACCCGTCTCTGGGGAAGCAAGCTGCCCCGGCAGCGGCCTCCACACGGAGGCCCTTGACGCCCACGGACTTTCGTGGGTCTCACGAGGACTGCGCAGGTGGAACTGTGGTCATTCCAGCCACACACCTGGGCATCCGCCCACACCCAGCTAGACCTCAGGCCACCAGCTCCACTTACTTTTAACATGTATTTATTCAGGCTGCACTGGGCCTTATCCATGACCCGCGGGCTTCGTCGTTGCAGCACGCGAACCCTTGGCGGAGGAAGGCACGTGAGGGCCAGCTCCCTGCTGCTCGGTTGCTCCGTTATGTCCGACCCTGCGACACCTGGACCGCAGCGCACCTGCCCCTCACCGCCTCCCGGCGTCCGCTCGGATGCATGTCCATTAGCTCCGTGACGCCGTCCAGCCGTCGCACCTTCCGTCAGCCCCTCCTCCTCCCGCCCTCAGCTGTCCCCAGCACCGGGCTCCGTTCCAGCGAGTCGGCTCCTCCCATCAGGCGGCCAGAACCCTGGAGGGTCAGCTTCAGCGTCGGTCCTTCCGGCCAATGTTCCGGGTTGGTTTCCTTTAGGACTCACGGGTTTGATCTCCGTGCCGTCCAAGGGTCTCTCAAGCGTCTTCTCCAAGGAGCCGGTTCTCCTGCACTCAGCCTTTTTCATTGTCCAGCTCCCAGACCCGTACGGGACCACCGGCTCTAGTTCCCCAGCCAGGGACGGCCCCTGCGCCCCTGCAGTGAGGCGCGGCCACTGCCACCGGACCAGCAGGAAGCCCCTGCCAGCTCGTGACGCACCCGCCCCGCCCGCCCGCCCGCCTCCCCTTGCTCCCCGTGTCCCTCCTTGCGGCAGGTGTCAGGGCCACCGTGAGGGGCTCTGTCTGAAAGCCGCGACGGACAGCAGGAGGCCTCTCTCCAGGAGCCTCTCCGCAGCGTCCGGGGAGCTGAGCCCGTGCGCTCCACGACTGGGATCTCTCAGGACAAGCTCTGGTTTTGGGGCTGTGAAATCAAAGGCCATGAAGTCACCAGGACTGAAACCCAGGGTGCGAAGGAGCGGGGGGCGGTGGGGGAGAGAGCGCGAGGCCGTGCCCGCCCCCAGGTGCCCACGCCCCGCCCGGCCCTCCCTCCGTGCCCCAGGGGAGGGAAAGCCCTTTGTGACCATTTCCCGGAGACGCCCTCTTCCTCCAGCCTCTCCTGCCCCAGAGGGGCAGCCCTTCCGAGGGGTCTTGGGGAGTCCACTCCCTCCCTCCATTTCTGAGGGGCCTCAAAGCCCCCCCGCCCCTTCCGCATGCAGAAGAGGGTGCCGGGAGCCCTCCCTGGTCGTGGCCGAGGCTGTGGCCACACACGGCCCCCTGGGCAGCAGGGTCTCCACGGGGATCCCAAGTGCCTGCCTCTTGCAGGGCCAGCCCTGTGTGGACAGGGGGAGGCAGCCCGGACCCCACAACCCTGCCCTCCCGGGGCTCACGGCCTCAGAGGTTCTGCCTGGGTCCCCCTGCCCCTGGCAGTCAGAGTGGCTCCGTGTGCGGGGCAGGGCCCGAGCGGTCAGAACGCCCAGGGCAGGTTCCGGAGCTGAGCTGCGAGGCAGAGCTAAGAGCCAGCACAACACCCAGCCCCGCACGCCCCGGCTGTGGACCGTCGTGTGGCTCATGGCCAGCTCCCCCTCACTTCACTCATCTGTGAAATGGGAACAACAGTCCCCATGACGAAAATGAGACTTTGCCAGCCATCCAGGGGAGTGACCTTGTGAAGTATGAGGCCCAGCGCAGACCCTGAGGACCCTGGACACGTCCCTTCAGCCCTCGAGCCTCAGTTTCCCATTCAAGGGAGGGCCCTGTCAGCTCAGGTCTTGATCCTCCCAGGGGCCAGCGGCTGCGGAGGGCATGGATGCTGGCGGAGAGGCTGCGGCCCCGAGCCTCGCGGGGCCCGTCCCAGCGTCTGCTGGCGATGAGGATGCGGCTGAGGGTCTCTCACAGCCAGCAGAGGGGCCCTGGCCTTTCTTTTGTTCCCGGGTCCTTGCGGGAGGGCTGTTTCCACCTGTTCACACCCCTGGGCCCGGCCTGGTGGTCTCCCCTTCCCCGGATTCCAGTCAGCCCTCCAGGAGGCTGGCCCCTCCCACGGCTCTCCACTCCTGTGCTCCCCGGTTCGGGGCGCTCTCTCCTTGCACCCCGCCCCCGACGTGATACAGGCTCCGCAGACCATGGCTGACGAACCGGCCCTCTCACAGGCGGTCTCAGTCACTCCCCAGAGCCTTGGGAGGGGTCGCCCACGCTGTGGCTCCCGAGGGTCGCTCTGAGCCCCTCGGCCTTCCCCAGCTGGCTCTGGCTTCACCGAGGCAGCCAGCAGGGCCTCGGGAGGACGGAGAGCTCATTCCTGACGCCCTCCCTGCTGGCCCCGGGTGGTGTCACTTACTGAGCGCCTGCCAGGTGCCCGGTGCCAGGGCTCCGCCCTGCTGTCCAACAGCTCCGGGATCTCAGGCAGCTTGACTCCTCTCTCGGGGGTGCGGAAGCCCCTTCTTGGTGGAGGTTTCCTCAAGAT
This sequence comes from Tragulus kanchil, assembly GCA_022376925.1. Taxonomy (NCBI): domain Eukaryota; kingdom Metazoa; phylum Chordata; class Mammalia; order Artiodactyla; family Tragulidae; genus Tragulus; species Tragulus kanchil. Next base: position 186,180,571 of record JAIOJX010000025.1, read on the forward strand.
GCCGCAGAGATGCCGCTGGGGCGGGGTTCGCTGGTCACTGGCGCCCTGGGCTCTGGTTGGCATCAGCGGGGCGGTGTTTGCCCCTCCTTCGCGTCCCCTGCCCCCTGTGAGAAAGGGCGTCTCGCGGGCCCTGCCCCTCTCCCAGCCCTCTGCCTGTCCTGCCTGGAGCTGCTGCTTAAACCCGGGAGGGCAGGAGGAGTGAGCGGTCGCCTGAGACGCTGTGAATCGGCTGTCCCTGCTGGCAACGGCAGTTTGGGTACCCCCGGAAGCCACTGGGGGGCTTCCCTAGAGACTCAGTGGTAAAAAATCTGCCTGCCAAGGCAGGAGACCGGCTGGGGCAGATCCCCTGGAGGAGGGCACGGCCACCCACCCATCTTCTTGCCTGGAGACCCCCACAGACAGAGGAGCCTGGAGGGCTACAGCCCACGGGGTCCCAAGGAGTCGGACGCGACTCAGTGACGGAGCCTAAACATGCTGAGCATGGAGGCCGCTGGTCACCTGCTCCCACTCTGGGGGCCTCTGTCCTCTGGGAATGAGCCCCCTCAGGCCAGGGCCCTCACAGGGCAGCGGGTGGACGGGGCTGGGTGGTGACACCGGGACCCCGGGGAAAGCCGCCCGTCCGCTGCCCTCTCGCCACGGGCAGACACAGGGGGAGCTGCAGGGACTCTAGACGGCGTCCCCAGGGCCGCCCCGTGCGCATGCACCCAGGCACCCAGCGGCGGCCTGGCCCAGGGCGAGGGTCATTGTGCAGTAGCCCAGCCTGGGGGCCGTCAATGCGGGCGGCCTGGACCGCTGTGGGCTCCATTTCGCCCCCCTCAGTGGGCATCCCTGCCTCCCAGGACCGGGAGATGAAGGGAGTCCCGGGCATCGGGGCTGAATGTGACTTTCCCACCTGAGCCGGTGTCCAGGAGGACTTGGGAGCCACGTAGGGAGGCAGCGGCCTCCGGAGCTCCCGCCCAGGCCTCGTCAAGAGCGATGGAAATCCCATAATAGCCCCATTAAGCCCCTCCCCTGCCGCTCCCGCTCCAGGCCGAGGTCAATACCAGCCATTTGCCAAATGTGATCAGGAAGCAGATGGGCCTGCTCACCCTGGCCTCAAGATGCCAGAGATGCCGCTGGGGCGGGGTTCGCTGGTCACTGGCGCCCTGGGCTCTGGTTGGCATCAGCGGGGCGGTGTTTGCCCCTCCTTCGCGTCCCCTGCCCCCTGTGAGAAAGGGCGTCTCGCGGGCCCTGCCCCTCTCCCAGCCCTCTGCCTGTCCTGCCTGGAGCTGCTGCTTAAACCCGGGAGGGCAGGAGGAGTGAGCGGTCGCCTGAGACGCTGTGAATCGGCTGTCCCTGCTGGCAACGGCAGTTTGGGTACCCCCGGAAGCCACTGGGGGGCTTCCCTAGAGACTCAGTGGTAAAAAATCTGCCTGCCAAGGCAGGAGACCGGCTGGGGCAGATCCCCTGGAGGAGGGCACGGCCACCCACCCATCTTCTTGCCTGGAGACCCCCACAGACAGAGGAGCCTGGAGGGCTACAGCCCACGGGGTCCCAAGGAGTCGGACGCGACTCAGTGACGGAGCCTAAACATGCTGAGCATGGAGGCCGCTGGTCACCTGCTCCCACTCTGGGGGCCTCTGTCCTCTGGGAATGAGCCCCCTCAGGCCAGGGCCCTCACAGGGCAGCGGGTGGACGGGGCTGGGTGGTGACACCGGGACCCGGGGAAAGCCGCCCGTCCGCTGCCCTCTCGCCACGGGCAGACACAGGGGGAGCTGCAGGGACTCTAGACGGCGTCCCCAGGGCCGCCCCGTGCGCATGCACCCAGGCACCCAGCGGCGGCCTGGCCCAGGGCGAGGGTCATTGTGCAGTAGCCCAGCCTGGGGGCCGTCAATGCGGGCGGCCTGGACCGCTGTGGGCTCCATTTCGCCCCCCTCAGTGGGCATCCCTGCCTCCCAGGACCGGGAGATGAAGGGAGTCCCGGGCATCGGGGCTGAATGTGACTTTCCCACCTGAGCCGGTGTCCAGGAGGACTTGGGAGCCACGTAGGGAGGCAGCGGCCTCCGGAGCTCCCGCCCAGGCCTCGTCAAGAGCGATGGAAATCCCATAATAGCCCCATTAAGCCCCTCCCCTGCCGCTCCCGCTCCAGGCCGAGGTCAATACCAGCCATTTGCCAAATGTGATCAGGAAGCAGATGGGCCTGCTCACCCTGGCCTCGGTTCAGGCGATGCGGAGAGATGAAAACCCAGCCGAGGGCCACAGGTGGCAGGCTGCGCCCAAGTCCTTGCTGCGCGCCTCGCTGGGGCCGCAGGTTCTGGGAACCTCAGCTGTGGGGAGCCCAGGGCCAGGTGTGGGCTCTACATCTAAAGGAGCCTCCTGACAGACGCAGAGGGTACAAACCCCGAGCCAGAACCGACAGCCCAGGACGGGCGCCCGGCTGCTCACGGGTCAGTCTCTGCTGCTCTCTGTGGGGGCGCGGGTGTGCTATAGGCCCACCTGCCTTTCTGGCTGGCTCACCCCAGTATCCCTTAGCCCACTGTGAGGGAAGGGGAAGAGGGACGTGCTTACCCAGGGCTGCTCCCCAGCTGGTGGGGGTGCTTGGAGTTGCCCACACCCCATCATGAGCCTGCCGGGTCCGGGGGGATCACCCCATCCTCAGGCATGGAGCTCTGTATCAGACATTGTAAGCCAAGGGCCCTGCTCCCTCTTGATCTTCCTGTTGGCCATGTGACTGGTGAGGAACTGGCACAGAGAATGGGAGCGTTCTGCCCAGCCCCTGCTGGGCGGAGTCAGGTCCCTGCTGGGTGGAGCCAGGTTCCTTCTGGGTGGAGTCAAGACCTGCTGGGCGGAGTCAGGACCCTGCTGGGCGGAGTCAGGACCCTGCTGGGTGGAGTCAGGACCCTGCTGGGCGGAGTCAGGATCCCAGCGGAGACTCTGTGAGCCCAGGGCCCATGCTGGCTGTACCCATTCCTTCCCTGCATCTGCCTGTCATTGGCCTGGGCACCAGCAGATGCCCCCTCTCTCCAGAATCATTCTCTCTCTCTCACCCATCACAATGGCTGCTCAAAAACTCTGTCCAGGGTGGCAAGCGGCCCTCCAGACCCTACCCCGCCAGAGGCGCCCGTGCCCCTGCTCTCTGGGAGCCTCCCTGGACGATTGTGCCCTCTGCTGCCCTCCCCTCCTCGTGCGCTCAGCCGCCCTCCAGCCGGGCCTCGTCTCCCCGTCTCTGCGACCAGGTCCACACCTGTCAGCCAGCCCCTTCACCAGCCAGGCTCCCTTCCTGAATTCTTAAAGCTCCGCGATCTGTTTGCTGCTTGTGATAAGAAAGGGTCGTCCCACTGAGCTCGCAGACCGCCAGAGGGTCCAGCCTGCAGCAGTGGGCTGCCTGCTCACCCTCTGTGGGCCACAACAACAAGCCGGCTCTTCTGTGCAGACTCCATCAGCCTCCGTCGAGGCTCAGATGAGAAGACAAGAGGCATCTCTAATTGAGCTTGAGCTGGTTCATATCCGAGTCAGGGGGGCCCCTGTGCGGGCGCCGCCTCCACCAGGAGGCCGCTGCCTCGCTGAAGGCAGGTGGGGCTGCCCGGGGAGGGTCTGCACCGGGTGAGGAGCCCTGCCCACGCCATCGCCTCTGTCTCCTGTCTGCAGGGCAGGGCCAGTCCTGCCTTGTCCCCGAGGCTCAGCCACAGGAGGGGCTGGGTCTGCCCTGGGACGTGCAGCTCGGCTCCTGGAACCCCGGCTCGGAAGTCCATCCAGCACGGGGTCGGGAAGAAAGCAGCCCAGGACGTTCCAAACGCCGACAATAAAGCACAGGAGGGGTTGACACAAACAAGGAGATAAATGCTCTGTCCTTCCTGGTCACCTCAGCCCGCCTCCTCTGTGTCGGCGGTCACCCTGCGTCTTGCAGTGACCCTCCCTACACACGGGGTGGTGGTAGGCAGCACTGTGAGCAGAAGCCGAGGGCACGCCCTGCCCTCCGCGGCCCCCACGCTCAGCCCTGGCCTCAGCTCTCGGGAGCTGGGCTCCGTCCATGCCCGGGGCGAGGCTCAGAGGCCAGCGTGCCCAGCTGGCGGGGGCAGGACGCAGGAGCAGGCCATGGCGGGCATCTGGTCCCCTGGAGAGGTGTGGGGAGGTCCCCTGTCTCCCCACGGACGGGCCGAACGCTTTTCCTCCCTGGCACTCTGCACACGTTACACGGGAATGATGCAGCGTGGCGTCCTGGGTGCCGGGGGACAGGGCACGTCACCCTCACGCCTGCTGGGTTCACGGGAGGGAAACGAGACCAGACACAACTGGCCCCCCACATGCGTGGGAGAACTGGGGTGAGGACCCCGGCTCGGGCTCCAGCCGCAGGCCGTGCTGGGAGGGACGCAGGTGCACCGGCATCCAGGGCCACACCCCGGGTAGCGGCCCCCAGAGCCTCCTCTAAAGCCCCCTGCTTCCCCTTCGCATCAGCAAAGGCGTCAGGGCCAGCCCTGCAGCCCGCTGCGGTCAGCCTTCCCAGCCCCTTCCACCCCCCGAGGGACATGGGCCCCGGTCCCCCGAGGGAGGTCGTCGCCTGGCACTCCTCTCCCGGACCGGCTTCCTGCGCAGGCCAGGGCTGGCCAGGGCGGCCCTCGCGGACGAGGCAGGTGGGGCTGCCCGGGGAGGGTCTGCACCGGGTGAGGAGCCCTGCCCACGCCATCGCCTCTGTCTCCTGTCTGCAGGGCAGGGCCAGTCCTGCCTTGTCCCCGAGGCTCAGCCACAGGAGGGGCTGGGTCTGCCCTGGGACGTGCAGCTCGGCTCCTGGAACCCCGGCTCGGAAGTCCATCCAGCACGGGGTCGGGAAGAAAGCAGCCCAGGACGTTCCAAACGCCGACAATAAAGCACAGGAGGGGTTGACACAAACAAGGAGATAAATGCTCTGTCCTTCCTGGTCACCTCAGCCCGCCTCCTCTGTGTCGGCGGTCACCCTGCGTCTTGCAGTGACCCTCCCTACACACGGGGTGGTGGTAGGCAGCACTGTGAGCAGAAGCCGAGGGCACGCCCTGCCCTCCGCGGCCCCCACGCTCAGCCCTGGCCTCAGCTCTCGGGAGCTGGGCTCCGTCCATGCCCGGGGCGAGGCTCAGAGGCCAGCGTGCCCAGCTGGCGGGGGCAGGACGCAGGAGCAGGCCATGGCGGGCATCTGGTCCCCTGGAGAGGTGTGGGGAGGTCCCCTGTCTCCCCACGGACGGGCCGAACGCTTTTCCTCCCTGGCACTCTGCACACGTTACACGGGAATGATGCAGCGTGGCGTCCTGGGTGCCGGGGGACAGGGCACGTCACCCTCACGCCTGCTGGGTTCACGGGAGGGAAACGAGACCAGACACAACTGGCCCCCCACATGCGTGGGAGAACTGGGGTGAGGACCCCGGCTCGGGCTCCAGCCGCAGGCCGTGCTGGGAGGGACGCAGGTGCACCGGCATCCAGGGCCACACCCCGGGTAGCGGCCCCCAGAGCCTCCTCTAAAGCCCCCTGCTTCCCCTTCGCATCAGCAAAGGCGTCAGGGCCAGCCCTGCAGCCCGCTGCGGTCAGCCTTCCCAGCCCCTTCCACCCCCCGAGGGACATGGGCCCCGGTCCCCCGAGGGAGGTCGTCGCCTGGCACTCCTCTCCCGGACCGGCTTCCTGCGCAGGCCAGGGCTGGCCAGGGCGGCCCTCGCGGACGAGGCGGCCCAGGCTGTGGCCGGCACAGTCCCGAAGGCGGGACTGGGCAGGACCGGGCGGGCCGCGGGTAGCAGCTGGCCCCACAGGCCCGGCTCGCTGGGAGCGGTTGGGGCCGCTCCCTCGGCAGCTGGCCACGCCTCCTGCCGGTCCAGGGGTGATAATTAAGACTTGGGTTTCCACTGAAGAGCTTTGTTGCCGGGAGGGGCTGTAAATCAATAGACAACGTTTCTATCGCAGAAGGAAAATTACTTATTTGGTGTCAAACATGTTTGTGCTCACTTCCCTGCGGGCAGGGCCAGCTCAGAGGTGGCCTCGCGGGGCCCTCGAGGGGCATGCAGGGAGACCGAGGCCAGGGGGGACGGGTTTGGGGGCTGCCCTGGGCGCAGAAAAGCCGCCAGTCATGGGGGGCTGGGCCCCATCGGGTCACTCCTGGGCTCCTTTCCCCCTGCTTTGCTCCGTCATCCCCACGGTCCTGTGGCCAGGGCTCGGCCGCCCGCCTTGCTGGGGGTCGATGCATGAGATGGCGGCAGTTGTACCCTTCTGAAGGTGCGAGGTGCGGGAGACGAGGGGTTCCGCCTGGGTCGGGGGACGGTCCTTCGTCCACGGAGGACCCCTGTCGTCATCCCTTCCCTGGGCCCCGTGCAGGCCTCCGGCCGCCCACCGGGCCCGCTATCCCCAGTCCTTCCAGCGGCCACCGCCCCAGGTGCAGAGCCGCCTGGAGATGTGAAGCGACCCGCTGCAGAGCCCGGAGGGAGCCAGCCCGGAGAGCCACAGCGGGGCAAGGGTTGGGCCCCCTGAGACGTGGGAGTGTCCCATCAAGCCCTGGGGCTTGTGCGTTCATTCACTCGTTCATTCATTCGTTCCTGCCTTCCCACACTCGGTCCAACAGGGAAGCAGGTCGTGGCGTGCCCCCGGGCGGGGTGGGAGCAGGGGCTGACGGCGTCCAGGGCCGGGGCCGGCCGCCCGCTGAAGCTCTCGGTGCTGTTGCTCGGTCGCTGGGTCGCGTCTGACTCCCTGCGCCCCCGTGGACGGCAGCACCCGGCCTCCCTGACCCTCGCCCTCTCCTGGAGTTTGCTCAGACTCACGTCCGCCGAGTCGGCGATGCCAGCCCACCCTCTCGTCCCCGCCGGCGTCCCCGCGCTCTCGATCCTCTCCGCTCCAGCCCCGCCCTCCCCAGGCCGTGGCCTCTGCTGGCCTTCCTCAGGGCCAGCTCTCACGCCCTCACCGCCTTCCAGACGACGTCCACTCTCCGGGGCGTTTGGCGGGTGCTGGGCTGGCCCTGCTGCCCGTGGGCCGCCTCTCACCACCCTGCACCTGCCTCTCCGTGCACGCCGCCCCGTACGGGCCTCCCGCGGAGGCCGTGCCACCCGTGCCCTGAACCGGGGCGGGCCGATGCCCCTGCCAGCCCTCCGTGGAGATCCAGGGGCCCGCCAGCCCTCCCAGCGGCTGAAAACTTGGTCCCGAGGAGAGGAGCGTGGCCGGGAGGGGACGTCAGCCGGCGTCCCCGGTGTCCCTGTGGCCGAGGCCCCGTTCCCATCAGATATTAATATTTCCAACACTGATATTTACAAAGATCCCCAGAGGCTGCGCTGATGGAATATTGGCGATCACGCTCAGCTAAAAAGAGTGTATTGATTGGGGTAAAAAGGGAGGTCACTTTTTTTTTTAACCCGAACCTATAAAACACTGAAATCCATACACACCGAGTTCCCGGCCTACGGAGTGACATCCAAGCCGGGCTGCGGTCTCCACGGCCTGGTCAATGCAGCTGCATTAGGGGCCTCTGCCCGGCCCCGCCCCGTCCAGGCCCCGCGGCTGTCCAGATTAATACACGCCTCGCGTTTAATTCTGCGTCCATTAGTGTCACATTGCCAGCTGATCAGCTCGGCTATCGATCCCGCGGAAGGCCCATTCAGGGGCCCGTGCCCCGGGGAGGTCACTGGGGGCAGGGGACAGCTCTGCGGGCCTGTGGGCAGAGGCCAGCAGCTTTCCCAGAGTCTGTCCTCTGCGCAGAATCTGGCGCTGAAGATGGGCCGTGGGAGCGGGTGGAGGGCACCCAGGCCCTCCTTGGTGGTCTCACTCAGGGGCACCTCCCGGGCCTCGGTCAGCACCGGCCCGGGTATGTCGGCCCAGGCCGTGGGGCCCGGGGAGGAGGAGGAGGCCACATGTGAACTGGGCACCTTCTCCTACCAAGCCCGCTGCAGGCCTCCAAGAGAGGGCCTGGCCAGACCTTGGCCAGCCCGAAGCCCCGGGGCAGCGAGGACCAGCAGCGGGAATGCCTTCTGGGAGGAGGCGGGGTGCGTGACTGCGGCTCCTGGGGCTTCCGGTGCGGGGGAAGGGAGGAAGGGGACCCGGAGGACCCACTGGGATACCCAGAGCCAACTCGGCAGAGCCTGGCTGCTGGCCTGGGAGCTGGCAGAGACGGGCGACTGGGCAGAACCTGCTCTGGACAGCCTGGGAGGACCGCAGGCAGGCTCCCCAGCAGGGGAAGAGCATCCCCGGAGGCCAGCCTCGCCCGCTCGTGGCCACGGGGGCAGCATTTGGAGCCCAACGCCCTTGGGAGGCGCCGCCTCGGCCTGCAAGAGCCCTCCGCCAGGGCGGGGCCTGGACCAGGGCCGGCCCCATGGCCAGCACCTCTGTGCCCAGAGCTCTGAGTCAGCACCGAGAAGGACTCCCACACGCCTCACGAGCTGCCGACCCACGTCCAGAGTCCACGTCCAACAGTGACCCGTGGTCAGTCAGGACGCCAGGCCTAGCCACCTCCTCACGGCCGGCTCAGAGCTCAGAGCGGCTGAGACCCCCGAGTGGGGGAAGGTAGAGGGTGCTGGGCAGGACGGAGGCCGACACGGCCGCTGACAGCCTGGCCGCAAGGACGAGCTCTCTCGCGGCGCAGGGCCCCCGCGCGCCCGCAGCCGGTCGACCCTGCCCCTTCAGGAGTCCCAAGGCATCACCCAGGGCGCTGACCGCCCCTGAGACGGTTATCTACCCGGGCCCTGCTCGGTTCCTGGAGCAGGGGCTGCGGGAACTCGGAGAATCAGGAGCGTTCCTGCCCCAGGGAGCTCCCAGCTCCTGGATGAGACCCGGTGGCGGGGTGGGGCAGTTAGGGGGTGGACGGGGCTGCTGCTGGAGCACCCAGTGTGAGAGAGGCTCAGCGAACAAGAGTGATCTCCTGAAAGCTGGTCCCCGGCTGTGGGGAGACCGGTTGGCCAGGCGGGCAGGCGGCCCCTCCCCGGGGCTACGGCGTCCTCTGCTTGTCGGCAGTCCTGGCAGCCGCCTCCTCTGCGCGGCTCTGGACTCCCAACGCCGCTCTGCACTCGGGAGGGAGGAGAGCGTCCCTCTCCTCTCGGGCCAGCCTGAGCTGCCCCCCACCCCATCCCTGCAACTTGGTGCTGTGGCTGCAGGCAGCCGAGGGCTGGGAGCTGAGCTGCGGTCCTCATTGAGTCAGAGAGTCCCTTGCTGCTAAAGGAAGGTGAACAGGCTGAGGACCAGTCGGGGCGGCTGCCACTGCCGGTCGCCAAGACCCTAAACAGACCCAGAAGGGCCCGGCTCAGGCTCCGCCCACCGCCTCCGTCAGCTAGGAGCCCGGCCGCAGCCCAAGGGGCCTCGGGGCCACACGTAACAGCTGCGGCATCCACCCAGCCAAGGACCCACAGTGCAGGGTCACCCCAGGGCCTGGGCGCCCCCTCCACCCGGGGTCTGTAGTCTAGAGTCACAGCCTTTCACGTACAGAATGAGCGAGCCCAGGTGGGGACAGCCAAGCTGACCCTGTCCTCTCCCACGTGAGGGTTCTGGGTGGCCGTGAGCCGATGACCGCAGCCAAAGCCCGCACCGGAGCTGCTGAGGGGTGCCGTCGGGGGCCCCGCGGAGCCCGGAGGAGCCCGAACCGTGGCCACGCCCCACATCGACCCCGTCAGCCCTGTGAACCCCTGACGTGGGTGATGGAAGGGCCCAGAGACGGGAGGGAAGGGCCGCGCTGGGCTTCCTGCAGGGGCGCTGGCGGTGAAGAGCCTGCCTGCCAGGCAGGAGACAGACGAGAGGCGGGGGCTGTCCTGGGTGGGCACGACCCCCTGGAGGAGGACGTGGCAGCCGCCCCCAGTACTCTTGCCTGGAGAACTCCACGGAGAAAGAGCCTGGCGGGCTCCCGTCCACAGGGTCGCAGAGAGCTGGACATGAGCGAAGCAACGTAGCCCACGGGCGTGATGGGCACGCTAACTGTGAGTGGGCCTAACGCCGCCAAACTCCACGCTTAAAAGACAGCTAAACAGGCGAACTCTGCAGTCTAAACATCCAAGCGCACACCATAAAGAGAAGCGCAGGGGCGCGTGGCTGGCGCGTGGCACCCAGCCCCTCGGGAAAGGGCCCGTGGGAAGGGGTGGGGCACCCGGAGGGGGCCAGGCGTCCTCGGGATGGAGGCGCCCGTGGCTCAGGAAGGTGGCCGGGGCGGGCCGGGAGCTGGGAGGGAGTGGCCAGATCTGAGGGGCTGCTCGGGGCAGAAAGGAAGGCAAGGAGCCGGGCGGCAAGGCGGGGTGGCTCTGTGCCCAACGGACCCCCAGCACAGTCCACACCCGGCTCCACCCCGAGCCCAGCGCCTCCTCCCCGGGAGCGGGGGTCACCTCGGCGGCCCGGGGCGTCCCCGCAGGGCAGCGCTTACTCTCTGCACCTAAACGGCTTCTTGCAAGTTTCTTCGGTAAACCGAGATCAGACTGCCTCTCGGAGAGAGCGAACGGGACAATGCCGCACCTCTGGCCTCTGAGCCAGGCTGCCCGGGTGCCCAGGCGGGTCTCCAGCCGACAGACTGCCCAACAGCTGAGAGCCCCGCCCGGTCCCTGCCATGTGTCTTCGGTGGATCAATAAGTCACGGAGGTTGTCCCCTCTCCGGCTGCAGAATTAATAGGCGGGTTGTTGTTGGTGCTGTGACAGCCGTGTGGCCCGGCTCTGGTTACACGAGGCTGACATCAGGGTCAGGACCGAGAGCCTGCCGCGCTGCAGGGCCGGGCGCCGGCGGCCACCCACGGGGGCCCTGGTCTGGGCCAAGGCATGTGGCGACAGCAGGGTCCCCTCGCTTCCCCCAGGGACTGGGGTGTGGAGGCTGAGGGCCGCTGAGCTGCCCGGGCCCAGCCTGGGCTCCGCTTGCAGAGGGGAAGCCCACGGGCGAGAGGTTTGCTTGAACCAAGCGCGTGGCTGGTATGGTCGCGCTAAGAGTGACCACAGACTGCTTGGTGGTGCTCTGAGCTGCTCGAGGCGCCCTGGCTTTTTATCCAGGAGGGTTTCCTACCTGTTTGCGATACCGAGTACCTGCTCCTCATCCGCGTAATCTGGCTTCCCTGGTGGCTCAGACGGTAAAGAAGCCACCGCAGTGGAGACGGGGTTTCGGCCCCTGGTGGGGAAGCTCCCCCGGAGGAGGGCATGGCAGCCCACCCCAGCACGCGTGCCTGGAGCTTCCCACCGGCAGAGGAGCCTGGCGGGCTGCAGTCCACGGGGTCTCACAGAGGCAGGCACGACTGAGCGACTTGCACACACGGCAGGTGACACGAAGCAGGGACTTTCACACACAGCAGGTGACTAAGCCATCAGTTTCGTGAACGTTTTCTCAGCATTGTTAGAATTCCTGGTCTTACCACATACGGTCTCTCCCAAGAGAGCCCAGGTTCCCAGCCCCCAGGGATGCCTAACGACACACACACACTTGTGCACGCAGAGCCTTCATTCTACAGGTGAAACTCAGTTCCCGGGGCCATGCCCTCTCGTGCCACAGGGCCATTGCACAAGCCGTTCTCTGGGCCTGGAGCCCGCTTTCCACTCCCTGCCTTGGCTCAGACGATCTCTCCCCCTTCCCAAAACCCAGCTGGAAGCCAATCCCGCCCCAGGAACAACCTCCTCGCCCCTGCGTTGGGCTGGGGCCTCATCCACCCCTGCACCTGTAACCCCGAGTGGTGACCACCTGTCGCCGCCACGAAGCTCTGATGCTCGAGAGGCCGGGTTCTGGCTCCTCCTTGGTACCCATCCTCAGCTGTCCTGGTGCCAAGGGCCGAGGAGGAGCTTGAGCAAAACCTACTGGACGCTCGAACGTCTCCGCGTTCCCCCCGTGAAGCGGTGCTGCGGCCCAGAGACGCTGGCCCTGCCCGCAGGCCCTGTTGCTGCCTGGGACCCCACTCAGAGCCTGGCGCCGGGGGCCGCCCGCGGCCCGAGCAGAGATGCTGGCCAGTGGTCAGCTACGAGATTCCCACCCTCAGAGGTCGTTCTGAGCCCCCAGCCCCAGCATGCTGGAGTGGTCCACACTGGTGTGTGGTCACCGCACCAGGGTCCCGCACGCGCGTGTGTGTGTGCTCAGTTGCTCAGTTGTGTCCAGCACTTTGCGACCCCGTGGACTGTGGCCCACCAGACTCCTCTGTCCGTAGGACTCTCCAGGCAAGAACACTGGAGTGGTTGCCGTGCCCTCCTCCCGGGTACCTTCCCAGCTCACGGATGGAACCTGCATCTTCTCACATCTTCTGCACTCACCGGCAGGTTCTTTACCACTGCGTCGTGGCCAGTGTCCCAGGGAGGCCTCTGCGGGCCGCAGCTGGAGGAGGGCATGTGTCTCCTCTCCAGTCCTGGAGGCCGGGAGCGAGGTCACGGGGTGGGCGGGGCCGGGGCCTCCGAGGCGAGTCTGGTCCGGCCCCTCTCCCGGCTTCCAGGCGTCTGGGGACCTGCGGCTGCCTCGGTCTGTAGGAGCACGCCCTGCCTCTCCGCCCCTGTCCCCACGCAGTGTTCTGTGTCTCCACAGGGCGGCCTCCTCCGGGGACCTGGGTCCCCGCTTCTCATGAGGACGCCCATCACAGGAGACTGGGGCCACCCTGCGCCAGGAGGGCTCATCCTAACCACAGCCTCACGACATCCCCAAGGCCCTGGGTCCAAACAGGGTCACGGTCAGAAGGCCAGGTCGGGCTGCGGACGCGGTCAGCCCTTGGGGAGGCACTGTGCACCCACAGCCAGGCTCACCTTAGGCTGTAAAAGCCGGGGCATCAGGGAGGAGCACAGGGCCTCTAGCCAACCCGGGGGCACCAGGGGAGACAAGGGCACGGGAGGAGGACCCCGAGGGAGACATGGGGGCGCATCAGAGAGGGAAGAGGACCATCAGTGAGGATAACCGAGGAGAGGCTGGCGCTTCCCGGAGGAAGGCGGCCGGGCACTGCTTCCGACGTCTCCTGAGGCAGAGCCTGAGCCACGTCCTGGCGCTCCGCAACCAGGAGGCCGCGGCCTCGGCGGGAGCCAGGGGCAGCCTGCAGGGGGAGGGGCGCAGGTAAGAGCCATGAGCTGGCCGGAGTGGTACCCACACTGCCCGGGGACTGGCTGGAAAGGGCCGATCCAGGCGGAGGGCAGTGGGGAGGGGAATCGGGCTGAGGAGGGGACCTGGGGCTTTAGATCACGCTGCAGACACCCTGGGGTCTCGGGCTGAGCCCCAGAGTGTGAGCGGAGGGCACAGAGGGTGAGGGTGCCCGGACCCGGAGACAGTGCGGGCCGGGCAGGTGCAGCCAGGAGCCCGGTCCAGCCTGTGGCTCCTCACTCCTCCGTCAGCAGGAGGGAGGAGGAGCCCTGGGCACAGGGAGGAGGGGCCCCGAATCGCTGTGAGGGGGGGACCCCCTCAGAGGAGCGAGGACCCGCAGTAGTTAAAGGCCTGGCACACACAGGTGCCCAAATGGCATCTGTCCTGACCTCTTTGGTCCTCATCCTCACAGCCGCTGGCGGGTGCCCCGGGCGTCACGGGTCTCCCCTCTTCCCGCCCCCACCCTGCCGCCCCAAGCCACGGCCCTTTCTGCTCTAGAGCACAGAGGTCCTCAGGATGGCCCACCCCCAAACAGCAGCCAGAGGGGTCGGTAAAAAGCATAAATCATCGTTGAAAGGCAGCCTGACTTCAACCTATTGTCTGGGAGGAAGTGTTTGCAACATGCATGACGGAGGAAGGATTTTTGTACAAATAGACAGAGTCCCCTGGAGGGGGGCATGGCACCCCCTCCAGTCCTCCTGCCTGGAGAATCCCGTGGACAGAGGGACCTGGTGGGCTGCAGTCCATGGGGTCGCAGACGGTCCAACACGGTTGAAGGAACTTAGCACACAAACGCTCATAGAGTCCCTACAAACCAACAAGAAAACAAAAAAAAATTTTGGCCACTTCTATTGATCTTTCATCTATTTATCTTTGTTCTTTGGCCCCTGTGGGCCTCCCATCGCGGTGGCCTCTCTCGTCGCAGAACGCCGACTCTGGGTGTATGCAATCCAGAGCTCCAGCTCGGTAATTGGACACATTGGTCCAGCTGCTCCGCGGCACGTGGGATCCTCCCAGGCCAGGGATCGAACCGGCGCCCCTTGCACGGGAAGGACAGAGTCACCCCACCCCCGCCGAGCGTGAGAGGGAACTGGCCAAAGGATGGAGGGGACCCCAGGTTTCCTCCGGACCGGGGGGCTTGCCAGGGCCCAGGGCGTCCAGCGCCAGAACGCACGGCAGTCCCGGCCCCCAGCCTGACAGCAGGCCTGGCCCGGGCGCCTGCGAGAACGGGGCAAGCGGGGGGCAGAGGCAAGGCGCATGACGCTCGGCTGGGCGGACGCGTCCCCGCCACAGCGCGGAGCGCGAGCTGGGCGCCGCTGCGTCTCGAGCCCCGGTGGCCGGCGCTCCACGGGGCAGCGCGGAGGCGGGGCGGCAGGGCCTCTGGCTGCCGCGCCCTGGCTCCCGGCCCTCGGCCAGTCCCAGGCGCGCCCGGGCCCCTCCGCGGGGCTCTCGCCGGGCGTTCCCGGGCCGGCCACTGGCTCTTCCGCACTCGCCTGTTGCCCGTGTGACAGCCTTCGTTTAGGGCCCCCGGGTCTGGGACAGAAGACTCCTTACAGCGCTGTGTCCTTCAGCGCTCACAGAGCCCTGCAAAGGGTAGCTGCTTTTTTTTTTTAATACATTTTTTTTTTTAAATTTTGGCCTCTTTTTATTGGTCCTTCATTTATTTGTTTTCATCCATCTTTATTCTTTGGCCGGTGTGGGCTTCCCGTCACGGTGGCCTCTCTCGCGGCAGAGCACCGGCTGTGGGCGCATGCGCTCCAGAGCGCTGGCTCACAACCGGACACACCGGTCCAGCCGTTCCGCGGCACACGGGATCTTTCTGCGCCACGGATCGAACCGGTGCCCCCTGCACTGCAAGGCGGCCTCTTTACCGACTGGACCACCAGTGGGTAAAGCCCTGGAAGCCCAGGGTGGGAGCTTTTAATCCCATTTTACAGATAAGAAAACTGAGACCAAAGAGGTGGCATCAGGGTCCTAAAGCTACACTGGGCCGGAGAGCCCGAGGCCCCCGTCCTTCCAACTTCCGAGGGCCTTTCCCTCTCGGCAGCATCCCCCTCAGTGAAAGGGGAGGGGGTTCCAATGGCCGCCTTGCTCCCCAAGACATCCAGACTCCCGGCCCAGGCCCCAGACCCAAGGGGCGCCCTGTCCCCGGCTGGAGGCGCTGCCGGCATTCCGCCCGCAGCTGCCCGGACAAGACGGGTCATCAGTGTGAAACCCTCGGCATCAGCAGGCCTGGCCGCCGGCCTCCCATTATCAACAAATGAATGACTCCGTTTAGAGAAGTCGTTTGGGGCGCTATCCCAGACAATGACTCCTGTCAAAAGATTTACCAAGCTCATGGGCGATGCGGCGGGAGGCCCCGTGGGCCTGGCCTCCCCGTTTATCCTGCAGAAAACAAAGATTGCAGCGTGGACCATTTTGCCGCTGAAATTCATGCCTTTTGACCCCAAAGGGAGAGCTAATCCCCGGGCTTGTTTCCACTTGAGCCTGGAGAGGCTGTGAACAGCGGGCTCTGAGGCAGGGCCTCGCGCTGGCCTCGGGTGCAAAGCTGACGGCGAAGCCACGGCAGAAGGACGCGGCCCGCCCGTGGGTTCCTTCGGGCCCTTCCCTAGGGAGCACCCCCAGAGGGTTTGGTTCCTGTTTGGGTGCTGGGGAGGGCTCTGGCGGGAGGAGGGGTGATGTGCTTCCTAAGGTCCCACAGTGAGGACGGTCAGCTCCGTCACAAAGGACTGTCCCCCTGGCTGCCGGGAGACTCGGAGGCCGGGAGGAAGCCCCAGTGTCAGCAGCGTCGGTCCTGAGTCGTGTAGCCGGTGCATTCTCTTCGGTGTCAGCGCTGGGCCCCCGTTTGGATGTCATGAAGTTTGTGCAGCCTGCCTCGTGTTGCAAGACGCTTCAGATCCGCTGTTGAAAGAGGGGGGTAGTGTGAATCAAATAAACTAACAAAGCAGACTGGGGAGGGGGAGCCAGGAGGCTTGGGTCTGTGGCCTGCTTCTGGCCGGGACAGCTGAAGGACCCCTGGCCCTTTGACGCAGAGGCCGTGCGTGTCTCTGGTCCTAGAGCAGCCGCAGTCTTCCCTGACCGGGCGTCTGCCCCTGAATGGTCTGGATTCTCCACCGGGGCCGCGTCCGTCAGTTCTGCCCGGTGACAAGCGCCCTTGGCTTCAGCACACGCCGCTTCCTCACTCCAGCCCGCTGGTGGCTCAGCCGCGCCTGTCTTTCTGCCCCAGGAACGAGGCTGAAGGCAGAGACCACGGGGGACGCGCTGTTCTCACGGCAGAGTGAAAAGGGGGCGGGGGAGGGCCTGACGCGCCCCGCAGCCCCTGCTCCAGGGCAGCCCTGCCCCACGCCACCAGCCGCGGGCGGGACGCGGGCGCCGCCCCGGGGAAGCACAGCGGCCGCGGGTCGGGGCCGCAGAGGCCTGGGCGGCAGCCTCCAGGAGGGCCGAGTGAAGAGCCCAGGCACCAGCACACGTCACACACGGTTCCTCTGCCCCTTCGCTCCCCGAGCCCCTCCTGGCACAGCCCTCGCCCGGCCCGGCGGCAGCCCCTGGCGCCCTCTTGCTGGCCCCAGCCAGGGTCACCCAGACTCGCCCGGGGTCCCCGCCCCAGTCCCGCCAGCCTCTCTGGCGCTCAGTCCTCCTCCCGCGGCCTGGGCCCTGCTCGGGGCTCCTCGGTGCTTCGCCCAGCGCCGTGGTCCATCCTGGCTTGTGTCTCCATCTCCCAGCTCGCCCGCCCTCACCAGCGCACCGGCTCCACGCCCGAGCAGGCTGGGGTCTGGTCCTTGTTTTTTTATTTTAAAAATTTTTAATTTTGGCCTCTTATTAGTTTTCTATTTATTTCTTTTAATCCATCGTTGTTCTTTGGCCTGTGTGGGCCTCCCATTGCGGTGGCCTCTCTCGCTCCAGAGCTCCGACTCGGTCATTGGACACATCGGTCCAGCCGCTCCGCGGCACGTGGGATCTTCCCGGGCCGGGGATGGAACCGGCGCCCCTTGCACTGCAAGGCGGACTCTCTACCCACTGGACCACCAGGGAAGCCCTGGTCCTTGGTTTTGGCCCTGGCTCACCCAGTGTCCAGCGCAGGGAACGTGCTCGAGGAGTCCGAGCTGAACGAGTGAATGGAGCGCCTGCGGGTCGGCCGGGCCTCCCCGCCCCCGTGCCTGCTGGGTCTGGCGCTGCCGTGAGCCCTGCCCAGCCGACGCTTCTTGCCAGGTGGCGGACAAGGCCTGCCCTTCCGGGTCCGGCTGGGGTTGCTAAGTGTGCAGGCCCCGGGTGCTCCCAAAGGCCCCACATCGGTCTCGGTCCCCGTCCTGGCCGCCGGCTCTGAGCGCTGAGTCGGTGTCTCTGAGGCGCGGCCTCTGGTCCGCATGGCGGCGGAGGTGGTGAGCCCGCGGGGCGAGAGGTGCTCCCCGCCGCCCGCGCCTCCTCCCCGGCACTGAGACGGACCTGCGACCGAGCTCTCTCCGCTCCTCCCCACCTCACCGCCCCCCACAGAGGAGGAGCTGGGGCTCCGGGGAGCGGCGGCCGTCCACGCGGCGGGCAGGGTCAGGGTCAGGGTCTGGACGTGGGTCCGTGTGGCTGGGTGGCTCAGCCTGGACAGGGTCAGGGGTCTCTGCTGGGGACCTGATCCGGCCCCACAGGTCGCACTTCCTGTCTCCGGTGCTGGGAGCAGAGGAGGGAGTGCGCTCCCAGCACGAGGGAGCTGTCCCGGCATGGGGACTGGCTCCCTGCCGGGCGCACAGGAGGTGCACAGGTAGCTGAGGGGACAGAGTCACAGCTCTGCGGTGAGGGTCGGCCGTCTCGTTACCTGAGCAGAGTACGCGGCCCTCCGGGGAGCCCGCCCAGCGTCACGGGGTGAGGACCCCTCCCGGGCCGACAACAAGGGCCTGCAGTGCATAGTGTGCCGCACGAGGACGCCCCGGGTCAGCGCTTCCCGCGGGCTCCGGACGCGCAGCGAGGCAGCCCCAGGCCACCCCGTCTGCCCCCTCTCCCCACGCGCGTCCCCGAGGCAGCGCCTCTGAGCCGTCACTCACGGTAACCCGATCAGCGCAGGACAAGGATCTGAGGCACCGAGACAAGAGACGTCTTAATTAGCGGCTTTTCCGGAGCAGCCGGAGCCCCAGACGTCTCTTTACTCGTCTGAGCCGGAAACCCAGGCTTCTCGGCGGGGCTGCCGGGCGCTGGCTCCTCGCCGTGCGGCCCACCACGCGTGTGCAGGCATGGCCGTGGCCCGCGGGGCCGAGGGCTCGTGTCTGGTGTCCACCTGGCCCGGGACACGCATCGCCTGCTTTCTGCAGGTGCAGCGTGAGCTCCCAGCTGCAGGGGCGGTCCCACGGGGAGCCATGGCTGGGTCCGTGCAAGGCCTGCCCTTCCGGGTCCGGCTGGGGTTGCTAAGTGTGCAGGCCCCGGGTGCTCCCAAAGGCCCCACATCGGTCTCGGTCCCCGTCCTGGCCGCCGGCTCTGAGCGCTGAGTCGGTGTCTCTGAGGCGCGGCCTCTGGTCCGCATGGCGGCGGAGGTGGTGAGCCCGCGGGGCGAGAGGTGCTCCCCGCCGCCCGCGCCTCCTCCCCGGCACTGAGACGGACCTGCGACCGAGCTCTCTCCGCTCCTCCCCACCTCACCGCCCCCCACAGAGGAGGAGCTGGGGCTCCGGGGAGCGGCGGCCGTCCACGCGGCGGGCAGGGTCAGGGTCAGGGTCTGGACGTGGGTCCGTGTGGCTGGGTGGCTCAGCCTGGACAGGGTCAGGGGTCTCTGCTGGGGACCTGATCCGGCCCCACAGGTCGCACTTCCTGTCTCCGGTGCTGGGAGCAGAGGAGGGAGTGCGCTCCCAGCACGAGGGAGCTGTCCCGGCATGGGGACTGGCTCCCTGCCGGGCGCACAGGAGGTGCACAGGTAGCTGAGGGGACAGAGTCACAGCTCTGCGGTGAGGGTCGGCCGTCTCGTTACCTGAGCAGAGTACGCGGCCCTCCGGGGAGCCCGCCCAGCGTCACGGGGTGAGGACCCCTCCCGGGCCGACAACAAGGGCCTGCAGTGCATAGTGTGCCGCACGAGGACGCCCCGGGTCAGCGCTTCCCGCGGGCTCCGGACGCGCAGCGAGGCAGCCCCAGGCCACCCCGTCTGCCCCCTCTCCCCACGCGCGTCCCCGAGGCAGCGCCTCTGAGCCGTCACTCACGGTAACCCGATCAGCGCAGGACAAGGATCTGAGGCACCGAGACAAGAGACGTCTTAATTAGCGGCTTTTCCGGAGCAGCCGGAGCCCCAGACGTCTCTTTACTCGTCTGAGCCGGAAACCCAGGCTTCTCGGCGGGGCTGCCGGGCGCTGGCTCCTCGCCGTGCGGCCCACCACGCGTGTGCAGGCATGGCCGTGGCCCGCGGGGCCGAGGGCTCGTGTCTGGTGTCCACCTGGCCCGGGACACGCATCGCCTGCTTTCTGCAGGTGCAGCGTGAGCTCCCAGCTGCAGGGGCGGTCCCACGGGGAGCGCGGTCCGGGGCAGCAAGGTTGGCCGGTGCTGTGGACCGTCCAGCAGTGATTCCAGACCTGCGGTCAGAGCCCGCGGAGCCTGCCGCGGGAGGGGCAGGCCGTGCCTGGGTTCCTGGGGAGCGCTGCTGGTCCTCAGCTGGTGACGGACCCGGAGAAGTCACCCCCGCGCCCCCGGTAGCCCAGAGCCGACGCGCCTGGCAGGGGCTCCCGACGGGCCTTGGAGACGGAGGAGGTCCGAGGCAGGCGAGCCGAAGAGGAGGTCCGAGCAGGAACGGGACAGAGCAGGCGAGGCCCAGCCGCGTGCGGGCCCAGCAGGAGAAGTCCACACCCCTCCACGCCCGCGGCAGACGCCTGACCGCGCACAGCCCGTCCAGCCCGATGGCCGACACCGACTCGGCCCAGCCCTGTCTTAAGAGGAGCCCAAGGCCGGGCGGAAAGCGCTACGGGAAAGGGCTGAACACGGCTCAAGCGTTTGCTCATGCTGCAAACACCCAGGGCAGTAACACCCACTGTCCACACTGCGTCCACATGAGCGGACGTGGTCCAGGCCTGGACGGGTGCCCTTGGCAGGCGGGTGGCTGGGCGGGAGGGAGGACCCCTGCTCCGACTTGAAGTCTGGTTCCTGAAAGACCACACAAGTCTGAGCCCCTAACAGCCTCGGGGGTGATGACGAGAACACGGCTGGCCACGGGAAGACCCAGGGGAGGCGCGCCACTCAGGCCCGACGCGGGACAGGAGGCCGCGACGCGGGCCCGCTGGGCTTCCTCTCCAGCCGCCGCGTCCACGCCGGACTCCCAGGGCCTGGGCTGGCGGCTTCCTCTCTGGGGTTCTAGGGCCAGCTCCCGAGGCCTGAGGCCATGTCCAGGGTGGGAGTGTCCACACAACAGCATCACCCGGGGACCCCCGAGCTGGGGCTGGGAGCATCGCTGGCCATGCCCACGCCCCGCGGAGGGCCCGGGCGAGGCCCGCACAGGCAGCGGGCGGCCACGACGGGCGGCGGGCGCGGTCGCCGGGCTCAGCAGGAGGTCACGCCTGAAGGCCGGGGGGCGGCTGGGGAGGGGATGAGCCCCCCACAGAGACATGCTGGCCGTGCCTAAGGCTGCTGTGGAAGAGGCCTCCCGTGGGCGGGGCGGGGCAGGGGCGGAGGGCTTAGAGAGGACGCTGCTCCCTCGGAGCCTAGGACAGGTCCCGGGGCCCCTCCTGGCCCCGAGGACGCCATCTGTGCTCCCGTGCACCGACCGCTGCACCCAGGGTCCGGGCGGGACCTCTCGAGAGCGGCTGAGGTCACGCCCTCTGCCCTGTCCAGATGGGCCGGGCTGACCCCGTCCGCGGCAGGAGAGGACAATGGCCGCTGTTGTCAGCCGGTCGCCCTCGGCCACATTCTCCAGGGGCCTAGTGACCCTGAACAGGGGCCGGGAAGAGGTCCCTGCTGACTCAGCGCGATGTCCACTCGCTAATGAAGGGCCGTTGGAAAGGGCATTGACCTTGGTCAGCAGGCAGGAGCCCTCCATCCAGGGGGCCGCCGCAGGAGAGAGGAAGGGTGACGCGGTCTTACCTGCCCCCGGCCAGAGCACTCGCCCTGCCACTCTGGAGGCCACCGCCCCGGGCAGCCAATGTGCACATCCGCCGGGGAGACAGGGCCGGGACGGGGAAGCAGGCTCAGAGTCAAGGCGCTCTCCCCAGTGATGAGGAAAGAGGCCGCACAATGACAGTGACCACAGCCGGGTGGTGGGAGGACGGCGTGGCCTTAACCCAACCTGGAGGTCAAGGAGGGCTGCCTGGAGGAGGCGGCGCAGAGCCAGGTCTCCAAGGATGGATGGGATTGGAAAGACGCCGCAGAAGAAGAAAGGGCTTCCAGATAGGAAGCCGCGTGGACGATGGTCTGGGGCAGAGAAAGCACGGCAGGTAGTCTGCCATGGCGGCACTGGCTGCC
The DNA here is from genome assembly GCA_022376925.1 of Tragulus kanchil. Taxonomy (NCBI): domain Eukaryota; kingdom Metazoa; phylum Chordata; class Mammalia; order Artiodactyla; family Tragulidae; genus Tragulus; species Tragulus kanchil. The sequence continues at coordinate 186,201,947 of JAIOJX010000025.1, forward strand.
GGGGACTGAGGGAGCCGGCCGGGCGGCACCGAGGGACGGAGCCAGAGAGAGCGTCATACGTGTGAAAAACACCTGCTCTGGGTTGGAGAGAGGAGAGCGGCTTCCAGGAAGCCCGTGGGGCGTGGCGGAGGGGCCTGGAGAGAGGCGACGCGGGCGAGGTCTTCGGGGAGGACGGCACAGGAGCCAGAGTGGGTAAAGGCGTGGGCCTGGCGACCGTCCAGGTGGAGGGGCTCCCGGGGACTCGGGATCCGCGGGCATTAGAGCAGCGCAAGACCGGCCTGGCAGAACCGTGGGGGAGGCCGCCCCAGCTGGAGCCGGAACCCGGGGGCAGGGAGACACACAGCGCAGAGGCATGAAATCAGCGGACCGTTCCTCAGGCCGTGGGACACGTGTGAGGCGGGACCCAGACGGGAGGCCGAGGGGCCGTGGGGAGACGCGGCCCCGAGCCGGCGCTCCAGGCTCCTCAGAGGGAGGGAGGCTGGAGGGGCCCCCTGGAAGGACGGAGGGTCTGGGGTCTGCAGACGTGAGACTGTGCAGCAGGCGAACAGTCTCTGTGACCTCTGGGGCCCCACAACCAGGGCCAGGGCCTTCCTGCTCAAGCTTGGTCCACTCGCTAATGAAGGGCCGTTGGAAAGGGCATTGACCTTGGTCAGCAGGCAGGAGCCCTCCATCCAGGGGGCCGCCGCAGGAGAGAGGAAGGGTGACGCGGTCTTACCTACCCCCGGCCAGAGCACTCGCCCTGCCACTCTGGAGGCCACCGCCCCGGGCAGCCAATGTGCACATCCGCCGGGGAGACAGGGCCGGGACGGGGAAGCAGGCTCAGAGTCAAGGCGCTCTCCCCAGTGATGAGGAAAGAGGCCGTGACCGCACAATGACAGTGACCACAGCCGGGTGGTGGGAGGACGGCGTGGCCTTAACCCAACCTGGAGGTCAAGGAGGGCTGCCTGGAGGAGGCGGCGCAGAGCCAGGTCTCCAAGGATGGATGGGATTGGAAAGACGCCGCAGAAGAAGAAAGGGCTTCCAGATAGGAAGCCGCGTGGACGATGGTCTGGGGCAGAGAAAGCACGGCAGGTAGTCTGCCATGGCGGCACTGGCTGCCGGGGACTGAGGGAGCCGGCCGGGCGGCACCGAGGGACGGAGCCAGAGAGAGCGTCATACGTGTGAAAAACACCTGCTCTGGGTTGGAGAGGAGAGCGGCTTCCAGGAAGCCCGTGGGGCGTGGCGGAGGGGCCTGGAGAGAGGCGACGCGGGCGAGGTCTTCGGGGAGGACGGCACAGGAGCCAGAGTGGGTAAAGGCGTGGGCCTGGCGACCGTCCAGGTGGAGGGGCTCCCGGGGACTCGGGATCCGCGGGCATTAGAGCAGCGCAAGACCGGCCTGGCAGAACCGTGGGGGAGGCCGCCCCAGCTGGAGCCGGAACCCGGGGGCAGGGAGACACACAGCGCAGAGGCATGAAATCAGCGGACCGTTCCTCAGGCCGTGGGACACGTGTGAGGCGGGACCCAGACGGGAGGCCGAGGGGCCGTGGGGAGACGCGGCCCCGAGCCGGCGCTCCAGGCTCCTCAGAGGGAGGGAGGCTGGAGGGGCCCCCTGGAAGGACGGAGGGTCTGGGGTCTGCAGACGTGAGACTGTGCAGCAGGCGAACAGTCTCTGTGACCTCTGCCCACACCAGGGCCAGGGCCTCCTGCTCAAGCTTGGGCAAAGCCCGAACGCCATGCCACGCAACTGGACACGGTTCTTTTCAGCTCCTATCAAGGCAGCCCTGCGGGCACTGGCCGGAAAGAGTGACACTCCTCCTTGGTCCCCCGGCACCTGGGAGCTGTGTGACTGCAGACACGTTGCTCTCCCTCTCTGAGCTCCAGTCCCTTGCCTGTAAGACGTGTTATCTGACCTCTGCCCTGCTGGCCTCCCAGGGCCTTTGGGAGTCACGCCTAAAGACACAAACATGCCTTGTGCTGCCCAGGGATGGCCCCCGTGGTGGCCCGCCCTCCTGCCGGGGGTTTCAAGCTCAGGGAAAGTGTGGATGTTAGTCACTCAGTCGTGTCTGACCTCTTCGCAACCCGTGGACTGCACCCACCAGGCTCCTCTGTCCGGGGGATTTCCCAGGCAAGAATGCTGGAAGGGAAGCCACTCCCTTCTCCAGGGGAGCTTCCCGATCCCGGGACGGAGCCCGAGCCTCCCGCCCTGCAGGCAGGTCTGAGGCACCGGGGAGATCCCACAGGGAGGACAGTTTACAAAACCTGACCACCTGCAGGTCAAAAAAGGAACCTCAACAAGTTTACGTGGGGAAGCTTCCTACAGACTGTGTCCTCTGACCACAGTGCAGTTTATCAGCAATAAAAGCAGTTTAATAAACGTACAGATAAGTCTGCTCATGGGGTCGCGAGAGTCGGACGTACCTTATCGACTGAGCAACAACAGCATGTAAGTCTGTGAACTTCAGAGGCAGTCCTGAGAATCGTATGTGCTAAAGAGGAAAATACAGATTACTTAACGTTGAATGGACACAAGGGTAGGACGTAGAAGCTTTCTGGGTGGTACTTCCCTGGTGGTCCAGTGGAGAAGAATCCGCCTGCCAGCGCAGGGGACGTGCGCTCCATCCCTGGCCTGGGAATTCCACACACCCTGGAGCAACTAAGCCCATGTGCCACACCGACGGGAGCCCACACCCCAAACTCCTGGTGCCCGATCCCCCAAGGACCGCGAGCGGCCACTACCGAAGCCTGCGTGTGAAGAGCCCGTGCTCTGAAACCAGAAGCCACCACCGTGGGATGGCCGTGCCTCCCAGAACGAAGCCCAGGTCCTACTCACGCCGCTAGAGAAAGCCTGTACACGGCAGTGAAGACCCGGCAGAGCTGATAAATAAATAGCAAAGAAAAGAAAACAAATGTTTCCCAGTGTGTACCTAAACTGGTCTTTGGAGGTGTATTTACAAACTATGTATTATCACAAAACAAGAAAACCTAAAAATACATAAGCAGCCTGTTAAACTAAAGGAAATAACAGGAGAATGATAATAACTGCAAAGAATACTCAAGAAAAAAAGCCAATCTGAGTAGAAACTGATTAAAAGGCAATGGAGAAAAACAGAAAAGATCAACAAGAGCCAACCGTGGTTCCCTGAGGAAGTAAGAGAGGAAAGTCGCTAGTAAAACCAGACAGGAAGAAGGCGCTACAGAGAAGCAGCCCCAGAATGAAGAAGGGAACGTGACAGAGGTGCACACGCGTTCACAGGTTGTAGAAGAATACTGCGATCAGCTTTGTGCCAATCCATTTCATGTGGAAGTAAGTGGGCAATTTTGGCGGGGTTGGAGCAGCAGAAAATTACAAAACCTGACCACCTGCAGGTCAAAAAGGGAAGCTCAACAAGGTTACGTGGGGGAGCTTCCTACAGACTGTGTCCTCTGACCACAGTGCAGTTTATCAGCAATAAAAGCAGTTTAATAAACGTACAGATAAGTCTGCTCATGGGGTCGCGAGAGTCGGACGTACCTTATCGACTGAGCAACAACAGCATGTAAGTCTGTGAACTTCAGAGGCAGTCCTGAGAATCGTATGTGCTAAAGAGGAAAATACAGATTACTTAACGTTGAATGGACACAAGGGTAGGACGTAGAAGCTTTCTGGGTGGTACTTCCCTGGTGGTCCAGTGGAGAAGAATCCGCCTGCCAGCGCAGGGGACGTGCGCTCCATCCCTGGCCTGGGAATTCCACACACCCTGGAGCAACTAAGCCCATGTGCCACACCGACGGGAGCCCACACCCCAAACTCCTGGTGCCCGATCCCCCAAGGACCGCGAGCGGCCACTACCGAAGCCTGCGTGTGAAGAGCCCGTGCTCTGAAACCAGAAGCCACCACCGTGGGATGGCCGTGCCTCCCAGAACGAAGCCCAGGTCCTACTCACGCCGCTAGAGAAAGCCTGTACACGGCAGTGAAGACCCGGCAGAGCTGATAAATAAATAGCAAAGAAAAGAAAACAAATGTTTCCCAGTGTGTACCTAAACTGGTCTTTGGAGGTGTATTTACAAACTATGTATTATCACAAAACAAGAAAACCTAAAAATACATAAGCAGCCTGTTAAACTAAAGGAAATAACAGGAGAATGATAATAACTGCAAAGAATACTCAAGAAAAAAAGCCAATCTGAGTAGAAACTGATTAAAAGGCAATGGAGAAAAACAGAAAAGATCAACAAGAGCCAACCGTGGTTCCCTGAGGAAGTAAGAGAGGAAAGTCGCTAGTAAAACCAGACAGGAAGAAGGCGCTACAGAGAAGCAGCCCCAGAATGAAGAAGGGAACGTGACAGAGGTGCACACGCGTTCACAGGTTGTAGAAGAATACTGCGATCAGCTTTGTGCCAATCCATTTCATGTGGAAGTAAGTGGGCAATTTTCTTGAAAATACATCAATTACCAAAATTAAGTCACAGTGAAAGAGACGATATGGGCAAGCCACGCAGGAGGCGGACTGATTAGCAAAACTGTGCGCCTCCCAACAGCAAAGAGCTACCGGCTCACAAAGCATCACAGCCAGGCATCCGACCTTCAGGGACCAGCCCAGCCCCGGCGTGCGCCCTCTGCTTCATCGAGCGTGGCAGGAGGCGGGGAGCAAACGGAAAATCAATTCACTGTCTGAGACTGGGGTAACCTAAGGCCCAACGCTCAGCGACAACTCATAAACAGACGTGGGCTTCCCCGGTGGTCCAGTGGTCAGGAATCCACCTGCCAGTGCAGGGGACACAGGTTCCGTCCTTCGTCTGAGAAGGTCCCACACGCTCGGGGGGACTAAGTGCAGGCACCACGAGCACTGACGCCTGCGTGCCGAGAGCCCCTGAGCAGCAGCAGGAGAAGCCACGGCAGCAAGAAGCCCGAGCATGGCAACCGGAGCACCCCGCTCACCACAGCGGGAGGACGCCAGCACTCCGCAGCGCAAACTGCGTGCAGCCAATAATGAATCAATAGATAATGATTTTCAGGGCTTCCCTGGTGGTCCAGTGGGTAAGGACACTGCCTTGCAGTGCAAGGGGCGCTGGTTCGATCCCTGGCCCAGGAATATCCCACGTGCCACGGAGCAGCTGGACTGGTGTGTCCAACTACCGAGCTGGAGTTCTGGAGCGCATGCGCCCAGGGCTGGTGCTCTGCGACGAGAGAGGTCACTGTGATGGGAGGCCCACACAGTCCAAAGAACAAAGATGGACGAAAATAGATAAATGAAAGACCAATAAAAGAGGCCAAAATTAAAAAAAAAAACTAATAAATAAATAATGATTTAAAAAAATAAACAAAAGACATTATACCGACTTTAATTGTAAACATAGGCGCAAAAAAAAAGAAACTAAAGGGGAAGACTTGCAAATCAAATCTAGCAATGTGGTAAGAGAACTTCCAGTTGTTTAGTTCATCCCATACGTGCAAGGAGAGTTCTCAATCCAGTGATAAGCAATGGCACATGGAGAGATGAAAGTAGGAGGGATGTAAAAAATCCATTAGGTCATTTTAAGAGATGTCAAACTAGTATTCAATAGAATTCATTCACTGGTTGCTTCATTTTCAAAATAAGTAACTATGAATAGAATGAAAATTCCCCATTAGGATATAGTTAGACAAAGTCTAGGTTGAGCAGCCAAACAAAGGGACCAGCCCAGCCCCGGCGTGCGCCCTCTGCTTCATCGAGCGTGGCAGGAGGCGGGGAGCAAACGGAAAATCAATTCACTGTCTGAGACTGGGGTAACCTAAGGCCCAACGCTCAGCGACAACTCATAAACAGACGTGGGCTTCCCCGGTGGTCCAGTGGTCAGGAATCCACCTGCCAGTGCAGGGGACACAGGTTCCGTCCTTCGTCTGAGAAGGTCCCACACGCTCGGGGGGACTAAGTGCAGGCACCACGAGCACTGACGCCTGCGTGCCGAGAGCCCCTGAGCAGCAGCAGGAGAAGCCACGGCAGCAAGAAGCCCGAGCATGGCAACCGGAGCACCCCGCTCACCACAGCGGGAGGACGCCAGCACTCGGCAGCGCAAACTGCGTGCAGCCAATAATGAATCAATAGATAATGATTTTCAGGGCTTCCCTGGTGGTCCAGTGGGTAAGGACACTGCCTTGCAGTGCAAGGGGCGCTGGTTCGATCCCTGGCCCAGGAATATCCCACGTGCCACGGAGCAGCTGGACTGGTGTGTCCAACTACCGAGCTGGAGCTCTGGAGCGCATGCGCCCAGGGCTGGTGCTCTGCGACGAGAGAGGTCACTGTGATGGGAGGCCCACACAGTCCAAAGAACAAAGATGGACGAAAATAGATAAATGAAAGACCAATAAAAGAGGCCAAAATTAAAAAAAAAAACTAATAAATAAATAATGATTTAAAAAAATAAACAAAAGACATTATACCGACTTTAATTGTAAACATAGGCGCAAAAAAAAAGAAACTAAAGGGGAAGACTTGCAAATCAAATCTAGCAATGTGGTAAGAGAACTTCCAGTTGTTTAGTTCATCCCATACGTGCAAGGAGAGTTCTCAATCCAGTGATAAGCAATGGCACATGGAGAGATGAAAGTAGGAGGGATGTAAAAAATCCATTAGGTCATTTTAAGAGATGTCAAACTAGTATTCAATAGAATTCATTCACTGGTTGCTTCATTTTCAAAATAAGTAACTATGAATAGAATGAAAATTCCCCATTAGGATATAGTTAGACAAAGTCTAGGTTGAGCAGCCAAACAAAGGGACCCAAAGGCATCAGGACGAGATGGAGTCTGTCCCTGTGACAGGAAACAGTGCAGAGAGAGCAGGGTGACTGGTCAGACAGGCGGCTCTGCTCGCCCAGCTCAGCCGGGGACGCGGGCTCCCACGGGCTGTGGTCCTTGCCCATCCAGTCCACGCGGGCTCACCAGTACCATCACCATTTCCACAGAGAAGGAAAATGACACAAAGCTTGTACATATCGCTTCTTGGGCATGGGGTCCACCAACACTGGAAAATATACTTCCCATCTGACATCTGCAAGCCCTGCCAAAGTAGTTCTACTACCAGAAGGAAAAGTTAAGGGAGAACGGGTCGCCAGGGGCAATGTGCAGGCTCTACTATAGCCAATAAAAGTTATCTACCAAAAATATAGAGCAGGGCTTCCCTGGTGGTCCAGTGGGCGGAGAGTCCGCCTTGCAGTGCAAGGGGCACCAGTTCGACCCCTGGTCTGGGCGGCTCCCACGTGCCGTGGAGCAGCTGGCCCGGCGTGTCCCATTGCGAGCCAGTGCTCTAGAGCACATGCGCCCGGAGCCAGTGCTCTGCGGCGAGAGGGGCCGCTGCAGTGGGAGGCCCACACAGGCCAAAAGAATCAAGGATAGATGCAAATAAATAAATGAAGAACCAATAAAAGAGGCCAAAGTTAAAAATATAGAGAGTGCAGACACCATGCTGAGTCATGACATTTTTCATGTATTTCATCAAAGTCGGGATCGAGGCAGGGATGTCCTCCTCCTCGTTTATGCCCAGCATCACGCTGGTGGACCTAGACAATGCAACAGGACAAGAAGCACATCAAAGAGGCGAGTGCTGGAAAATACTATGACTGTTCGCAGAAAACCCCACGTAATTAACAAGCAGATACAAGCAATACAAACAATTACACAGGAGTAGCTCAGCATCAGCCACGGCTGGATGCAAATCCTGCAGACTTCCGAGACGCCACCAGGGAGCAATAACAAAATCAGGAGAGGAAAGATCCCCATCTTAAGCAATTCAAACGATCATCTTTAGAACTACAAAGAAGTTATGAACGATAACGCATACGTGGATATAGAGGCTCAGGTCCTAAGACGCCAGTACTCCTATTTGAGCCTATAGAGTCAGTGAACCCATGAGATTTGGAAAACCAGTATATAAAAGAAATAGAAGGGCTAAGGATCAAAATAACCTTAAAAATTTTAGAAAATGAAAATTTTTATAAAGGATCACTTTAAAATTGTTACAATTAAGAAAGCACGGGAGTGAGTCGGGACAGAGAGAGCAAACTGGAAACCTCAGAGCTACCAAGAGACGGCTGCAGGACATCACCAGCTCGATGGACACGGGCTTGAGCCTGATGTGTTGCAATCCACGGCGTCACCAAGAGTTGGACGTGGCTTAGCAACCGAATGGCATCAACGACGCAAACGTGGCTTCTGACGAAGAAAGGCACACAGCTCTCCAGGGCCGGGCAGAGCAGGGTCTGGCTGGGACTGGGGGGCTCTCCACAGGAACCCCTGAACCTCTGCCTCACACCGTACACAAAAATCAGTTTCCAATGGACGAAAGACCTAAAGGTGAAGGGACTACACAACTTTTAGAAGAAAACAGAAGACAGAATCTTTACGACAGAGCAGGGGGGAACGTTTCAATAGAACACAACAAAACACAGGCCGTAAAGGAAATACCAGCAACTCGGACTAAAGTTCGCACTGCCTCCTGAGGCCTCTCTGGGAACTGGAGAGCCGCCATTTCTGCCGCATCCTATTGGCCGAAGCTGACTTCACCTGCAGAGGGGGGACCTACAAAGTCACGACGAAGACGCAGAGAGACGCAGAGTGGGCTGGGGAGCTCGAGTCATTTGTGGGACTGGGGGTCTTCCACACCCAGCCCTGGCGGCCAAGGAGGCGCCGGAGCGAGGCAACGGGGAGAAGAGGAAGCGGGCGAAAGCCCGGGAGAGAGGGGCCCCGGGTGCTCAGGCTCAGAGGGGAAGCATCCACCTGCCACTGCAGGAGACCCAGGTTCGCTCCCTGGGTTGGGAAGATTCCTGGGAGAAGGAAATGCAGCCCACTCCAGTATTCTTGACTGGAAAATTCCAGGGACTGAAGAGCCTGGCAGGCTACAGTCCATGGGGTCACAAAGCTTTGATCACGACTGAGCAATGGAACACGTATGTGTACGTTGGCTCCAGGAGGGCCGGTGAGGTGTCCACCTGACACCAGAGAAGAGGACAGGCTGGACACCCGGGCTGGACACGGACCACCGCGGCCCCAGTTTGGAAACCTGAGCTTGGAAGCCAAGGTCAAAAGGAGCCTCGGAGGAGCCCGTCTCGCGTCGGCCTGCAGAGCTGACCCACCCAAGAGCTCTGAGGACGGAGTGCTCATTAATCATTCCCTTCAACAGGGCCGCCGGGCGTGGGACGCAGCCAGCCCAGGTGTGGGGCTCAGCCCACCGTCCACAGAGCCCCACCTACACTGACGAGAGCCTGGAGGGGTGCAGGGGGCAGCAGGGGCCCTGGGGTGCAGGGCCTCTGGCTGCAAACGTCCAAAGGGCTTTCCTTCCGGAAGCAGCCGCGGGGCGGGGGAACGTGCGCAGTGTGCATCCTGACTTCCGTAAGACTGTGCACGGGCCTCAGAGGTCACTGGGGGCTGCAGAGAATCCGATGGCCCCAGAGACGTGTTCCTGCAGCATCCACGGTGGCTCCGTCTGGTCACCCAGACCAGGAACGCAGATGTCACTCCTGCCCACCCGCCCGCCCGCCAGGCCTCGGGCCTTCCAGAACCACCTGGCCCCCCTCGCCCACCTGCTCCCCGAGGTGGCCGCCTGCGGTGACCACCACGCAGGCCCCTGGCGCCTGGAGGACCTCCTCGCTGCTCACCTGCTCCAGACTGGCGCCGGCCGTGCCCCACCTGCTGCCAGGGTGCTGCCCGCCAGGGTCGACGCTCCTCCCTCCACTGCACAGATCCCTGCCCGCGTCCCCACGGCCTGCTGCACGAGGTCCCCTTCCCGAACCAGGCACTCGAGGCCCACCCCTAGACCCACCTCTGCCATGTGCCCTGGCCCGAGGGTCCCCGAGGGCCCCACCAGCTTGGCATTCCTTGTGCCCATTGCTCCCGGGACCTTGTCCCTCTAGCAAGTTCCAGCGGACCTTCAAGAATCTCTGAGTGAGAGCACCTCTAGAAAGCCTCCCGGGAGCTGCCAGGCGCAGCTGACCCCCGACCCCTGCTGCAGCCGGCAGCAACGGGCCCCGCTCGGCAGGGAGCGACTCCCCGGCTCTTTGGGGACAGGACTGGCGCCCACGTAACTCCCACAGCCCCAGCGCCCAGAGCACGAGGATGGCTGAGAAGCTCCCCGGCGGGGCTCTGGTGAGAGCTGGCGGAGGGAGGGCTGGCCCCACCCTGGCTCAGTTCGGACCTGACCACCTGCGAGAGGCCAGGCTATGCAGGGCCTTCAGCCCGGGAAGGGCGCGCTTCCCAAATGGAAAACTCCAGGGGTGCCAGCTGCTCTCCCCGGGGCCCTGTGGCCTCCGTGAGCTATTCTGAGCCCCATGGGAGGGGACACATCTGCTGGGGGCCACTGAGACCTGGACACGGCTCTCAGGACACGGAGAAGCTGGGCAGGCTGGCGGGGAGCAGGTGTTCTCTCTGTCAAAGACCCCGGCAGAGGCAAGGCACCGAGCCACGCACGGGAGTCCACCCGTCATGGCCAGGGATGGTCCCCAAGGGCCCCAGCCCAGCGCTCTTTCCCCAGCCTCTGGTTTAAATGAAAGTGAAAGTCACACAGTCGTGTCTGACTCTTTGCAACCCGCTGAACTATAGCCCGCCAGGCCCCTCTGTCCATGGAATTCTCCCGGCAAGAATTCTGGCATGGGTTGCCATGCCCTGCTCTAGGGAATCTTCCTGAAGAAGACATTCTGGGTGGTCTATTCCTTCTGCAGGGGGTCTTTCCAACCCAGGAATCGAACCGGGGTCTCCTGTGCTGCAGGCAGGTTCTTTACCAGCTGAGCCACCGGGGAAGTCAAATCAGAGGCACATGGAACAGGGCCCCACGTCCCCTTGGCGTGCCTCCTTCCACCGCTTCCCGCCCCGCCGTTTCTGTCTCTGCCCGCAGAGCGGACGCCCAGGGCGCTGCCTCCCCGACCGCGGGAGGACACCGCGGCCGGACAGGCAGGCAGGGGGGTGAACCCTGACCCCGTTCTCTCCGAGAGCCGTGGCACTGGGAGATGAGCGTCTGGGGTAGAGAAAGGGCCCAGGAAGCAAGCTGAGCAAAGACGCGCTGTCTTGGGCGTGGACGTCGAGGAGAAGGACGACCTCCTCCGGCTCCCTGCAGATCACCGCCTTCCCCAGCAGGCACCGGGGGGCCATTCCTGCTCCGCCATCCCATCCTGAAGGCCAGCGCTGGGCCTGCAGGTACGGTGCTGCCCGAGGCCGGGACCGAGGCCACGGGTCCTGGGAGCTTCTGCTCCGCCTTGCCTGCCCCTCGGCTGCGGGGTCGGGGGGGTGGGGAGGCCGACCCCCGCCCTCCCAGAGGGCTGAGGTGCTGCTCTAGCCGCACCCCGTCACGTGACCCCGTTGCCACCCCCTGGCCTGCCCGCCCGGCTGAGCTCTCCTGGGGCCGCCGTGGGCGTCTAGACCCCTCCTCTGCGGAGCCGGGGCTGAGGAGCTGGGCACACGCTGCCCAGCGCACCCTGTTTTCCTTACCCGTCTGTCTTGTCTGGGACGCCCTTAAACCCAGCTTACAGTTAGAGAAACGCGATCAGAAAATTAGCTGATGTGTGAGGCCTGGGTCTCAGGACAGCTACGAGAGGCAGGACTTGTGCACACTGATTAGCCCACTCAGCCTGCCGCGAGGTTAAGCGGAAGACCGCCCGGATTAATCCAGATTGACAATTACGACCATTTTTTCTCTGGCATTGCGGGTTCTCTCGTGGCTCCCTGCCGGGAAGGTATTGTGTTCCGAGACGAAAATACTTCTCATTTTTTTACAATTTCCGTTTAAAAAGTTCCAAATGTTCAGCCATATGATGTGAAACTGAACTTCAAGAAAATCCTACGGGGGTTTTGACGGTGGAGAAAGCGTGGGGGTCTGCTCCCCTGACCCCCAGCCGACAGAGGATACGGTTTCAGCCTTTCTTCTCTGCTCACCCCCACCACCCGAAGGAGACAAGCAAGCCGGATCCTCGCGAAAGACGGGAGCCTTGGGGGGGTGGGGGCTGGGGGTGGAATCCACCAAGATGCTCCCGCCTTGGAAACCAGCCCCAACGTGTGGGGGTTTCCAGGGCCAAGCCCTGCCATCGGGGAGCAAGGAGACTGGGGTTCCAAGCTCAGCCTCTGCTCGCCTCGGTTTCCTTGGCCCAATCTAGCTCCGAACAGCGTCATGCTGGGCTGTCTTCCAAAAGCATAATTAACTCATTTAATTCCCTTGAAATCTCATAAGGCAAAGGTTCTTATTTCCACTTTGCAGATGGGTAAGCCGAGGGCTTAACAACAACTTGTTCGGGGCCCAAACAAGCCAGTCAGGTCTGAATTCAACTCTGAGGCGTGGTTCCAGTGCCTTGACGGGCCAGGCGCGGGCAGGTGTCAGAGGTCGCTGCAGACGTCCGCAGCCCCAGCTGCCTGTCTCTGGAACTAAGCCACCTGAATTCCAAAGAGAGGAGGAAAAGCTGGGCAGCCGGGGGCCAGCCAGGGCCTTGGAGGGTCAGCCGCCCGTCCTGGTGGGCCCACCCTCTGGGCGCCTCCGGGACACGCCTGGTGAGGTCTCCTCCGCATGTCCAGCCCCTGGCCCAGCACCGGGCACGGAGGGATTGTCCACCTGGCTAGAATCCGGGTCTTACGGAATCACAGTGACCTGTAGAGATGTCCAGATGGTGGTCCGTAAAGTCACTGCAGATGGAGACTGCAGCCGCGAAATTCAAAAACATCTGCTCCTTGGGAGAAGAGCCACGGCAAACCTGGACAGCGCATTCCAAACCAGAGACCTCGCTTTGCCAGCAGAGGTGCACACGGTCGAAGCTCTGGTATTTGCAGTGGTCGTGGACGGATGTGAGAGGCAGACCGTGAAGAAGGCTGAGCAGCAACGAAAGGATGCTCTTGAACTGCGGTGCCGAGGAAGACGCCTGAGAGTCCCTTGGACGGCGAGATCAAACTCGCGAGTCCTCAAGGAAATCAACCCGGACTCTTCGCTGGAAGGGCTGGGGCTGACACTGAAGCTGCAGCCCTTGGCCACCTGACGCGAAGAGCCGACTCGTTGGAAAGGACTTGACGCTGGAAAGACGGAGCGCGGGAGGAGACGGGGCGACGGAGGACGAGACGGCTGGGTGGCATCACTGAGCCAACGGACGTGCGTTTGAGCAGGCTCTGGGAGATGGCGGAGGACGGGGACGGCTGGCGGGCTGCCGTCCATGGGGCCGCAGGGCCTGAGTACCAGCAGTAACGAAGGTGCGTGTGCGTATTGTCAGGTCTTTTAAGTGGGCCGGACAAGGCACCCACGGCTACAAACCGTGCAGAGAGGGTCGACGGGACGCGGATCTAGCAGGTAACGCAGGGACTGGGGAGAGACCCAGCAAGCTCACCAGCTGCGACGCCTTATCAAGTATTTCAGGCTGACCCGTGCTGGAGCGTGTCCATGCGTGTCAGGAAGTGTGCCTGGCTCAGAGGAGCGCTCCGTGTCTGCTGAGTGCACGGACGAAGGCTCCCTCGTGCCTTCACCCCTAGGACCTCCGGGTCCGCAGGGCGCCCCCGGCCCCCTGGCCAGCCTCTAAGGTCCCCAGGGCCCGGCACCTCCACGCGTCACCTGGGCCTCTGTGCTTCCGTCTGTGGGCAGTGCTGGAGAATGCAAAGGGGCAGGAAGTGACGGCAGCACGGAGCCCCTCGGGCAGGCGCCCGAGGACACCCGGCTGAGTCCGCAGGGCTGCGGGAGCGCCCCCCGGCCGGGCGCGGCCTTGGCTGCCCCTCCCAGGCAGCGGCCAGGCTGGGGGCCCTTGCCCGAGACGCCTCCCTCTGGAAGCGGGAGCTGGGGGCCCAGCACGGCACAGGGAAGGCAGGGAGACTCGGGGAAGTCCGAGGACCGCCTGCAGGGACGGAGGCAGTGCCCGCACCCCAGCCGGGACCCCAGAGCTCAGACGGGCCTCCGTCGCCGCGGCGTGGCGCGGGCACTCTGACGGCCCGTGGCTGGGTTTCCTCGTGGCTCCTCCTCCCCCGGGCTTGCCCTGAAGGATCGCGCCCGTGGTGCCCCCACAGGCACGAGCCGCCCCTCGGTAAGACTCTCACAGGGCACCCCAGTCCCCAGCGCCCCGCGAGTCAGGGCAGAACCGTCTCGGCTTTCACACCAGCCCGAGCCCCGGGGACGCGGCTTCTCTGCTCCCACCAGGGCTCGGGTCACCACTCGGCGGATCACTCGGGCTGAAGCCAGAATATCCCCCTGAATGTCCCACTAATTCAGACCAGGCCTGAGCTGCGGCGCGCTGCCCGGGGAGCCCCGCGGAGGCCGGGATGCGATGCATCAAACGAGAGCCCCGAACAGACAACTGGAATTCTAGACTCTCTGGGGTGGAAAGGTCTGAAAAGGCTTCCTATCCAGCCGTCCCGCCCCCGCACCGTCCAGGGCTCGCCGTCCACACCAGCAGTGTCCGGGGCTCGGAGCGCCCCCCGTGTTGGAGAACACCTAGCACCGACCCTCAGCCTCTTGCACGCCCCCAGGGACGGAGAGCTCACCACAGCACAGAGCACCCCGCTTCCACCGTCAGCGTGTGAGACACCCCCTTGCCGTCCTCGCCTGGCCCTCGGTGTGCCCCGCCCCCCCGCCCAGCCACAGTGCAGCCAGGTCCCAAAGCCCTGAGGTGACAAGACCCGGCTGCTAATGTGGCCTCGCGCTGCACCCTGGGGCACCCCAGGCATGGTCTAATCACCCTCAACCTCTGAGTAACTTGGGTACCTATAAATGGCCCCTCAGTGGGCCACACGCCTGACCCGACCGTGACCCTGGCCCAGCGACGGCACGCGGCGCGTGGAGGTGCTCTCAGAAACGCCCCTGCCGGGGGCTGGCGCTCTAGCCCCGGGGGCTGGGCTGAGCCCCACGACCGACCTGGCGTGAGGACTGTTCCCCCGGAGAGGAAACCGGGGCTCGGAGGCAGACAGAGATCTGCCCCAGGCCACACAGCCGCGGGTGACAGACCCACGTCGGCCAGCTCTTGATGGAAGGGTGGGCTGAGCTGTGTTCCCTCTGTAGCAGTGGCCCGGTGCCCCCGCCGCCCACTGCCAGCCGCCGTGCCCCTCTGCCCGGGCACTCTCTCACGCCGCCCCATCTTCTCTGCCCACCAGAAGTGCTAGGGGACCCATCGCCGCCCCGGCCTCACGGCGCCCCCAGCAGCCCTCTAGCCAGCCAGCCTCGGCGGGTCATCAGCCCGGCCGCCCGCTCAGGGGCCCGCCTGATGGCCTCGTGCGTACCAGTTGCTCCCCCAACACTTCCGGGACCCCGGCCCAGGAAGGACTTGTCCGCAGTCTCTGTCTCTGAGACCCTGAACCAAGACGCCAAGGCCTGAGAGGGAAGACTCGAAGGCACCCTACCAGGCGCGCCCGTCGTCTGAACCTCGTGTGCTGCTTCTGCTGGCTTTCTGTGAGTCCGTCCTCCGGATCGCCGGGTCGAAGCTCCGGGGGCTCGCCCGGCTTCCGGAAGTGAAAAGGACTCTGTCAAGAAGAAGAAGTCTGGGCTGAAAGTGACAGGGGGGTGGTGGGGGTCCTCAAGTTCACCTTAGAGGTAGCACTGGGACTTCGTGGCGGGCCAGTGTTGGGAATCCACCTGCCACAGCGGAGGACAGCAGCTCAGCTCCTGGTCGGGGAAGATGCCAGGTGCCCAGGGCCACTGAGGGCGACGCAGTCCGGGCACCGCAGCTACTGAGCCTGCGCGCTGGAGCCCGTGCCCCGAGGCGGAGGAGGCCGCCACGGTGAGGACCCAGCGCAGCCCAGCGCTGATGCATGACTTATTTTTAAAAAGTGACAATGGAGCGAAGCCCTCGGTGTCAGCACCGGTGGCTCGGCGTGCCCGCGTCACGCCCGGACGCGCCCTGTTCGGGGCTCTCCCAACAGGGACGAGTCCGCCGCGGGCTGGGGCGGGGCCCGGCTTCCAGCAGCTCCGGGACCCGGCCTCGGAGACTGGACGGGAGCCCCGTGGGGCCACGTGGACGCACGTGCCACGGAGGTGCGCAGGGGGTCACCCGGACGCCAGGCCCTGCTCAGCCGGCGCCCGCAGGGACCGCCACAGGCCACCGGCCCTTCCCGAGGCGCAAGCTCCTTCTACATCGCCACGAGGATGAGACGAGCCTCTCGGCATCTGGCGTCTAAACTGGGAGAGGACCCAAGGGAGCCCAGAGGAGCGCACGGGCGAGTGAGGCCGATGAGGGTGGGCTGGAAGCCTCTGGGCCCCCCGGAGCGGCCCGTCTGCAGAGAGGGGCCGGAGCGGGGCAGCGCCGCGCCCCTGGACCTCGAGCAGCGGACGGCGCTGACGGGCGGGGAGCCGCGGTCCCGCTGTCATGCATCGGCTTCCCGCGGGCGCCCTCGCCGGCTCCCCTCCGAAGCACCTACTACGCGCCGGGCACGGTGCCCGCCGCGCAGCCACGCTCCCTCAGCTGACACTTCCCTGGGAGCACCTGCCAGAAGGGATTAAGAAGTTGCTGGGGAAGGCCTGGCTTTGTTTGGGAACTTTCCCCCAGCTGAGAAGGAGAGGCCGGCGGAGGAAAGAATGACCAATTATGCGCTGGGCTGTCTTCAGATGAAAGGCCCTTTCTGTGCCGCGGCCCCGTCTCCTGTTTGGGCTGTCAGCAGTAATTTGGCGTGGAATGTTGCTCGGCCTGACCTGTTTTTTCAAGACGGTAACCTATATTGTGTAGCACTGGGACCCAGGGGCCACCTGCCACAGCGGAGGACAGCAGCTCAGCTCCTGGTCGGGGAAGATGCCAGGTGCCCAGGGCCACTGAGGGCGACGCAGTCCGGGCACCGCAGCTACTGAGCCTGCGCGCTGGAGCCCGTGCCCCGAGGCGGAGGAGGCCGCCACGGTGAGGACCCAGCGCAGCCCAGCGCTGATGCATGACTTATTTTTAAAAAGTGACAATGGAGCGAAGCCCTCGGTGTCAGCACCGGTGGCTCGGCGTGCCCGCGTCACGCCCGGACGCGCCCTGTTCGGGGCTCTCCCAACAGGGACGAGTCCGCCGCGGGCTGGGGCGGGGCCCGGCTTCCAGCAGCTCCGGGACCCGGCCTCGGAGACTGGACGGGAGCCCCGTGGGGCCACGTGGACGCACGTGCCACGGAGGTGCGCAGGGGGTCACCCGGACGCCAGGCCCTGCTCAGCCGGCGCCCGCAGGGACCGCCACAGGCCACCGGCCCTTCCCGAGGCGCAAGCTCCTTCTACATCGCCACGAGGATGAGACGAGCCTCTCGGCATCTGGCGTCTAAACTGGGAGAGGACCCAAGGGAGCCCAGAGGAGCGCACGGGCGAGTGAGGCCGATGAGGGTGGGCTGGAAGCCTCTGGGCCCCCCGGAGCGGCCCGTCTGCAGAGAGGGGCCGGAGCGGGGCAGCGCCGCGCCCCTGGACCTCGAGCAGCGGACGGCGCTGACGGGCGGGGAGCCGCGGTCCCGCTGTCATGCATCGGCTTCCCGCGGGCGCCCTCGCCGGCTCCCCTCCGAAGCACCTACTACGCGCCGGGCACGGTGCCCGCCGCGCAGCCACGCTCCCTCAGCTGACACTTCCCTGGGAGCACCTGCCAGAAGGGATTAAGAAGTTGCTGGGGAAGGCCTGGCTTTGTTTGGGAACTTTCCCCCAGCTGAGAAGGAGAGGCCGGCGGAGGAAAGAATGACCAATTATGCGCTGGGCTGTCTTCAGATGAAAGGCCCTTTCTGTGCCGCGGCCCCGTCTCCTGTTTGGGCTGTCAGCAGTAATTTGGCGTGGAATGTTGCTCGGCCTGACCTGTTTTTTCAAGACGGTAACCTATATTGTGTATCATCTCTGCCCAAGAGATAATCAGCCAGCACCCTCCCTCACACGGTCCCCGCCGGTTGAACTTCAACTTCTAAAACCAGGAAAATTGATTGGAAAAAATTGCAGGGAAATCTCCCACTAATGATATTTTGAGTCCGGGAGCAGGGGGGTGGCCAGGGGAATTAAAGTGGCTTTAATCTGATTCTCCCAACATGGATTTCAGTGCTGAATGGTCAATTGTTACTAAATTCTAATTGGTTCTGGGTCACTCCCTTTGAAATACTGGCTGCGTTCTGTTCATTTTTTCAATTAAATCTTAACAATTCACATCTGACAAAACTCAAAAATCTTGTCAAAAATTGTTCCGATTTGTGTAGCGAGAATGTGCAAGAAGCACGGTGGAGCCGGGACCAGAGGACACTTCCACACCGAGGAACAATTTAAGGGCTAATTACAAGAACGCTGATTTTATTGTTTCCAGACTCACCTCCTTCTACAGCACAGAACGCGTCTTTCTCATCAACTCACCGAAAAAAATAGTTCGGAGGAAACCGTAAAAGGCCACAAATGCCTGTGCCTACGTGATGATGGTTCTCTGGATATAGAAATTCAAGCCCTTTTCGCATTTCATCTCTCGTCGTGAGAAAGGTTTTCTCGGATTTCCCAAGGTAGCACGGCCGTCGGCTCGGTGTAGAAACACAAGGGCTCGTAGCAAGCAGCGGACTCAGGTCCAACGCTGGCTCGGCTCTGCTGAAAAGCTCGGGGAAAATTTTCCACAGAAGAGCTCTCCGCTCCCGGCCTCCGTTTCCTCACGCTTCCCAGGTGGCGCAGTGGTAAAGAGTCTGCCTGCCAAGGCAAGAGATGCAGCAGACGGGGGTTCGATCCCCGGGTCGGGAAGATCCCCTGGAGGAGGACACGGCAGTCAACACGGCATTCCCGCCTGGAGAGGCCCGTGGACAGAGGAGTTGGCAGCCTACAGTCCGTGGGTGACGCAGAGCTGAAGACGCCTGAGCGTCCCAGAGTGGGAACAGCGTTTTCTAGTTTGTGGTCAGGGTGAGCGTCCCTGACACGGGGGAGGTGCCACAAAACCAGAGGCCGCCCTCCTTGTCGTTCGACGTGCCCAGTTCTCCCAGCTTAGTCCGAGTCCCGCTTTTCATACCGAGAGACGGAAGACCAGAGAGGATCAACAACTTTCCCAAAGTCACACAGCCAATTTGGGAGCCAGCAAAAGAAGTCAGAGGTTCTGTCAGGGTTGCTCCTAGAGGGCAGCATTCTGGAATGTGTGTGCAGCTGTCTGGAACCCACAGCTGAATGCGACTCCTCGCTCTCCACGTGAGGGCCCTGCTCAGGAGCGGACCAAGAATGCAGAGTCTCAGGCCCCACCCCAGGCCCCTTGAATCAGAACCTGCATTTTAACAAGATCCCAGCTGGTTCCAGAAGAGGTGAGACGTGCCGGCTCGTGGCATTTCACCAGACTCTGGTGGCCTGAAAAGGGGAGCCCAGCCAGCGGGGGCGAGTGATCCGTTAGGAGCTTGGGATTAACACACACAGACTGCTGTGAGTAAAGTGGATAAACAGCGAGGACCCGCTGTACGGCACAGGCAACTCCGCTCAGTGTCCTGTAACAGCTCTAGGGGGAGAGTCCGGAAACGACTGAAGATACGCATATGTGTAGCTGGTTCACCGAGCGTGTGCCTGAAACCCCGCAGCGTTACGGATCAACTAGACTTCCATAAAGTCTAAAATAACAATAATAAAGAAATCAGCTCTGAGAAGGCCTGGGCCCCTCTGACCCCGGTGGGGCCTGGTCCCGGTGCGGAAGGGCTGGGCCGCCCCGGAGAGGCTGGGGAAAGGGCGCTGGGTCCGCAGGCGAGCTGGGCAGTCCCTCCTCCCTCTCGGGTGCCCCCGTCTGCTCCGCGCCCCCGGCTGCTGCTTCCCGCCCCCACCGCCCCGGCCCGCCTTGTCACCCCGTCCTGCCCTGGCCTCTGGCCTCAGCGCTTCCCGGCTGGCGGCCACTGGCCTGTCCTCAGGCATCTCTCTGCCGGGCGGGGCGGGCGTGGGGAGGGAGTCAACGGCCCCTCCAGAGGCCCTCAGCCGAGGACTGGGGGCAAGGGTCCGACGAGGGCTCCCTGGCCCCTCGGGAGGTGACTCCAGGATGGCAGGAGGCTCCTTGCCCGGGGGTTCCTGGCGTCCCCGCCCCTCCTGCCTCTCCTCTCCCCCGCTGCGGCTGTGTGCCCTGCGTCCCCACGTCAGCCTTTCCACCTGGATGCTCCTGGGGAGCCCCGCTTTTGGCCGTCCTTCCCCTCCCGGCTGCAGAGGGCAGAAGGGCAGGCAGGTAGGTCCTGGGGGCTTTTCCGGACGTAAGAATAGGGCATGGCCAGGCTTCAGCCCTGGGTCAGAAAGATCCCTGGGGAAGCGCGCGGCGCCCCACGCCCGTATGCTCGCCTGGGAGGCCCGTGGACGGAGGGGCCTGGCGGGCTGCACTCACGGGGCTGTGAGAGCCGGGGGAGACTGAGAGACGCGGCCCGCGGGCCCGGGGCCGTGGAGGCTCAGGGGGGCAGGTCCGGGTCTGGAGGTCTCTGGCCGTCACGCGGAGGGCTGAGGACGGGGGGCGAGGGTGGAGAGGGTCGGGGGAGGCAGGGAGGGGCCACGGCGGCCTGCCGGGGGGCGGGGTGGAGGAGGGGCCGGAGGGCGCCGCCCGTCCAGCAGCCCGTCACCCGGGGGGCTCAGGGGCTCCCGGGATGTGGAGCAGGAGCGGCCCGCGGAGCACGGGGGCGCCTAGGGCCGCGGGCTGACTGTGGCGCCGTGTGAGGCTAGGCGGACGCCCGCCGTGGAGCCCCTGTCCGGGCTCCTAGTCTGGGCACAGTGGACGCCCGCGGACACTGTGCCTTTGGCTGATAATGACGCGTCGTGTGGGCTCGTCAGGGGAAACAGGGCAGCCCCCCGGGGAGGGCTGGAGGGGAGGGCAGAGGCGGGGAGCCGGTGTCCCAGGAGCGGGGTCTGTGGGTGTGGAGGGGACGCCGGGCGGCCTGCCCCGTGGCTCTGTAAGCCTGGCAACAGTGCAGTGTGCTCGTCCCTCTATCATGTCCGACTCTGTGCGGCCCCGTGGACGGTAGCCCACCAGCCTCCTCGGTCCGTGGAATTGCTCTAAAACTGCTCCAAAAGTAAAATCTTAATTTTTTTTTTTTTAAAACAACCCCGTTGGTTGCCACAGAGCGGCTGCAGAAGGAGACCAGAGCCGGAAGCAGCCCAGCGCGCTGCCCAGGGCCCGGCTCTGCCCAGGAGCCCGTGGCGCCGGGCCCGTGGCGCCGGGCCCGTGGAGGAGTCCCGCCCAGCTGGGGCGGGCCGGGGTGGGCAGCGACCTGAGGCCTGGGGCGCTGAGGAAGAGGGGGAGGCCAGTGACACAGGCCCCTGGGCTCTCTGGGCCGGGGACAGGGACGTGAGGGGGTGAGGCCCAGAGACCAGCAGGGACAGAGCTGCAAGGCTTCCCAGAGGAGGGGTACTTTGGCTGAAACTTGCGGGTCAGGAAGGAGGCTCCCTGCCCTCAGGCCAGTCCAGAGAGCTGATGTGGTCCCACCCAAGGTCCAGCCGTCTGTGCCTCCTCCCCACCCCCTCCCGGCGCAGGCCGGGCCCGGGACTTGCCCCTCACCCGGGACTCTCCGCACCCCCGCCAAGCCCCTAGGCACAACCACCCACAGACCCACAGGCCACGCTGCCGCTGCCGTGCACACAGCCTTTCCGGGGCGCCCCGCTGCCCGCAGGAGAAAGCCCAGCACCCGGCCTGCCTTCCCGCCCCAAAGACCAGCCCTGCCCCCTGCACCGCCCCCCAGGACCCAGCCAGGGGCGCGGCAGCTGGACCAAGACGCAGGCTCCTCCCCAGGGAGGCCAGGAGCTGCCCCGGGCGGCAGGCTCTGCCCCGGGAGTGTTCAGGGCGCGGACCCCTCGCCTCCCTGCAGGGACCCAAGGAGGCCGCTGCGCCCCGAGCCCTGCAGAGGAGGGGGCCAGGGTCTTTACTGGGTCCTGCCTGACCTCGTGCTTCCTGCAGGGAGGGGCTTATAGCCCCGGAGCTCAGCCCACGCGTAAGGAGGACGGACCCCCAACACCCGGCTGAGGGCCTGGGCCTCGGGGACACCACTTCCCCAGCCCAGGCTGTGGCCAGGCAAGTGCAGTGCCATCTTAGTCCTGGGCATGGCTGGGGACAGTGTGGGCAGGAGTGGTGCAGCGTGGGGTCCTGGGAGAGGGGCGTGTCCGGAGCCTCCTCGGTCCGTGGAATTGCTCTAAAACTGCTCCAAAAGTAAAATCTTAATTTTTTTTTTTTTAAAACAACCCCGTTGGTTGCCACAGAGCGGCTGCAGAAGGAGACCAGAGCCGGAAACAGCCCAGCGCGCTGCCCAGGGCCCGGCTCTGCCCAGGAGCCCGTGGCGCCGGGCCCGTGGCGCAGGGCCCGTGGAGGAGTCCCGCCCAGCTGGGGCGGGCCGGGGTGGGCAGCGACCTGAGGCCTGGGGCGCTGAGGAAGAGGGGGAGGCCAGTGACACAGGCCCCTGGGCTCTCTGGGCCGGGGACAGGGACGTGAGGGGGTGAGGCCCAGAGACCAGCAGGGACAGAGCTGCAAGGCTTCCCAGAGGAGGGGTACTTTGGCTGAAACTTGCGGGTCAGGAAGGAGGCTCCCTGCCCTCAGGCCAGTCCAGAGAGCTGATGTGGTCCCACCCAAGGTCCAGCCGTCTGTGCCTCCTCCCCACCCCCTCCCGGCGCAGGCAGGCCGGGCCCGGGACTTGCCCCTCACCCGGGACTCTCCGCACCCCCGCCAAGCCCCTCGGCACAACCACCCACAGACCCGCCGGCCACGCTGCCACTGCCGTGCACACAGCCTTTCCGGGGCGCCCCGCTGCCCGCAGGAGAAAGCCCAGCACCCGGCCTGCCTTCCCGCCCCAAAGACCAGCCCTGCCCCCTGCACCGCCCCCCAGGACCCAGCCAGGGGCGCGGCAGCTGGACCAAGACACAGGCTCCTCCCCAGGGAGGCCAGGAGCTGCCCCGGGCGGCAAGCTCTGCCCCGGGAGCGTTCAGGCCGCAGACCCCTCGCCTCCCTGCAGGGACCCAAGGAGGCCGCTGCGCCCCGAGCCCTGCAGAGGAGGGGGCCAGGGTCTTTACTGGGTCCTGCCTGACCTCGTGCTTCCTGCAGGGAGGGGCTTATAGCCCCGGAGCTCAGCCCACGCGTAAGGAGGACGGACCCCCAACACCCGGCTGAGGGCCTGGGCCTCGGGGACACCACTTCCCCAGCCCAGGCTGTGGCCAGGCAAGTGCAGTGCCATCTTAGTCCTGGGCATGGCTGGGGACAGTGTGGGCAGGAGTGGTGCAGCGTGGGGTCCTGGGAGAGGGGCGTGTCCGGAGAACTTGGCCTTGACCCTGGGGGGTGGAGGCCCCTCTGCCGTGGCCGCGCCCCTCTGCTAATCCGTCCCTGAGCACCTCAGCTGGCCACCAGGCCGTTCGCACGAGGCCTCCATCCTGACACCTAATTGCACTAATTGATGGGGTCACCGGTCCTGCCCAACCCGCTGCCTCATCCAGGACGGCGTCATGCCCGGGAGCCAGGCCTCCGGCCTCCCTCTCAGGGCGCTCTGGAGCCGCCCTGCCTGGAGCTCTGGCGAGGACCTGACTCCAGCGGTCCCTCCCTTCCTCTCAACCCTGATACCTGTGCTCTGTCACGTCTCTGGGACGCGTCAGGGGACATGGCTAAGAGCAAAGGCAGAGGTGGGCAGGCCCGAGTCAAGATTCCAGGAGGCACTGGGCAGGGAGGGGGCCGGGAGCCTCCGGCCTCAGGAGAACCGCCCAGCAGCTCAGACGACTCACCGGGTGGGAGACGCGAGGCCCAGAGCCCCAGCCACGGCCCGAGGGGGACTCGGCAGCCACCCGCAGCCGCAACCATGATGGTGATGATGGTGATGGTGGTGATGATGATAGTGATGATGGTGGTGATGGTGGTGATGATGATGGTGATGGTGATAATGATGGTGACGATGGTGATGATAACGATGGTGATGATGGTGGTGATGGTGGTGATGATGGTGATAATGATGGTGACGATGGTGATGATAACGATGGTGATGATGGTGGTGGTGATGATGATGATGGTGATGGTGGTGATGATGATAGTGATGATGGTGGTGATGGTGGTGATGATGACGGTGATGGTGATGATGATGGTGATGGTGATAATGATGGTGACGATGGTGATGATAACGATGGTGGTGATGACGATGATGATGGTGATGATAACGATGGTGGTGATGGTGGTGATGGTGGTGATGATGGTGACGATGGTGATGATAACGATGGTGATGATGGTGATGATGATGGTGGTGATGGTGATGATGATGGTGATGATGATGATGATGGTGATGATGGTGGTGATGGTGATGGTGATGATGATGGTGATGAGGATGATGAGAGAGAGTATGATGACCCTGTTGAGGCTAAGGGATGGGGATGGTGGTGAAGGGGATGGTGACAATGGGGAGATGAGGACAGTGATGGTGGTGATGGTGGTGCTGATGAGAGCATCATAAGAATGATGGGGATGGGGATGTGATGAGGAGGAAGTTGGTGATGATGAGAATGGTAATGAAAGGGAGGGTGGAGATGCTCTTTCTCTGCCCGTGGTAAAGGCTATGGTGCAGAGCCAGTACTAAGCAGGGGTGAAAAGCTGGACTCTGGACAGAGCTAGCGTATTAAGCTTCTGCCTCTGTCATGCTGTGGCCTCACGACGTTGAGCCTTTCTCTTGGTCACTCTGTGCCTCTGTTTCCCCAGCTGTATCTGGAGGACCACGGCAGTTGTCACCTCACTGGCTGGTGTAGGCTGGGGTCAATGGGTACACCGCTATGGCACGCGGCAGTCACAACTCTTGTTTATTATCTTAGATGCAAAAACCTCCTTCAGAGTTTAAAGATCTTGGCTACAAAGGACTCCATCAAGGAAGTAAAGAGACAACACCGAGAATGGAAGAAAATGTTTGCAGGACATTTCTATCCCAAGAGACATATATCCAGAATATGTAAGTGTCCTTGCAACTCGAGAATAAAAAAGACGGGTAACCCAAATTAAAAAAAGCCAAATGGTTGCACACAGACATTTCTCCAGAGAAGAGATGCACCCCTAACAGACACACACGAAGACGTTCCATACCATTCGTCCTCGGGGAAATGCAAATCAAAACCAATGTGATGTCACTTCACATCCACTAGGCAGGCGACTAATAGAATCAAGAAGACAAGTAATGTTCAGTGTCGGTGAATTGTAGAGAAATGGAACCCTCATGCACTGCTGAAAGTAAAAGGATGCAGTCTTTCTGGAAAAGACGAGCAGTGACTCAAGCACGTGAGAACTGACAGATAAGGCAGCGACCCCCCTCTGAGGTGTGCACCCAGGTGAACTGAAAACACACACTCACGCAGAAGCAGCGACAGCCATAACAGCTCAAACGCGGAAAGCACCCAAATGTGCATATATTGCTTGCGGAACAAACAAAATGGCAGCTCCAGCAACAGGACACGATTCGCCACAAGAACGAATGACGTTCTGATCCTGCCACAGCATGAATGACCTTGAAAACATTATGCTAGGTGACAGAAACCAGATACAAAAGGCCGTACATCGTATGATTCATGTAGATGACATGTCCAGAATTAGCAAACATGTGGAAACCGAAACAGATTCGTGGCTTTGGGGGCTGGGGGCGCGGTGAGCGGAGCGCTGGGTCCCTTTTGCTGCTCGGTCACCGGGCCGTGGCCGACTCTCTGCGACCCTGGTAAAGGCTATGGTGCAGAGCCAGTACTAAGCAGGGGTGAAAAGCTGGACTCTGGACAGAGCTAGCGATTAAGCTTCTGCCTCTGTCATGCTGTGGCCTCACGACGTTGAGCCTTTCTCTTGGTCACTCTGTGCCTCTGTTTCCCCAGCTGTATCTGGAGGACCACGGCAGTTGTCACCTCACTGGCTGGTGTAGGCTGGGGTCAATGGGTACACCGCTATGGCACGCGGCAGTCACAACTCTTGTTTATTATCTTAGATGCAAAAACCTCCTTCAGAGTTTAAAGATCTTGGCTACAAAGGACTCCATCAAGGAAGTAAAGAGACAACACCGAGAATGGAAGAAAATGTTTGCAGGACATTTCTATCCCAAGAGACATATATCCAGAATATGTAAGTGTCCTTGCAACTCGAGAATAAAAAAGACGGGTAACCCAAATTAAAAACAGCCAAATGGTTGCACACAGACATTTCTCCAGAGAAGAGATGCACCCCTAACAGACACACACGAAGACGTTCCATACCATTCGTCCTCGGGGAAATGCAAATCAAAACCAATGTGATGTCACTTCACATCCACTAGGCAGGCGACTAATAGAATCAAGAAGACAAGTAATGTTCAGTGTCGGTGAATTGTAGAGAAATGGAACCCTCATGCACTGCTGAAAGTAAAAGGATGCAGTCTTTCTGGAAAAGACGAGCAGTGACTCAAGCACGTGAGAACTGACAGATAAGGCAGCGACCCCCCTCTGAGGTGTGCACCCAGGTGAACTGAAAACACACACTCACGCAGAAGCAGCGACAGCCATAACAGCTCAAACGCGGAAAGCACCCAAATGTGCATATATTGCTTGCGGAACAAACAAAATGGTAGCTCCAGCAACAGGACACGATTCGCCACAAGAACGAATGACGTTCTGATCCTGCCACAGCATGAATGACCTTGAAAACATTATGCTAGGTGACAGAAACCAGATACAAAAGGCCGTACATCGTATGATTCATGTAGATGACATGTCCAGAATTAGCAAACATGTGGAAACCGAAACAGATTCGTGGCTTTGGGGGCTGGGGGCGCGGTGAGCGGAGCGCTGGGTCCCTTTTGCTGCTCGGTCACCGGGCCGTGGCCGACTCTCTGCGACCCCGTGGACGGCAGCGCGCCAGGCCCCCCTGTCCACCACCATCTCCCAGTTTGCTCAGACTCATGCCCACTGAGTCAGCGATGCCGTCCAGCCGTCTCCTCCTCTGTCGCCCTTTTTCCTCCCGCCCTCCGTCTCTCCCAGAATCAGGGTCTTTCCCAGAGGGTTGGCTCTTCCCATCAGGTGGCCACAGGACTGGAGCTTCAGCGCCAGCATCCGTCCTTCCAGTGAATACTCAGGCTTGATTTCCTCCAGGATGGACTGGTTGGATCTCCTTGCTGTCCCGGGGACTCTCGCGGGTCTTCTCCAGCGCCTCAGTTCAAAGGCATCCGTTTTTTGGTGCTCGGCCTCCTGTACATGGGGTTCTTTTAGAGATAAGAAAAATGTTCTGAAATTAGATGATGACAGTTTCCTAATCTTAAATACACTAACAACCACGTAACTATACACTTTAAAATGGGGGGGATTAGGCTTCCCTGGTGGTCCAGTGGGTAGAGAGTCCGTCTTGCAGTGCAAGGGGCACCGGTTTGATCCCCGGCCCGGGAAGATCGCACATGCCACGGAGCCGCTAGACCAGTGTGCCCAATTATGAGCCGGCGCTCTGGAGCGCGTGTGACCAGAGCCAGTGCTCTGAAACGAGAGAGGCCACTGCATCGGGAGCCCCACACAAGACAAAAGAATAGAGATGGATGAAAATAAGTAAATCAAAAAACAATAAAAGAGGCCAAATTTTTTTTAAAAGAGCAGAGGTAGATTATGATATGTGAATTGTATCTCAATAGAGGTGTTACTTTAGAAAAGCTTCCCCAATAAATCTTGACAGATGAAGTGGGAGAAAATTTTGTCACGTGGGAGACGAGGGGTCAGTGTGATTCTATGCTGTGACCCCTGCGGCTGGCTGGCCCTGGAGCCTCCACGCTGCCCGACGGTCCGGGCTGGACCCTCACGACGGCGCCCCTCTTGGGGCTCTGAGGCCAGGGACTGACGAGCACGGCGGGTGGGAAGGCACTGGAGGGAAGCGTCCTGTGGTGGAGACCCCGGCTCCACAGAGTGCCTCCCTCCTCCTGGGGTCTCAAGGAACACTCCCTGGGCATCAGCAAATCCTGTCCAGGAGGAGACAAGCATCCGGAAACTGCCGTCTACCAGGTTTTTCTTCTCCACAGCCCCACCTCACCCCCTCTATCTACCTGCTAGAGGTGCCCCAGGTCCAAAGTGCGCAGTCCCCCCCCACGCCCTCCTCAAACCCGTGCGGCTGCCAGCGTCTCTGCTCCCCTCGGTGACAGGCGGAGCCTCCCTCGACGGCTGTCCGTGCGGCGCACCCTCAGAGACGCCGGGCCAAGCGGGTGGCCGAGGCTGAAGCCCAGCTCGCTCTCTGCGCCCTCTCACCCAGCCAAGCAGCCCAGAGCGCAGAGCCCGCCATCACTCTCAGGAGAGTGACCGGCAGGTCAGCCACCAGCCTGGAGGGAGGGAGCGGGGGAGGGGCTGTGAACCGCCATCGCTCACAGTCGGTGCTCACAGGCACTGTTAAATGTGACCACTAGAGCCATTGGAAACGGACGGATGTGTGAATGTCGTAACAGGCTACGTCGTGTGCAAGCTGCTCAGTCACGTCCAGCTCTTTGCGACCCATGGGACACGCCACGGAATTCTCCGAGCAAGAATCCTGGCGCGAGTAGCCTGTCCCTTTTCCAGGGGGTCATTCCGAGTCAGAAATCAAACCGAGGTCTTCTGCATTCCAGGCTAATTCTTTTTCACTGGTTTCTTTGGCCACTTCTATTGGTCTTTCATTTATTCATTTCCATCCATCCTTGTTCTCTGGCCCGTGTGGGCCTCCCATCGCAGTGGCTATGTGAATTGTATCTCAATAGAGGTGTTACTTTAGAAAAACTTCCCCAATAAATCTTGACAGATGAAGTGGGAGAAAATTTTGTCACGTGGGAGACGAGGGGTCAGTGTGATTCTATGCTGTGACCCCTGCGGCTGGCTGGCCCTGGAGCCTCCACGCTGCCCAACGGTCCGGGCTGGACCCTCACGACGGCGCCCCTCTTGGGGCTCTGAGGCCAGGGACTGACGAGCACGGCGGGTGGGAAGGCACTGGAGGGAAGCGTCCTGTGGTGGAGACCCCGGCTCCACAGAGTGCCTCCCTCCTCCTGGGGTCTCAAGGAACACTCCCTGGGCATCAGCAAATCCTGTCCAGGAGGAGACAAGCATCCGGAAACTGCCGTCTACCAGGTTTTTCTTCTCCACAGCCCCACCTCACCCCCTCTATCTACCTGCTAGAGGTGCCCCAGGTCCAAAGTGCGCAGTCCCCCCCCACGCCCTCCGCAAACCCGTGCGGCTGCCAGCGTCTCTGCTCCCCTCGGTGACAGGCGGAGCCTCCCTCGACGGCTGTCCATGCGGCGCCCCCTCAGAGACGCCGGGCCAAGCGGGTGGCCGAGGCTGAAGCCCAGCTCGCTCTCTGCGCCCTCTCACCCAGCCAAGCAGCCCAGAGCGCAGAGCCTGTCATCATTCTCAGGAGAGTGACCGGCAGGTCAGCCACCAGCCTGGAGGGAGGGAGGGGGGAGGGGCTGTGAACCCGCGATCGCTCACAGTCGGTGCTCACAGGCACTGTTAAATGTGACCACTAGAGCCATTGGAAACGGACGGATGTGTGAATGTCGTAACAGGCTACGTCGTGTGCAAGCTGCTCAGTCACGTCCAGCTCTTTGCGACCCATGGGACACGCCACGGAATTCTCCAAGCAAGAATCCTGGCGCGAGTAGCCTGTCCCTTTTCCAGGGGGTCATTCCGAGTCAGAAATCAAACCGAGGTCTTCTGCTTTCCAGGCTAATTCTTTTTCACTGGTTTCTTTGGCCACTTCTATTGGTCTTTGATTTATTCATTTCCATCCATCCTTGTTCTCTGGCCCGTGTGGGCCTCCCATCGCAGTGGCCTCCTCTGCAGAGCATCGGCTCTGGGCGCATGCGCTCCAGAGTGGCTGCTCGGTAGTTGGACACATCCGTCCAGCTGCTCCACGGCACGCGGGGTCTTCCCAGGCCAGGGATTGAACCGGCGCCCCTTGCCCTGCAAGGCGGTGTCCTCACCCACTGGACCACCAGGGAAGCCCTGCAGGCAGATTCTTTACCAGCTGAGCCACCAGGGAAGCCCCGGCTGAGGTACACAGCGACGACCAACAGGCAGGTCAGCACCACGAAGGTCTGTCTCTGACGCGTGCCGCCTGGCCCACGTGGGGACCCCGCTCCAGGCAGGCGTCCGGGGCCCAGGCCGATGGTGGCCCCACCGCCCTGCAGCTGCTCCAGCCGGCACCTGCCGGCTCTCCGGCCTCCAGAGCCGGGGAAGAGAGGTCGGAGCACCGTCCGGAATCTCCCACCACTCCACTCCTCTCACTTTGTAGCGGTCAGGACCAGTCGCCTGCTGCCCCCGCGGCACGGCGGAAACCCAGTGGTCTACGTGCCTGTGGGGAGAAAGCCAGACGCGGGCCCGGGAGTCCCCTGGGAACGTGTCAACACGCCGGTCCCAGGCTGGGGAGCCCGGGTTAACAAGCTCTCAGGAAGTCCGTGCAGGACCCCAACGGGCAGCACCGGCCACGCAGTGCAGCGTGACCGCAGCAGCGCGTGTCCAGGCAGCCTCGCACACTCCCCTGCCGGCACCGCACGGCCCACGTCAGGCCCTGGGCCACGCGCAGAGCGCCTGTGGGTCTTCGGCACGCCCTTCCAGGCGCCGGAAGTCCCTTCCCACCCCTTACCCTGTTCTTTGTGGGCTTCCCCTTCAGGCGCCTTTCAGACGCCACCTCCTACCGGCAGTCCTCCGTGATCCTCTGACTGGAGGATCGGACCCTTCCTAGGAGGCTCAGCATATCTTTGTTGTAGCTCCTTTCTTTGACCTAATTTTAACAATTTATTTTTGGCTGTGCCAGGTCTTCATGGCTGTGAGGGCTGTCTCTAGCTCCCGTGAGTGGGGGCTGCTCTCTAGTCGTGCTGGGCTTCTCACTGCAACGGCTTCTCTTGTTGCAGAGCACGGGCTCCAGGGCACAGGCTCCGTAGCCGTGGCACATGGACTCAACAGCCCCGCAGCATGCGGGATCTTGCCGGAGCAGGGATCCAGCCGCCGTTTCCTGCTCTGGCAAGTGGATTCATAACCACTGGGCCACCAAGGAAGTCCTTCAGCCAGACTTTCATTGGTAACCATTAGTCTCTGCCAAGTGCCCACTGCAGACAGGGTCCACCTGGGGTCCCCTCCGTGCCAAAGTGACCCGGAGACACAGGGAGAAACGAGACCCAGCCCTCGCCTCGGAATGCCAGGCCCAGGGCTCTCCGTGAGCTGCCCGAATGCGGATTCCCTACCTCAGCTACTTACGATTCTCATGGCAACATCAAAGGTCCTGAGAAGTCCTGCAATCAAAGCAAAAACTGCTGAGGTTCATTGGACCAGACATCTCCCGAGAAGGAGGCTTCCCGGGTGGCGCGAATGGTAAAGAACCTGCCAGCAAGAGAGTTAAGAAACCTGGGTTTGATCCCGGGTCGGGGAGATCCCTGGAGGAGGGCACGGCAGCCCGCTCCAGTGTTCCTGCCTGGAGAATCCCGTGGACCGAGGAGCCTGGCGGGCAACAGTCCACGGGCTCCCAAGGAGTTGGACACGATTGAGGTGGTTTCGCACACCCCTCCAAGAAAACCTGATTCCCGCATCTGTGACTGGAGAAGCACCTGTTCGCACGTGAGGAACGAGGGCTGGGAAGGTCCCGGGGGAGCCCACGGGGAGCCGCTGGCGGAGGGAAGCCCCAAGCCCGCGTCCTTCCGGAGGCGCTGTTCCGAGAGGCAGGGCCGGGCCGCCCGCCAAGGGCCCCAGGGAAGACGCAGCATCTAAGTTGAGATGCGCTGTAAGTGTGAAACGACTGTCAGATTTCAAAACAGGAACTGGTCTCCAATCTTCACCTTCATTGTATGCTAAAATGATAATGCGCTTGAACACATTAGATGAAATTATTGTTCAATTATCTGCACCTATTCCTCTTTATTTCTTTAGTGCAGCTACCAGAAAATTTAACTTGCCTACATTGCTTCATTATACTTTCTGTTGGACAGTCTTACCTGTGATATTTTAATAAAATGGAAATAAAAGGGTTCTCTTCAATCCCTCTTCCAGCGTCTGTGCTGGAAGCTCTCTCTCTGTCCTCTTTCCTTAATAAACCTTTATTTCACGAAAAAAAGATGGGAATACAGAATTTACTTAGTTGCTCAGTCATGTCTGTGTCCGTGGAATTCTCCAGGCAGGAATACTGGGGTGGGTTGCCATTCCCTTCTCCAAGGGAGTCTTCCCAATCCAGGGGTCCAACCTGGGTCTCCTGCACTGCAGGTGGATTTTTTTTTACCATCTGAGCCACCAGGGAAGCTGAAAGAGTCTGTAGAAAACTACAGTTCCTTTTGGCAGATATGGAGAGGGTCCTTGGAATGCCCTAGGTCAATGCCATTGTTTTACAAATGAGAAAATGCAAGCCCAGAGAGGGCAAGTCCGTTTCTGGGGATCACACAGCATGCTGTGGATGGAGCCAGGCCCAGAGCTTAGCACTTGCTCCAGACAGATTTGGAGGGGTCCACCATGCTGAGACAGACCCAGGCTGGGCTCCCCACACACCCCGGGGGACTCGGATCTGCAGGCCACTAGGAGTAAGGCAAGGATGACATGCGACCCTGGTCAAAAGATGACCCCAAGGCAGGCGGGAGCCATCATCCAGGCGTTTCCCCGCCCTGCAGACCAAAGCTGGCTGCCCAGAGCGGGGGCCCAGACCTCACCACCGGCCATCTGGCACGTGGCCCCACCTTCTTGGTGAACAGCAGGAGATCTCTGACTACAAAGAGAAAAATGTTCCCTCTGTCAGAAAGAGAGCTGCTTCCAAACCTGGCTCTCCTGAGCAGCTCGAGTTACACCAAGGCAGGAATTCCTATCCACTGTGTGCGGGGCGCGGGGTGCAGGGCCTGGAGGCAGGTGGGGCGGCCAGCGAGTCCCCGAGGAGGCTGCCCCTCCTCCCTCCTCCCGCTGCCCGGGGGATCCCCAGAGCCTTGGTCCTCCTGCCTCTAAGCGGGAGCACCGGTGAGCGGACGGAGCCGGGAGCCTTGCAAGGGAGCAGGGCCCTCCCAACACCTGGACCTCAGACTCTGGGCCACAGGACTGTGAGAGATGAAGCCCCAGGACACTCACATGGGAGAGCTGTGGCCCCCAGGCCACCCGGAGCCCCCAACGCAACCTCGCCAGGCCCGTGTCTGCCGCCCCACGGCTTCCTCCAGTCCCGCCCCGCCGGCCGGCCGGGGCAGGAGGAAGCGGAGACCCAGGAGGCGCTCTGAGGGGGGCACCCCTTTCCTAGAGGCAGCGCTAGGTGGATTCAGTTTAGTCCCCCTGTGATCACGGCTTGTCCCTTGACCCCGCTGGCCACGCCATGGGTCAGACAGGGGCCTCAGCCCTTGCTGCCGGCCAGGCGGGCCCGGGTGGAGGGGAGGGGGGCAACAAAGCGTGTGATGTGGGGGTGACCCTGGGCCTGGCCCGACTCCTGGTCTCTCTGGGCCTCCTTGGCCCATGGCCCTCACTCCAGCCGCCCCCAGCCCACCCGCGTTCCTGAGACCACTTGGGGAGGGGCCCCCGGGGTTGGCACCCAGGGGCCGAGCCGCGAGAGTCTCAAATGCGTGAGCAAGTGGGCTCCTGCCGACGGCGCGGCTGCGTGAGCGGCTCGAAGGGCGCCCGCCACGGGTGTGGAGGGACGGGTCCGGCGTGGAGGGAACAGGGCCCCTAACAGCAGGCGCTGCTCCTGGGGCGGGGACAGGCGGGGTCTCAGTGGGGGTCCCAAGCTGACCTGAGCACTCACTCCACGCTCCGGGCCCCGGACCCCTGTCCCCGACCTGCGGGAGCCTCTGCGTGACCTGGGGAGTCCCGGACACCTCCTGGGGTGCTCAGCCCTGTCCTCTGACACGCCCTCTAACTTTGGAACTATTTTACCTCCTGGTATTCTCCATCCAGCGGCCCTGCTGACCGCCATGGCAGCCCCTCGAGGCCACAGAGGTTCCCACCCCGCGCTGCCCCTCCCCGACTCTCAGGAGGCCCGGGCTCCCACCAGGCACCAAGGCGGCGCTCTCCTCCAGGCCCGGCCGCTGCCCCCCACCAGGCACCACCCCACCCCACCCCGCACACCCCCGACCCCCACCCAGCCCACCGCTCCGCCAGAAGCCTTGCACCAGCTAGCTGCCCTGGAGCTCCGGAAGCTCCCACGCATGCTCGGTGCTGGCGCCACCTGCCCAGGAGCCCCCGCCCCGCCCAGCGTCAGTGCGGGCACTGCCACGTGGCGCCCTCTGCGCGCCTCCCCTCCCTGGGGGGCCTGAGGCGCCCGCGGGGCCCCTGGGCCGGGCGGACGCCCAGGAAGGCGCATGGCCCGGTGAGGGGGTGGCAGCCTCTGGGCTCCTCCGCCTCCTCAGCAGGACCAGGGGCCCCTGAGTCCACGCCAGCCCTGGTGCCAGGCACAGGGTCCCACGGCGCGCACTCGGAGATCGGGAAGCCTGCAGACCCGGGAGCAGCAGGCAGGAACGGTCGGCCACCTGCCCTGGGAGACGGGGCCTACGTGTCCCTCTGGGTGGGAAGGACGGGTGAGACAGGGGCTCTGGGTCTTTATGGCACAAGAGAAGACCCGCGGGCGGCAGGGATCTGAGTCTCCCACAGAGCCTGGACTGGGGGGCAGCGTGGCGCCCCCGGCCCAGGGAGGATGGCCCTGCAGCTCCGTTCCGCATGTGACTCGCCTGCCGGCACATCCCCACCTCCTGGGAATCCACACGAAAGCGGCCCTCTCCGGCCTGTCTGCGGGGGGCAGCACCTCGCCACCCGCGGCTCTCCCGCAGAGGCAGGGCCCCCAGGCTCAGAGTCAGGCTTCGGCAAGACCCCAGGTACCCAGCCTGCGGGTTGGGGGTCCCAAGGCCAGGCCAGTGGGTTTGATCACAAGCCAGGCAGACCCTCGACCCCAGGCCCTGTCTCCAGGGGCACACACAGGAGGCCTGGTCTGCGACGGCTTGGGGGAACAGGCAGGCTCCTTAGACGGCCGGTCCCCGGCCCTGGAAGGGAGAGCCTCGCGCCCCCGTGGGAGCTCTCGGGCGAGCAGTGTGGAGGGTGCCTGGGCGTGCGGGCCATCACTCAGGTCAGTCTGAGCAACTGGCTGTGGGTTAAGCCAATTGAGTGATTTGTATGAAAATAACAGATGGGCTCACTCAGGAGGCAGACTTCCAGCCACACAGCCCAGGGGCGGAGGGGGACAGGCCAGGAGGCTGGAGAGCCAGCGCGGTCTCAGCATTTCCTCCTTGTGTTCGGCCAAAGGGCGGGGGGCGGGGGGGATGCCACGACGGTTTCCTGTGCACCTACTCTGCCCCAGTGGTGGGGAGGGGTTGGCACAGCCTCCTTTCCTGTGACCCCCTCAAACCCCTGGGGAGCAAGAGCCACGGGAGGAAGTGGCAGCTCAGAGAGGTCGAGGGCTTTGCCCAACGCCACACAGCCAGAGCGCGGCGTGCCGCCTCCTGCCGGTCTGTCTGGCAGCCTGGACCGTCTCAAAGGCGGCTGCACGCCCTCGGCACACGCGAGAGCTTCCGCCTGGCCTGGGTGTGGGGACCGAACACGCCTCCCCCCACTGGCTGAGTTCAGCGGAGCTGCTGGGGGCTGAGGTCAGGCGAGCGCTGAGGAGGTTGGTTCCAACCGAAGGGCTTGTCTTGCTGCTGATTTGCAGCTCCGGGCAGGGCCTCCGCGCTGCCTCCCAAGACCTGCTCCCCCGTCTGCTTTAGTAACAAAACTCTCTCTGGAATGCAGGGGTGGCGAGCCCGCTAGGAATTCCTAAAAGAGAGGAAGAGGCCCCTTTCCCTATTGCCTTTGCCCTTCTTCCTGAAAGGAACGACGATGTGAGGGCCGGAGCTTCAGCGGCTGTCCCGTGGCCTGGAGGAGGCAGCACGTGGGTTAGGAGGGCAGACGGAACGGCACGGGCTCCTGGGCCCCTGGTGTGGTCCCGGAGCACCACGCCAGCCCGCCGCGTCCAGCTCGGCTGCCTGCAGCTGGGCCCAGCCGCGGTCGGCAGCGGCCAAACACAAATGCCCACCAGCCCGCCGAGACAGGGAGCCCACTTGTATTAGTTAGTGCACTGACTCAGTTTCCTAAGTAGCTACCAAGTCACAGGGGCTTTTGCAGGACAGAAGGTCTCATCTCACGTGACGACGCACGGTGGTAAGGGGTCCGGTGGTGGCAGCTCTGTTCTGCTCCGAGTGATGCCATCCCAGACAGCCAGGAAGGGGAGAGAAGGCTGCCAAGTTCTGCCCAACTCCTCGCGAAGAGAAAGGCCTGGAGCGGCAGCCAGCACTGGTGAGAACCTTGTCCTGAAGCCAGGTGAGGCGCTTGGGGTGCCCGGGAGCCACGGCCTCTGGCTGAGGGGCCCGTGACACTCGGCCGAAGGCAGGGGAGGGCACGCACAGCTCTCTCGCCTGGGGCCAGGAAACCTTGAGCATTTTCTGTCTTTTATGTTGCACTTGCCCGTGAACCCCCTCAAACCCCTGGGGAGCAAGAGCCACGGGAGGAAGTGGCAGCTCAGAGGTCGAGGGCTTTGCCCAACGCCACACAGCCAGAGCGCGGCGTGCCGCCTCCTGCCGGTCTGTCTGGCAGCCTGGACCGTCTCAAAGGCGGCTGCACGCCCTCGGCACACGCGAGAGCTTCCGCCTGGCCTGGGTGTGGGGACCGAACACGCCTCCCCCCACTGGCTGAGTTCAGCGGAGCTGCTGGGGGCTGAGGTCAGGCGAGCGCTGAGGAGGTTGGTTCCAACCGAAGGGCTTGTCTTGCTGCTGATTTGCAGCTCCGGGCAGGGCCTCCGCGCTGCCTCCCAAGACCTGCTCCCCCGTCTGCTTTAGTAACAAAACTCTCTCTGGAATGCAGGGGTGGCGAGCCCGCTAGGAATTCCTAAAAGAGAGGAAGAGGCCCCTTTCCCTATTGCCTTTGCCCTTCTTCCTGAAAGGAACGACGATGTGAGGGCCGGAGCTTCAGCGGCTGTCCCGTGGCCTGGAGGAGGCAGCACGTGGGTTAGGAGGGCAGACGGGAACGGCACGAGCTCCTGGGCCCCTGGTGTCGTCACGGAGCACCACGCCAGCCCGCCGCCTCCAGCTCGGCTTCCTGCTGCTGTGCCCAGGCGCGGTCAGCAGCAGCCAAACACAAATGCCCACCAGCCCCGCCGAGAAAGGGAGCCCACTTGTATTAGTTAGTGCACTGACTCAGTTTCCTAAGTAGCTACCAAGTCACAGGGGCTTTTGCAGGACAGAAGGTCTCATCTCACGTGACGACGCACGGTGGTAAGGGGTCCGGTGGTGGCAGCTCTGTTCTGCTCCGAGTGATGCCATCCCAGACAGCCAGGAAGGGGAGAGAAGGCTGCCAAGTTCTGCCCAACTCCTCGCGAAGAGAAAGGCCTGGAGCGGCAGCCAGCACTGGTGAGAACCTTGTCCTGAAGCCAGGTGAGGCGCTTGGGGTGCCCGGGAGCCACGGCCTCTGGCTGAGGGGCCCGTGACACTCGGCCGAAGGCAGGGGAGGGCACGCACAGCTCTCCTCGCCTGGGGCCAGGGAAACCTTACGAGCATTTTCTGTCTTTTTTATGTTGCACTTGTATCTTGAGTTGACCTGAGATAAATGAAACTTCCCAGGTGGCTCAGTGGTTAAGAACCCGCCTGCCAAGGCCCAATCCCGTGGCAGGTTCAATCCCTGGGTCAGGAAGATGCCTGGAGGAGGACACGGCGACCCCCTCCGGGATTCTTGCCTGAGAAATCGCACGGACAGAGGCGCCTGGCAGGCTGCACTCCATGGCTGTCAAAAGGGTCCGAAACGACTCAGTGACTAAACCACCGCAAAACACACTCGTGGGCCCGTCCCGTGGCCCCTCCCTCCCTCCTGCCCCACCCACAGCCGCCATCCGGACGGTGTTGGAGAAACCGACCCCTCACACACACGCACGGCCGCCTCTCCCGGTACTGGCCCAGCCTTCGGTGGGTCCTGGGGACCCAGGTGTGATGGACACACGTCCCCGCCAGCCAGCCAGCCTGTGACAGACGTGCTGCAGCTGCCCCTGCGGTGTGAAGGCCGCCCCACTCCCCCAGGGACAGAGCCTTGAGCCCGGAGGAGCCTGAGTGGGCTGAAGGGCCCCAGGCCCAGAGCGGCTGCTCAGATCCGTCCACACGCGCTTATCACGCCAGGGAAAACGGCAGCGCTGCGGGGAGCTTTCCTTTCCTCATGTGGAAGGAGGACATCAGAATTCAGATGTAGCCTGAACACCCGAGAAGGTGAAGGTCAGGCATCAACGGGGCTCACAGCCTAGATGTCACGGTGAAGGCCTTTTTTAGACGAGATTCACACCTAAATCAACAGATTCCAACGGAGGCAGACTACCTGCCACAGTGTGGGTGGGCCGCCTCCAATCGGCTGAAGGCCTTTAGAGCAAAGAGCAGAGTATTAAAAAGTAGAGACCCCACTCCACTGACAAAGTTCCATATGGTCAAAGCGATGGCGTCTCCAGTCGTCGTGGACAGGTGTGAGAGCTGGACCATGAAGAAGCTTGAGTCCTTAAGAACTGGTGCTTTTGACCTGTGGTGTTGGAGACTCTTGAGAATCCTTTGGACAGCAAGGAGATCAAACCAGTCCATCCTAAAGGAAATCGACCCTGAATATTCACTGGAAGGACTGACGTTGAAGCTGAAGCTTGAACACTTTGGCCACCTGATGGGAAGAGCCCACTCGTTGCAAAAGACCCTGACGCTGGGAAAGGCTGAGGGCAGGAGGAGAAGGGGGAGACCGAGGGTGAAATGGTTGGATGGCATCATAAACTCAACGGGCGTGAACCTGCGCCATCTCCAGGAGAGGGTGAAGGACAGAGAAGCCTGGCGTGCTTCCGTCCACGGAGTCGCAAAGAGTCAGACACGACTCAGCAACTGGGCAACACCAGCAAAGGGCAAAGACGGAGGGTCCCTACGCAGAAGGAATTCTTCTCAGATTGCGTCCCAGAGACACTGCCTGGGGCTACGGGACCGGGCTCACACCGCACTGCTGTCCAGAGCCGCAGCCGCAGCCGCCCTACGGAGCTCAGAGGGGCCGCCGGCCCCACCGCCACGCGCACCGACTTTGCTAAAATAAATTCCCTCTGTCCACCCTCTCTCATAGACAGACAGACAGATAAATACACAGACAGACAGACAGACAGGTAGGTAGATACCCTATATTTTTCTATATGTACACACAGATGACCATTTTCTTCTATGGATTTTGTTTCTCTGGAGAACTCCAACACGAGACCTAAGAACAACATGAGAGTTTCTGTTGTAGCTCATCTGGTGCAGAACCGACCTGCAACGCAGGAGATCCGGTTCGATGCCTGGGTCAGGAAGAGCCCCAGGAGGAAGAAACAGCTGCCCACTCCGGGGTTCCTGAGCTTCCCAGGCTCAGACAGTGAAGAATCCACCTGCGATGATGACGTGAGAGACCTCTGTTTGATCCCTGGGTGGGGAGGATCCCCGGAGGAGGGAAAGGCCGCCCACTCCAGTCTTCTTGCCCGGAGAATGCCACGGCTCGTCCACGGATAGCAAAGAGTCAGACATGACTGAGTAATTTTCACATACAAGAACAATACGAAGAAAAATATGTATTACTTCTCATCCCAAGTTAAAAAAAAAAAAGAAAAAACCACAGGGTATAAGGAAACAGAAATAACTGTAAGTCCATCCAGCAAACTTCAAACCCTCCCTGTAGACATAACCACAGTAAGAAAGGTATTTTACATCCTGAAATGAATCTACAAATGCACAAGTGGGAAGAACCATTTCAGTCTACAACGCTGATCCTAACAGCTGAGAAGCACCAGGCTGCCTTTTCCGCATCACCTTTATTATGCACAGAACACACGTGTGCAGGGCACTGATACCCAGCTAATGCCCACCGTGGAGAGCTGGCCGGTGCCCATACCCCACGCCTGGGCTTTGTCCAGCACCCCTGAGCGCCTTTACTCTGCGATGCAGCACAGATACATTTGCCAATCTCCACTGGCTCATCACAAACCTGAAGAACCAATACAGTTAGATTTGCTTTACAGATTTGGATTCATTCCCCAGCTAGCTGGCCACGCAGCCTCCATCCACATCACGTGGCTGATACGAGAATTAAAACCACGATCTCATTCACTATTTATCCAGCTGTTGATTAAGCGCCCACTGGGGACCGCCGCTAACCTGCTTGATGGGATGGCAGAGCCCCAAAGCGCTCACGGCCTCCCCAGGAGTCAGATGAGTAGAGCAGGGACCGCAGAGACGAAGCGATGCCGCGTGATGGGAGGCGTCCCTGACCAGGGGGCGAGGTGGGCCGGGGTGGGGGAGCCAGGGTAGGCTCACTGCAGGGTGGACCTCGGTTGAAGGAGTCCCCCCGGAGATAGAGAACGTTTGCTTTCCCTGACACTGAGTGCCTGGCATCCTCATTAAACAGTGTTTCCGGGGAGGCCAGCAGAGAAGTCAGTCACCCTGGAGGCACCAGCCCAGCAAGGGGTCATGTTCCCGCGAGACCCTTCAAAACTGAGAGCCCACGTTGGGTCAACCACCTGCTCCTGGCGGGAACCAACGTGGAACGTGCCCCCCGCCCCCAGAAATCGCAGCAGGTATTCCAAAGCCTTTGGGAAGGATGCACCCGGCCCGCTTCACGCAGTCCTGGAAGGGTGTCTGGAGCAGGGGAGAG
This sequence comes from Tragulus kanchil, assembly GCA_022376925.1. NCBI lineage: Eukaryota > Metazoa > Chordata > Mammalia > Artiodactyla > Tragulidae > Tragulus > Tragulus kanchil. The sequence goes on from JAIOJX010000025.1 coordinate 186,242,320, forward strand.
GCGGGAGCAGGAGCAGCCGGGGGGCCTGCCGAGCTGCAGACAGTCTTGGGGGCTGCTGGCCTTGGGGAGCGGGAGCCCGGTGGGACTGGAAACAGGAGGCTCCTGGGCAGCAGCCTGCGTCCCACTGTCCCCCTCCTCCCGCCCAAGGGACGGGCAGCTCTGGCCACGTCAGCCTCCTAGAAGGGACTCGTCCTCTGGAAGGGACTTTGGAGACAGATGAACGGCAAATATAGAGCAAGCCCAGGGGAAAATCTCGTCTAAAAGAAACGATGGATCCCAGCTCACGCCCAGCGGTGGGGGGCACTCGGCATGGCAGCCCTGGGAGCTCTGGTCCCTGCCTCCCCAGAGCCGACCAGGGGGCGGGACTTGGAGGAGGGCCTGCGAAAGGGCTGTGGGCACTTCACTGACTTGTGAGCAAGTAACTTCCAGACAGGAGGGCATAGCCGCTGGATTTCTTTTCTTTCTTTCTTTCTTTTTTATATATTTTTTATTCAGCTGTGCCAGGTCTTAGTTGCAGCATGTGGGATTCAGTTCTCTGATCAGGAACCAAACTCTGACCCCAGCACTGGGAGCTTGGAGTCCCACCCACTGGACCACCAGGGAAGTCCCTAGATTTCCTTTTTTAAATGGAATCTACAAACAGTCTAAAGTGCTGTTTAGAAATCGGAGCAGGTGGAAGCGGAAAGGGCCGGTAGCATTCACAGCTTGCCTCCTGGTCCCTGGTGGGGGCTGGTGTTTTTTATTCCCTCTGTGGAAATAAAAGGATATTTGAAATGGCGTGCACGAGTCACTTTGGCAAATTTTAAAAAGAAAGAGACCAGTAGTTCTCTCCATGCAAACCCCCTAGACGTGTGTGTGTGTGTGTGTGTGTGTTCCTTTCTTTATAAAGAAAGGATTCAGATGATGGTAAACGAGCGTGTACTTTTGTCCAGGCTCCTTGAACTGCCCTCTGAAGATGCGTGCTCTCCTCCATCGGGAAATGCTCATTTTTACAAAGGTTGGGGGACGGGGGAGTCCACCTACAGTATACTCGATTACACCCAGGGTCTTCCCAGGGCGTGATAAAGAAGCCGCCTACCAATGCAGGAGACGCCAGTTCGATGCCGGGGTGGGGGAGATCCGCTGGAGGGGGCCACGGCCACCCCCTGGGGATTCCTGCCTAGGAGAGCCCAAGGACAGAGGAGCCTGGCGGGCTGCAGGCCGGGGGTCGCGCAGAGTGGCACAGGACTAAGCACGCATGCACAATGTATTTCCTAGTCTAAAAATAAATAAATTAGAGAAAAAAATCAAAATCATTGAAAACTATTTCTGGGATACCCTGAGTGTTCTTTTTGGCTATACATTCTGAAATTTCTACAACGAACGAACCAGAAATGCAGGGCTTGTCCTCGTGAAGTCGGACGCGGTCCTGCCCCGAGGCTTCAGGGCGGCTCACGCTGCGCGCTCCTGGCGCAGGGCTGGCACCACGGGCGGCGGCCTCGCCCTGGGAAGGTCGGGTCCATGGGCATCGACCCCGCGAGAAGGCGGGGATCCTCCCCAGTCCCGGGAAGGAAGCGGAGGAGCGAGCCCAGGTGGGCGCCGGCAGAGCGGCCTCCCTTTCTCCAGGCCTGGCGCTTCCTTGGCTTTGCGCTCAGGCCCAGCTCCGTTCCCGGGTGACAGCTGGCCCGGAGCCCTGGGCCTCGGCCTGGCCTCTCCGCGGCTGTAAGGGGCAGCTTAGGCACCGGAGGGCCCTTCCCCGAGGATGCAGGACTTCCCAGTTTCTGGATCCTTCTGCGATTCCTCTCAGGTCTGGGTCTGGAAGGTCGAGGATCGTACATCTCCAGGTGGCAGCAATCGAAGCTCCGCATTTGACCCGGGAGGGAGCGCAACGTCCCCAAGGGTCCCAAACCGCCGCAGGCCCCCCGCCCACCCCGCCCTCACCCCTGCCCACTGGGAGCGCGCGTCTCCGGTGGCATCTTCGCGCTGGGCAGCGAGCGGACCCAGGTGGCCTGAGCCGCGTCTCTGCCGGGCAAGAAAGCGGTGGTGGGCGGGCGCGCCGCGGGGGGCCAGCGGGCTGCGGAGGCACAGGAGGGATGAGGGCCGGAGGGGCCGGGTCATTTTACAAAGGTTGGGGACGGGGAGTCCACTACAGTATACTCGATTACACCCAGGGGCTTCCCAGGGCGTGATAAAGAAGCCGCCTACCAATGCAGGAGACGCCAGTTCGATGCCGGGGTAGGGGAGATCCGCTGGAGGGGGCCACGGCCACCCCCTGGGGATTCCTGCCTAGGAGAGCCCAAGGACAGAGGAGCCTGGCGGGCTGCAGGCCGGGGGTCGCGCAGAGTGGCACAGGACTAAGCACGCATGCACAATGTATTTCCTAGTCTAAAAATAAATAAATTAGAGAAAAAAATCAAAATCATTGAAAACTATTTCTGGGATACCCTGAGTGTTCTTTTTGGCTATACATTCTGAAATTTCTACAACGAACGAACCAGAAACGCAGGGCTTGTCCTCGTGAAGTCGGACGCGGTCCTGCCCCGAGGCTTCAGGGCGGCTCACGCTGCGCGCTCCTGGCGCAGGGCTGGCACCACGGGCGGCGGCCTCGCCCTGGGAAGGTCGGGTCCATGGGCATCGACCCCGCGAGAAGGCGGGGATCCTCCCCAGTCCCGGGAAGGAAGCGGAGGAGCGAGCCCAGGTGGGCGCCGGCCGCGTGGCCTCCCTTTCTCCAGGCCTGGCGCTTCCTTGGCTTTGCGCTCAGGCCCAGCTCCGTTCCCGGGTGACAGCTGACCCGGAGCCCTGGGCCTCGGCCTGGCCTCTCCGCGGCTGTAAGGGGCAGCTTAGGCACCGGAGGGCCCTTCCCCGAGGATGCGGGACTTCCCAGTTTCTGGATCCTTCTGCGATTCCTCTCAGGTCTGGGTCTGGAAGGTCGAGGATCGTACATCTCCAGGTGGCAGCAATCGAAGCTCCGCATTTGACCCGGGAGGGAGCGCAACGTCCCCAAGGGTCCCAAACCGCCGCAGGCCCCCCGCCCACCCCGCCCTCACCCCTGCCCACTGGGAGCGCGCGTCTCCGGTGGCATCTTCGCGCTGGGCAGCGAGCGGACCCAGGTGGCCTGAGCCGCGTCTCTGCCGGGCAAGAAAGCGGTGGTGGGCGGGCGCGCCGCGGGGGGCCAGCGGGCTGCGGAGGCACAGGAGGGATGAGGGCCGAGGGGCGGCTTTTAACGAAAAAGTTGAATCATCAGCTAAACCATTAGGGCTAATGTGTTGTACACACGCTTCGGAATCGATGCCAGGCCTCGGGGGTCGGGTGGGTGGGGAGGGGGCAGTGGGGCCAGCCGCCCCTTGACGACTCGAGAGGCTCAGCTCCCGCCCATTTGGGGAAATGGATTTTCACGATTTAAGAAAACTCAAAACCAAAGTGAGCGAGGCCCGGATGTGCTGATGCTTCGGTTCCGGGAGCTGGAGCCCCAAGAGCGGCTCCGGGAACGGGGGAGGTGAGAGGCCGCGATGCAGAGATGGGGGATGGGGGAACCAGAGAGGCGCAGAGTCACCTTGGAGCCCCGAGAGCGCACGGCCGAGGCCGAGGAGCGGGGACTGGGGGATGGGGGAACAGGAGAGCCGCGCACTCACCCTGGGCTGAACGAAGTGGGCGGTGAGACGGAGGCTGCGCTTCTGGGCCGGGGTCGGTGGGCCTTGGGCAATCCCTGGGCCCCAGTGTCCGGGGCTGGCTCGAGCCCCTGTGCACCCGGGAGTAGCCAGGCCTGTGCAAGGCCGCGAGGCCCTGCGCCCACCTTGGGCAGCCCCCTGGCGCAGCAGCCTTAAGACTGGGGAGGCTCAGCAGGATGCACCCTGAGTTCACCGCTTCCTCAGCCTGTGGGCTCAAGCCTCGCCCCCTGAGGCTGGGAGAGGTCAGCAGACAGGACACCCCGCCCCACCCCAATCTCCCCGTCCAGCCCCCAGCCCCACCCAGGTCTCATTCAGCCCTCGGAGCCCCGGCCTTGGACAACTGGCTGGGGACCTGGGGCCCCGTACCTGCCCACTCCAGGTCCTGCGGGAGCATCAGACTGCCAGTGGAGAGACCTGGGACATCCCCGAGGAGACGGCGCGATCAGAGAGCACCCGCGCGGGCCACGGGCTTCCTGAGACTCGCTTTCCACCAGGGCCTCCCATTAGCCCCCTCCTGGGAAGGGGCCGACCCGTGGGCGCTGGAGGGAGGCAGGGCCTCGACTCCTGGACTGCTCGTCTCTGCCTCTCTCGGGGGCACGTTGGGTTTATCTGCGAAATGGGCACAGGGCACGAGCCTGAGGCTGGCAAGGACCCTGGGGTTTTCTGGGGCAGCGACCCAGAGGCTGTCATCCCCCCCCAACCCCCCCCACACACGAAAGAATGGAATGTATTTGAGGGCCCCTGTCCACATAAACGATTCCCATCGTCAAGAATGTGTCAGCCTCAGCCTGTCAGCCCAGCCTCCCCAGCCCTCAGCTGGCCAGGCTGTCTGGGGAGTCCTCACCCACACGGTCTCCCAGGCTTTGGGGCTCTGTTCTCAGACCTCACTAAGCCCTGGGGGGTCCCAGCCATTCCACAGGGCCTTAGAAAATGCGGAGGTAGGCACTCCACATTGTGGGGCCTTCCAAGGGGCAGCCTAGGATTCAGAGGCACTGACCCTCTAGCCCACGCCTCCACCTGGGGGGCCTCAGGGAAAGGAAGCCAGACTGGAGGAGGGAGGAGAGGGCTGGGGAGAGAGAGGAAGGGGAGGAATGAAACTGGAGGCGCCTCCCTGCAGAGCTGGTGCACCCCATCCTCCTAGAGCCCTGCCCAGGCAGCGGGCACCATGGGGCTGAGCCTTCCCTGGTGCCATTTCCCTGCTGGAAAGACTGTTGGGCCCAGCTCTGCCTCCCCCCGCGCTGTGGAATTGCGCGGGGCCTGAATCCTCATTCGTTAACTGGGGCCACCACTTCCCCGACCAGGTCGCGGTGGGGGTGCACCGAGACAATGTGGGTAAGAAGCTAGATGACTCCCCAGCTCAAAAAAGGGCCCGAGGTAAGGTGGCTGCAGGGCCCAGCCACCGCAAGAAAGGCAGAGCAGGGCCGCTTGGCCCCAGGCGCTGGGCCAGGGTCTGTGTCCACCTCTGGAGGTCAGATTTCTGAGGCCAGTTGTGTAGGTAGACCGGAAGAGGCTCCATGGCCGGTGGGGGGCGTGGGGGGCACAGGCACGTGGCACAGGGGTCTCCGCTGGGAACGAGCCAAAGCTCGGGGGATCAACGGCCTGGGAGTGTGGGAGCTCGGCCCTGGAGGGGCAGGCCGTGCTGGGCTATAGGGGTGCAGCTGCAGTCCCGGGGCCTGTTGCCCGTTCGTGCGCCGGCCTGCGAGGACAAAGAGCGTGGGTGCCCTCCGTGTCCTGGAACCCCGGTGGGACCCTCACTAGGCCTGGGCTTGGGGCTGGGGTCGGCAGCAGCCTGGCTGCGGGTCGAGCCGCTGGGCGGTGGGCGGCCGGCACTGTGGTCGGTGCTGAGCGGTGTTGTGCCCAGGAGCAAGCCTTGAGCCGCGCTCTCATCCTCAGACCTCAGGAAACCTTCACCACTGCCACCCACCCACTTTACAGGTGGGCAAGGTGAACTCAGAAAGGGGAAATGATTTCCCCGAAGCCACGGAGACAAAGGCAGCGCACCGGTGGGCAGTCTTCACTGGGCAACGCATCTTGCCGGGAGAGGAGAGCGGAGGGGGGCGCCGAGGCAAGGGCCAGCCGGCACAGAGAGGGGCGAGCTGCCCCCGCCGAGCGCAGGCACTCGAGGCAAACGCCGGGCGCCATCTGCGCGCGGCCGGCCCAGCTCCGCTCCTCTCCAGCCTGCGGGTTTGACACTGGCTCCTCCCAGAAGCCCTCGGCCCCGGGGGGCTCAGGCACCTCCCTTCTCGCCCGGCCAGCCCCGGCCCCTGGGCTGGAGCTCGGCGTCAGAGGCGGGGGCTCGGGGCCGCGTGGGCGCGCCGCGCGGAGCCCGGGGGGGAGCGGCGGGCGGGCGGAGGGAGCGGGAAGGGGCGAGGGGAGCCGAGGGGAGCCGAGGGGCGGGGCGCGCGGGCCGAGCCAGACTCCCGGACGCCGAGGAGACGCCAGGTGAGCCGGGCGGGGCCGGAAGGACCGGGGGAGGCGCGGGCCCCCGAGGGCGGCGGGCCCGGAGGGTCTAGGACGACGCCGGCCGAGCGCTCCGACCCCCGCGGCCTGGGAGCGAAGGGGGCCGGGAGCCGCGGAGCTGGCGCCGCTGCCAGCTTCTCCCCTTTAAGCTCGGTCATCCCGGAGTCGGGGGGGACACCCAGGCCGGGAGAGGGTCGGCCCTGAACGAGAGCCCCAGAGGGGCAGGCGCGGGATCCGGACGCGCAGCGGCGACGCCGACTTCCACCGGCCCGTTGGAGGCGACGCGGGGTCTCGGCGGGTCGGGATCCTGGCTCCGCCGCGTGCGCTCTTCGCACAGAAGTAAAGCCTTTCAAGGGGGGCCCGCCTCCCAGACTCCTCCCTGGGCCTGTTCGAAGCGGATAGGAGTCCTGTCCCGGAGACAGGGCGGTAGAGGCAAAGGCACAGCGCGACAGCGGAGAGGACGCGCGGGCCGAATCCCGGGCTCCGAAGAAGGAAAGAGCAGAGAAGAAAGGACAGAGACGAAGGTGCAGATCGCCCAAGGCAGGCGATCAGCGAGGAGGGAAGCACGCAGCCGGGCAGGCGGGGCCCCGAGGCCCGGCCGAGGTCGTGCGGGTTGGCCTTGCCCGGGCCCCCTCCAGCGGGGTGGCGAGAGGCGTCCCGAAGCGCCCCGCGTGCACCTCGCTGGCTCCGGCGGCGGCCGGGGCTCTCCCAGCCCAGGATCCCGGGATCCGAGAGCTCGCCCCGTCTCCAGCGTTTGGAGAGCACCCTTCTGCCTGGTCTGCTCCGGAGACCGAGCTCCAGCGCGGGAGCCCCGCCCCACCCGCCCCCCGGGGACCTCGCCCCGCGCCCCCCCAGCCTCAGCCCCCTACCCCAGGTCAGTGCGAGGCTCGGCGCCCGCGGACCCAGGGACGCCGAGAGCGTCAGGGAGGCTCCGAGAAACCAGGCACGAACCCGGGACGGCAGGCGCGGCCGCAGGGCCGGGGTCGGACGCGGGCTGCCCGGGTGCGGGAGATCGCGGTCCGCGGGTGGCACCGACCGCGGGCGCCGGGAGGCGGCGCCCGCGAGCCTGCAGCGCCGGCCGGTGCCCGGGCTCTTGGAGGCCTCCCGGGCGGAGGGGACGGCGGCGCCGCGCTCGGGTCGGGGACCCAGAGGGGCGCCGGAGTCGGTGGGGGAGAGCTGGCGGCAGGAAGATTCCCGGAGAAAAAGGAGGGTTAAGACGGAATGAAGCGTGTCTGCAAGACCGAATTAACGGGTTTTCGTGCGCACTTCTAAGTGCGCAGAGAGGAAATAAAACCGAACACGGTGTAATCTGAACCAAGGTCAGGTCGCAGTCCGATGAAAATAAACCTGTGACGAAAACGGCCCCAGGCAGAGAATCAGCCTCTAGGAATACACAGCCGTGACGTTTCTGGGAAGTCAGTTTTTACAGCGTTTTTATTATGGATGTTTTCAAAGACAGAAGTAGAGGAAGCCTTGAAATGAATCCCCGCTTACCCACCTCCGTTCAACAATGAGCAATCCCTGACCAGTCCGGGGTTCACGTGTGCGTCTCCCTTTCGTGTTGACTATTCGATTAATTTCTTTTTGTTTTGATACTTTCGAACAAACACATCACATCATTTCACTGGTAAATACATAAGTACGTCGTTAACTGGTAAGAACTTTTACAAATTAGCCACACAGCCTAAGTGGCCTCTCAATAAAGTCACAGCTTCCTCTAAGACGAAGAAGTCGTTGACTTTTGATGTGTTAATGTCAGCCGAGGATTTCTCTTTTGACTTTCCTGCAACTTCCAGATCATCATTCATGAGCATTATTATTTTTACAGTAAAGCAAACTAGACCGAAGCCAGCAGCTGCGGGAACCGCCAGGGCTGAGCACTCTGCTCATGGGTTCGCCCTGGACGGTGAAGCAGGAGACCGCCTGGAGGTTCCAGATCTTTCCCTGTGCCCCTTTGTCCCCTGTGTCCGGGCTCAAAGCTCAGAGCTACCAGGACAAGGCAGCTCTCCTTCCAGTCAGCCTGTGAAGGGGCGTGCCTTTCTCCCAGAGGGCCCAGGGCTCTGTGTCCAGTTGTGGGGTGAGCCGCCTTGGGGACCCGCCCTGGGTTGCTGGGTTCAGGCTTCCCCCCCCCAGCTAAACGGGTGCAGGAAGCTAGGCGCCCTCTCGGCAAGCCCCACCACCCAGTTTCCCTTCTTGAGAATTGTCAGGTGAGGCCAGGAGGCCTCAGGGATGCTAGGAAGACACCTCCAGACGGGAGAGAGGGGAGCTGGGCCAGCTGCTCCTGCCTCCCTCTCGGTGCCCCTGACCAGCTCTCAGCCCTTCCTTCTCAACCCAACTGGGCCACGGCTCTGGGAGGCTCTGGGAAACCTTTCCCCTGAGGACCAAGACAAACTTGGGGAGGGGGGAAGAGGTTGGGAGCTATGTCAGCCCCTGACCTGTATCTGAGAAGGAGGGGTCGGCTGGAGGGGACGCTGTGTTAGGAGGAGGGCCATCCCTGGAGCGCCTTCGCCCTCCGCTGACCCAGGGCTTTGGACGAGAGGGGTGGAAGTGAGCTCCGGTGCTGCCTGCTCTCTCAGCAGGACCTGGAGTGGCCAGGTGGGGGGGGGCGCACAGAGCGAGCCAGAGAGGTGGGCGAGGAGGGGGTGGGGTGGCGGGAATGGGACCTGCCTGACCCCAGGTCTGGTTCACACGAACCTGGCGGAGTACCCAGACAGGCCGGCCCAGGTGTTCAACGCCCGGTGGACCCAGCTGGGCTCAGGGACTCTTCAGCGAGACGCCCTAGGTAGCCATGGTGGCTGGAGTTGGGTCTCTCACAGGAGAGGTGAGAGTCAGAGGGTCGGGAAGGGGCAGGAGACTCCCCAGGAGCAAAGCCGTTCATCTCTCCCCAGGATGCGGTGGACCGGCGCTGGGGGAGCCAGGGTCCTCCCCAGCCTGCCCCCACGCCCAGGGCTGCAGGTTCCACACGGCTCCTCTGTGGTCTGTGCTGCCCCCGATGGGACACTCCAGACGCCGTGTAATCATGGGGTAGAACCAGCTCCCTTGAACCCTCGGGCTTGATCCCCGTGTGGATCCATTTTCTGTATTTCCGTGTTGGGCTTCTCAGATCTTTCCCTGTGCCCTTTGTCCCTGTGTCCGGGCTCAAAGCTCAGAGCTACCAGGACAAGGCAGCTCTCCTTCCAGTCAGCCTGTGAAGGCGTGCCTTTCTCCCAGAGGGCCCAGGGCTCTGTGTCCAGTTGTGGGGTGAGCCGCCTTGGGGACCCGCCCTGGGTTGCTGGGTTCAGGCTTCCCCCCCCCAGCTAAACGGGTGCAGGAAGCTAGGCGCCCTCTCGGCAAGCCCCACCACCCAGTTTCCCTTCTTGAGAATTGTCAGGTGAGGCCAGGAGGCCTCAGGGATGCTAGGAAGACACCTCCAGACGGGAGAGAGGGGAGCTGGGCCAGCTGCTCCTGCCTCCCTCTCGGTGCCCCTGACCAGCTCTCAGCCCTTCCTTCTCAACCCAACTGGGCCACGGCTCTGGGAGGCTCTGGGAAACCTTTCCCCTGAGGACCAAGACAAACTTGGGGAGGGGGGAAGAGGTTGGGAGCTATGTCAGCCCCTGACCTGTATCTGAGAAGGAGGGGTCGGCTGGAGGGGACGCTGTGTTAGGAGGAGGGCCATCCCTGGAGTGCCTTCGCCCCCCGCTGACCCAGGGCTTTGGACGAGAGGGGTGGAAGTGAGCTCCGGTGCTGCCTGCTCTCTCAGCAGGACCTGGAGTGGCCAGGTGGGGGGGGGGCGCACAGAGCGAGCCAGAGGGGGGGGCGAGGAGGGGGTGGGGTGGCGGGAATGGGACCTGCCTGACCCCAGGTCTGGTTCACACGAACCTGGCGGAGTACCCAGACAGGCCGGCCCAGGTGTTCAACGCCCGGTGGACCCAGCTGGGCTCAGGGACTCTTCAGCGAGACGCCCTAGGTAGCCATGGTGGCTGGAGTTGGGTCTCTCACAGGAGAGGTGAGAGTCAGAGGGTCGGGAAGGGGCAGGAGACTCCCCAGGAGCAAAGCCGTTCATCTCTCCCCAGGATGCGGTGGACCGGCGCTGGGGGAGCCAGGGTCCTCCCCAGCCTGCCCCCACGCCCAGGGCTGCAGGTTCCACACGGCTCCTCTGTGGTCTGTGCTGCCCCCGATGGGACACTCCAGACGCCGTGTAATCATGGGGTAGAACCAGCTCCCTTGAACCCTCGGGCTTGATCCCCGTGTGGATCCATTTTCTGTATTTCCGTGTTGGGCTTCTAGCTCCCAAGGCTTCTTCTTTCAAAGGCAGACAGACAGCCTCCCTTCCGCGTCCCCATTCCTTCCTTCCCACTCAAACGAGCCTGGAGCCTGGCGGGCGAGGAAGCCGTTCTCCGGACCACCTTTTCTCTGCTCTCGCAGAAGCAGGCAGACCCTTCCTCCCTCTGACCCTGGAGGCAGTCCCAGCCCAGGTGACCAGGCTCGCGGCTTCCTGGTGGACAGCTGTGAGGGTCTGGACGGGGTGCCCACCGCTCCTCACCACTTGCGCTGTGCGTGTGGCTCCCGGCCAGCACGGAGCGACCCATGGTTGGTGCCGACTGACCCACCGCTGAGGACGAGCCGCCTAGGGACGTGGGCGCCGCACTGGGCTTCGCTGTGCCCTGTGGACGGGCCACCACTGCCTCGGGACCGCACAGCATCAGCCACAAGCAGTCGGCGGCCACAACGCGGGGGTAACTCCTTTAAGCTGAGTTTTAATGGTCCCACTCGAGGTCCGAGAGCCCGGGACCACAGCAGTTGCCAGATCTCACCCCAGCCTCCATGCGACGCCCACGCAGGTGCGATCAGAAGCACAAGGCAGAGGCACCGAGGCTGCCCGCCTGGCGCGTGGAGGAGGACCCGCGCCGGCCCGGAGCCCCCTGCGGTGCGGCCAGCTCTGCCCGGGCACGCGGGCGCAGCCCCCGAGGACCGGCAGGGACGCGCCATCAGCGGACGCGCCAAAGTGAGGGCCCCAGGTGGAGCCCGACCGAGGGTGCCGAGGCCTCGAGAGGGCACGGAGGGAAGGAGAGAGGGAGGGCGGAGAGGGGGCCCGCTCTGGGGCCCGCTCTGGGGCAGCTCTCTCCGCACATGCGTCCCCCGGTGGACTCTGGTCAGCACCGAGGGCCTCTGGAAATAGCTTGACGCCAGCTCACTGCAGAGAAATAGATCGTAACAAAGTCGAGGGAAACCCGGGGAGCGGGCAGCCTTCCCCTTCTCCAGGAAGAGCGGTTCCCTCCACGGGAGGGGCCGCGGCACCGGGGGCACCGGGAGGAGACAGGCTGTGAGCACAGGGGGAGCCTGCCCGCGTGCCCTGGGCACTGGGAGCCTGAGCGTGGGGACCTCCCAGCCGAGACGTGCGGGTCACCCAGAGCCCAGAGGAACAAGGACCATGCAGAGCCGGAAGAGGGAGGCCCACCGGGCCCTGGGCTGCACCCTTGTCCCCAGGAGGCCCTGCCAGGGCTTTCCAGCGCCTGGCCTCAGGGCACTGACGGGACTGGAGCGCCCAGAACAGGGATGACTCTAGGTCAAGGAGCCGGAGGACAGGGACAGACAGACCTCTTTCCCTGGGGGACCCCCGGGGTGCCTTCTCCTGGGCCGTCTGGCACCCCGCAGAGAGCTCCAACGGCCAGAGGTGGCTGGGTGGCTGGCAGCCTGTCTCAGTGCAGGAGCGTCTCTTCCATCCAGAGACCCACGGCCGGGAGCGGAGACCGGTTTCCGAGGGGTCCATCGTGTCTCAGGAGCGACGTCCCTCCCAGGCCTGAGAGGGGCGCCCAAGAACGCATCCCAGCTCCTGCCCCTCCCTGCACAGGCCGGCCCAGAGCCCCAGCCGCCTGGACGGGCTTTTTCGATAAGCATCCACTGGGTGTCCGTAAGCCCTGACCTGGGGCCTTGCCCACGGGTCTGAGTCCCCCAGCTCACGAGGAACGGCAGCTGGTCCAGGGCTGAGGCCCAGGCAGAGACGCCTGCTCCTCCTGGGTCCCGCTAGGCTGCCTGGCGCGCCGTAAGACGGGGGGGGGCCAGCTCTGCCCGGGCACGGGCGCAGCCCCGAGGACCGGCAGGGACGCGCCATCAGCGGACGCGCCAAAGTGAGGGCCCCAGGTGGAGCCCGACCGAGGTGCCGAGGCCTCGAGAGGGCACGGAGGGAAGGCTAGAGGGAGGGCGGAGAGGGGGCCCGCTCTGGGGCCCGCTCTGGGGCAGCTCTCTCCGCACATGCGTCCCCCGGTGGACTCTGGTCAGCACCGAGGGCCTCTGGAAATAGCTTGACGCCAGCTCACTGCAGAGAAATAGATCGTAACAAAGTCGAGGGAAACCCGGGGAGCGGGCAGCCTTCCCCTTCTCCAGGAAGAGCGGTTCCCTCCACGGGAGGGGCCGCGGCACCGGGGGCACCGGGAGGAGACAGGCTGTGAGCACAGGGGGAGCCTGCCCGCGTGCCCTGGGCACTGGGAGCCTGAGCGTGGGGACCTCCCAGCCGAGACGTGCGGGTCACCCAGAGCCCAGAGGAACAAGGACCATGCAGAGCCGGAAGAGGGAGGCCCACCGGGCCCTGGGCTGCACCCTTGTCCCCAGGAGGCCCTGCCAGGGCTTTCCAGCGCCTGGCCTCAGGGCACTGACGGGACTGGAGCGCCCAGAACAGGGATGACTCTAGGTCAAGGAGCCGGAGGACAGGGACAGACAGACCTCTTTCCCTGGGGGACCCCCGGGGTGCCTTCTCCTGGGCCGTCTGGCACCCTGCAGAGAGCTCCAACGGCCAGAGGTGGCTGGGTGGCTGGCAGCCTGTCTCAGTGCAGGAGCGTCTCTTCCATCCAGAGACCCACGGCCGGGAGCGGAGACCGGTTTCCGAGGGGTCCATCGTGTCTCAGGAGCGACGTCCCTCCCAGGCCTGAGAGGGGCGCCCAAGAACGCATCCCGCTCCTGCCCCTCCCTGCACAGGCCGGCCCAGAGCCCCAGCCGCCTGGACGGGCTTTTTCGATAAGCATCCACTGGGTGTCCGTAAGCCCTGACCTGGGGCCTTGCCCACGGGTCTGAGTCCCCCAGCTCACGAGGAACGGCAGCTGGTCCAGGGCTGAGGCCCAGGCAGAGACGCCTGCTCCTCCTGGGTCCCGCTAGGCTGCCTGGCGCGTGTTCGGTTTTGATGAAAAGAGGGAGCCCGCGGTCAGAGCCGAGGCTCGCTGCGGTGCAGGGCGGGGCCGCTCCTCAGGCAGCCCCTGTGCCAACGCCGGGCTCCCTCCCTCACCCACCCGGCTCCTGGCTTCCAGGGGCTTTGGGTTGTCCGAGGCCCCAGAATACCCTCTGTCACCCCAGGCCCCTCTCCTCCCCCGCCTCGAGCCCTAAGGTCTCGCTGGGCCTCCCAGCGGAGGAAGTGGAGGCCTGAGTGACACCCGCTGGCCCCGCCCCGGCCCCGCACTTCTGGAAGGTGCTCTGGGAGGGGGGACCGTGCCCCTTACCAGAGAGGTGCTCAGCCCCAGCGATCACAAAGCAGCAGCAACTGTCCAGAAAACGTCCCTTTTTATTCCATACGCAAATAAGTAGATTCATTAAAAAAAAAAAAAAAACAACAAAAAGTCTTCACTGGGATAACCAGGGCCAGCAGCCCAGGAGAGGAGCCCCCGTCTGGCCCCGTCTGCAGGATGAGCAATATGACGGACGCGCGGCAGGATCCTCACGCCTTCCCCTGCACAGGGCGCTCTCCCTGGGAATCTCTTCCGCCGGTCCAAAGTCGCGGCCATCAGGCTGATGACAGGGCTCCCGGAGGTCGCCCCTGCGGGCCGGGTGGTCTGGCGTGGAGAGTGGTCCCTCCAGGAAGCATCCTGGGTGGCCTGGGCTTGCTGTGGACTGTGCCCAGCGGCTGGCTGGAGGGACCGCAGGCTGGACGTGCTCAGAGGCCTGTCGCTGGGGTCCCCGTGATGCTGTCTTCCCGGCAGGGACCCAGACTTCCGCCGGTTTGGGGAGCCACGGCCTTCGGTGTCTCTGTTACATTCTGAATGATCCTCGGGTGGTCTCTGTTCCGCGCGCCTGGGCGGCAGCCTGCGCTCCCGAGGAGCCGGGGGTCCCCGGGAGCGTGGGCCCGGCCCAAGGCCCCCTCGCTCACTGCTGCCGCCGCCGTCCTCTGTGCACGTCCGCACAAGTCCCAGCTGGGCTCGGGGCGCGGCCCGGTGGGCCCAGGCAGAGGGAGGGCCCAGCTCACGAGGAACGGCAGCTGGTCCAGGGCTGAGGCCCAGGCAGAGACGCCTGCTCCTCCTGGGTCCCGCTAGGCTGCCTGGCGCGTGTTCGGTTTTGATGAAAAGAGGGAGCCCGCGGTCAGAGCCGAGGCTCGCTGCGGTGCAGGGCGGGGCCGCTCCTCAGGCAGCCCCTGTGCCAACGCCGGGCTCCCTCCCTCACCCACCCGGCTCCTGGCTTCCAGGGGCTTTGGGTTGTCCGAGGCCCCAGAATACCCTCTGTCACCCCAGGCCCCTCTCCTCCCCCGCCTCGAGCCCTAAGGTCTCGCTGGGCCTCCCGGCGGAGGAAGTGGAGGCCTGAGTGACACCCGCTGGCCCCGCCCCGGCCCCGCACTTCTGGAAGGTGCTCTGGGAGGGGGGACCGTGCCCCTTACCAGAGAGGTGCTCAGCCCCAGCGATCACAAAGCAGCAGCAACTGTCCAGAAAACGTCCCTTTTTATTCCATACGCAAATAAGTAGATTCATTAAAAAAAAAAAAAAACAACAAAAAGTCTTCACTGGGATAACCAGGGCCAGCAGCCCAGGAGAGGAGCCCCCGTCTGGCCCCGTCTGCAGGATGAGCAATATGACGGACGCGCGGCAGGATCCTCACGCCTTCCCCTGCACAGGGCGCTCTCCCTGGGAATCTCTTCCGCCGGTCCAAAGTCGCGGCCATCAGGCTGATGACAGGGCTCCCGGAGGTCGCCCCTGCGGGCCGGGTGGTCTGGCGTGGAGAGTGGTCCCTCCAGGAAGCATCCTGGGTGGCCTGGGCTTGCTGTGGACTGTGCCCAGCGGCTGGCTGGAGGGACCGCAGGCTGGACGTGCTCAGAGGCCTGTCGCTGGGGTCCCCGTGATGCTGTCTTCCCGGCAGGGACCCAGACTTCCGCCGGTTTGGGGAGCCACGGCCTTCGGTGTCTCTGTTACATTCTGAATGATCCTCGGGTGGTCTCTGTTCCGCGCGCCTGGGCGGCAGCCTGCGCTCCCGAGGAGCCGGGGGTCCCCGGGAGCGTGGGCCCGGCCCAAGGCCCCGTCGCTCACTGCTGCCGCCGCCGTCCTCTGTGCACGTCCGCACAAGTTCCAGCTGGGCTCGGGGCGCGGCCCGGTGGGCCGGGGGCTCACACCAGGCCGGGCATCTGCGCCCGCAGGAAGGGCACCGAGGCGGCAGCGGGGAAGGCGGCGAGCGGGTAGGCCAGGGCCCCGGAGAAGCCGAGCAGCGGCGGGGGCGGCGCCGGCGCGGCGGGCGCCAGCGGGAAGGGCAGCGCCGCGGGGGCGGCGGCGGCGGCGGGGGGGCTCTCGTGGTAGAGCACCGGCACGCGGACCAGGCGCTGCGCGCCCGGCGGGGACAGGCTGGCCGCCTCCAGCTCGGCCGCCAGCTGCCGCTTCCACTTGTTGCGGCGGTTCTGGAACCAGATCTTCACCTGCGTCTCGGTGAGCTGCAGGGAGGCGGCCAGGCCGGCGCGCTCGGCGCTGCTCAGGTAGCGCTTCAGGTCGAAGGTGGACTCGAGCTGGAAGACCTGGCTGCGCGAGAAGACCGTGCGCGTCTTCTTCTTGCGCCCGCCGCCGCCGCCGCCGCGCGCCTCCCCCGCCGCCGCCGCCGGGGCCTCGGCCAGCTCCGCCGCCTCCTCCGCGCCGGCCGCCGGTCCGCGCGCCGCCAGCGCCGCCGTCTCCCGCTGCACCGCTCCCGGCCCGGGGCCTCTCGGCCAGGAGCCCTCTGCGCGGCCCGTCTCCTCGCCCGTCTCTGGTGAGTCCCGGTCGCTGGCTGCAGGGGGGAGAGGAGGAACAAGGCTCGGCTCTGGAGGCTGACCCCCGAACCCATCGCTGGGGCCAGCGGCTCCCCACCCCGCGAGGTCTCCGCCGCCACCGCTCCGCCTGCGGCAGATCCTGCACGCGCTTGGCGGATCTCTCCCCGGCCGAGAGAGGCCGAGCGTCCGAGGGCCGAGCTCGAAGACCTGAGCGAGCCTCCAAACCCACCGGCGGGGTACACACTCACCGCGCGTGGACAGAGGCAAGAAGAGAGACACAAAAGCACACACAAAAGGACTGGTCCCACCCCCGCTGGTTTCAAATCGGGACACACAGAAGACCCCAGGCGCAAGGCCTGGAGGAAAGAGCCCCTCTAAGAAACGTCCCACGGGGGAGCCGGCACAGAGACGACCCCCGACGGCCGGCCTCGGCCAAGACCCCGACACGGAAGGAAAGGCCCGCCAAGCCCCCCGCCCCCACTCCTAGGAGCAGATGCAAATTCCCGCTTGCAGAGAAAGAGCCCCACTGATGGAGAGTAAGCAACTGCAGACGACCCTCACACAGAACTCCTACCGGTGACAGGGGTGATCTACTCACCCTGATTTCCTGTGCCCCTAATCCACACGCCCACAGAGGCACGTCCTCGCTGCCTCCAGTCAGCTCAGAGGCAGGGCAGGCAAGCCTAACTCCAGCTCCACACAACACTCGGCACCCGCATCCCACCCCAAGCCCACCCGGCCCTCGGCTGAGCCTGTGGCGTGAGGTCCCCGAAGCCGGCCCAGGGCCCCCAGCTCCACCCAGCCTCCCCGAGGTGGGAGACACCTCGCCCCGACTCCAGCTGACAAGGTTGACGCCCGGTGGGAAACAGCCTGCCGAGCAGCCAGGTGCCGGCCCAGCCTCCAGGCTCAGCTGGAAACGGGCAGCCCGGTTTGGGAGACAACTCAGCCTGGCATCGGCCCCCGTCAGGCTGAGCCCCCCAGCAGAGGCCACAGGTCACAGGTCGGAATTCTGGCAGTTAAGCCGACTCTGGCCCAGCCGGTCACCGAAGGCAGCGGCAGGCCTGCAGGGTGAGCGCCCCAGCCAGGCGTGCACGCGCTCCTGAGCCTGTGGCCGCGCTGGGTCCGCACGCCCCGCACCCTGCCCCGCTCCTGCGGAGGTGCACCCGCGCCCAGCACCGCTCGGCGGATCTCTCCCCGGCCGAGAGAGGCCGAGCGTCCGAGGGCCGAGCTCGAAGACCTGAGCGAGCCTCCAAACCCACCGGCGGGGTACACACTCACCGCGCGTGGACAGAGGCAAGAAGAGAGACACAAAAGCACACACAAAAGGACTGGTCCCACCCCCGCTGGTTTCAAATCGGGACACACAGAAGACCCCAGGCGCAAGGCCTGGAGGAAAGAGCCCCTCTAAGAAACGTCCCACGGGGGAGCCGGCACAGAGACGACCCCCGACGGCCGGCCTCGGCCAAGACCCCGACACGGAAGGAAAGGCCCGCCAAGCCCCCCGCCCCCACTCCTAGGAGCAGATGCAAATTCCCGCTTGCAGAGAAAGAGCCCCACTGATGGAGAGTAAGCAACTGCAGACGACCCTCACACAGAACTCCTACCGGTGACAGGGGTGATCTACTCACCCTGATTTCCTGTGCCCCTAATCCACACGCCCACAGAGGCACGTCCTCGCTGCCTCCAGTCAGCTCAGAGGCAGGGCAGGCAAGCCTAACTCCAGCTCCACACAACACTCGGCACCCGCATCCCACCCCAAGCCCACCCGGCCCTCGGCTGAGCCTGTGGCGTGAGGTCCCCGAAGCCGGCCCAGGGCCCCCAGCTCCACCCAGCCTCCCCGAGGTGGGAGACACCTCGCCCCGACTCCAGCTGACAAGGTTGACGCCCGGTGGGAAACAGCCTGCCGAGCAGCCAGGTGCCGGCCCAGCCTCCAGGCTCAGCTGGAAACGGGCAGCCCGGTTTGGGAGACAACTCAGCCTGGCATCGGCCCCCGTCAGGCTGAGCCCCCCAGCAGAGGCCACAGGTCACAGGTCGGAATTCTGGCAGTTAAGCCGACTCTGGCCCAGCCGGTCACCGAAGGCAGCGGCAGGCCTGCAGGGTGAGCGCCCCAGCCAGGCGTGCACGCGCTCCTGAGCCTGTGGCCGCGCTGGGTCCGCACGCCCCGCACCCTGCCCCGCTCCTGCGGAGGTGCACCCGCGCCCAGCACCGCTGGTGGGAGCCCCCGCTGCATCCAGGGAGGGGTCAGGCCCCAGGCTGGCCTGTGTGCAACCAGATGAGGGGGTCCCCAGCTCCTCAGAGGCCCTTGCCTCACAGGAAGCCACGCTGGGCCTGCCAGCTCCGGCACAAAACAAGGACCTCTAACCCGCATGACACGAAATAGGAAGGACCCCGGCGTTGGGGGGCTGTTCCTGGGCTGCAGCCCGAGAGGAACCCCAGGGGCAGGAGGGGAGGGCATGTCACCCCGGAAGACCCTTTTCAGGAACCTCCCCCTCCCAGACGGGCCTACATCTGATCACTCAATTTCAGGGCAACCACCCAGCGAGGCCTGCTCAAGCTTCCCAGCAGCGAAGCCCGACCTTCTGGGTGCAGGCTCTGTCTGAGACGGGGTCCCTCTGCAAAGCGCTCAGTCCTACACCAGGGAGGGGGCTGTCCCCAGGGGAGAGGGGTCTAAGAACCCCCCCGCCCTGCTCTTGCTAACTTCCAGCGGGAAGGGCTTCAGAGCGGGAGCCGAAACAGTCCTCCACCAGCGGCTCGCCCTGGGCGGCCGGGGTGGGGGCCGGCGAGGCTGAGGCTAAAACAGCTTCCGCGTCCTCCTCCCTCCGGGCTCTTCCTCCAAAGGGCAGGTCCCCGAGGCCGGCAGCCACCCCGGGCAGGGGGAGCAGAACCCACCGCCAGCGGGAATGCCCAGGCAAGAGGGGTGAGCGGGTTCTGGGGCTGAAAACCCCCACCCCCCAGCCTCCGTCCGAGCCCTCGGCAGGGAACAAAGGCAGGGGAGGGGAGGGGCAGGCGCGGGAGAGAGGGGCTTCAGACCGCAAGCCCTCTCGCCTGGCACAGCCCGGGCCAGGGGGCCGCGGAGGCCCGGGCCTTCCCCCAGGCCGGGTGGGTCTGCCTGGCAGAGAGGACGTGGCTTCGCAGACTGCTGCTGGGCGAGACCCCGTCCCCCCTCCAGGCCCTCGGCAGGGGCTCCCCACTCGGTGCCCCCTTCGCTTGGCTGAGTCTGGCTCTACTTTGCCTTCCGGCCCCTCTCTCTCTCCTTCCTCTATCGTCTCTCCGTCCTCCCATCGCTGAGGGTCCTTTCTGATTTTCTGTTCGTCTCCTGCCCGCTCCTGCCTCCTCTCCCAGCATCTTTCCTCTCGGTTCTTCCCTCTCCTCTTCCGCGCCCCCCCTTACGTGTTCCCGTTTTCCTGGTCCATTCCCCCCCATCTCCTTTCTCTTAGCTGTTGTCCTCTGGCCCCAGATTCTTCTCCAAACATTCTCCAGAGCCTGGCGATGGGGAAGCCCCGACCTGCCAAACCTTCTCCCCGCGTGGAGACTCCTTCCCGGAGAATGGGCCTCCGCGCCCGCTCGCCCGGGGGCGCTTCTGGGGCCCCACGCGACCCAGAGTCCCCTCGGACACGGAGGAGGTGGCCCAAAGGGTGACAACGAACCCAGAGTCCTGGCGCCCCGGCACGAAGACGCCGGCCCCACCCCCGGGCCGCGCCGCCCACGCCCCACTCACTGTCAGGGCTCAGGCCGCCTGCTCAAGCTTCCCAGCAGCGAAGCCCGACCTTCTGGGTGCAGGCTCTGTCTGAGACGGCCCTCGCAAGCGCTGAAGGGCTGTCCCCAGGGAGAGGTCTAGAACCCGTGCTCTTGCTAACTTCCAGCGGAAGGGCTTCAGAGCGGGAGCCGAAACAGTCCTCCACCAGCGGCTCGCCCTGGGCGGCCGGGGTGGGGGCCGGCGAGGCTGAGGCTAAAACAGCTTCCGCGTCCTCCTCCCTCCGGGCTCTTCCTCCAAAGGGCAGGTCCCCGAGGCCGGCAGCCACCCCGGGCAGGGGGAGCAGAACCCACCGCCAGCGGGAATGCCCAGGCAAGAGGGGTGAGCGGGTTCTGGGGCTGAAAACCCCCACCCCCCAGCCTCCGTCCGAGCCCTCGGCAGGGAACAAAGGCAGGGGAGGGGAGGGGCAGGCGCGGGAGAGAGGGGCTTCAGACCGCAAGCCCTCTCGCCTGGCACAGCCCGGGCCAGGGGGCCGCGGAGGCCCGGGCCTTCCCCCAGGCCGGGTGGGTCTGCCTGGCAGAGAGGACGTGGCTTCGCAGACTGCTGCTGGGCGAGACCCCGTCCCCCCTCCAGGCCCTCGGCAGGGGCTCCCCACTCGGTGCCCCCTTCGCTTGGCTGAGTCTGGCTCTACTTTGCCTTCCGGCCCCTCTCTCTCTCCTTCCTCTATCGTCTCTCCGTCCTCCCATCGCTGAGGGTCCTTTCTGATTTTCTGTTCGTCTCCTGCCCGCTCCTGCCTCCTCTCCCAGCATCTTTCCTCTCGGTTCTTCCCTCTCCTCTTCCGCGCCCCCCCTTACGTGTTCCCGTTTTCCTGGTCCATTCCCCCCCATCTCCTTTCTCTTAGCTGTTGTCCTCTGGCCCCAGATTCTTCTCCAAACATTCTCCAGAGCCTGGCGATGGGGAAGCCCCGACCTGCCAAACCTTCTCCCCGCGCGGAGACTCCGTCCCGGAGAATGGGCCTCCGCGCCCGCTCGACCGGGGGCTCTTCTGGGGCCCCACGCGACCCAGAGTCCCCTCGGACACGGAGGAGGGTGGCCCAGAAAGGGTGACAACGAACCCAGAGTCCTGGCGCCCCGGCACGGGGAAGACGCCGGGCCCCACCGCCCGGGCCGCGCCGCCCCACGCCCCACTCACTGTCAGGGCTCAGGCCGCCTCCGGAGCCGCCGTGCGACCGCGAGAACCAGCGCGCGGCGCCGCCGCAGCCCAGCGCGCACGGCGGCCCGGGGCCGGGGGGCGGGCGCGGACCGAGGCCCAGCGCGCCCGGCCCCAGCAGCGCCCGGGCCCGCGCCTGCCCGCTCGGCCCGGAGCCCGCGCGCAGCTGCCGCCGACGCCGCGCCGCCGGCTCCGCGTCCTCGTCCTCCGGGTCGTCGTCGTCCTCCTCCTCCTCCTCGCGGCCGCCGCCGCCCTGGGCCCCGCGCCCCGCGCCCCGGGCCTCGGCTGCCAGCAGGTTCTCGATCAGGAAGGAGGAGGCGCGGGCCGGCGTGGCGCGCCCGGGCTCCGTCAGCTCCTCCGGCATCGCGGCCGCGGGTCGTCGGGCTCGGCCGGGCTCCTCCGGTTCCGGGCGCCCACCGGGGACCGTGGCGCGCGACCTCCTGGCGCACGCGCGGGCCGGCCCTGGAGCCGCCGCCCGGAGCGCTGGCGTCGGGCCCCGCGGGGCAGGCAGCGGCCTCCTCGCCGGACGGGGCTCGGCCGGAGCGGGTGCGCGCCGATAGCCGGCCGGGCCGCCGCCTCTCTCGCCTTTCACGTCGCCGCTCGGCCGCCGCCCGGGCCGGCCCCGCTGGGGGCGGGGAGGGCGGGGAGGGCCCGCGGGGGCGGGGCGGCCGCCGGCTCCGCTCGAGGACGCCGCGCCAGCCCCGAGCGCGGCCACCGCCCGCAGGCGCCGCGCGCACCCGGGCGCGCGGGCAGGCTCACGGCCGAGGGCAGGCGCCTGCGGCCCGGGCGTGGGGTCGCGGCCCGTCCGGCCCCGCGGAGCCGCTCCCGGGGCGCGAGCCGCGGGAGCCGGGGTGGAGGGGTGGAGGGGTGGAGGGGTGGAGGGGTGGGGCCTCGGCCGCGGGGCCGCCCATTGGCTGCGGGGCCCCAGGAGAACCGGACCGGCCAATCCCCGTCCGGCCGCGGCCGTCATCGCCTCGCCGTGGGGCGAGTGTGGGACCGAGCGCGGGGAGCTGTGAGTGCGCGCGCGCGCGTGTCTGGTCTGTGCGCGTGTGCACGTGTGTGTGCGCTTGTACTTATCCGTGTGCCGGCGAATAGCAGGGCCGGAGAACCCGGGGGCTTCCCAAAGACCGCCGGAGACGGGGTTCCTCACTGTTTTTAAAGGCCCCCGTGTCGAGCTGCAGAATCGAGGCCTGTTTCCATAGTCACACTTCACGAAATACGCTTTCGGCACCAAACGCAGGGCGACAGAACCCTGCGGTTCTCAGGTTCAGTCTCGAATGTGAGAAACGCGACCCCACCCCCATGCCCGCGGCCCTGCGGCCACGCGTCCGGGGTCGCACCCGACGTCACCCCGAGCGAGAGCGGGTCTCCCCGTCCCGCTCCTGCGGAGGCCCCGGCCCCGGGCGGGCTGGTGGGGCGAGAGTCGCCCCGGCCGCAGGGGTCTGCGGGGCAGGCCCGATCGGACAGCGGCGGGAGCTCCCCTCCCCCTTGTGCAGAGGGGCGAGCGGTGACAAAAGCGCCTGGCAGCCCCCGCCGTCGCTCTCGGAGCTGGGGCCACTCGGGCTGCCCTTCTGACCGAGGCACCGCGTCTCAGCGCGGACGCGGGTGACCCCGGAGAGAGCCAGCCACAGGCCGCGTCCAGCCGAGCGCCGCCGCCGGCGCCTCGCCTTAGCTTCCACGGTGGAGGGAGCGTCGCCCCCATTTTCCAGAGGGAAAGACAGAGGCGAGGCGAGACTGTCCCAGATGGTGAGTGGTCCCGGCTGGAGTCCCGACCCTCAGGGCCTCCGAGCCTTCTGGCACCGAGAGCCCGGGAGGCGCACGGGAGCAAAGAGCAGCGGGGCCGCGGCGGGAGCCGGGTGGGGCCGAGGCCTCGCGGGGGGACGCCCCGGCCAGTGGCCGCGCAGACAAAGCCGCGAGCGCCGGGGAGGACTCTGCTGCCCGCGGCCTGGAGGCCTCGCGTGGAGGCGGCCTTTGCTGCCGGCCTCAGGACCAGCGGCGACCCGCGCCTCTGACCCTCACCTGCCGCCCCGGGAGGGACCACGCTGACCCCCGACAGGGACTCCACTGCGCTGTTTGCCTGCATTTCCTGGGTGAGGACCCCGAGCGGAAGCCGGTGAGCTGGGGCCTTAGGGGAGAGCTGGGGCCTCCCGCGTACAGCTCCCTGGGGTGCTGGTGGTCAGGGAGACTCGGCCGTAGGGGGACCCAGCCCCAGGAGGGTCCCAGCCCGAGGAGGGGGGCCCAGGGAAGAACCGACCCTGCAGTCTGTTTGGGGGAGGCCCTGCTCTCCCGGTAATCACACTGGAATTCAAGGGGCTTCAGAGAGATGGAGAAACTGAGGCCAGATAGGGACCTGGGGGAAACGCCGAGGGGTGGGAAAGGAGCCTTCCAGGTGTGGCCCTGCCTGTCGGTGAGGGGCTCCGGAGCACACGCGACTCTGGAACCAAAAGCCTGTGTCGCTTCCGTGGTTTCCAAGCACCTTAGGGGTGGCGGGGGCCTCTTCCTTGGAGTATGGGTTTCAGGTCCTTTACGCCAGGGCTGTGTGGCCCTTGGCGGGGTGCCTCCGCCCCCCGGGTCCCCCATGTCCTATCCTGTAGACCTCGGGGAGTCAGCACCCCTGCCTGTGCCCGGCTGTGGGGAGTGGAGCCCGGCTCGGCCAGGCGTGCGGGGCTGCCAGGCCTTTCCACGGCCTCTGGGCAGCAGGCGGCGCGGGGAGAGGGGGACCGAGCAGAGGAGAGTCGGCCTTGCTCCCAGGCTCTGGGCTTCCGGGGCTGGGAGGGCGCGTCCCCTCCCTGGCCGGGGGCCGGGTGCTGGGGGCCGGCACCGCTGTCTGCGGACGCTCCTCCGCAGCTCGGCGGAGGCCCGCAGTCGGGTCGGGAGGCCTGCGACAGCCGCTGGTGCTCCCCGGGCCGCAGCCTCTGAGCTCGGGACCCTGCCTCGCCGGGAGGAGACAGGAGGCCGGCTGGGCCCAGGACTGCCCGCAGGGGCTTGGCGCGGGGGCCCGGCTGCCACTCCTGTTCCCAGCAGCCGGCAGAACACAGGCGGCCCGGGAGAGGGCCTGCGGTCGGCGGGGTGCTTCCCAGAGCCAGAGCCCACGTTCTGGTCCCCTTCGGGCCCCAGGCAGGTAAGTGCAACCTCGGCGACCGAAGGTTGTCACCTGTCCACGTCTTGTCTCGGAGGGACCCCGCACCCGCGGGCCACGGCTGCCCTTCCCTACCGCCCGCTCACTCTCGGCTCTCCTCCCCCATCGGCCGGCCCTCCCGCTCCTCTGCGGGACCCCCGGAAGCCCCTGGCAGCCAGCCTCAAGGGCTCTGCTCCACTGGGCAGCGGGACCCTTGTCGCCTCCCAGCTCAGCGCTGGTGTCCAGAGAGGCCGCCTGGCCCAGGGGGAGCGCGTTAGTGGGGACGCTCCTCAGAGCACGGCTCAGAGGCAGCGGGCGGCAGCAGCCCCGCCGGTCACGGATTCTTAGGAAACTTTTCCCTCTTGAAGGGTTTACGATTCAAATGCATCTTGGTTTTGCTTCTCTCCATCCCTCATGCCGGTTCCGTGTGTCCTCGCCTCGCCCGCCACCCCGCATCCCTGCCGCTGGACCCAAGCTGACGGGCGCCGCGAGCTCTGCGCGGCCCTCCTTCGCCACCTCAGTGCCTCCCCGTGAACTGGGAACCTGATCCTGACCCTGGAGCAGTGACTGCCTAACCACGGGGCACACACCCTCAGCGCCGCCTCTGTTCCAGCCCCCACGGACGGACGAATCACACATTTCCCGCAACTCGAGGGGTAGAACGGCCGCGAGCCAGCTTGCCCCCGGTGCATGAGGACCAGAGTGGCTTGGCTCCGCTGCGTGAGCCTCAGCTGGGGGCGCGGGGGCTGATCTGAAGGCACCCGGCTCCTTTATCTGGGGGCTGCTGCTGATGTCAGCGAAGGGACCCCTGCCCGGGGCTCGTCTCTGTGACCCCAGCTCGCTCACCACGCGGTTCTCAGTACCGGTGGGTGTGGAGGGGGTGTGTGGGAAGGGAGTTCTGAGCCTCGCTCCCCTCTGTGGGTGTATGGAGCAATCACAGCGCCCACGGGGTGTAGGATGAGGGACTTGGACCCCATCTCTCATCAGGGGACCCTCAGAGGGTAGGCTGAGAAGTCCAGGAAGAGACCTGCCCCAGGGTAGGGCCCCTGTGAGGGGACTCTGGGGTTGCTGCCGCCTCTCCACCGCTGCAGACAGGTCGGGAGTAACGGACCTGTGGGCCGGAGAGTCGCCCGGGGGTGCGTGCCCATGAGCGGAACTCCTGGGGGTGGGTGCCGCCCAGACCTGGATCAGAGCCCTGCAGGAAGCCTCTGCGGAAGGGCCCTGTCAGTCACGTCTCCGTGGGCACCCGTCCTCGGGACCTGCGTCTGGCTGGCCCTGGACGGGTGTCGAAGGAGGTCCGCGTTTCTGGGAACCTTCTCTGGCTGCGGGCCGGGCAAGGCTGCTGCGGCGGCCAGAGCCGGGGGCGGGGCCGGGGGCGGGGCTGTGCGGCCCTCGAGGAGGCGGGTGCGAGGAGAACGGGGCGCGGTCTGCGCTGAGCGCCCCCGAGTTTGTGGAGATGGGGAGCCACAGGGGGCGCGGAGCCGGGGCGGCAGGACTAGAGCCGGGCGGCAGGGCGGAGGGAGACGGGTGAGGTCCAGGAAGGGTCTCCCCGCCGTCCGCGAGGTCCGCGGTGGAGCCCCGGGAGGGCCGTGCCCACGCGAAGGGGCCGCGCTCCGCTCAGGTGTCCACCGCGTGGCCCGCGGGCCTGGACAGGCCGGGCAGGTGGCGGCGCCTCAGGACGTGCTTTCTGGCCTGTCGGAGGGTCCACTCCCCGCGTCCCAGCCGGGGACGTGGCTGTCCATCTGTGCACGCAGGCACCAGGCTCCCTTCTCCGCCCGGTCGCTGAGGCCACGATGGTCGCCAGCAGGTCACCGCCTCCTGGGGGCCCTCAGCGGCCCGGACGGTCGAGTGGGAACAACAGGCCCGCCCACCGCACGGGCTGGCCTGGGGTCGAGTGGACACAGCCCTGAACCTTCCGCACCTATTTAAAATGTTTGTTTGAAAAAGACCAAGTGTTTGAACACTGTTTTGGTTGCCTTTTGAGGATCTACCCACCTCGTTAGTGAGCCTCCATTTAAACGCTGAAAAGGGGAGGGGGATTCTCACCAAGTGCCAAGTGGGTGCTTCCCCCAGGGCCTCTCCCTGGGGGCGGGGCGGCGGAGGGGGGGAGGCAGGGGAGGAGGGGAGGGAGGGAGGGAGGACAGTGAGGTGGGAAGAAGACAGGCCGCGGGAGGTGGAGCAAAGGCGGGAGGTGAGCGTGGGCTGCCAGCCGGACTGGGAGGAGGCTGGGGTCAGGAGGGTGGGGCGGCGGTCCGGGGTGGGTGCCGCCCAGACCTGGATCAGAGCCCTGCAGGAAGCCTCTGCGGAAGGGCCCTGTCAGTCACGTCTCCGTGGGCACCCGTCCTCGGGACCTGCGTCTGGCTGGCCCTGGACGGGTGTCGAAGGAGGTCCGCGTTTCTGGGAACCTTCTCTGGCTGCGGGCCGGGCAAGGCTGCTGCGGCGGCCAGAGCCGGGGGCGGGGCCGGGGGCGGGGCTGTGCGGCCCTCGAGGAGGCGGGTGCGAGGAGAACGGGGCGCGGTCTGCGCTGAGCGCCCCCGAGTTTGTGGAGATGGGGAGCCACAGGGGGCGCGGAGCCGGGGCGGCAGGACTAGAGCCGGGCGGCAGGGCGGAGGGAGACGGGTGAGGTCCAGGAAGGGTCTCCCCGCCGTCCGCGAGGTCCGCGGTGGAGCCCCGGGAGGGCCGTGCCCACGCGAAGGGGCCGCGCTCCGCTCAGGTGTCCACCGCGTGGCCCGCGGGCCTGGACAGGCCGGGCAGGTGGCGGCGCCTCAGGACGTGCTTTCTGGCCTGTCGGAGGGTCCACTCCCCGCGTCCCAGCCGGGGACGTGGCTGTCCATCTGTGCACGCAGGCACCAGGCTCCCTTCTCCGCCCGGTCGCTGAGGCCACGATGGTCGCCAGCAGGTCACCGCCTCCTGGGGGCCCTCAGCGGCCCGGACGGTCGAGTGGGAACAACAGGCCCGCCCACCGCACGGGCTGGCCTGGGGTCGAGTGGACACAGCCCTGAACCTTCCGCACCTATTTAAAATGTTTGTTTGAAAAAGACCAAGTGTTTGAACACTGTTTTGGTTGCCTTTTGAGGATCTACCCACCTCGTTAGTGAGCCTCCATTTAAACGCTGAAAAGGGGAGGGGGATTCTCACCAAGTGCCAAGTGGGTGCTTCCCCCAGGGCCTCTCCTGGGGCAGGGGCGGCGGAGGGGAGGCAGGGGAGGAGGGGAGGGAGGGAGGGGAGGACAGTGAGGTGGGAAGAAGACAGGCCGCGGGAGGTGGAGCAAAGGCGGGGAGGGGAGCGTGGGCTGCCAGCCGGACGGGGAGGAGGCTGGGGTCGGGAGGGTGGGGCGGCGGTCCGGGAGGGCCAAGGGACAGCGGATGAGGAGGCGGGAGCGTCGGGGGATGGGGGGAGGGTCGGGGAGGGGGAAGGTGACGTCCCTCCGCCCCGGAGTGCGGCGCGGCGGGGAGGAGCGAAGCCGGCGGGAGCTCGGGCTCGGCCGCGCGGTTCTCGAGGACACGGCCCAGAGCAGCGTGGGTCCGCCGCCAGAACCGCTGTCTCCGGCGCGCGGGTGACCCTTCCCCAGCCAGTACTGCGCGGTCAGATGAGAAGTGCCCTTCGCCGGGGGAGGGCCCCGGAAGGGTCCTAGCTCAGAGCGGCCGGGAGGCTGGGGCGGAAGACCTGCCCACCCCGCCCCGTCCCCGGACAAACCCGCGCCCAGGTCTTCCTGGAGCCAGGAGGCTGACTGCTCCAGGCCTCAGGGCCTATCCGGGAGCACCTGTCTGGCCAGAGCGGCCTCTCGGCCTTTGCTCGCCCCCACGAGCGCTGTGTCCTGTCTTGTCCCTGTCTTGTCCCTGCCGAGGGCAGGCACTCACCGAGTCTCCGTACCGCCCGCTCAGCACACTTTGGACCCTGCCGGGAGCTCTCACTGGTGGGGACCCTTTTTTCTCTGCAGGTATTTATCCTCCGCCCCAGCGTCTTATTTTGAAAGGACTGGCCAGAGAACACCCACATACCCCGCATCTAGATTCCTCCTGAGTGTGTTGCGTTCCTTGCTTTGTCATATCTGTCCGTCCCTCCGTCCATCACAATAATCTGCAAATTTAGGTCCCAGCCCGGCCACCGACCAGCCGCGAGGCCCAAGGCTGTGTGCTGTCCCCAGGCACCACCGCCACCTCTGGAAGAGGGGCCTGGACCCAAGAGAACCACACCAGGGATGGCTGCTCTCAAGAGCGTCCTTTAATGTGGTGATAGACCCACACACGACGTCTTTGTGTGACGTCCACCCACTGGCCCTGCCTGCTGGGCACCGCGTCTTCCTGTCTCAGTGAAGAGATGCAAGCGGCGGCCGCGGGGACGGGGGTGCGGGGATGTCTGGTTGGAATGTGGAGGGCGCTGGAGGTGGGCAGGTTTGGGTTTCCACCAGAGACCACAGATCTGTGCTCAGGGGCCTGGACCCAAGAGAACCACACCAGGGATGGCTGCTCTCAAGAGCGTCCTTTAATGTGGTGATAGACCCACACACGACGTCTTTGTGTGACGTCCACCCACTGGCCCTGCCTGCTGGGCACCGCGTCTTCCTGTCTCAGTGAAGAGATGCAAGCGGCGGCCGCGGGGACGGGGGTGCGGGGATGTCTGGTTGGAATGTGGAGGGCGCTGGAGGTGGGCAGGTTTGGGTTTCCACCAGAGACCACAGATCTGTGCTCAGTGAGCCAAACCACTGGGGACCCTCCGACGGCTCGGGCGCCCGTGCCGTTGATGGAAGTGACTCGGAGTTGAAGAAATGAGGCTGGAACGAAGGGCTGGGGGCACCGCCGTGCAGGGAGCCTCTTCCCAGGAGCCAGAGGGAGGTTTCTGGAAACTTTGGCCATATTGGGAACCCCACCAGTCTGACCCGGCTTACCCCTCTGGGCTTTGGAGTGAAAGCCCGTGGCCTATGGGGGCGTGTCCAGGCGGCCCCCAGCTCCAGGTGCCTTCAGAGGTGCTTGGCGTGGAGAGGTCACTACAGTTCCGTCCAGTCGCTCAGTCGTGTCCGACTCTTGGCAGCCAGGATGGCAGCACGCCAGGCTGCCTGTCCTCCACCAGCTCCCAGAGCCTGCTCCAACTCATGTCCACTGACTCAGTGATGCCATCCAGCCATCTCATCCTCTGTCATTTTCTTCTGCTTTCTGTTTTTCCCAGCATCAGGCTCTTTTCCGTGAGTGCTCAAGTTCAGGGCTGTTCCTGCTGCCGAGGGCGGGGCCGGCGGGACGCGGAAGCCCCGCCCCCAGAAGCTCCTCGTCCACCAGGTCCGCCCCCCACTCCGCTCCCGGCCTCCCGTGTGCGCCGGAGCTCGGGAGCCCCGCAAGGACTTGTGGGCAACGATGACGCCGAGCTGAGCGCATCCGGGCGGCCCCGTGACCGCGAGAACCTGCACGGCTCCCTGCAGGCAGACTGGAGCGGTTACGTAAATGCGACCCGTCTTCCCCTGCACTTAGGGAGAGAGGGCTGCTCCCGTGGGGGCGGGCTCCCGAGGACGAGAGGTCGGGCGGGAGAGGCGGAGCGGAACGCAGGCAGGCATCCTCGGCACGTGCGCGTGCCCTTGTTCCTCACTTACGCCTCGGTGAGGGACTGAATCCAGTCTCCCCAACATCCACATGCTGAAGCCCTGACCCCCGGGGCCGCAGAAGGTGACCTCGCCTGGAAACTTGGGAGGTCAGGAGGCCACCCGTGGGTGCGCCCGCGTCCAGTGGCGGTTCCTGTCTGTGAAGTGACGGCGGCCGCGGGGACGGGGTGCGGGGATGTCTGGTTGGAATGTGGAGGGCGCTGGAGGTGGGCAGGTTTGGGTTTCCACCAGAGACCACAGATCTGTGCTCAGTGAGCCAAACCACTGGGGACCCTCCGACGGCTCGGGCGCCCGTGCCGTTGATGGAAGTGACT
This sequence comes from Tragulus kanchil, assembly GCA_022376925.1. Lineage (NCBI taxonomy): Eukaryota > Metazoa > Chordata > Mammalia > Artiodactyla > Tragulidae > Tragulus > Tragulus kanchil. Next base: position 186,272,310 of record JAIOJX010000025.1, read on the forward strand.
CGGAGTTGAAGAAATGAGGCTGGAACGAAGGGCTGGGGGCACCGCCGTGCAGGGAGCCTCTTCCCAGGAGCCAGAGGGAGGTTTCTGGAAACTTTGGCCATATTGGGAACCCCACCAGTCTGACCCGGCTTACCCCTCTGGGCTTTGGAGTGAAAGCCCGTGGCCTATGGGGGCGTGTCCAGGCGGCCCCCAGCTCCAGGTGCCTTCAGAGGTGCTTGGCGTGGAGAGGTCACTACAGTTCCGTCCAGTCGCTCAGTCGTGTCCGACTCTTGGCAGCCAGGATGGCAGCACGCCAGGCTGCCTGTCCTCCACCAGCTCCCAGAGCCTGCTCCAACTCATGTCCACTGACTCAGTGATGCCATCCAGCCATCTCATCCTCTGTCATTTTCTTCTGCTTTCTGTTTTTCCCAGCATCAGGCTCTTTTCCGTGAGTGCTCAAGTTCAGGGCTGTTCCTGCTGCCGAGGGCGGGGCCGGCGGGACGCGGAAGCCCCGCCCCCAGAAGCTCCTCGTCCACCAGGTCCGCCCCCCACTCCGCTCCCGGCCTCCCGTGTGCGCCGGAGCTCGGGAGCCCCGCAAGGACTTGTGGGCAACGATGACGCCGAGCTGAGCGCATCCGGGCGGCCCCGTGACCGCGAGAACCTGCACGGCTCCCTGCAGGCAGACTGGAGCGGTTACGTAAATGCGACCCGTCTTCCCCTGCACTTAGGGAGAGAGGGCTGCTCCCGTGGGGGCGGGCTCCCGAGGACGAGAGGTCGGGCGGGAGAGGCGGAGCGGAACGCAGGCAGGCATCCTCGGCACGTGCGCGTGCCCTTGTTCCTCACTTACGCCTCGGTGAGGGACTGAATCCAGTCTCCCCAACATCCACATGCTGAAGCCCTGACCCCCGGGGCCGCAGAAGGTGACCTCGCCTGGAAACTGGGTCACTGCGGATGCCACTCGTGACTTCCAGGAGGCCACCCCGCGTGGGTGCGCCCGCGTCCAGTGTGCCTGGTGGCCCTGTAAAAGCAGCCTCTGCCGAGAACCAGCAGGCTGCACGCGGGCTCCACAGACGAGTGGCTCCAGGTGCACCGGCGAGGGCCTGCGAGGAGAGCCCGGCCCGCACCTCGGTCTGGTCTTGGCCTCTCTGGATGGGGAGACGGTCCGCGTCTGCTGTCCTGGGAGGGGACGCGGGGCAGCGTGGGCCTCTGTGAGGAGAGGCTCCGGGCCAGACGGGTGCTCCTTCCCTGCAGACCTGGGCCCTGGCAGGGGAGGGAGGTCGCGGGTCCGCACTGTCCACACTGTCTGGGTTTTGTACCAAACGGAAGTGGGCAAAGCGACAGATCCTCTGAGTGACCCCTGGGAGAGGGGCGCTTTAAGGGGTATTCAGCAGAGAAGCCGACCGAGGCGGGGACCCGAGGCGCCAGGCTGGGCAGTGAGAGTGGAGGGCCTGGGGCGGGGGCGTCTGGGAATCCTGGAGCCCTGGCCCTGGGCTGGGCCGTGCCAGTGGTCGAGGCGGGGCTGGCACAGTGGGCGTGCAAGGGCGGATGGCGTCAGGAGCTAGCTCAGAGGGGAAAACCCCAGACCGGCCCACCGACCCTCTGAATGGGGGCTGAGGAGGTCCGTGTGGGCAGGGGCCCAGCCGCGCGGCCTGTGTGAGGTTCCTGTCTGAGGCTCGTGGAGGCGGGGCTCCGCCTCAGGCCCACGGCAGCCCAGGCCACTCTCGCCTAACGCGCTGGCCTGATGGAGGCGTCATCAGTGCCCCGCCAGTGACAGAGATGGGCCCCAACCATGAGCCGCGACGGGCGCCTCCGCGGGCACCCCCGGCCTGGCGAGGGCCTCTGGCTCTGCTGGCCTCGCCGAGCCCCCGCTTCGCCCGTCTTTTATTCCACAACAGGGCAGCCTGTCTGTTACTACTCATGCTCCACACGAAGGACCGGACGGCCACCTGGCCGTGGGGGCAACAGCACCGGCCGCCGGCCCCGCGACCCCACCGCGGGCGTCCCGGGACCCTCCTCCCCCAGGGAGCAGATGCCGCCCCCCGGGGCCAGAGACCCCCCACCCCACTCGCTCGTGGACACACAGGTGCCCTCACACACACAAGCCCCCCAATGTACACAAACACACACACGCAGACACACACCTGCCGCTGGGTACGCCCCTCACAGCAGCGCTGCGCGTCTGCATGGGCCCGCGCTCACTCGCCATACCCTCCACACGCGTCCACAGCCCCCCACCCCCCGCGAGCACGCCCACGCACACATTCGTACTCAGCACCCACACCTGCAGACAAAGGCAGGCCCCCCGCCACACACACTGTGTCCCTGCACCCCGACACCCACCCTCCACGCCAGGCACGCCTCTCCCGCGCCACCCCCGCCACGCAGCCCTGCACACCCTCGACCCCGCTGTGTCCCGGCCCAGGGCACACTCGCGGGCTCCCACGTGTCTGGACAGCACGTCCGTGTCCCCCGTTCCCGTCTGGCCCCCTGAAAACACGCAGGGCGGCCTCGCGGGCAGCCTCACCTGCTCTCCACGCTCACCCCGTCCGTGTGGACACAAGCACGGTGCCCACCGCGCGGGCGAGCCCGCCCTGCCCGTGGGGGCTTCTGCCCTCCCTTCTCACGGACAGGACGCCGGCCCACGGGCACCTCCTCGGTCCTGGCTCGGCCGACGCAGCCGCCGCGGCTCTGTGATCCCTGGGGGCGCCGCCCCGAGCCGCCTGGCCACCGCGTCCCCCTGCCCTCCTGGGGGAGCCCCGCCCTGGCTGCCCGCTGGAGGCACTGGAGCGGAGGCTCCAGGGCCGGACTCGCGGAACAGACCTGAGGCTGGGGGACGGAGGCAGGAGGAGAAGGGGTGACAGAGGACGAGCTGGCCGGATGGCGGCACGGACTCGATGGACAGGCCTTGGCGCCCGCTCTGGGAGACGGTGAGGGGCTGGCGCGCTGCCCCGTCCACGGGGATGGAGAGCTGGCCAGGACTGAGCGGCCGGATGACAGCCTCATCCTCCGGCTTCGGGTGGCCTCAGCAGATGACCCCGCACCTGTCTACACGGGGGAGACTCCTGGACCACAGACGACGTGCCCCACAGCCTGAGTGCGTGTGCGTGCGTGTGTGCATGCGTGTGCACAGGCGTGTGTGAGGTGCGTTTCTCCGGGTGGCTCTTCTGAACGGCTTGACGCTCACGTCGGGGTTGTCGGGGGCACCTTTCCTCCCCTGCCGGCAGGGCGTGGGGCTGCTTTTCATTCTTTCTTCCGGGCTCCTGGGAGCAGAGTGGCTTCGACTCCGAGTCCGGAGACGGCTGGCGAGGCTGCCCGCGCCTCCGGCCCCGCCGTGGTGGGGAGCGGGCAGGGTGGAGGTCCAGGGTGGACAGGGAGCACGGGGAGCCTCCCCCGCCCCCGCTGCACCGCCGAGCCCCAGCCTCCTTCTCCCCCTCGGGTTTCTCTGAGCACCTACCCATCCACCTGTCCCTGCCGTCCGTTCAAACCTCCACCCAGGAGCTCCTGGACCAGGAAGGCGTCCGCGCCCACCCAGCCCCCAGCCCCGGGTGCAGCTCAGACTGCAGAGAGGCGGGCAGTGCCGGGAGGCCCAGTGGCTTGTGGGGACTGCCACCTCCCTGTCCCTGGAGCCTTCCAGCAGGTCCTAAAGTGAACGCCACTCAGTCGTGTCCAATACATTGTGGCCCACAGACGAGCCATGGTGTTCCCCAGGCAAGGATGCTGGAGCGAGCAGCCTTTCCCTCCTCCAGAGCATCTTCCCAACCCAGGAATCAAACCGGCTCGCCTGCACTGCAGCGGATTCTCTACCAGCTGAGCTACAGGCCAGTCCTGGAGGGAGTGGATTACCTGATGGCGGGGTGAATGCGCCAGCCCTCACCTGGCACAGAGCCTGGCTCCAGAGCTGCTCGGCCGTGGAGGGCTGGCCTGGGGACCCTCCGTCCGCGGCACGGCCCTGCGTCTTACCACAGGGCCTGCGGGAAGCCGCCGTTCTGCCTCCGCAGGCTGAGGCTGGAGAGGACTAGGCGGGGTGTGGACGCTGGCTTCCTCCCCGCTCCCCCGGCCCCTGTGTGTGTGCAGACCCCGGGGAAGGAGAGCGTTCCCAAGGGAGCCCCGCAGGCCCCAGCATGCTGGGACGGAGCATCAGAGCAAAGGGCCTTCTCCTGGGTCCCTCGCAGCTGCGGCCGAGCTCTGAGTGTCTCCAGGCCCCTGAGTCTGGTCTGTGAAACACCAGAGACCGGTCCCTGGACGCCTGGCCTCAGTACTAACGAAACGGCACACGCCGAGGGCTCAAAACCACAAAAATGTACTCTCTCCCGGCTCTGGAGGCCAGGAGCCTGAAGTCAGCTCCGCTGCGGGGCTGAGAGCCCGGGCGGCAGGGGCGGCGCCCTCTGGAGGCTCCGGCAGGCCCTCCCTGCTCCTCCCGCCTCTGCCTGTCCTCACACGGCCGCCGCCTCCACCCAGGGTGCCCGGTGGGGCCTCTTGGATAATCCCTAGGTGATCCCATCCACAGAGACCCTTTCGCTATAGCAGGTCACGTTTCTGGGTTCCAGAGACTAGAACCCGGGGACCTGATCAGCCCATGACACCACCAAGTCCCAGCAGCCTCCGGCGCCGTCGCTCAGGCCCGGCCCCTCGACTCCCGTCGGGGGCGTCAGCTGCGCGCCCTCTGGGCCTGGGTGAGGCAAGCCTAGTGTCTGCAGAAAGTGGGGTTTAAATATTTTATTGACGTATGATTTATTTTGGTTGTGGTCTTTGCCGCTGCTCGGGGCTTCCTCTGGGTGCGGTGCTCGGGCTTCCCGTGGTGACAGCTTCTCTGGTGGTGGAGCACGGGCTCCGGGGCTCGGGCGGCCGCAGTTGGAGGCCACAGGCTCCAGAGCTACTGAGCAGACACCTCGCAGCAGGTGAGATCTTCCTGGATCAGAGGTCAAACCCATGTCTTCTGCATTGGTGGGCAGATTCTTAACCTCTGGATCACCAGGGCAGCCCGGAACATGGGATTTTAAATCAATGGGGGCAATTAATTCAAAGGGAGGGTCCCAAACAGGGACTCAGTATAGAAACCCACTCACAGGGGCCATCGAGTTGCTGCTTGCAGCCCTCTCCTGACAGGGAGCTCACTACCACACAGGTAGCTGGGCACGTCTTTCTGGCTTCCACTCCACATTTCTTGAGGATACCCCGGGGAAGGAGAGCGTTCCCAAGGGAGCCCCGCAGGCCCCAGCATGCTGGGACGGAGCATCAGAGCAAAGGGCCTTCTCCTGGGTCCCTCGCAGCTGCGGCCGAGCTCTGAGTGTCTCCAGGCCCCTGAGTCTGGTCTGTGAAACACCAGAGACCGGTCCCTGGACGCCTGGCCTCAGTACTAACGAAACGGCACACGCCGAGGGCTCAAAACCACAAAAATGTACTCTCTCCCGGCTCTGGAGGCCAGGAGCCTGAAGTCAGCTCCGCTGCGGGGCTGAGAGCCCGGGCGGCAGGGGCGGCGCCCTCTGGAGGCTCCGGCAGGCCCTCCCTGCTCCTCCCGCCTCTGCCTGTCCTCACACGGCCGCCGCCTCCACCCAGGGTGCCCGGTGGGGCCTCTTGGATAATCCCTAGGTGATCCCATCCACAGAGACCCTTTCGCTATAGCAGGTCACGTTTCTGGGTTCCAGAGACTAGAACCCGGGGACCTGATCAGCCCATGACACCACCAAGTCCCAGCAGCCTCCGGCGCCGTCGCTCAGGCCCGGCCCCTCGACTCCCGTCGGGGGCGTCAGCTGCGCGCCCTCTGGGCCTGGGTGAGGCAAGCCTAGTGTCTGCAGAAAGTGGGGTTTAAATATTTTATTGACGTATGATTTATTTTGGTTGTGGTCTTTGCCGCTGCTCGGGGCTTCCTCTGGGTGCGGTGCTCGGGCTTCCCGTGGTGACAGCTTCTCTGGTGGTGGAGCACGGGCTCCGGGGCTCGGGCGGCCGCAGTTGGAGGCCACAGGCTCCAGAGCTACTGAGCAGACACCTCGCAGCAGGTGAGATCTTCCTGGATCAGAGGTCAAACCCATGTCTTCTGCATTGGTGGGCAGATTCTTAACCTCTGGATCACCAGGGCAGCCCGGAACATGGGATTTTAAATCAATGGGGGCAATTAATTCAAAGGGAGGGTCCCAAACAGGGACTCAGTATAGAAACCCACTCACAGGGGCCATCGAGTTGCTGCTTGCAGCCCTCTCCTGACAGGGAGCTCACTACCACACAGGTAGCTGGGCACGTCTTTCTGGCTTCCACTCCACATTTCTTGAGGATGAGCAGAAAGACGGCACCTCTGAGCAGCTGGTCATGGTCCCAGTGTGGAAGAGGCTAGCCAGAGCCTCCTTTGTGGGGTCGGGGTGGGGACAGGCAGGGGCCAACAGGGAGGGGGACCGTTAGAGGGAGAGGCACCAGGATCCGGCACAATGTAGCCACTGAGCAGGGTGGGCGATGGCGGCTCTTCTGACCACTCCAGCCCGGGGAGGGGGGCGCCTGAACCCCGTGGAGAGGCCTCCGCCCACACAGGCCCCTTTGCGTGGCCAGCAAGCCAAGAACACCCCACCGAGCTGCCCTGCCGCTGCTGCCCGCGGGGGAGCCCCTGAAGACGCCGGTCCTGCACCCCGGCCGGGGCTCGGACGCCAGCCGGCGCCTCATGACCCGCGTGGCCACCCCGCCGGCGCATCTCAGCCACGGGCAGACGTCTGACTCAGCAGGCGGTTCCGCGCGCCCCCGAAGGATCATCTAGCCCGCGTCCCAGGACAGGGGCGCCATCGGCGTCCTGTGTCGTAATGAGTCAGACGCCCCTGGAAGCGGTTCTCAAGGCGGGCCTGGCTGTCCGCGGGCGACCCCCGGCCGGCCCCCCGCTTCAAGACAGCAGGTACAGACAGCGGCCCGAAAATCACTCTCGAGCAACTGTCCAAAACCATTTAATGTTCAAGGCGTCCAGCTCTCCGTTCTTGGGACCAGCGGAGGGTGTGCTCAAACAAAACATGGTCTCGGACCTGAATCTATAAATAAGCCAGACTTTGCTGGAAGGCCCGGCCTCTGCAGCTGGGAGCGCGGTGGACGGTCCTCTAAGGCTGATGCGTTCCGAGGCTGAGAGAGCCAGAGCCTCCGAGCCCTGGGGCCCGGCCCGGCCCGTGTGCGCCGCCGTGTGGAGGCTCCCGGAACAGAGCGGAAGGAACGGCCGGGGCGCCCCAGATGCGTGTCAGACTTGCTCTGAGAGAATCCTACACACCCAGCCTGTCCCCTGGACGGCCACCAGCGCTGCACGGTGGGGACTCAGGAAGGGTGGGGGGCCGTGCGGGGCCTGAGCCGACCGGGCCCTCCCCGCCGGGCCTCCCCAGCCAGGCCTGGTGCCCCCAGCGCAGACGGCACCTCTGAGCAGCTGGTCATGGTCCCAGTGTGGAAGAGGCTAGCCAGAGCCTCCTTTGTGGGGTCGGGGTGGGGACAGGCAGGGGCCAACAGGGAGGGGGACCGTTAGAGGGAGAGGCACCAGGATCCGGCACAATGTAGCCACTGAGCAGGGTGGGCGATGGCGGCTCTTCTGACCACTCCAGCCCGGGGAGGGGGGCGCCTGAACCCCGTGGAGAGGCCTCCGCCCACACAGGCCCCTTTGCGTGGCCAGCAAGCCAAGAACACCCCACCGAGCTGCCCTGCCGCTGCTGCCCGCGGGGGAGCCCCTGAAGACGCCGGTCCTGCACCCCGGCCGGGGCTCGGACGCCAGCCGGCGCCTCATGACCCGCGTGGCCACCCCGCCGGCGCATCTCAGCCACGGGCAGACGTCTGACTCAGCAGGCGGTTCCGCGCGCCCCCGAAGGATCATCTAGCCCGCGTCCCAGGACAGGGGCGCCATCGGCGTCCTGTGTCGTAATGAGTCAGACGCCCCTGGAAGCGGTTCTCAAGGCGGGCCTGGCTGTCCGCGGGCGACCCCCGGCCGGCCCCCCGCTTCAAGACAGCAGGTACAGACAGCGGCCCGAAAATCACTCTCGAGCAACTGTCCAAAACCATTTAATGTTCAAGGCGTCCAGCTCTCCGTTCTTGGGACCAGCGGAGGGTGTGCTCAAACAAAACATGGTCTCGGACCTGAATCTATAAATAAGCCAGACTTTGCTGGAAGGCCCGGCCTCTGCAGCTGGGAGCGCGGTGGACGGTCCTCTAAGGCTGATGCGTTCCGAGGCTGAGAGAGCCAGAGCCTCCGAGCCCTGGGGCCCGGCCCGGCCCGTGTGCGCCGCCGTGTGGAGGCTCCCGGAACAGAGCGGAAGGAACGGCCGGGGCGCCCCAGATGCGTGTCAGACTTGCTCTGAGAGAATCCTACACACCCAGCCTGTCCCCTGGACGGCCACCAGCGCTGCACGGTGGGGACTCAGGAAGGGTGGGGGGCCGTGCGGGGCCTGAGCCGACCGGGCCCTCCCCGCCGGGCCTCCCCAGCCAGGCCTGGTGCCCCCCAGCCGCAGACCGTGGTCTCGGGCTCCCAGACGTGCGGGTAGCTCATGCATTCACTCAGTCATTTGCTTAGCAGCTGCTGATGGAATTCAGCTGGCATCCGGGCCCTGTTCTGGGTGAGAGACCCGGCAGAGGCAGACCCGTCCTCACCCACAGCAGAAGACGGGGCAGACCTGTGGCCACGTACCGTGGTGGTACGCGGCAGACAAGCGCAGGACGTGGGAGGGGACCCCCTTGCCTCCTTCCAGCCTCCCATGTGTGGTCCTGCGGAGGACCACGGGGAGGAGGAGGGGGCCCTGGTCCCCAGGAGCTATGGCGACCTTGGGAATCCATCCAGGATGAAAAGCTATTGCCACATCAGACGCAAGTGGAAGGGGCCGTGCCCAGCCTGGCCACTCACATAGCCACCCAGGGGGAATTAGCTCACTCGCCCTCTCTTCTAAAGCTGGCCTATTTCCCGGCTGCCCTCCTGGGTCTGAGGATAAACGGGGCCCTCAGGGTCCATAGGAAGAGAGGGGGTGGGGTACAGACAGGAGTACTCCTTGTAAAACAAGAAACACAGAGGCCAGAGGACAAGAATGCTTTCCCACCAGGTCCTAACTAGCCAGAAGTCACGTGCGGGGCCTGGAGCACCAGCTGGGCCGTAGCCCCCCAGGCCCCTCCGTCCATGGGATTCTCCGGGCAGGCAGACTGGAGTGGGGAGCCCTGCCCTCCGCCAGGGGATCTTCCCCGCCCAGGGACTGAACCTGGGTCTCCTGCACTGCCGACGGGCTCTTAACCGTCTGAGCTCCTAGGGAAGCCTTCACCTAATGAAATGACCACGGGGAAGGCAGGGGCGGGGAGGGCTCAGAGCCCGCGAGGCTGGGAGGTACCGGGGCACCGAGCCCGGTCCGCAGGGTCCCTCTGGGGGAGGGGCGCCGGGGGAGGGAGGAGCAGGGAGACCCGCCAGCGCCTTGGAGACGCCCTGTCCGGCTGGGAAGCAGCCCTCCCTCTGCGGTGGACGTCGTGGGTCCGCGGGACAGCTCGCACCTTGACTGAGCCCAGCGTTAAAAGTGCAGGCTTTATCCCAGCGCTTCGAATCATTGTGCTCCATTCAAGATAAATAAATAAGTGTAACTCCCAGACCCAGCCCGCGATCCGGTCCGGTCTGCCGGGGCTTCCTGCCGGCCTGTGGGCGGGGCTCCCCCTGGAGGGCCTCCTCAGGACCCCGCCCCGCTGCTGCTGCCAGGTCGACCCCCGAGGCGGGGGTCCCAGGAGAGTGCTGCGGCCACGCCCCGCGGCCTCACAGGCCAGCGCAGGGCCCTGCCCCCGCCGCACGGGCGCTCTGTTCTGATGGGGGACACGGTGCCCTGGGCACGCATGGCCGTCCTCGCGGCCCCCGCTGCCAGGACAGGGCGGCAGCCTCGGGCTTCAGGAGCCCCCACGTGGGCGAACCCCACGCCCACCACCGCGCCAGGCCTCAGCGTTACCAGTGGCGCAATGGACGTGGCGAGCCCGCCCCTGCCCGGGCAGCAAGGGGTCCGGGGTCGCCCACCTCTCCGCTCCCCCGCAGGTTTCTGGAGCCCGGCCTGGGACCCCGACACGGCCGCGATGTCCGTTCGTGACTGGAACGTCGCTTCCCAGAGAGAGCGGGTCACCCCCTCGCTAACCCCAAAGGGAGAGGGAGCCGCAGAGCCCCCGGCGGCAGCCCTCCGCCCGTGCTCACGCTGTTCCGGGCAGAGGAGCCCGACGCACCAGGGCCGGCGCCGAGTCCGGTGGGGGCCACCCGCTTCCGGCGCCCCCCAGGGACACTCAGGAACCGACTCCTTCCAGCGCCTTCTCCTGGCCAGGCGGACACGAGCTTCCCAAGCCCGTCCCAGCCTCCCGAAGCAACGCAGAGCTGGCACCTCTGAGTGGCGGACTGCGGGCAGGGTATTTCCACGGCCAGACGGGCCGCCTGGACCCGCAGTCTGCGCCCCAGGCACCCTCCTCCCTCGGGGAAGGCTGAGCCCCAGCGAGGAGCTGCTGGCCCCGGGGAGGCGAGCGGGTTTAACCTCACCCAGCCCAGGAGGGAGCTGCGCCTTCCACCACCGCAGGCCGGCCCCCCGGCTGGGAAGCAGCCCTCCCTCTGCGGTGGACGTCGTGGGTCCGCGGGACAGCTCGCACCTTGACTGAGCCCAGCGTTAAAAGTGCAGGCTTTATCCCAGCGCTTCGAATCATTGTGCTCCATTCAAGATAAATAAATAAGTGTAACTCCCAGACCCAGCCCGCGATCCGGTCCGGTCTGCCGGGGCTTCCTGCCGGCCTGTGGGCGGGGCTCCCCCTGGAGGGCCTCCTCAGGACCCCGCCCCGCTGCTGCTGCCAGGTCGACCCCCGAGGCGGGGGTCCCAGGAGAGTGCTGCGGCCACGCCCCGCGGCCTCACAGGCCAGCGCAGGGCCCTGCCCCCGCCGCACGGGCGCTCTGTTCTGATGGGGGACACGGTGCCCTGGGCACGCATGGCCGTCCTCGCGGCCCCCGCTGCCAGGACAGGGCGGCAGCCTCGGGCTTCAGGAGCCCCCACGTGGGCGAACCCCACGCCCACCACCGCGCCAGGCCTCAGCGTTACCAGTGGCGCAATGGACGTGGCGAGCCCGCCCCTGCCCGGGCAGCAAGGGGTCCGGGGTCGCCCACCTCTCCGCTCCCCCGCAGGTTTCTGGAGCCCGGCCTGGGACCCCGACACGGCCGCGATGTCCGTTCGTGACTGGAACGTCGCTTCCCAGAGAGAGCGGGTCACCCCCTCGCTAACCCCAAAGGGAGAGGGAGCCGCAGAGCCCCCGGCGGCAGCCCTCCGCCCGTGCTCACGCTGTTCCGGGCAGAGGAGCCCGACGCACCAGGGCCGGCGCCGAGTCCGGTGGGGGCCACCCGCTTCCGGCGCCCCCCAGGGACACTCAGGAACCGACTCCTTCCAGCGCCTTCTCCTGGCCAGGCGGACACGAGCTTCCCAAGCCCGTCCCAGCCTCCCGAAGCAACGCAGAGCTGGCACCTCTGAGTGGCGGACTGCGGGCAGGGTATTTCCACGGCCAGACGGGCCGCCTGGACCCGCAGTCTGCGCCCCAGGCACCCTCCTCCCTCGGGGAAGGCTGAGCCCCAGCGAGGAGCTGCTGGCCCCGGGGAGGCGAGCGGGTTTAACCTCACCCAGCCCAGGAGGGAGCTGCGCCTTCCACCACCGCAGGGCGCGCCTGCCTTTCCTCCCGGGCTTTCATTTTCACTTCGAGGGAGGCAGCGGGCCAGGCAGAGGGGGTCAAAGGGGGAACAAAGCAGAAAGGCAAGCCCTGCAGCCGACCCATACCCAGGGGTAGGCAGCACCCACTCCCTCGGTTCTGAGTCCTGGCTCCGCCCTCCCTGAGGGAAGAGCTGCGCTGATTAAACCCCTGGGAACAGCCCTGCTTTAGGGGGTCTGTCTGGAAGCCCCTCTCCAGCACTTCTCACACGTGTAGCCTCTCGCTGCCCGGATCCTGCCCCCAAACGTGCCTCTGCTCTGAACCCCGCAGCCCAAAGCTGGACCGTGGGGGCAGCCTCTGCCCCAGGACCCAGAGTCCCCGCATCCTGGTTGACCAGAGGCTGCTGGGCGTCCCAGCACTGGGGCTCCCGTTAAGCTCCACTTCCCTTCGCCTCTCTCTGTTGGATCTGGTGAGGAGTCGGGGTCCTCCCCACTCCCTCCCTCCCTCCCTCCTTGCCGAAGCTCCGATACAAACCCTGATGCTGGGAAAGACTGAGGGCAGGAGGAGAAGGGGGCAGCAGAGAATGGGAGGACTGGATGGCATCACCGACTCAACAGACAGGAGCCGAGCGAGTTCCAGGAGACGCTGAGGGGCAGGGAAGCCTGGCGTGCTGCTGATCACGGAGTCACAGAGAGTCAGGCAGGACTTAGTGACTGAGCGACTTAGTGACTGAGTCACAGCGAGGGGTCCTCCCTCCCTCCCGTCTTTCCTTGTTCCGCCCTCCCTTCCTGCCACCCTTCCTCTCTTCCCAACCTGTCTGAGCCAGGCTCAGTGTGGACTTCAGCTGTGTCCAAGGCTGAGGAGTCGACAGGAGAAAAGAAGGAAGCACGCGGCCAGCTACCTGCGGCTCTGGCACGTCCTCAGCCAGGACTCAGGTGGTCCAGGATTCGCCTGGATAAGCGAAAGTCTCTCACGTACGCAGGGCCACCCGCGAGAGGCGGCAGAGCCGGGCGCTAGAGCTGCTCACCCTCCCCACCGCTTCCGGGGCCAGAGGCTGCATCCCGCTTAAAAGTAAATGCCGAGAACTACTCCCGGGGGGAAGGCAGCCTCGAGACCCAGAGGACGGGGCCAGCCCCAGGCCAGCTGACCACCAAGGCGGGAGCGGGCAGAGGAGCCCAGCCTGGTGCCCCCTGCCCCGAACCGGGCTGCTTAGGGGCCGCAGAACGCCTGCCCCTGCCGCTGCGCTGCCCCGGCTGCCGGGGAGGGCGGGCGGGCGAGGGCTCGGGGCGCCCAGACGAGGCGGGTTACCAGACCCGCACACGCTCACGTCCCAGTCCAGCAGGTTCGCCTGCTCTGCCCAGGCTCCCCAGGCCCACACCGCCTCACGCCTGCCGCTGCGGCCCTGACCCCCAGCCAGAGCCAGTCTGCGTGCTGCCCCAGCCCTGCCAGGCGCCCTGCAGACTCCCCTCCTGGCACGACTGTGAGCCCGGCCAGTGGAGGCGCTCGCCCCTGGCCTTCCCCCGCAGCCCCGGCACCGAGGGTCCCGGGGTTTTCCCCAGGGCTGTGCCTAGAGGCGGCGGTGGGCGGTGGGCCGTCACCTGCCCCTGCCCTTCCCCACCCACCCCTCCACGCCCTGCCAGGATGCCCCAGGGCCAAGGTCAGTCTTTTTTTTTTCCTTAAATATATTTTTTAAATATTTTATTAATTAATCAATTTATTTATTTTTGGCTATTCTGGGTTTTCACTGCTGCCACAGGCTCTTCTCTAGTTGCAGGGAGTGGGGGCTCCTCTCTAGTGGAGGTGAGCAGGCTTCCTGTTGCGGTGACGTCTCTTGTTGTGGAACTCGGGCTCCAGGGCACACGGGCTCCATAGCTGCTGCTGCGAGGCTCTGGAGCACAGGCTCCATCGCTGTGACTCACGAGCTTAGCTGCTCCGGAGCACGTGGGATCTCCCCATATCAGGTATCGAACCCATGTCTCCTGCACTGGCAGGCGAGCTCTTCACCACTGAGCCACCAGGAAGCCCGAGGCCAGTCTTGCGCTTGCTCTGGGTGATGTCGGCCCCCAGGTGGGATGCACTTTCCCTGGTGTTAAGCTGTCCTTGCGCTGGGAAGCCTGCCCCAAGTGGTTCTGACCCTCTAGTGGACCCCTAGCTGGGTGCACCCCTTGTGTTTAAGCCTATTTTGGTGAGTGGAGCCCCAGTTTCTGCATTGGAAAACGGGTACAACAACAATTCTGACTTCTGGGGCTGCTGTGAGGACCGAGTCACCCACCTTGGCCTCACACTAACCTGGGGGGTGTGGTCAGAGGAGGGCCGAGGGCCCGGCTGCCGCAAAGCCACAGCCGCACCGGCCTCTGGCCATCTGGCGGGGAGGGCACTCAGGGCCTCGTCTTGTTGAGAAGACCGGGCGGCAGAGGAATTCCAGAGTCTGAGTTGCCCCTGCCCCCTGAAGCCTGGCACCGCAGGGCCACAGTGACTGCGGGCCGCCGCTCTCTACGCGGTGATTCCAAACCCTGGCCGTCAACTCCCGCCTGCAAACTTCACCTCCTGGGGATCCTGTCTCCCCCGGCCCTCCCCAGGCAAGGAGAAGATGGCGGGCTTGTCACTCCGGCTGGCCTGAACACCTCGTCCTCCCAGGCGCAGCCCCCAACCTGGGAGGGCACGTGTCCCCTCACCCAAGTGCTCACTGCCCGCCCAGCCCACCTGCCAGCTTCCCGGCCCGCGCTTCCGTTCCCCGCCTCGTCTCCTGAGGGCACGCGCCGAGACCGAGGAAGCGAAGCCTCCCGGGGGGCCGCGCCCCCGCGGAGGGGTCCAGGAGGGCACCCAGCACAGCTGCTGACCTCACAGCCAGCCCGCGCCGCCTCCTCCGCGCAGCCCGCCCCCGTCCCGGCCCCGGCGCTCCCCTCCCAGGGTCCCTCGCCGCCCAGCTCTGGGCTCTGCCTTCCTCCGGTGTCGGCAGAGAGCGCCGCCCGTCCAGGGTGAGCTGCTGGAGAATCCGCGGCCAGCCGCGGCGACAGCTTTGGATCTCAAGCCCTCTGAGGGGTGCGCACGGCTTTTCGAGAGAAGCCCCGCAAAGCGCTTGCGCCCCGTCCAGGTACCCGGATTAGCGCCTGGGAGACTAGGCTTGGCCGGTGCGCCCCGCCCGCGGTCACCCCGCAAATGCAGGCGCCTTCGAAAGGCAGACGGCGGGCTGCCCCGAATTCGGAGGCCTGCATGGGACGTCGGGCGGAGCAGGCGCTCGCGGGCCTCCCGCCGCCCTGGCCCTGGGCCTCTTGCGGGTCGGGGGCGGTGGAGGGTCCATCTGGAGGCTATGAGCTCCCCCGATCCCCTGCGGGGGCATCTCTCCGGACTTCCGCCGTCTCCGGCTCTGCCCTGCAGCCTCAGCTCACTTTAAGCCGGCCAAAGCACCTCTTTCCGCGTGGTCTGGGTTTCTTGCCCAGTGCCCCTGGGCTTGGGTATGATCTTCCCGGAGAGGACACCGCTGGCCGCGCCCCCAACTCCCCAGGCTGCGGGCGGGGTGGGGGGCGGACAGCGGGCTGCCTGGGGCCAGCGAGCAAAGACCTGCCCCCAGTTCCGTGGGAAATGCCTGCGTCCATCTGAGCAGATCCTAAGCCAGGGAAGCCCGCCCCTTACTGATGGGGCGCGTTGCCAAGACGTGGGCCGGTGACCCCCTGCAGTCCCGCGCTGCGGCGCTCCTGAGGGACAGTGTCGGAAGCCCCCGGCCCCACATGCCACCCAGTGGAAGGCCTGGAAGAGGGGACGCCGGCCGAGCGAGTGGCCGCGGCAGTGGGCGCCGGGGGGAGGTCAGCTCTAAGCGCCGAGGAGGAAGGCTCCCGCGCCCGCTCCCGGAGCCCCCCTCTGCAGGGCCGCTGGGTTTGAGGCCCTCCCGGTTCCTGGAAGTCCTGCCCCTGGCGCCTGCTACCGCCCCAGCTCTGGAGGACCCGCTCCTCCCAGCGAGGCCCCCGCGGCCCCGAGAGTCCCGGCCCTGAGCTTTGGGGGACTTCCAGAGCAGGGGTTCCCTCCCGAGAACGGAGCTCCCCAGCATCTCCAGCCGTTCAAGTCGGGGCGCAGGGTCAAGCCGCTGTCGACGCGGGCATTAGCGAGCGCTCTCGCCCTCCCCGACCCTCCCACCCCGCGGCCTCTGCCAGGAGCCGCCTTGGGGCTCCCCTTCCGCACCAGGAAGCACGGCCGCCCGAGGGGAGGTAACCGTGCAGGCCATGGCCCAGCTCAGCTTCCCCAGGACCACGGGGCGTCATGTCCTCTCTAAAACGAGCCCCGAGCCCCTCTCCCGCGATCGCAGCCGGTGCTCCCCGACAGAACCGGGGCGCGCTGGACGCATCGCCAAGGAGCCCCCAGCCCCAGGCGGTGGGGAGCCCGGGTCACCCCGACGCCGGCAATCTGCACGAACCCGCGGAGCCTGCGCTGCCCTCGCCCAACGCCCAACGCGCTGCCCGCTCGGGGCGAACGCCTTCCGACGAGAGCCCCCCAAGCCCAGCTTCTGCCGTTGGGTCACGGCTGCCAGTTCCCCAAATAAAGCCACCGCCTCCCAGACCCGCGGCCCCGCAGAGTCTCTGCGCCGCCTCGGCTAGCGGGCCCTGGGCCCCTTCCGGCCTGGCCCGCATCCTGCAGCCGGCGCTGCCTCGGCCCTCAACCCGCCTCGGGGCCGGGTGGTCCCGCTCTTACCGCTGCCAGGCTGCGGGCGGGGTGGGGGGCGGACAGCGGGCTGCCTGGGGCCAGCGAGCAAAGACCTGCCCCCAGTTCCGTGGGAAATGCCTGCGTCCATCTGAGCAGATCCTAAGCCAGGGAAGCCCGCCCCTTACTGATGGGGCGCGTTGCCAAGACGTGGGCCGGTGACCCCCTGCAGTCCCGCGCTGCGGCGCTCCTGAGGGACAGTGTCGGAAGCCCCCGGCCCCACATGCCACCCAGTGGAAGGCCTGGAAGAGGGGACGCCGGCCGAGCGAGTGGCCGCGGCAGTGGGCGCCGGGGGGAGGTCAGCTCTAAGCGCCGAGGAGGAAGGCTCCCGCGCCCGCTCCCGGAGCCCCCCTCTGCAGGGCCGCTGGGTTTGAGGCCCTCCCGGTTCCTGGAAGTCCTGCCCCTGGCGCCTGCTACCGCCCCAGCTCTGGAGGACCCGCTCCTCCCAGCGAGGCCCCCGCGGCCCCGAGAGTCCCGGCCCTGAGCTTTGGGGGACTTCCAGAGCAGGGGTTCCCTCCCGAGAACGGAGCTCCCCAGCATCTCCAGCCGTTCAAGTCGGGGCGCAGGGTCAAGCCGCTGTCGACGCGGGCATTAGCGAGCGCTCTCGCCCTCCCCGACCCTCCCACCCCGCGGCCTCTGCCAGGAGCCGCCTTGGGGCTCCCCTTCCGCACCAGGAAGCACGGCCGCCCGAGGGGAGGTAACCGTGCAGGCCATGGCCCAGCTCAGCTTCCCCAGGACCACGGGGCGTCATGTCCTCTCTAAAACGAGCCCCGAGCCCCTCTCCCGCGATCGCAGCCGGTGCTCCCCGACAGAACCGGGGCGCGCTGGACGCATCGCCAAGGAGCCCCCAGCCCCAGGCGGTGGGGAGCCCGGGTCACCCCGACGCCGGCAATCTGCACGAACCCGCGGAGCCTGCGCTGCCCTCGCCCAACGCCCAACGCGCTGCCCGCTCGGGGCGAACGCCTTCCGACGAGAGCCCCCCAAGCCCAGCTTCTGCCGTTGGGTCACGGCTGCCAGTTCCCCAAATAAAGCCACCGCCTCCCAGACCCGCGGCCCCGCAGAGTCTCTGCGCCGCCTCGGCTAGCGGGCCCTGGGCCCCTTCCGGCCTGGCCCGCATCCTGCAGCCGGCGCTGCCTCGGCCCTCAACCCGCCTCGGGGCCGGGTGGTCCCGCTCTTACCGCTGCCAGCCCGGCCCGGTGCTCCTGCCGCTCCGAGCTCCCCTCTCTGCGCTCATCGCCCGGGGACCGGGACCCAGGGGCAGGTGGCTGGTGGGGGACCTGGGACTGGACGTGCTTCTGTCCTGTCGGATTACCTCCCCTCCCCCACCAGACCCCAGCGGGGGGCACCAACTCGCCCGAAAGCGGGAGCGCTGGGCCTCCGCCACCAGCACCGCCCCCTCGCCCCTGTGTCTGCTTGTTTAACCTTCCCGCCAAGCGCTGACCCCGCACCCCGCCAGGGTCTGCCGGGGGTCAGTCGGCCTGGGGCCGTCCCCGGTGAGTGACAGGCCGCCGCTGGTCCATCCCGGCCCCGCCTCTGCAGCCCCAGGCCCCGGGCACCTGCAGCAGAGGGGCAGCGCTCCCCTTGGACCTCTCGCTGGGAACCCAGTCGCCATCCCCCGCCCCCGGAGCCCTGGCCAGCTCGGGGTCCAGCCTGCTTGCTCGGAAGCCCCCCCCCCCGGTGACCTCAGAGTGCGGAGGGCTCCTCGGGCGGGGCCTGGCCGCCTGGGGCTCAGGGCAGATTCGAGCTGGGCCCCAGGCCTTGGGGACTCAAGCTGGGTGTTCACCAGGGCCTAAGGTGTCCCCCCCAAAGTGCTGTGTTACCATGTTTTTCAAATGAAAGCCCAATGATTGCATTAAATTTAGGTCCACCAGAGTCCATCAGCAAATCAGTAGACATGAGTCTGAGCAAATCTGAGAGACAGGGGAGGACGGGCGGCCTGGCGTGCCCAGGGCCGCAAAGAGCCAGACACGACCCAGGTACCAAATGACGACAGATCCCAGCCACGCCCGCGCGTCTCTGGGTGTGCGGCTCCCACGCGCGGACTGCTGCCCTCTGATGAGCGGGAGGACCAGTGGCCTCCAGGTGTGCCGGCAGCACCAAGACCTCGTCCCCGGGGCAGTCCGTGCTCAGCCCTGTACTGATTTTCCCGTTAGAGCCTCGAAGTACTGTCCCATCCTTTCAGGAGACCGGGAAATGGAGGCCCAGGGAAGCTGGGCAACTCACCCCAACTCCTCTGGTGGACGCTGGGCTGTGGCCCTCGCTGCCTGGTCCACACCAGTGAGTGGGGGCCGCTGGGCTGCCTGCAGTCTGGACGTCCTAGATCCGAGGGGGCCCCATGGGGCTCAGGAAGCTGAGGGACCCAGGGCAGGGTTTCTGGAGACCCACGGCCGGGCTCCTTTCCCGGCCTGGCTAGCGGCCTCCATTTCTTCTCCTTACAGACAAGCCTGCCTCAAAGGCGGCAGCCACCCTGGCGGCAGCTGAGACATGGCCCCCAGCTCGCCCCGGCCCCCGGCTGTGCCTGCACCCAGAGGTGCTCCTCATCCCCAGCCTGGGGCTGGAACCCCAGCTCCTCAGGGGAGGCCTGGCCCAGGCGTCCTCCCTCTGGGGCCTCAGTTTCCCTCGGTGTGTCCACTTATGGGCCAGTGCTCTGGAGTGCATGCACGGGAGCCGGAGCTCTGCAATGAGAGAGGCCACCGCGATGGGAGGCCCACATAGGCCAAAGAATAAAGAGAGATGAAAATAAATGGATAAAAAAATCAATCGAGGAGGCCCAAATAAATGGAAATATGTCTGGGAAAAACAAATCAGCCCAGCCCCCAGTTTTTCAGCACACGCCAAGCTCTGGTTACGTTGGTGTCAGGACCCGGGCGGGAAAGACCTGGCAGAGATCCTCAGAGGTCAGGCCTCAGAGGTCACCCCCAGCAACCCTGGTTCCTCAGGAGATCAGACCCCATCCCGGGTGAAAGCGGTGCCACGGGGAAACTGGAGGGTTTAAACTACCCCCCTCCCCCAGGGAGTTTGCTGTTTTTCAAATGAACACTGTCAGGGATAGTTTGCCCGGAAATGGCTCAGGGGTTTGGAATCTCAGGCAGCGATTTCCAAGTAGCTCAATATTCTCTGCAAAGAGCAATGCATATGACCATCCAAAAGCGCCTTCCTTCTTTCCCTCCTTCCTTCCTTTTTCTTTCTCTCAGCGACCCTCTCAGCTGCTGAGGGCGCGCCAAGCCCCGGTCTAGTCTCTAAATGGTGAGCGAGCACTGGGGGCCTCCCGACGAGGAGCTCAGGGCCTCGGGACCACTGGTTCACCTCTGCTGGCCTGAGAGGCATCTCGTTCCCTGTCTTCCTTTTACTTTATTTTATTTTTTTTAAAGATTTATTTATGTATTTATGTATTTATTTATTTATTTTGGCGGCTGTGGGGTGGGGAGGCAGGGGAGCAGGCGGGCCACTTCTGTTGGTCTTTCATTTGTCCATTTTCATCCATCTTTGTTCTTTGGCCCGTGTGGGCCTCCCATCGCGGTGGCCTCTGTTGTCGCAGAGCGCCGGCTCTGGATGCATGCGCTCCAGAGCTCCGGCTCAATAATTGGACACATGGGTCCAGCCGCTCTGCGGCACGTGGGATCTTCCCAGGCCAGGGATCGAACCGGCGCCCCTTGCACTGCAAGGCAGTGTCCTTACCCACTGGACCACCAGGGAAGCCCCTGTCTTCCTTTTAGAAACCAGGGAGGCGAAGCGATTGGCCCAAGGTCGCCCAGCAGGTGCGTAGGTTCCGTAAGTGGACACCAAGGCCTCCCCACCAGTGCCTGCTCCCCAGACGCCCTCGCAAGCCTCCCCTCCTCCCCTCGGCGCCCGGCAGGGCCACAGCCAGGCCACCACGCTGACCCAGCCTCTGGACCCTGGCCTCCCCTTCTTCCCTCTCCACCCTAGGAAGTCAACTCATGGTTAAAAAATGTCCAATAAAATAAAAATATCCGTGAGAGTGTCCTCTGTGCCTGGAGGTTCTCCAGCCTCGCCCTTGCTCTGTCCCCTTGTGGCCTTTGTCCGTGTCACCTGCCCGTAGCCTGAAGGCCGACCAGCTCTGCGCCGGACCCCGGGGCTCAGCCAGGCCCGTGGGCTGTCTTCCCTGCAGACTGACCGGGTGGGGGGAGCGCATTCGCCGCAGAAGGGATGACGAGTGGGAGGGGGCCAGGCGACGTTCAGGGCGCTCAGGAGCGGGCGGCCGCAGGAAGGCGTTGGGACCACCGGGGGCAGGCGGCTGACTGGCCGAGGAAGGAAGGCACTGGAACCAAAGACAGCTTGACAGAAGCATGCCGCCCCTCGAGACATCATCACCCACCGTGGTTTTAATTAGAGTCTGGCTCTTCCCGCGCCGCTTTGGAGCTAAAAGTGCTTTGGTTTACATCTGCGGATCAAACTAGGGAGGAAACCCTGAACACATAAAGTCCACATTGCTGTCAGAGCACGTTTTTTGGCCCTCGGTTATAATGTGTGTCCAAAGTTAACAGCAGTAAATCTCTCCTGTCTGGAAACGTGTTGATGATCTTTAGGAGAAAGTATCTCTGGATGGAGACCAAGCTGATTCCCGAAAGTTCGGGCTCATAGAGCAGTTTCACGCTCACATCTTTTCCCGAGACGAAACTGGCACGTTGCGAGCGCCGGCTCTGGATGCATGCGCTCCAGAGCTCCGGCTCAATAATTGGACACATGGGTCCAGCCGCTCTGCGGCACGTGGGATCTTCCCAGGCCAGGGATCGAACCGGCGCCCCTTGCACTGCAAGGCAGTGTCCTTACCCACTGGACCACCAGGGAAGCCCCTGTCTTCCTTTTAGAAACCAGGGAGGCGAAGCGATTGGCCCAAGGTCGCCCAGCAGGTGCGTAGGTTCCGTAAGTGGACACCAAGGCCTCCCCACCAGTGCCTGCTCCCCAGACGCCCTCGCAAGCCTCCCCTCCTCCCCTCGGCGCCCGGCAGGGCCACAGCCAGGCCACCACGCTGACCCAGCCTCTGGACCCTGGCCTCCCCTTCTTCCCTCTCCACCCTAGGAAGTCAACTCATGGTTAAAAAATGTCCAATAAAATAAAAATATCCGTGAGAGTGTCCTCTGTGCCTGGAGGTTCTCCAGCCTCGCCCTTGCTCTGTCCCCTTGTGGCCTTTGTCCGTGTCACCTGCCCGTAGCCTGAAGGCCGACCAGCTCTGCGCCGGACCCCGGGGCTCAGCCAGGCCCGTGGGCTGTCTTCCCTGCAGACTGACCGGGTGGGGGGAGCGCATTCGCCGCAGAAGGGATGACGAGTGGGAGGGGGCCAGGCGACGTTCAGGGCGCTCAGGAGCGGGCGGCCGCAGGAAGGCGTTGGGACCACCGGGGGCAGGCGGCTGACTGGCCGAGGAAGGAAGGCACTGGAACCAAAGACAGCTTGACAGAAGCATGCCGCCCCTCGAGACATCATCACCCACCGTGGTTTTAATTAGAGTCTGGCTCTTCCCGCGCCGCTTTGGAGCTAAAAGTGCTTTGGTTTACATCTGCGGATCAAACTAGGGAGGAAACCCTGAACACATAAAGTCCACATTGCTGTCAGAGCACGTTTTTTGGCCCTCGGTTATAATGTGTGTCCAAAGTTAACAGCAGTAAATCTCTCCTGTCTGGAAACGTGTTGATGATCTTTAGGAGAAAGTATCTCTGGATGGAGACGAAGCTGATTCCCGCGAAAGTTCGGGCTCATAGAGCAGTTTCACGCTCACATCTTTTCCCAGAGAAACCACAGGGGGACATCTGGCACTGTTAATCATCGCGTGTTATGTTTTAAGAATGTGCTCCCCACTCCCAGAGCCTCTCGGCTAAGGAGATCCCATCAAGCTAGCGCCTGGAAGCTGCGGGTGTCTTTCTCATCTTGGGTCCTTGCAATCCGGGGCTCCAGGGCGTAGTGCTTCGCTTCCCCGCAGTCATTCCTCAATTACCGAGCCCACTTGACAGGTGGGAAGACCGAGCCTGAGGCAGAGTGGCCAGTGGACCCAGGAACGGCACCCTCCGTCTTGACTTAATTTCCTAAACCAGTGCTGAGGGCTTCCTGTCTTTGCTGGAAGGGGGCCCCGCTCTGCCGGGGCTGCTGGGCTGCTGTCCAGGCTGGCCAGACCAGCAGACCCCGGGTCCAGAGCTGGAGTCTCATCTCCGTGAAGTCAGCTGCCGTGAAGGGGTCGGTGTCCAGCCTTTCTGAACCTCGCCGTTTCTTCCTGGAAGTCTTGCCCTGTCCACGCTCGTTCGGGACGAGGGGGAGGTGGCAAGGGGGTCCAGTCCGACTGTCGCACCTTTGTCCTCTCCGTTTGCCCCCGGAGGAGCCTTGGGCTGGAGGTCGGGGCGCCTGGCCCCCCACCTCTCCCCGCAGCCCCCTGGTCGGCCTCTGCGGCACAGCCTCAAACAGACTCATCCTCCAAGGGAAAGAGCCGTCTGCGAAGATGCCGGCCGAACGTGCGTCCAGCCTACGAGGCCCGCCCGGGTCCAGTCCTGGGCAGGTGGACAGAGGTCTCCGACAGGAGGACCCGAGCGGCCTCGCTCCTCCGATGCCAGGTGCCGGCGGGTCGAGGGACCCCCGCGAGACTCAAGGCCGAACCCGATTCACCCCAAACTCTGAGCGGCCCCCCGGACACCCCAAACCTCACTTTGAGGAGCCTCGTCCTGCAGGGCTCCTCGGAAGAAGGATCTGGGAGCTGCAGGACGCGGGTCCCCACCTTCCCCGCCCCACAGGGCACCTGTGGCATGTCGGCTGAGCCAGTGTCCCTGCGCACAGGGAGCCCCCGTCCTGAGCTCTCTGGGGTCCACGCAGGGGACAGAAACCACCCCGGCTGTTGACAGAGTTTCATACAGAGAACAGCTCACCAGGTGTCAGAGAAGTGAAAGGGCAAAGGGGAGCCCCAGACACCAAGAGGAGAGCGGCTGCGCCCCCAGGGCTGGGAGAACCGGGGCGGGGAGTAAGGTCTCACTCACAGGTGCCGGGGGTTCGGAGCTGGACCTGTCTCTTTTAGGGGCACCAGCGAACCCCAGAGGAGTGCAGAGGGACCAGCTCCTGACTGCTGCTGAGCCTGAGGCCCACTGAGAAGTCCTCTCCACGGCGAAGGCTCCCCTCCCCCCGCTGCTTCAGAGCCCTGCCCGCGCCTCTGCCATGCCGTCCATCCACCCATCCACCCGTCGTCCAGCCGTCCGTCCACCCAGCCAGCCAGCCGCTCACCCACTCACCCTTTCATCCATCCATCAGTCCATCATCCATCCATCTGTCCTTCCGACTATCTGCCCATCCATCCATCCATCATCCATCCATCTGTCCATCCTTCCTTCCTTCCTTCCTCCCTCCGGGCCTCGGCTCACACAGTAGCCTCCACTCCACGCTTACCGGGCAGTCTGCCCAGTGCCCACGGCTGCCGGCATGAACGGGGAGCCGGTTAGGCAGGCGCCTTAGAACCCGACGCGGCGGCCGGGCCGGATCCCGGTGGCTGGCGGTGCGGGAGCCCAGCGCCGTCTCCCCTCCCCGCCTCCCAGCATAATCGGTCAGCCTCTGTGGGGTTTCTGTGAAATGGGTTGATGACGCCAGCCCTCCTGGCTGCTAGGGACCCCGGGGTGGGGGGTGGGCAGTGGCTGGTCCCGGGGCCCAGCAGGAGGCCTCCGGTGTCTGCACCCCGCACGCTCAGCCTCGCCCCACCCTGGGCTGGCGCCGGTGTGCAGGCGGGGCTTCCGGGAGGCGCGTGGTGAGCGCTGCTGCGGGGAAGGGAGGACGGGAGGGCGTGCCACCCAGCGGCCAGTCTTCTGGGGCCTGGACGTCTCTGACGCCCCACGTTTCTGTCTCAACCTCAAAAGACATCGAGTCTTCCTGGGTCTGTCTGCAGCTCTTTTGGCCGTAATGCCCGTCCCATCCCAGGGGCTGCCCGAGGGCCTCCCCTCTCTGCCGGGCAGCGGTCTGGGCCATTCAGTAACCAATGGCCCGGAGCCACCGCCCTGCTGCCTGAGGGCCTCAGGGTCAGCGGGGAGCAGAGCCCAGTCACGGAGCCCGAGGGGCCAGGCGAGGCATGGCCGCCTCACAGAGCTGGACTGGCCTCAGGCCAGCGCCCCACTCCCCTCGGTGACCTCGCGGCCGAGCCAAGGGCGGCTGGAAGGTTCTGCGGGAGGGAAGGGCTGTCCGCTGAACTCAGCTCCAGCTTCTTTCCCAAAGGCCCGGCGGGGGCTGCTGATGGATGGCTAGGTAATCTGTCCTGAATGGAGCGGAGGGGACCCAGTGGGCCGTGAAGAGGCCCTTTCCGACGCCCCCTCTCTACCCTCCCCGGAGTTTGCTTTACAAATTAGAGAAGGGCACGGGGTCACACCCGAGAAGCCAGCTCAGGGTCAGAGCAGCCCATGGGAGCCGGACGCGGGCTCGGTCTCCAGGAGGGTGACCTGGGCGGGCGGGCCCAGCCCCCGCAGGAGGACGGGAGGAAGGGCAGCGACGCATGGGGCGGGGCCCGGGGTGCGACCCGGGTGGGGTGGGCCTGAGCCAGGGTCCAGAGAGGAGGGCTGGAGAGCACAGCAAGGCCAGGCGTCCTCTCCCTCCTAAAGACGGGAGGCTGTAAGTGCCAGGACTTTGATGCAGGTTCTCAAACGGGGCGGAAACCCCGCCAACCCCGCACACCCCTGCACTCAGCCCTCGGCCCCTTTGCCTGGTGACGCTGCCTTCCACCCGTGGGAGACGAGCTCTCTCCCCGAATCTGGCCTAGTGACCTGCTTTGACTAACAGGCTAAGGGGCATGTGGGGCTCTGGCCCTCCTGGACCCTGAGACCACCACGTGCAGCCCCGTGGTGGAGGAGACGCAAGGCGCGCCTGGCCCGCGCCGGGGGACGGCCCCAGCGAGCCCACGAACCGTGAGTAACCGCGACCACAGCCTCGTGGCGCCGGGGCCGGGGCGGCGCTCCTGCGGCCACGGGAGCCGGACAGATCCTGCCTCTTGGTCCTGAAGACCACGGGGAGGGGGCTTCCTCCTGTTTCCCGGGGGCTCGAGCGGCTCTTTGGGCGGAAGAGAAACGTCCCGGGCGGAATTGTGTCCCCCCCAGTTCACGGTGAGGTCCCAACCCCGTATCTCAGAAGTGACCTTCTTGGGAAGCAGGGTGCTCACAGAGGTAACCAGTTACTAATAACACGAGGTGCTGCTGGAGCGGGGCCCCTTCCCGGCGTGTCTGGCGTCCTTTGACACTGTGGACTGTGGCCCGCCGGGCTCCTCTGTCCACGGTGCTTCCCGGGCGAGCATACCGGAGTGGGCTGCCGTTCCCTTCTGCAGGGGGTCCTCCCGACCCAGAGGCTGAGCCCGCATCGCCTGCGTCGGCAGGTGGGGTCCTTACCACGGAGCCCCCTGGGAAAGTCCTGGCGTCCTCATCAAACGGCAGAATCGGGGCTCAGAGGTGCACCCCGGAGAGGCCCGGCATGACGCGGCATAGCCGAGGACCCCAGGCGAGGGCGCTGCCTTCCTCCTGGGCTTTCATTTTCACTTGGGGGGCCGCGGGGGGGAATGCCAGGACGCCTCCAGGAGGGTGACCTGGGCGGGCCCAGCCCCCGCAGGAGGACGGGAGGAAGGGCAGCGACGCATGGGGCGGGGCCCGGGGTGCGACCCGGGTGGGGTGGGCCTGAGCCAGGGTCCAGAGAGGAGGGCTGGAGAGCACAGCAAGGCCAGGCGTCCTCTCCCTCCTAAAGACGGGAGGCTGTAAGTGCCAGGACTTTGATGCAGGTTCTCAAACGGGGCGGAAACCCCGCCAACCCCGCACACCCCTGCACTCAGCCCTCGGCCCCTTTGCCTGGTGACGCTGCCTTCCACCCGTGGGAGACGAGCTCTCTCCCCGAATCTGGCCTAGTGACCTGCTTTGACTAACAGGCTAAGGGGCATGTGGGGCTCTGGCCCTCCTGGACCCTGAGACCACCACGTGCAGCCCCGTGGTGGAGGAGACGCAAGGCGCGCCTGGCCCGCGCCGGGGGACGGCCCCAGCGAGCCCACGAACCGTGAGTAACCGCGACCACAGCCTCGTGGCGCCGGGGCCGGGGCGGCGCTCCTGCGGCCACGGGAGCCGGACAGATCCTGCCTCTTGGTCCTGAAGACCACGGGGAGGGGGCTTCCTCCTGTTTCCCGGGGGCTCGAGCGGCTCTTTGGGCGGAAGAGAAACGTCCCGGGCGGAATTGTGTCCCCCCCAGTTCACGGTGAGGTCCCAACCCCGTATCTCAGAAGTGACCTTCTTGGGAAGCAGGGTGCTCACAGAGGTAACCAGTTACTAATAACACGAGGTGCTGCTGGAGCGGGGCCCCTTCCCGGCGTGTCTGGCGTCCTTTGACACTGTGGACTGTGGCCCGCCGGGCTCCTCTGTCCACGGTGCTTCCCGGGCGAGCATACCGGAGTGGGCTGCCGTTCCCTTCTGCAGGGGGTCCTCCCGACCCAGAGGCTGAGCCCGCATCGCCTGCGTCGGCAGGTGGGGTCCTTACCACGGAGCCCCCTGGGAAAGTCCTGGCGTCCTCATCAAACGGCAGAATCGGGGCTCAGAGGTGCACCCCGGAGAGGCCCGGCATGACGCGGCATAGCCGAGGACCCCAGGGGCCGCCCGCAGGGCGCACCTGCCTTTCCTCCTGGGCTTTCATTTTCACTTCGAGGGAGGTAGCTGGCCAGGCAGAGGGGGCCTGGAGATCCCCCCTCACGGCCTCAGAAGGGACCAGCGTCAGATTTCTGCTGTTATCCTGCTGTTACCTCCGTGCTGGACGACGGGCGTGGGAAGATAAAGGTGACCGTATTTTCAGCTTCCGGCTTCCTAGCATGCGGCGGGGCGTGCCCTGCATCTTTAAGTCAGGCGAGGACCTGCCTTCCTGAGACACCAGCTCACGGCAGAGCCTCGATCCTGGGGGTCGGCGCAGAGGTGCTCGGAAAGGCATCGCCCACTTAGGTACGTGCTGACGCTTTCACCTGCAAGGCGGCCCCTAGGGAGAGCAGAGTCCACGCCGGAGGTGCGGGGCGGCTACAGACAGCCCGGCACACAAGGCTGTCCCTTGCAGGAGAGGACTGGCTGAGGCTTCTCGCGCGTCTTCACGTCTCTGGCAGGAAGGCCACAGGGGCGGTGCTTCTGGACCGTCATTGCGTCTGACCTCCGCCACTGGTGACGCGAACGCTGGCCGCGTGGTTCGCGTGAGGTCTGCCAGGGCTCTCCTCTGCGGAGCAACTCCTCTTCCTTGTGAAATCAGGAAGGATTTTGTAAGAGGTACACGGAGGCTTTGCAAATGCCCCATGCTTCGTCTGGCTGGCAATTAACCACCCGTTCCGTTCTGAAAAGAGCTTTCCGGTAGCTCAGCAGTCAAGCATCGGCCTGAGAAGCGGGAGGCGCAGGCTTGGTCCCTGACTCGGAAGGAATCCCCCGGAGGAGGCCGTGGCAGCCCCCTCCACGGTCCTGCCAGGAGAATCCCGCGGACGGAGGGGCCCGGCGGGCGACAGCCCACGGGGTCGCGAGAGTCAGACAGAGCCGAGCGACTGAAGCACCCCCGCGCTCTCACACGCGGGCCGTGGATCTTCCGTGGCTCGGGAGGCTCCGTCCGTCACTCACGCGGCTCGCAGTGCTGCTCAGCGCGTGGCACACGGGGCGCTTATCCCCCGGGCCGTGGCCCCGCTCCCACCCCGGAGCTGAGCTGTTCAGAGCGAGAAGAGCCGGCGGCCTCAAGGCTCTGTGCCGTCGACTTCAGCCCGTCCCGGAGCAGGACGGGAAGGGGGGATGCCTTCCTCCTGGGCTTTCATTTTCACTTCGAGGGAGGTAGCTGGCCAGGCAGAGGGGGCCTGGAGATCCCCCCTCACGGCCTCAGAAGGGACCAGCGTCAGATTTCTGCTGTTATCCTGCTGTTACCTCCGTGCTGGACGACGGGCGTGGGAAGATAAAGGTGACCGTATTTTCAGCTTCCGGCTTCCTAGCATGCGGCGGGGCGTGCCCTGCATCTTTAAGTCAGGCGAGGACCTGCCTTCCTGAGACACCAGCTCACGGCAGAGCCTCGATCCTGGGGGTCGGCGCAGAGGTGCTCGGAAAGGCATCGCCCACTTAGGTACGTGCTGACGCTTTCACCTGCAAGGCGGCCCCTAGGGAGAGCAGAGTCCACGCCGGAGGTGCGGGGCGGCTACAGACAGCCCGGCACACAAGGCTGTCCCTTGCAGGAGAGGACTGGCTGAGGCTTCTCGCGCGTCTTCACGTCTCTGGCAGGAAGGCCACAGGGGCGGTGCTTCTGGACCGTCATTGCGTCTGACCTCCGCCACTGGTGACGCGAACGCTGGCCGCGTGGTTCGCGTGAGGTCTGCCAGGGCTCTCCTCTGCGGAGCAACTCCTCTTCCTTGTGAAATCAGGAAGGATTTTGTAAGAGGTACACGGAGGCTTTGCAAATGCCCCATGCTTCGTCTGGCTGGCAATTAACCACCCGTTCCGTTCTGAAAAGAGCTTTCCGGTAGCTCAGCAGTCAAGCATCGGCCTGAGAAGCGGGAGGCGCAGGCTTGGTCCCTGACTCGGAAGGAATCCCCCGGAGGAGGCCGTGGCAGCCCCCTCCACGGTCCTGCCAGGAGAATCCCGCGGACGGAGGGGCCCGGCGGGCGACAGCCCACGGGGTCGCGAGAGTCAGACAGAGCCGAGCGACTGAAGCACCCCCGCGCTCTCACACGCGGGCCGTGGATCTTCCGTGGCTCGGGAGGCTCCGTCCGTCACTCACGCGGCTCGCAGTGCTGCTCAGCGCGTGGCACACGGGGCGCTTATCCCCCGGGCCGTGGCCCCGCTCCCACCCCGGAGCTGAGCTGTTCAGAGCGAAAGGGAAGAGCCGGCGGCCTCAAGGCTCTGTGCCGTCGACTTCAGCCCGTCAGAGCCAGCCCCGGCCAGCAGGGCTTCCCAGCGGGGAGTGGACGGGGGCCCGCCAGTCCGCGGGGAAGCCAGCAAGGTCCTCGGACCGTGCGGCCCCAGCCTGCAGCCAGGAGAGCGAGAGGGCGGGGACGGGGTCGCGCACTTTGGGGCTCGTGGCTCCTGAGGAGCCCGCAGCGGGTCCGGAGCGACAGCAGCGCCGGCCCCCACGCGGGGGCTTCCCACGGAGGCCCTCCGGGCAGAGGCGGGGCCGGGGCCGGGCGCCGCTGAGCTGCCCTGTTTCTGGAGGAGAGGCTCCCGGTCCACAGCCGACCACGCCCGGCGTGCGGTCCAGCGGCGTGTGCGGCGCTCGGCGCTGGGCTTCTCCGCCTCCGTCGGTCCCAGCCTCCGAAGGAAGCCCGCGCCCGTCGGCAGGCCCGCGCCCCCGCCCCGGCAGCCGCTCACCCACCTCCTGCCTCTGCGGACTCGTCCACTCGGGACGCTTCGCGCGAACGGACTCTGACGGCGTGGGGCCGTTCACAAGGGGCCTCTTTCCCTGGCGTCCTGTTTCCGAGTTGCATCCGTGTGGCGGCGAGAACCAGCCCTTTGTTCGTCCTTAAGGCTCCATGACGCTCCACAGGCGTGGTCCACGGGTACGTCCCGCTTGATCTATACTCTCGTCTGGTTTCCCCACAGTTTAGTGAGGCGCGGCTCACGGGTAGAATCGCACATGTTTAAAGTGTCCAGCGTGATGAGCTGACCTGTGAACGTTGTGAAATGATCCCCACAACCCAGCTTTCCAACACCAAAGCTCACTTCACACAGTTGCCTTTCACCAAAAGTTCCTTTGGGTGAGAACACGCAAGACCCACCCTCCTAGAAACCCGAAGGACAAGCCAGTGTTCATACCTGTCGTCACGACGCTGGACGCCGGATCCCAGAACAGACTCATCGCAGGACGGGAAGCTCTGGGACCTGCCCCTCCCGTGTTCCGGCTCCCCAGCCCCGACCTCCGCGTCCTCCGCTCGCGTCCTGTGCTTGTCTCTGCCAGATTTGGGCAGGACGCCGACCTCGACGTTCAGCCCGGCGGCCTCAAGGCTCTGTGCCGTCGACTTCAGCCCGTCAGAGCCAGCCCGGCCAGCAGGGCTTCCCAGCGGGAGTGGACGGGGCCCGCCAGTCCGCGGGAAGCCAGCAAGGTCCTCGGACCGTGCGGCCCCAGCCTGCAGCCAGGAGAGCGAGAGGGCGGGGACGGGGTCGCGCACTTTGGGGCTCGTGGCTCCTGAGGAGCCCGCAGCGGGTCCGGAGCGACAGCAGCGCCGGCCCCCACGCGGGGGCTTCCCACGGAGGCCCTCCGGGCAGAGGCGGGGCCGGGGCCGGGCGCCGCTGAGCTGCCCTGTTTCTGGAGGAGAGGCTCCCGGTCCACAGCCGACCACGCCCGGCGTGCGGTCCAGCGGCGTGTGCGGCGCTCGGCGCTGGGCTTCTCCGCCTCCGGGTCCCAGCCTCCGAAGGAAGCCCGCGCCCGTCGGCAGGCCCGCGCCCCGCCCGCAGCCGCTCACCCACCTCCTGCCTCTGCGGACTCGTCCACTCGGGACGCTTCGCGCGAACGGACTCTGACGGCGTGGGGCCGTTCACAAGGGGCCTCTTTCCCTGGCGTCCTGTTTCCGAGTTGCATCCGTGTGGCGGCGAGAACCAGCCCTTTGTTCGTCCTTAAGGCTCCATGACGCTCCACAGGCGTGGTCCACGGGTACGTCCCGCTTGATCTATACTCTCGTCTGGTTTCCCCACAGTTTAGTGAGGCGCGGCTCACGGGTAGAATCGCACATGTTTAAAGTGTCCAGCGTGATGAGCTGACCTGTGAACGTTGTGAAATGATCCCCACAACCCAGCTTTCCAACACCAAAGCTCACTTCACACAGTTGCCTTTCACCAAAAGTTCCTTTGGGTGAGAACACGCAAGACCCACCCTCCTAGAAACCCGAAGGACAAGCCAGTGTTCATACCTGTCGTCACGACGCTGGACGCCGGATCCCAGAACAGACTCATCGCAGGACGGGAAGCTCTGGGACCTGCCCCTCCCGTGTTCCCGGCTCCCCAGCCCCGACCTCCGCCGTCCTCCGCTCGCGTCCTGTGCTTGTCTCTGCCAGTTAGAATTCTCGTGGTACAGGACGCCTTATGCAGGAGCGCGTCCCCCTCGTCCTGTCTGCGCTGTATCTCTCGGCGTAACGCCCTGCAGGTCTGTCGCAACCAGCAAGATGGCCCTCTTTCTCATGGTGGAATAGCGTTCGGCTCTCTATACGTTGTGGTTTCGGTCTCCATTTACCCCTTGACCCCTTGGTTCCCTGTCCTGACCGCTCACACGCTAACGTCAGCGCGAGGACGGGCGACTCGGAGGTGCTGATTCCCTTCCCTTTGGCTGTGTGCCCGGACGTGGGGTGCTGCACCTCCCGGTAGCTCTTGTGTTTAGATTTTGAGGAACCTGCACACTGTTTTCCACAGTGGCTGCAACATCTACATTCTCCCCGATACTGCGGCAGGATTCTCCTTCCTCTGCGGCCTCAGCTGGACTTGCTCTCGCCTTTTCAGCCACAGCCGTCCGTGCGGGAGTGAGGCGATGTCCGTTCGTAGTTTGGATTTGCCTTTCTCTGACGATCCGTGACGCTGAGCGCCTTTCACTGTGCCCGTTGTCCGCTTTAGAATCGTCTTTGGGAAAATGTTTATTCGAGTCCTTTACCCATTTAAAAATCGGATTACTTGTGGGGTTTTTTGTTACATGAGTTGCTTATATTTTTCCTACCTTAAGCCCTGAGCAGATGCACTTCGGCAACACTCCCCCCAACTCGGCAGGCGGCCCCTCGGGTCTGCTGACCGTCCCCCCGGCCGTGCAGGGGCCATCGTCTCCCACAGGCCCCCTCGCTCCTCTTGCCCGTGTCGCTTATGCGGTTGGGGTCAGATCCAAACAGAAACACCCCAACCCAGACCGGCGGAAAGCAGCTGCTTCCCTCTGTTTTCTTGGAGGAGCTTTACCATTTTAGGTCTTAGTTTAAATCCTGCATCCACTGAGTGACTTTTCTGTTCAGTGGTATAAACAAGGCTCCAGTTTCATTCTTCGGCAGAAGTGGCTTTTCCAGCACCACTTACTGACCAGCTTTCCACGCTGCGTGTTCTTAGAACGCCTGTCGTAAATGAGCTGAGCACGCACGTGTGCATGGATACGGGTTATTTCTGGGCTCTCTGTTGTGTCTGCTTTTATGCCAGCGACATACTGTTTTCCCACACAGTGGGTGTCATGCAATGTGTCACGTTACCACAACTTTGTATTAGACCTTGAAATCGGCAGGTAGGATACCTCCAGATTTGTTCTTCTTTCTCAAGAGCGCTTCAGCTACTTGGGGTCTTTTGAGATTCTACACACATTTTAGGATTTTGTTTTTCCTATTTCTGCAAACCTCAGAATTGTGATAGGAGTTGTGTTGAACCCGTAGACTGCCTGAGGTAGGATGGCCCTCTTGACGGTGTTCATTCCTCCGCCCCGAGAACGCGACGTATCCTTCCATTTACTTGGAGCATGCCTGCTTCTCTCTTCCCTGGTCAGGTTTTCAGTGAACTGGTCTTTCACCTCCCGGGCTAAGTGTCTTCACAGATGTTTTACTCTTTTGGGTGTTACTGTAAGTGGGATTGCTGTCTTAGTTTCTCTTTCAGGCAGTTCCCTGTTAGTATCTAGAAATGTACCTGAGTCTGTGGGTCAGTTAGGCCTCCTGCAGCTTTCCTGGTCCATCCACTCATCGCTTCTAACATTTATTTATTTATTTTTTTGGTGGACTCTTTAGGGTTTTCTAAATACAAAGTTGCGTTATCTGCAAAGACAGTTTAACCTCTTCCTTTCCAAGCTGGATACCTTTTATTTCTTCTCTCAGTCAACTGCGGTGTCTAGACCTTCCAATATTACGTTGGCTACGAGAGTAGGCATCTTTGTTTTGTTTCTGATCTTAGAGGAAAAGCTCTCAGCTCCTCATCACTGAGTGTGACGCTAGCGGGGTGTGTCATGCGTGGCCTTTATGGTGTTTGGGTATGGTCTTTCTACACCTACTTTGTCAAGTTTTTTGTAATCATGAAAGGGTGTTGAGTTTGTCAAATGCATTCTCAGCCGCACGGCGCTGATCATATGGTTTGTATGCTTCGTCCTATGAGCGAGGTGCCTCCCGTAGATGGACCTTTTCATCCTTGCAGCCCGAGGATCAATGCAGTTCTTAGAACGCCTGTCGTAAATGAGCTGAGCACGCACGTGTGGCAATGGATACGGGTTATTTCTGGGCTCTCTGTTGTGTCTGCTTTTATGCCAGCGACATACTGTTTTCCCACACAGTGGGTGTCATGCAATGTGTCACGTTACCACAACTTTGTATTAGACCTTGAAATCGGCAGGTAGGATACCTCCAGATTTGTTCTTCTTTCTCAAGAGCGCTTCAGCTACTTGGGGTCTTTTGAGATTCTACACACATTTTAGGATTTTGTTTTTCCTATTTCTGCAAACCTCAGAATTGTGATAGGAGTTGTGTTGAACCCGTAGACTGCCTGAGGTAGGATGGCCCTCTTGACGGTGTTCATTCCTCCGCCCCGAGAACGCGACGTATCCTTCCATTTACTTGGAGCATGCCTGCTTCTCTCTTCCCTGGTCAGGTTTTCAGTGAACTGGTCTTTCACCTCCCGGGCTAAGTGTCTTCACAGATGTTTTACTCTTTTGGGTGTTACTGTAAGTGGGATTGCTGTCTTAGTTTCTCTTTCAGGCAGTTCCCTGTTAGTATCTAGAAATGTACCTGAGTCTGTGGGTCAGTTAGGCCTCCTGCAGCTTTCCTGGTCCATCCACTCATCGCTTCTAACATTTATTTATTTATTTTTTTGGTGGACTCTTTAGGGTTTTCTAAATACAAAGTTGCGTTATCTGCAAAGACAGTTTAACCTCTTCCTTTCCAAGCTGGATACCTTTTATTTCTTCTCTCAGTCAACTGCGGTGTCTAGACCTTCCAATATTACGTTGGCTACGAGAGTAGGCATCTTTGTTTTGTTTCTGATCTTAGAGGAAAAGCTCTCAGCTCCTCATCACTGAGTGTGACGCTAGCGGGGTGTGTCATGCGTGGCCTTTATGGTGTTTGGGTATGGTCTTTCTACACCTACTTTGTCAAGTTTTTTGTAATCATGAAAGGGTGTTGAGTTTCGTCAAATGCATTCTCAGCCGCTACGGCGCTGATCATATGGTTTGTATGCTTCGTCCTATGAGCGAGGTGCCTCCCGTAGATGGATCTGCGTGTGTTTAATCATCCTTGCAGCCCGAGGATCAATTGCACCTGACCCTGGTGTCGGAGCCTTCTAACATGCTGCTGAGCTCAGCCAGCCAGTCTTCGGTCGCGGGATGTCGCATGTGGTCTGTGATTCTCTTTTCTTGTCGTGACCTTGACTGGAACTGGTGTCGAGGTCCCGCTGCCCTCCTGGACGGACTTTGGAAGTGCTCCTTCTCTTTGTTTTTAGACTGTATGGGCTTCAGTTCTTTGTTAAATATGTGGCAGAATTCACCAGTGAAACCATCGGCCCACGCCTTTCTTCGCTGGGGCATGTTTGGTGACTGATTTCATCTTCTCACTGTTAAAGGTCTCACTGGTCAAAGGTCTATTCCGACGTTTTCTGGTTCAGTCTTACTCGTGGTGTGGGTCTAGGAGTGGCCCTTTGTTCTAGGCTGTCTAATCCGTTGGCGTTTTCCCGTCAGTGCTTCCTGATGATCCCCCATATCGCTGGGGGGTCAGCGGTCGCGTCTCCTCTTGTGCCCCTGACTGTAGGTGTGTCGGTACACATCTGTGCTTGAGTCCCCTGCACGCGGACGTTCGAGCTTTAGTTTCTGCACAAGGAAACAGAGGTCAGGGTCGCCGACTGCCGCAGGGCCGCTGTGACAAGGACGCTGAGCTCAGAGTGACCGGCTCAGAGGGTGGAAGCCGCTGTTCAGACCGGACGGTGTTTCCCACGGACACAAATCAGACGCCTGAAACCTGCTCAGGATCCTACAAGCATCTGTCCCTTTAATCCTTTGAGCAGCCTCGTGGGGGTGGAGGCTGTCAAAGTTCACATTTACAGACGAGGACCCCGAGGCCCAGAGAGGGCAAGCCGCCTGCTCAGAGCCACACAGCTGGTGAGGGCCCGAGCCGCGCGGAGCCCACGCCGTGACCACCGCGCTGGTAACCGTGGTCTGGAGCTG
Organism: Tragulus kanchil; assembly: GCA_022376925.1. Taxonomy (NCBI): domain Eukaryota; kingdom Metazoa; phylum Chordata; class Mammalia; order Artiodactyla; family Tragulidae; genus Tragulus; species Tragulus kanchil. The sequence continues at coordinate 186,307,677 of JAIOJX010000025.1, forward strand.
GGAGACGCAGCTGTGAAGGTCTGCAAGGTGAGCGGCTGGACCGGCCGCTGAGCCCCGCCAGGGACGCAGCTTCCATTCTTCGACGTGGGCGCAGCTCTCGGTGGGAGGCGCCGGTGGGTAGTCACGCGGCCACTTGCCGTCTTCACTTAGGGCATTTGCCAGGAGAGCCTGCCCGGCCAGGGCGCGTGGAGAGGGTGCATCTCTGGACAGGAGCCTTGGCCACGGTCCTGGGGAGTCACAGCGGCCGAGGAGTGAGGCCCTGGCCGGCCTCGGGGCCAGGTCCTTTCTCAGAGCTGAGCCCCCACCCATGCTGTTTGCTCTAGATCGCGCCCTCTTAAATCTCCGCCCCCGGCTCCCTCCGCAAGGTGCTCGATGGGCTGGTGCGGCTCCTGGGAGGGGGTGGGGGGCAGGGGAGCCCCAGGGAGACCGGGACAGGAGAAACGGCGAGGCAGCCCTGCCCCTGACCAGGCTCTCGGGCAGAAGGGCCCATCTTGCGTCCACATGTGCCTGCCGGCCTGCGGGCACCACCCAGACGCTGGCGGCGTCCGTCCTCCGGGGGGTCAGGGCCCGGCCGGCTCTCTCTGAAGCGCACGGGGTCTGCAGTCTGTCTCCGGGGGCTGCGTCTGTTCTTTGATGCTGGAAGGAGCTCAGGGGAAGATCCCCGGCCAGCCACCTGCCGCGGGGCACCTGGGAGGCTGATGATAATAATTCCCACACCTTTCTGTTCCACGTCCGAGACTCTGGAAGGCCAGCCCACAGGCTGGCAGGAGCCTGCTGGCCCCGGGCGGGGCCACGCCCTGCAGAAACCCCGCCTCCTGGCCTCCGGCCCTGGGCAGGTGCTCCTGGGGCACCCCGACCCGTTCCTTTTCCCCGAGGCCCTGGGACCCCATGAACCTTCCCTCCATCCGCCTTTTGCCCTTTGTTCCTTCCTTGTTTTGCCTTAAGTGTGCGATGCTGTCCCCGTCCTGCCTGCGTGCGGCTGGGCATCAGCCCCGGAGGCTCAGAGGAGGCGCAGGGCACCGCCCACCACCCCGCCCGCCCGCTCACTGTCCTCCTGGGCTTCCCTAGAGTCCTCGCCTCCTGGCCACTCCCCGGCCCTCTTGTCCTACACGTCCAACCTCTGCTCCATGCTCACCGCCTCCAGGAAGCCTTCCCGGCCCTTCTCACGACCCTTCTCGTGACCTGGGAGCACTGCTTCCGGCTGAGGGTGCACGTGCCCTGGGGGGGTCCTTGGCTGGAATCCGGCCCCCGTCCTGAGCACTAAGCCTCGGGGATGGGGGGCAGGGGTGCCCACCGGGTGCCCTTGTGCCCTCACGCCCAGTCTGGCACAGGGGGCGGTAGATGCCCACGGGCAGCCCCTGCTACCCGGCTCTATACCAGCCTGCCCGACGCTCCCTGCGGCCCCGGGGCCGCGTTCAGACCCCTCTGGGCGCCGGCCAGCCTCGCAGGGACCAGAGCCGGTGTCCACCCTTGGCCCTGGCCCTTCCCCTGGGCAGGACGTGAGCGGGCACCCCTCCCGGAGCGCATTCGTATGCAGCGGCCCGGCGGCTTCTACTCACCCAGCCTTTTCCTGGGCCCTCAGGTGGGCGCTCTCCACCCGCCCCTCTCCAGCCTGGGCGCTGCTCTGGGCGCAGGGTCTGCTGGGCTGTGGGTGCGGGGAGGCGGCCCAGCCAGGCCCCTCGCCCCGGGGAGAGGAGGAGGCGCCCGGGCGGCAGGTCAGGTGGGGAGACAGCCCTGGCGTCTGGCGGCGTGAAAGTGGACGGAAGGCGGGACGTGGGGAGAGGGCGGAGCGCAGGGCGGGCCGGGCTGGCCTTCCTCCCCCGGGTCTCGGGGTCAGTGCTCTGTGTCTGAGGTCCCTTGAAGGCCTTCCTGGTGCTGGACCCGGCTCAGTTCCTCCAAGAGGAAAGCCTGAAGACCCCGCTGCCCTCGGGCCCCGCCCGTGGCTCACGTGGGCTCTGCGGCTCTCACACAGCCCGGCCTTGTCAGCCCTGACCGGCGGCCGGGGAGCCGTGGGCCGGGCCGGCATCTGGCGCTCGGACGCGGCTGCGGCTTGTCCCTTTAAAGGGCCGTCTGTTGGGTCAGTCGACTTTTCGCAGAGCCGGCCTTGCCCAGCAGACCGGCCCACGAGCCCCGAGGCCAGGCTCCGTCCTCCCGGGACCCGGCTGAAGGCGGGGAGGAGCCGTCTGCGGGGGCTTGTGCCTTCGTCTCCCGCGGCTGCCGGGGCGAGTCACCGCCAGAGCAGTGGCTTCGAATCCCACGGCGTCCTCTGGAACAGCCCGGAGGCCGGAGGCCCGACATCCAGGGTCCCCGGGGCTGGCGCCCACGGAGGCCGCGGGGAGGCGCGGCCTGCCTGTCTCTTCTAGAGGCGCCTCTGCTGCTGACCAGCCCGGGGTGGCGCGGTCCGGCCGCCTCCGCTGAGCACACGCACACGCGCCTGCGGGAACGGGGGCTGCTCTCTCCCCTGACCCTTCCTGCAGTGCCTGGGGCCGGGCGGGGGGCGGAGGGGAGGAGGAGGGCTTCCCTCTCTGGCTGCGGCCCCCTCGCCCCATGCCCAGCCTGTGGGGCTGACCCCTCGGGGCCCGTGGGCAGACCCCCACGCTCACGGCGGGTTCCCCCAGGGCCCGGGGCAGCAGGCCCGGTGGGTCCAGCCCTCCACTCCAGATGCAAGAGGACGCAGTGGGGCTGGGCCCTCCAGCATCTGCTTCCTCCTGGACCCAGGGCCCGGCTGAGCCCGGGAGAGCGTGGGCTGGGCCGTCTGCAGGTGCTGGCGAGGCGCTCCAGGCGGCTGCTGGGAGGTGGACCAGAGCTCGAGACGGCAGCATCCTCAGACAATTAACAGGCCAAGGGCTGGCGAGCAGCTGTCCCAGCCCCGCCGGCCGCCAGGAGGCCAGCAGCTGCACGCGGCCCAGGCTCCGGTGGAGGTGGGCCGCGCCATCTGGTGAAGCGTGGAGTCTGGGCTCTTGGTTATCCGCTCCGTCACAGGGTTCAGGAGGCGAGCCTGCGGCCCCGGGTCGGCAGCCCCTAGCCGCTGCTTGGCCTGTTTTCTCGCCAGGGCTCTGCCTTGCTGGGCACGGCCCTCCACGGCCTTCCACACCGGAGGGCGTCTGAGGAGGGGGAGGTGGGGCACCCTGCCTGGAGTCAGCCCGCGGGAGGTCACGGGGGGCTTGGAACCCACACGTTAGCTCTCCTGCGTCCTGCCAAGGCTGCCCCTGGCCACGGTTCCACACGGCGCCTGGCTGAAGGCGGGGAGGAGCCGTCTGCGGGGGCTTGTGCCTTCGTCTCCCGCGGCTGCCGGGGCGAGTCACCGCCAGAGCAGTGGCTTCGAATCCCACGGCGTCCTCTGGAACAGCCCGGAGGCCGGAGGCCCGACATCCAGGGTCCCCGGGGCTGGCGCCCACGGAGGCCGCGGGGAGGCGCGGCCTGCCTGTCTCTTCTAGAGGCGCCTCTGCTGCTGACCAGCCCGGGGTGGCGCGGTCCGGCCGCCTCCGCTGAGCACACGCACACGCGCCTGCGGGAACGGGGGCTGCTCTCTCCCCTGACCCTTCCTGCAGTGCCTGGGGCCGGGCGGGGGGCGGAGGGGAGGAGGAGGGCTTCCCTCTCTGGCTGCGGCCCCCTCGCCCCATGCCCAGCCTGTGGGCTGACCTCGGGGCCCGTGGGCAGACCCCACGCCACGGCGGGTTCCCCAGGGCCCGGGCAGCAGGCCCGGTGGGTCCAGCCCTCCACTCCAGATGCAAGAGGACGCAGTGGGGCTGGGCCCTCCAGCATCTGCTTCCTCCTGGACCCAGGGCCCGGCTGAGCCCGGGAGAGCGTGGGCTGGGCCGTCTGCAGGTGCTGGCGAGGCGCTCCAGGCGGCTGCTGGGAGGTGGACCAGAGCTCGAGACGGCAGCATCCTCAGACAATTAACAGGCCAAGGGCTGGCGAGCAGCTGTCCCAGCCCCGCCGGCCGCCAGGAGGCCAGCAGCTGCACGCGGCCCAGGCTCCGGTGGAGGTGGGCCGCGCCATCTGGTGAAGCGTGGAGTCTGGGCTCTTGGTTATCCGCTCCGTCACAGGGTTCAGGAGGCGAGCCTGCGGCCCCGGGTCGGCAGCCCCTAGCCGCTGCTTGGCCTGTTTTCTCGCCAGGGCTCTGCCTTGCTGGGCACGGCCCTCCACGGCCTTCCACACCGGAGGGCGTCTGAGGAGGGGGAGGTGGGGCACCCTGCCTGGAGTCAGCCCGCGGGAGGTCACGGGGGGCTTGGAACCCACACGTTAGCTCTCCTGCGTCCTGCCAAGGCTGCCCTCACTGCTAGCGATGGCCCCCAGCCCGCGCCCAGCTCGTCTGCCGGGACTCGGGGAGGCCCTGCCCCGTCTCCCTGCGGCAGAGACACAGCCTGCCCGCGAGCGCCCTGGGCCCGCCCAGGGAGCGGCCCGGCTCTCCGTTCCTGGTCCCCTGGGCAGCAGGCTGAGGGCCACGGCCCAGACAGTGGGCCCGTTCCCACCGGGCAGCCTCGGTCTCTCCAGGGGTGCGTGGATGGGCAGCGACCGTGACGTGCGTCCTGGGGAAGGTCCCGTGAGCGTCCACGTCCGGCCAGGTCACCCCGGCGGCTCGCTGAGCGAAGCGCGTCCTGCCGGGCCTGCGGTCAGTGTCGGACGCGCCTGGTGGGAGGACAAGGCCCGGGCCCAGGAGCGTCAGGGAGATGGGCGCGGACCCGGGGGGCTCTGCCGGTCAAACCTCAGGGCGTGAAGGGAGCCGCTCAGCCCCCTGGCAGAGGGGGCGCGCCAGGAGGCGGGAAGGGCCCCCCGAAGAGTGCGGAGCTCCCGGGCGCTGCAGAAACTGTAATTTGCCGAGACAGTTTGGAGCGATTCGCTGAGACGAGTGAGAAATCACAGATTCCCGGTTTGGATTGACATCAAAGGTGCCTTATGATCAACGTGGAATTTATCTCTTCAGGAACCAAGAAAAAAAATTCAGCGAAAAGGCCGGAATGTGAAATCAGGGCCACGAGGGCCGGCAGCGAGGCCCAGAAGCTGCTCCGGGGCGGAGGCGCGGGGCGGACCCAGGGCCGCGCTCAGCCAGGCCCGGCCGAGGTTCTGAAGTGGAGACGCTCGTTTCCCATCTTGGCTGGAGGCCGGGAGCACAGCGCTGGGTCATCCCACGAGCCCCGAGGGGCCCGGGGACAGCCCCGGAGGGCGCTCGGCGACGTCCCGTGGTCCCCCGTTCTCACGAGCTGTGAGGCCCCAAACAGCCAAACCAGAGACAGCTCTTCTCAGCCGCCCGTGGTCGAAACCAGTTTGAACCACGCCGGACGCCGGGAAGCTGGAGCTTTCTGTCTGGCGTCTTTTGTAGAAGACGAGATGACGGGGGTCGCGGTACCTGCGTCCTGCCAAGGCTGCCCTCACTGCTAGCGATGGCCCCCAGCCCGCGCCCAGCTCGTCTGCCGGGACTCGGGGAGGCCCTGCCCCGTCTCCCTGCGGCAGAGACACAGCCTGCCCGCGAGCGCCCTGGGCCCGCCCAGGGAGCGGCCCGGCTCTCCGTTCCTGGTCCCCTGGGCAGCAGGCTGAGGGCCACGGCCCAGACAGTGGGCCCGTTCCCACCGGGCAGCCTCGGTCTCTCCAGGGGTGCGTGGATGGGCAGCGACCGTGACGTGCGTCCTGGGGAAGGTCCCGTGAGCGTCCACGTCCGGCCAGGTCACCCCGGCGGCTCGCTGAGCGAAGCGCGTCCTGCCGGGCCTGCGGTCAGTGTCGGACGCGCCTGGTGGGAGGACAAGGCCCGGGCCCAGGAGCGTCAGGGAGATGGGCGCGGACCCGGGGGGCTCTGCCGGTCAAACCTCAGGGCGTGAAGGGAGCCGCTCAGCCCCCTGGCAGAGGGGGCGCGCCAGGAGGCGGGAAAGGCCCCCAGAAGAGTGCGGAGCTCCAGGGCGCTGCCGAAACTGTAATTTGCCGAGACAGTTTGGAGCGATTCGCTGAGACGAGTGAGAAATCACAGATTCCCGGTTTGGATTGACATCAAAGGTGCCTTATGATCAACGTGGAATTTATCTCTTCAGGAACCAAGAAAAAAAATTCAGCGAAAAGGCCGGAATGTGAAATCAGGGCCACGAGGGCCGGCAGCGAGGCCCAGAAGCTGCTCCGGGGCGGAGGCGCGGGGCGGACCCAGGGCCGCGCTCAGCCAGGCCCGGCCGAGGTTCTGAAGTGGAGACGCTTCCTCGTTTCCCATCTTGGCTGGAGGCCGGGAGCACAGCGCTGGGTCATCCCACGAGCCCCGAGGGGCCCGGGGACAGCCCCGGAGGGCGCTCGGCGACGTCCCGTGGTCCCCCGTTCTCACGAGCTGTGAGGCCCCAAACAGCCAAACCAGAGACAGCTCTTCTCAGCCGCCCGTGGTCGAAACCAGTTTGAACCACGCCGGACGCCGGGAAGCTGGAGCTTTCTGTCTGGCGTCTTTTGTAGAAGACGAGATGACGGGGGTCGCGGCTTCCACGACAGCGCAGACTCGGAAAGCGAGGGGAGAGCGCCCCACGCACCGCCGCGCAGCTGAGGAGGCTCGCGCGGTTTGTCTGGATTTCTTAGTGTCTGTGGCATTTATCAAATTGAGAAAAAGGCTCATCTTTCCCGATTCTTCCTACTTGTAACTTGACGCTCACCTTTTGCTCTTAGCTTTGCAGCCATGATTTTGTGTCTTTTTTCCTCAGAAGGGCCCCTGAACCACAGCTGGCCGGGCCTGGATTCGCGGTCCCGCCTGGTCAGGAGGCCCCGTGGGAGCAGGCTGCGGGCGCTCACCCAGGCCGCCGGCCACCATCACCTCTTTCCTCCAGGCATGGGGACCCTGCTGCCACCCGGGCCTCCCGGCACCACCGTCCTCGACGCTGGAGGGGCAGCGATCCTCCAACACCCGGCACCAGGGCGCCCAGACCTCCAGGACCGAGACCCGGCGCCTGTCCAGGCCCTGCCGCAGCCTCAGCCTCCTCACTGGGGAGAGAGAGCAGGAGGGGGCCTCAGCGCCCCACCGCGTGGCCCGGGGCTGCACAGCAGCCCCTGACCGCCGGGCCCGTGGGAGTGGGCGGACGTGCGGGGACCAACGCCCACGACCGTCCACCTGCTGGGCTTCCCGGGCCGGCCGGGCCCCACCGTCACGCCCTGGCGCCTTCTACGTGGCACACAGTGACGGGGGGCAGGCGCAGTAGCGGGGGGCTTGGCCCTGCCCCGGGGGTGTCGCCTGAAGACGGCCCTGTTCAGACACGCCGCCTTCTATCCCTGGACCCCGCGCGTGCAGCCTTTAAGAAGAAAAACCTTTTAAGAACCTCGGGATGGCAGGGTGTCTTGGATTATCAGCCCGTGGTCTCAGAGTGCCGCCCGAGGGTCCTCGGAAGAGAGGCAGAGGCCGGTCGCAGACGGGGGCGGGGGCGGCCATGGGAGGACGGGGGCAGAGGCGGGCCCAGGCCGCTGGTGGCCACCGGGCGCTGCGAGGTCCCTCCGGAGTCCCCCAGAGGGAGAGGTGCCCCCGCCCTGGTTCTGACTTCCGGCCTGCAGGACTGTGAAAGAATCCATTTCTGTCGTTTTAAGCCCCCAGCGTGGGGCCATTTGTCACAGTAGCCGCGGGACCCCGACCGTATCTGGACGTCTGAGCTCTGATAGATGGCCCGACGCTGGCCGGTCCTCAGACACAGCGGCCGCTCCTGCCTCGGGGCCCGCCCGCTGGCCCTGCCCCGTGCTGAGGCTCTCGGCTCGCCCCCAGGTCCCGAGGCCATCGGGCACAGGTCCCGGTCCCCTGTCCACCCGATTTACAATGTCAGGTCCCCCTCCCACACCTCCAGGCTCCCTCCTTGTCCTCGGAGCAAGGATCACCCGCCCCCACACTCCGCCTGTGCATCGCGGGTCGTGTGTGCCCCTCGCTCGCTGCCTTGCCCACCCGGCTGCCCCCACAGGCCAGGACGCAGCCCGGTCCCCCGGAAGGAGGGGCTCAGTCAGCTGTTAAATGAAGTGCCTCTGAAGGTCGGTTCCGGGAGGGCAGGGGACAGGAAGCCGCCGCCTCCAGCCCGACTGAGCCCCCCAGTCCTCAGCCCGGGTCGGGCCTGCCCGGCGGCGCAGCCCAGGAGGGAGGGCGTGGAGGGGGCCAGAGGGGCACTGAGCGGACACGGGGTGCACCCCGGGACCCGAGTGTGGGATCCGCCCTGCATCCAGCGCCCGGTCCTGATCTTCCCGGATTCTCCCCACCGCACGGACATGCATCCCCTTCGCGCAGGGGCCGCAGGGTGGGCAGCGATGTGCCCGAGGGCACACAGGGGCAGCACAGGGGCAGGGTCCAGCGAGCGACCGCACCACTGTGCGAGGTGCGGCGTGCTCCGTGGCCGGGTCAGGCAGCCGGCCGCGCCGGCCCCGCCGGGAGCATCTGCTCCCCATTATGCTGGGGGGTGGCTGACAGGACGGACGGACGGATGCAGCTCCGCGATCTCAGCACCGGAGGGCAGCGTTGGGCGGGAGCCAGGCCGTCCGTCCGCGTGGAGGGGCGAGGAGAAGGGAGGGCCGCGGGCGGCGGGGCGGGGGCCACAGGCTGGAGCAATCTTCATTCCTGGGATGCCTGTCACACCTGCCTGGACCAGCGCCTCCCCAGCCGCCAGCCCCTCTGCCCTCTTCCCGCCTCCCCTCCCGCAGCTCTCCCGCCCCCGAGGGCTGGGACTTCCCACTGGGCACCCCTGACCTGGAGAGCCAGGGCTTCACCCCTGCCCTCTCGGGAGCTCAGCGCCCCGCCCTGTAAAGTAGGAACGGTGCCACTGGCCGGCCTGGAAGGGTGAGAGTGAGTCTCCCGGGGAAGACAGTCCTTGGGGCAGTGTCCCCGGCAGGAGCCCCCTCCTCGGCCTCCCACCACCCAGCTCTGGCTTTACGTGTCCCCAGACCAACTCAGTGCTCGCTGGTGCTTTTCACTATCTTCCCAGCGGATGGCTGATCAGATTCAGCTTGCACGCCTCTGTGGATGGTGAGCTCACGACCTCACAAGGATACTCTGCCTGCACTCGGCTGGCCTCCCTAGAGCCCGGTCCCCCGGAAGGAGGGGCTCAGTCAGCTGTTAAATGAAGTGCCTCTGAAGGTCGGTTCCGGGAGGGCAGGGGACAGGAAGCCGCCGCCTCCAGCCCGACTGAGCCCCCCAGTCCTCAGCCCGGGTCGGGCCTGCCCGGCGGCGCAGCCCAGGAGGGAGGGCGTGGAGGGGGCCAGAGGGGCACTGAGCGGACACGGGGTGCACCCCGGGACCCGAGTGTGGGATCCGCCCTGCATCCAGCGCCCGGTCCTGATCTTCCCGGATTCGCCCCACCGCACGGACATGCATCCCCTTCGCGCAGGGGCCGCAGGGTGGGCAGCGATGTGCCCGAGGGCACACAGGGGCAGCACAGGGGCAGGGTCCAGCGAGCGACCGCACCACTGTGCGAGGTGCGGCGTGCTCCGTGGCCGGGTCAGGCAGCCGGCCGCGCCGGCCCCGCCGGGAGCATCTGCTCCCCATTATGCTGGGGGGTGGCTGACAGGACGGACGGACGGATGCAGCTCCGCGATCTCAGCACCGGAGGGCAGCGTTGGGCGGGAGCCAGGCCGTCCGTCCGCGTGGAGGGGCGAGGAGAAGGGAGGGCCGCGGGCGGCGGGGCGGGGGCCACAGGCTGGAGCAATCTTCATTCCTGGGATGCCTGTCACACCTGCCTGGACCAGCGCCTCCCCAGCCGCCAGCCCCTCTGCCCTCTTCCCGCCTCCCCTCCCGCAGCTCTCCCGCCCCCGAGGGCTGGGACTTCCCACTGGGCACCCCTGACCTGGAGAGCCAGGGCTTCACCCCTGCCCTCTCGGGAGCTCAGCGCCCCGCCCTGTAAAGTAGGAACGGTGCCACTGGCCGGCCTGGAAGGGTGAGAGTGAGTCTCCCGGGGAAGACAGTCCTTGGGGCAGTGTCCCCGGCAGGAGCCCCCTCCTCGGCCTCCCACCACCCAGCTCTGGCTTTACGTGTCCCCAGACCAACTCAGTGCTCGCTGGTGCTTTTCACTATCTTCCCAGCGGATGGCTGATCAGATTCAGCTTGCACGCCTCTGTGGATGGTGAGCTCACGACCTCACAAGGATACTCTGCCTGCACTCGGCTGGCCTCCCTAGAGCCTCCATGCGCCGACTCCAGCTGCGTCCCCGAGACAGAGTCCGTGTGACATGCCTGGGCCCCCTCGCCCCCGTGGCAGCCCCTTAGATGGGAGACCGCAGTGACCTTCCCCGGGACCTCCCGTCCCCTGGTCCCTCTGACGACTGCGCGGGCCAGCCTCTGCCCCCTCACCTCCCCATCTGTGCTCGGTTCCACAGAAGACGCCGCGGGCAAAAGCAGGAGAGCTCTGAACCCCTCCCACGTGAGAGAGAGCAGACCCGGCGGGGCCGGGCTTTCCCGGTGGAGGCGTCAGAGCCGGGGTGGGCGGAGGCGGCCCGCGCCCGCGCCTTCGTTCCTCCGTCGGTTCCTCCCGCGCGGCTGCAGCCGGTCGCCGGCCGTGAGCGTCCTCCCGGGCACCGCCGAGGGCCGCGGGGAGCCCAGAGCCACCCGCACCTTCCCGGGCCCTGCTTCCCTGGCTGAGTGGGTGGGTCTGAGCAGCAAACGCCATAAAAACACCGTCTTTCTATTTCTGAGCACACGTGGCGGCCGCGCGGGGCCGTGAGGGCTGGTGGCGTGGGCGCCGCACGGAGGAGGACGGAGCTGAGAAGGCCACGCCCACCGCGTTGGCTCTCTCCCGTTTTACCCCGAAGAACCCGTCCCCACCACACAGGGCTTGCCAACGCTTCTCGCCATGCCCTTTGCTCTAACGCACCTGGGGTGCATCTGGGGGCCCCCTCTCCTCCCACGGACAGTGGTCACCACAGAAAACCCACGTGCTTCCCTCCCCAGCCCTCCCAAGGAGAGGAGCGCGGGCCAGGACCCGTCTGGTGGGCTGAGCCGGCCTGGAAGGGTGAGAGTGAGTCTCCCGGGGAAGACAGTCCTTGGGGCAGTGTCCCCGGCAGGAGCCCCCTCCTCGGCCTCCCACCACCCAGCTCTGGCTTTACGTGTCCCCAGACCAACTCAGTGCTCGCTGGTGCTTTTCACTATCTTCCCAGCGGATGGCTGATCAGATTCAGCTTGCACGCCTCTGTGGATGGTGAGCTCACGACCTCACAAGGATACTCTGCCTGCACTCGGCTGGCCTCCCTAGAGCCTCCATGCGCCGACTCCAGCTGCGTCCCCGAGACAGAGTCCGTGTGACATGCCTGGGCCCCCTCGCCCCCGTGGCAGCCCCTTAGATGGGAGACCGCAGTGACCTTCCCCGGGACCTCCCGTCCCCTGGTCCCTCTGACGACTGCGCGGGCCAGCCTCTGCCCCCTCACCTCCCCATCTGTGCTCGGTTCCACAGAAGACCCCGCGGGCAAAAGCAGGAGAGCTCTGAACCCCTCCCACGTGAGAGAGAGCAGACCCGGCGGGGCCGGGCTTTCCCGGTGGAGGCGTCAGAGCCGGGGTGGGCGGAGGCGGCCCGCGCCCGCGCCTTCGTTCCTCCGTCGGTTCCTCCCGCGCGGCTGCAGCCGGTCGCCGGCCGTGAGCGTCCTCCCGGGCACCGCCGAGGGCCGCGGGGAGCCCAGAGCCACCCGCACCTTCCCGGGCCCTGCTTCCCTGGCTGAGTGGGTGGGTCTGAGCAGCAAACGCCATAAAAACACCGTCTTTCTATTTCTGAGCACACGTGGCGGCCGCGCGGGGCCGTGAGGGCTGGTGGCGTGGGCGCCGCACGGAGGAGGACGGAGCTGAGAAGGCCACGCCCACCGCGTTGGCTCTCTCCCGTTTTACCCCGAAGAACCCGTCCCCACCACACAGGGCTTGCCAACGCTTCTCGCCATGCCCTTTGCTCTAACGCACCTGGGGTGCATCTGGGGGCCCCCTCTCCTCCCACGGACAGTGGTCACCACAGAAAACCCACGTGCTTCCCTCCCCAGCCCTCCCAAGGAGAGGAGCGCGGGCCAGGACCCGTCTGGTGGGCTGAGCCGTGGCCCCCAGACCCTAACCCCAGGGTCCCCGAGCGCGGCCTTACTTGGAAGCGGGCTCGTCAGGGCGTCCTGAGTCGCTGAGGGCCCGCGTCACGGTCCTGCGGAGGGTGCGCTGGGCGGAATGCTGCGGGCGTCTCATCACCGCTAGGAGCACGCGGGAGCACGCGGTGGGCGGCGGCCGGCCGCTCAGCCAGGGGCGCCCGAAGGCGCGGGAGCGGTGCGGGCAAGGCGAGGGTGAAGACCCCAGCCCGTGGTGGCCTAATCAGACTGTGGCGAGAAGCTGACGGCTCGCTCCGGAACAAGGGGTCCCAGGACGCCGCCCCCTTTCCGGCGGTGAGCGGAGCTGATCCAGAGATTGTGTTCGGGTGCCCACGGTCAGCCTCCAGGCCTGAGCACCCGGGGCGCGGCCGCCCGTCCCAGCACCCCGGGGCCCTCAGGCGGCCCGGCCGCCCCTCCACCCAGACGCCCCCGTCCCGGGAGGCCGCGCCATCGGCCTCTGCTCCCCGCGCTGGGGTCCCCGTGCCCACCTCCGAGCGCCACCAGTGCCCCCGCCGGCCCCACCTGTGCCTCTCGACTCCAGTGCCCCCAGCAGAATTCCAGGCTGTGTGGCCTCCGTCCCCGCCCGCGCCCTGCCCCCGTCCCTGACGCTCTCCGCTCGGGCCTCGGGGTCCCGGCCCCGGGAGCGGGGTGCGATGCCCTGGCTGACCCAGGGAAGCCGTGGCTGGTAGCAGCCCAGCCCCCTGTTGATGTCCCCGCGAGGCACTGCTCTCCCCTGGGCTTAACAGAGCCAGGGCTCCCCTCACCGGACGCCCACGGGGGCTGCCCTGGAAGCGGCAGGACAGCCGAGAGGGAGGCAGCACGGCCGCGGTCAGGGCCGGCCTCCGAGCCAGACCAGGGTCGAACGGCAGCTCCCGCTTTAGACAGAGCGGAGCCCCACCACACAGGGCTTGCCAACGCTTCTCGCCATGCCCTTTGCTCTAACGCACCTGGGGTGCATCTGGGGGCCCCCTCTCCTCCCACGGACAGTGGTCACCACAGAAAACCCACGTGCTTCCCTCCCCAGCCCTCCCAAGGAGAGGAGCGCGGGCCAGGACCCGTCTGGTGGGCTGAGCCGTGGCCCCCAGACCCTAACCCCAGGGTCCCCGAGCGCGGCCTTACTTGGAAGCGGGCTCGTCAGGGCGTCCTGAGTCGCTGAGGGCCCGCGTCACGGTCCTGCGGAGGGTGCGCTGGGCGGAATGCTGCGGGCGTCTCATCACCGCTAGGAGCACGCGGGAGCACGCGGTGGGCGGCGGCCGGCCGCTCAGCCAGGGGCGCCCGAAGGCGCGGGAGCGGTGCGGGCAAGGCGAGGGTGAAGACCCCAGCCCGTGGTGGCCTAATCAGACTGTGGCGAGAAGCTGACGGCTCGCTCCGGAACAAGGGGTCCCAGGACGCCGCCCCCTTTCCGGCGGTGAGCGGAGCTGATCCAGAGATTGTGTTCGGGTGCCCACGGTCAGCCTCCAGGCCTGAGCACCCGGGGCGCGGCCGCCCGTCCCAGCACCCCGGGGCCCTCAGGCGGCCCGGCCGCCCCTCCACCCAGACGCCCCCGTCCCGGGAGGCCGCGCCATCGGCCTCTGCTCCCCGCGCTGGGGTCCCCGTGCCCACCTCCGAGCGCCACCAGTGCCCCCGCCGGCCCCACCTGTGCCTCTCGACTCCAGTGCCCCCAGCAGAATTCCAGGCTGTGTGGCCTCCGTCCCCGCCCGCGCCCTGCCCCCGTCCCTGACGCTCTCCGCTCGGGCCTCGGGGTCCCGGCCCCGGGAGCGGGGTGCGATGCCCTGGCTGACCCAGGGAAGCCGTGGCTGGTAGCAGCACATCCTCCTGTTGATGTCCCCGCGAGGCACTGCTTTCCCCTGGGTTTAACAGAGCCAGGGCTCCCTTCAGCGGACGTCCACGGGGACTGCCCGGGAAGCGGCAGGACAGCCGAGAGGGGAGAGGCAGCACGGCCGCGCGGTCAGGGCCGGCCTCCGGAGCCAGACCAGGGTCGAACGGCAGCTCCCGCTTTCTGGCCGTGCGGCCTGGCCGAGCCCCCGCGACCGTCTGGGCCTCGGTGCTGCCTGTAAGAGGCGGCAGCGCTCCGGGCGGGCAGCACCCACGCGCGGCGTCTCCAGGCCCAGGGTGGCCGATGGAGGGGGACAGGAGGGACGGGGCGGGGCTGGAGCCACATCACCACGACGAGGGGCTTCCTCTGTGTCCTGTGGAGCCTCGGAGCCACGGCCGCAGCCCGCGGGGACACGGCCACCAGAGGCCACGCCCCTCCATCCTCGGCTCCTGCTGTAGGCGGGGCCCTGCCGGGCCTCTGGGGACACTGCCACGAGGACCCGTGGGGTGACAGGGACACAGACCGTGGTGGATGCTGTGAGCCCGCAGCCGGCTGCTCAGGGACGGGCCAGGGCCCTGAGGAAGGAAGCCGGGCGGGGCGGGCAGTGTGGAGGGAGCCGGGCGGGGCGGCCCTGGAGCCAAGGTCGGAGCTGCTGGGCACGGGACTGCCCGTGGGGCTCTGGTGCGGCCCCCTGGCCGCTGTCAGGGCTCCGGCTTGGAAGCGTGCCTCGCGGCTGGACGGCACACGCTCGGGTCTGCTCGGGCAGGGTCCCCAGACCTGGGGGTCCAGTGCCCGAGGACCGGGGGGATGCCGAGGCCGTGGTGACAGAGAAGTGCAGACCCCTGCCCTGTGCTTCAGTCCCCGGAGCCACCCCGCCCCAGTCCGTGGCAAGCTGCCTGCCACGACGCCCGGCCCTGGTGCCAGAGAGGCTGGGGTCGGCCGTTTGGGGCGGGCTCCACGCGCTCACCTGGCTCTCCAGGCCACGGGCAGGGTGCCGCCCTCTGTCCTCCACGGCCCACCCCATCTTCCTGGGGAGGCTGAGCCCTGCTCCTAGGGGTGCCAGCTCCGGCTCCAGGAGCCGGCGCCCTCTCATGCCCGTGCGGGTGCCCGCCCCACGCCAGCCCTCCTCCCTGCCTCTGGGGACGCCCAGGGGAGGATGGACAAGTCCCTCGTGGAACAGGCAGTTCAGCCTGCATCTTGCGTGCTGCCACCACGTTCCCGGGCCCAACACTCCGTTCAGGAAGCGAGTGGCCACTGTGGCCACGTGGACCGGAACATTCAGCCACAGAGGCTCTGGCCCAGGCCGACGGGCGGGAGGGCATCCAGGCCCCTGGACACACGGGCCTCCTGGAGACGCCTGCAGGCGTGGAAGCCCTTGTACTGGGACTCTGTGCCGTGAAGTGAGGCCTGACGGGTCTCCTCTGAGGCCCCAGACCCTGCCATCTGGGCCCGGGCAGAGCTCAAGGGTCGCGGCAGAGCGAAGGTGGAGGGCCCCTCCAGGGCCTGTGGGAAGCCTGTCCACAGCCTTCACAGAGCCCAGAGCCAGGGCCAGGCTCGTCCCCCTGCAGCCGGGGCGGGGTCCTGGGGTCATTTGTCCGGGTGGTACGTCGAGCTGGGTCTCCCCGGGACCTGCCCTGGTGGATGCTGTGAGCCCGCAGCCGGCTGCTCAGGGACGGGCCAGGGCCCTGAGGAAGGAAGCCGGGCGGGGCGGGCAGTGTGGAGGGAGCCGGGCGGGGCGGCCCTGGAGCCAAGGTCGGAGCTGCTGGGCACGGGACTGCCCGTGGGGCTCTGGTGCGGCCCCCTGGCCGCTGTCAGGGCTCCGGCTTGGAAGCGTGCCTCGCGGCTGGACGGCACACGCTCGGGTCTGCTCGGGCAGGGTCCCCAGACCTGGGGGTCCAGTGCCCGAGGACCGGGGGGATGCCGAGGCCGTGGTGACAGAGAAGTGCAGACCCCTGCCCTGTGCTTCAGTCCCCGGAGCCACCCCGCCCCAGTCCGTGGCAAGCTGCCTGCCACGACGCCCGGCCCTGGTGCCAGAGAGGCTGGGGTCGGCCGTTTGGGGCGGGCTCCACGCGCTCACCTGGCTCTCCAGGCCACGGGCAGGGTGCCGCCCTCTGTCCTCCACGGCCCACCCCATCTTCCTGGGGAGGCTGAGCCCTGCTCCTAGGGGTGCCAGCTCCGGCTCCAGGAGCCGGGCGCCCTCTCATGCCCGCGCGGGTGCCCGCCCCACGCCAGCCCTCCTCCCTGCCTCTGGGGACGCCCAGGAGGATGGACAAGTCCCTCGTGGAACAGGCAGTTCAGCCTGCATCTTGCGTGCTGCCACCACGTTCCCGGGCCCAACACTCCGTTCAGGAAGCGAGTGGCCACTGTGGCCACGTGGACCGGAACATTCAGCCACAGAGGCTCTGGCCCAGGCCGACGGGCGGGAGGGCATCCAGGCCCCTGGACACACGGGCCTCCTGGAGACGCCTGCAGGCGTGGAAGCCCTTGTACTGGGACTCTGTGCCGTGAAGTGAGGCCTGACGGGTCTCCTCTGAGGCCCCAGACCCTGCCATCTGGGCCCGGGCAGAGCTCAAGGGTCGCGGCAGAGCGAAGGTGGAGGGCCCCTCCAGGGCCTGTGGGAAGCCTGTCCACAGCCTTCACAGAGCCCAGAGCCAGGGCCAGGCTCGTCCCCCTGCAGCCGGGGCGGGGTCCTGGGGTCATTTGTCCGGGTGGTACGTCGAGCTGGGTCTCCCCCGGGACCTGCTGGCAGGACCCACACCTGCACCTGGCTCTCTCTGGCCCGGCGGGGAAGTCTGGACAACGGCGTTCACTCGCGCCTGAGCTCGCGGTCCCCGGGCCAGGTCACGGGCTCAGCTCCCCCGTGTCCCGTGCTCTCTCCTGGAAACAGAGAGCTTGCTTCCAAGCTTCCCGTCAGCCACGGAGATCAGGTGGGCCAGTGCCTAAGGGACGTGCAGCCTCCCCAGGACACGGCCAGTGACCACGACGGCCGTGTGTCACAGGGCCTCCTCGCCCCCCGCAGCCCTCTGGGCCTGGGTCCAGCGGGGAGGGCCAGGGTACGTGGGAGGCTGCGTGCCCACCCGGGCCACAGGGCTGGGGACCCACGTCACTCGCACCAGGGGAACGAGGCTGGATGGACGGAGAGACCTGGAGACAGATGGAGACGACGCAGGAGGAGCAGAGAGGGAGAGGCGCAGGGAGGGAGGGGCGAGGGAAATTCTGGGGTCTCACCCGCCCCCAGAGCCTGCCCTGCTGGCCCCCTCCTCAGCCCCCCACTTTGCAAGATGGGTCGAGAAGACAAGATCTGTCCCCGGGGTCCACCTGCCCGGCTGGGGGGCTGTGTCCCCGCGGAGTCCAGGGCACCCCAGGGTCCACCTGCCTAGGGAGACGCGGAGGACCCACACCTGTGGCTCAATGGTGCCACCTCGTGGCCGCCCCTCAAACTGCAGCGTCAACGCAGCCCGGCCGGGTGGACGCCTGACTCTGCGGCCAGTCTCACCGCCACTCGCCACGCTCCCCGGGGGGCCTTCTCAGCCGGGCGGCGTCTGCACCTGGGGGGCCACAGGCGGGGCTGAAAGGCAACAAGCGCACAGGCCATCCCCTAAAGGTGAACTGCAGACGTGAGGAGGAGGGGAGAGGCACCTCCTCCCTGTGGTGGCGGCAGGTGGGCGAGCTCCGGCCCTCCCAGGAGCTGGGGAAGGGTCCAGGCGGGCGTGAGCCAGCCTTTGGTGGGTGGACCCGGCCACGAACGTCTGTCCTGAGGTCTGTGTCGATTGCTGTCGAGCGTTTCCCAGGGGAGAGCGAGGTGCCCGGGAGGCCAGGGGCTGGCGGTGCCCCGACCGAGGCTGTGTGTTGACCAACACGGAGTCGGAGAGGCTCCTTGGACCCCCTGTGAGGCCCCGGGTGTTCGCTGGGACCCCCGGCAGAGGGCGGGTGGGCAGCTGGAGCAGCCCTCGTGGACGCGGCAGGAGGGCGGTCTGCACCCACGTCGAGGCTGGCCCCACCCTGAGCGCCCACCCTGCGAGGGCGGCACTGTCGTCCCAGCTCTTGCCAGGGCTGCCCGCTGCATCCCAGGCCTGGAGCTGGTGGCCGTGGCAACCACGGAAGGCCGTGGGGACGCCTGCCCCCTCCCGCCAGCATCCTTGCGCGAGCTGGTGAGTCTCGGGAAAGGGAAACCGGCCCCGAGTGGGGACACGGCTCTCTCTGTAGACGGGAACGCTGAGCCCAGGAGGTGGTGGGAGCTGCCCTGGGCCCCAGTGGGCTTCCTGCTCTCTGACGCACAGCGCTGCTTTCCCGCGGCGGCGACGCCACGGACTGCCGCCTTGGAGCACCGCGGCGTGCCGTCTTGCCGTTCTGGAGGCAGGACGTCGGACGGGTCCCCCTGGCTGGACTCCCGGCTCCTGCCGGAGGCTCCGGGGAGGGGCCCGTCCTCCTCCGGGGCCTAGAGGCGCCCACGCCACTCGGCTCGCGGTCTCGTCCTCCACCCCCGGAGCCGGCGTGCCTGGTCACAGTGGCACACCACTCTGCTGCCCCTCCTCCTCCCGATGCCACTTTCAAGGGCCGGTGACGGGCCCACCCTGAATTTCTGCTGCCAGTCTCACCGCCACTCGCCACGCTCCCGGGTGCCTTCTCAGCCGGGCGGCGTCTGCACCTGGGGGGCCACAGGCGGGGCTGAAAGGCAACAAGCGCACAGGCCATCCCCTAAAGGTGAACTGCAGACGTGAGGAGGAGGGGAGAGGCACCTCCTCCCTGTGGTGGCGGCAGGTGGGCGAGCTCCGGCCCTCCCAGGAGCTGGGGAAGGGTCCAGGCGGGCGTGAGCCAGCCTTTGGTGGGTGGACCCGGCCACGAACGTCTGTCCTGAGGTCTGTGTCGATTGCTGTCGAGCGTTTCCCAGGGGAGAGCGAGGTGCCCGGGAGGCCAGGGGCTGGCGGTGCCCCGACCGAGGCTGTGTGTTGACCAACACGGAGTCGGAGAGGCTCCTTGGACCCCCTGTGAGGCCCCGGGTGTTCGCTGGGACCCCCGGCAGAGGGCGGGTGGGCAGCTGGAGCAGCCCTCGTGGACGCGGCAGGAGGGCGGTCTGCACCCACGTCGAGGCTGGCCCCACCCTGAGCGCCCACCCTGCGAGGGCGGCACTGTCGTCCCAGCTCTTGCCAGGGCTGCCCGCTGCATCCCAGGCCTGGAGCTGGTGGCCGTGGCAACCACGGAAGGCCGTGGGGACGCCTGCCCCCTCCCGCCAGCATCCTTGCGCGAGCTGGTGAGTCTCGGGAAAGGGAAACCGGCCCCGAGTGGGGACACGGCTCTCTCTGTAGACGGGAACGCTGAGCCCAGGAGGTGGTGGGAGCTGCCCTGGGCCCCAGTGGGCTTCCTGCTCTCTGACGCACAGCGCTGCTTTCCCGCGGCGGCGACGCCACGGACTGCCGCCTTGGAGCACCGCGGCGTGCCGTCTTGCCGTTCTGGAGGCAGGACGTCGGACGGGTCCCCCTGGCTGGACTCCCGGCTCCTGCCGGAGGCTCCGGGGAGGGGCCCGTCCTCCTCCGGGGCCTAGAGGCGCCCACGCCACTCGGCTCGCGGTCTCGTCCTCCACCCCCGGAGCCGGCGTGCCTGGTCACAGTGGCACACCACTCTGCTGCCCCTCCTCCTCCCGATGCCACTTTCAAGGGCCGTTGCGGTGACGGGGCCCACCCACCTATCCTGGACAATCTTCCTGCTCTGAGCACAACAGTCTAGCCGCCTTCACTGGCCAGTGCCAGCTTACTGCCCAGATATCACAGGCTCTGGGCAGGCATCCGAGGGCTGCCTGGCACCGTCACGGGCAGCGCCCTGCCCCAGGGCCTTTGCACCAGCCACGCCCGTAGCTGGGAACGCGGTCCGCAGTCGTCAGAGGGTTTCTCCTCATCCTCCAAGTCTCTGTGCTCACAGCACCTCTTCCCGAGGCCTCTGGTTCAAGGCCTGCGCCTCCCTCATCTTCTCACCTGCCTCCCTTTCCTCCCCACACCCATGACGACCTGCCGTCATGCATAAAGCACGGAGACCCCCTGGATTTCTTCACCGCTGGCCTCCCCCAGGCAGGGCCACCATGAGGAGCGTGCCCCGCGCACTGCTGGCTGGCGGGCGGCCCCCGCGGAGCTGGTTCCTGGAGCGATGCAGTGAGATGCATCGGTTGACGCCGATGAGGACTGATTCTCGCACAGGAGAAGGACGCTGTCCGTCAGCAACGAGAGCGTCTGGGCTCCGGCCAGCCGGCAGAGGGCGGCAGCGGCCTTCCTAAGCGGTGGTAACGAGAAGCAGCCAGGACCTGGGCTGGAAGGCTGAGCCCGCGGATGCGTGGGAGGAAGCAGCGGTGCGCCCGGGAGCGGGCGCGGCCGAGGGGTGCGGGTGCGAGGGCGCTGCCAGGGCCCGGGCGGGGCGGGGCGGGGCGGGGCGGGGCTCTCCCGCAGCCCCCGATGGGAGGCCCCAGCGCCGTCCCCGTGGGGCTGAACCCCACCTGATCTTCCCCCAGCTCGGTCGGAGTGTCTGGATCCAGGGAGAGGAGGCAGCCCCTTACCGGCCAGCCCACCCGCAGACTCTCCATCATCCCCCGCGGCCTAGAAGCCCCAGGTCTCAGCTCACCAAGGCCCTGGACGCCCCAGGCTCTGCATCTGTACAGTGGGTCGAGGGCACCCTGCTCTGCTGGGCCTGCGCCAGGGGCTGAGCGCGGCGGGGGCGGGACCTCGCCTGGAGGAGGGTGGGAGACGGGGAACCGAGCGTGGCCTGGGGGAACCCCGGTCCAGGCCCAGGGCACCGGGGCCAGCCTGCGGTACGGCGGGTCTGCCTGAGGACAGCGCTCTCAGTCCGGCTCTCAGCTGGACGGTCAGCACGGTGAGCTTGGCCGCAGCCGACCTGGGCTGGCAGCGAGGCTGACGGCGGCCGTGGAACGAGAGGGGCCCGTGGGCTGCTGGGGCCTCAGAGCTGCCACGGTGCCGGCTCCTCGTGCTCAGCCTCAACCCCAAACCCCACGCCCACGCTCCAGTGCCCCCCGATGCCTTTGGCGGGCGTGAGGGGCGCGCCCCTGACAAGGACCCTCCCCTCGCAGGCCGAACTTCAGCCAGGCGCCTGGGAGCCTGGTGCGACCCGGCCCCCAGCTGGATGGCCCCAGACCCTGGACGAGGTCTCTCGGTGCCGCCATCCACCCACCCCACCCAGTGTGCCGAGCTGGGGGCGCCCGTCCCCTCCCCTGCTGCCAGGCCCCGTCCACGCCTTCCGAGCGTCTCAGCAGGAGCCAGAGCCGTCCGCCTCCGGCCCTCGGCCTCGCTGTCCTGTCCCCGCCCTTCCAGGCGGCTTCTCGCCGTGCCTCTCGCTGATGGGTCCTGGCGGCTCAGCTGGTAAAGCCTCCGCCTGCCGCGCGGAAGGCCCGGGTTCGATCCCTGGGTGGGGACGATCCCCCGGAGCAGGGGAGGGCTGCTGACCCCCGCGGTCCTGCCGGGAGAATCCCACGGCGCGTCCGGGGGCTGGCACAGAGTGGGGCGCGACTGAGCGGCTTTCACTCGTGCTCGGGTCAGTGACGAAGCAGCCTTCCTGCCCGCAGGCCCCACGCTCTGGCCGGCCGGCAGTGAGGGAGCAGCGGCAGGACCAGGACAGGCAGTGGTGAGCTCTGCCCAGCGGCTGAGCCTGTGCGGGGAGGGAGGGCAGAGGCCGCCGACTCCGGCCTGGCTCCTACAAGGGGTTGTCCCTTACAGAAACGGCCGGGACTGGACGGACCGGGACACGGCCCGGGGTGGACCCTCCCCACAGCACTCAGCGGGGCGGCTCCGAGTCCTGGGTCGGCAGCTGGACGACGAGCCAGGGGACACAGAGCGCCCTGCCTGTCTGTGGCCCAGCAGACTCCCACGTTCCCCAGGATTCAGGGTGCGTGCTGCGCCCCCTCCAGGAAGCCCTCCCTGATAGCCCTAGGTTGGGCCGCTGCCCCCTTGGAGCTTCTACAGTCTTTGGGGCTATTGTGCAAATGAGGTAACGGTGTCCTTCTCTGCAGGTGGCGCTGGGTGGAGGGCCGTGGAGAGCGCTCCAGGGGAGAGCCCAGAGAAGGAACAGCCCAGGCTCAGAGGTCAGCTGCTGGGCGGCCTCCAGGCTCAGGGTCCGCGCTTGGAGGCCTGGGCAGCTGGGACCAGGTGGGCTGGACCTCCCTTCCTCACTGGTCCGGCTGTGGAGAATAGGCTTGCCTCCTCCCCCGCCTGCTGAGAGCCCCCTGCCGCCTCCCCGCCAGGGCAGGGGACCCACCGCGCTCTGCGGGCAGGGCTGGCCTGCAGCAGGTGCCCCCCAAGCCGGCCTGTGGCTGCCCCCGTTCCAGGGCCCTGAGCGTGGCCCTGACCCCCACCCTGCCCTCAGCTTCCTCAGGATCCCACGCCCTGGTCTTGGCGAGCCTGTTAAGGCTCACGTCCGAGTGCCCAGGCCGCCTCCTGGCGGGGCTCTTGGTCTCCATGGCAACCCGGGGGCCGCCCTCTGGCTGGTGGCCTGGCTCTGCGGCAGCTGCCCCCACCCGCCCAGGCCGCACCGTCTCAGCCTGCTCCACGGAGAGCTCCCCAGGCCCCCTGAGGACCGCTGACAGTGAGCCGGGGAGCCCACCAGCCCCCAGCCCTCCACCCCCGCTGAGGCAGGCCTGGGCCCGCGGGGCGCTTCCTGCCCGGGCCTCCTCCTCCGACCCGCAGGGCCAGCCGCCTCCCTGGGGGTTGGTCAGGCCTCCCGCACCCTGCCCACCTCCCCGGGGCCCGGGGCGGCGAGGACGGGGCCGGCTGCCCCCACTGGCGCCTCCGCGGTCAAGCGCACATCCTGCCTCTGCCCGCCCGGCTGCTCTCTGTCTCGTCTGATCGAGCCTTTCTCCGCAGCCTCTGGCTTCACGCGCCTCCTCTCCCTGCCCACGTCTGTCTGCCGCTGTCCCTCGGCGCGTCTCTCTTGGTCCCCGGAGTCCTCGCCGTCTCCTTGTCTCTCTCTACGTCTCCGGGTCTCCTGGTCCTCACTCTGTCTCTCTGCGTCTCCGGGTCTCTCCCCGGTGTCTCTCTCTCTGCGTCTCTGCCTCCCTCCCCCCTCTGCCGGCCTCCGTGTTGCTGGGCGGGAGCCGGGGCCGGGCCTGGAGATGCTGGGCTGGCCCGCAAGAGAAGCCGGTGGGCTGCTGGGGGCGGTCGCCGGTGCCAGGGGCTCCAGAGAGCCGAGCGAGCCCTCTGATTCAGCAGGGCTCACGGAGTCTCCCGAGGGCAGGGCTGCTGAGGGTGGGCTCCCAGCGGGACCACCGGGGAGAACGCCAGGGGAGGGGCAGCAGGCGGGCTGAAAGGCACAGAGGCGGGCAGCAGGGGATCTGGGGGGCCTGTAAGTGCTTGGGGGCCAGCGGTGTTAGACGCAGGTGGACACAGGACCGGTCAGTCTGATCTGATGCCGATGCTGACGACAACCGTCCCCTGTGCCAGGCCCCGGCTGGGCGCCTTCCTGGATCTTCTCACAGGACCCGCTCCTGTGCGGTTGGGGGACACTGGCCCCAGCTCACAGAAGTAACTGAGGCTCAGGGCAGTCTCGTGAGGCGCCCGCATAGCTCACAAGAGCAGAGCTGGGTGGGGGGCCGGGGCCCGTCCTGAGAAAAGGGCAGCCCCTGAGGGAGGCCCCCCGCCTCTGGAGCGCCAGAAAGCTTCCCTGCCCCCCCCAGGCCGCACCGTCTCAGCCTGCTCCACGGAGAGCTCCCCAGGCCCCCTGAGGACCGCTGACAGTGAGCCGGGGAGCCCACCAGCCCCCAGCCCTCCACCCCCGCTGAGGCAGGCCTGGGCCCGCGGGGCGCTTCCTGCCCGGGCCTCCTCCTCCGACCCGCAGGGCCAGCCGCCTCCTGGGGTTGGTCAGGCCTCCGCACCCTGCCCACCTCCCCGGGGCCCGGGGCGGCGAGGACGGGGCCGGCTGCCCCCACTGGCGCCTCCGCGGTCAAGCGCACATCCTGCCTCTGCCCGCCCGGCTGCTCTCTGTCTCGTCTGATCGAGCCTTTCTCCGCAGCCTCTGGCTTCACGCGCCTCCTCTCCCTGCCCACGTCTGTCTGCCGCTGTCCCTCGGCGCGTCTCTCTTGGTCCCCGGAGTCCTCGCCGTCTCCTTGTCTCTCTCTACGTCTCCGGGTCTCCTGGTCCTCACTCTGTCTCTCTGCGTCTCCGGGTCTCTCCCCGGTGTCTCTCTCTCTGCGTCTCTGCCTCCCTCCCCCCTCTGCCGGCCTCCGTGTTGCTGGGCGGGAGCCGGGGCCGGGCCTGGAGATGCTGGGCTGGCCCGCAAGAGAAGCCGGTGGGCTGCTGGGGGCGGTCGCCGGTGCCAGGGGCTCCAGAGAGCCGAGCGAGCCCTCTGATTCAGCAGGGCTCACGGAGTCTCCCGAGGGCAGGGCTGCTGAGGGTGGGCTCCCAGCGGGACCACCGGGGAGAACGCCAGGGGAGGGGCAGCAGGCGGGCTGAAAGGCACAGAGGCGGGCAGCAGGGGATCTGGGGGGCCTGTAAGTGCTTGGGGGCCAGCGGTGTTAGACGCAGGTGGACACAGGACCGGTCAGTCTGATCTGATGCCGATGCTGACGACAACCGTCCCCTGTGCCAGGCCCCGGCTGGGCGCCTTCCTGGATCTTCTCACAGGACCCGCTCCTGTGCGGTTGGGGGACACTGGCCCCAGCTCACAGAAGTAACTGAGGCTCAGGGCAGTCTCGTGAGGCGCCCGCATAGCTCACAAGAGCAGAGCTGGGTGGGGGGCCGGGGCCCGTCCTGAGAAAAGGGCAGCCCCTGAGGGAGGCCCCCCGCCTCTGGAGCGCCAGAAAGCTTCCCGGGCCAGGACTCCCTTGTGCACACGCTGGGTTCGCGTCGGTGGGTCCTGGTTCCATTGGAAAGTCTCTAGCAGTCAATTTTCATTAAAAGGCTCATGTCGTTAAAACAGGCCGAGAAACTGCAGACGAGATCTGCAATGTTCTCCTTCAGTCAATGGCTTGAAGGAGTCGTGGCCTCTCAGGATGTCGGCGGCTGCACTGTCCTGACCTGGAGGGGAGTCCAGGCCCCTCCATCTTCCACGGTCCCCGAGCGTGCGGATCCAGGCCACTGCCCTGCCCTGGGGGTGCCTCATCTCCTTCCGCCTCCTGGAGAGAGAGCCCGGCTCTGTGAAGGCAGCTGCCGTATCCCACCAGCGGGCAGAGACCCCAGGGCCCCATCCCCAGGGGATCTTGTGACCCATGCTGCCTCCTCACCGAACCCTCAGCCACCTGTGGGGTGGCGGGGAGCCGAGGACTCCACAGGGCTCGGAGCCTTTGCAGTGGCTGTTCCCTCTGCCTGGAAGGAAGGCTCTTCCCAAAAGCCCCCGAGTCCTCCGACCCCCTCATCCCCCAGCTCAGGTGAGACAACGTCCCTTTAGTGCTGCAACTGTAACTGAACAAAGGTTCTTCCCTGTTACATTCGGCCAGCACGCCCACCTCCCCTCCCGACCCGACCCCTCCACCCTGCTGTCTGCGTCCACGCGCTCAGTCGCTCAGTCGTGTCCCACTCGACCGGGTGGGCTGCTCTCTCCGTGGGGTTCTCCAGGCAAGGACTCTGGAGTGGCTGCCACTTCCTCCTCTAGGGCATCCTCCCCACCCAGGGACTGAACGCACGTCTCTGGTGTCTCTTGCATTGGTAGGTGGGTTCTCTACCACGGAGCCGCCACGAATTTGATTATTTTTAGATTCCACGTAGATGTGAGATCACTTGGCGTCTGTTTTGCCGTGTCTGGCTGATTTCACTCAGCCTGACCTCTTCCAGGCCCAGCTGCGGGGCTGCCAGAGCCGGGCCGTCCTCCTTTTCAAGGCTGAATAATATTCCGCGCCATCTGCAGACCACGCTCCTTTAGCTGCCCACCTGTTGATGCACTTGGTCCTGCCTGCATCTCGGCGGGCCCGTCCTAAAAGGGCAGCCCCTGAGGGAGGCCCCCGCCTCTGAGCGCCAGAAAGCTTCCCGGCCAGGACTCCTTGTGCACACGCTGGGTTCGCGTCGGTGGGTCCTGGTTCCATTGGAAAGTCTCTAGCAGTCAATTTTCATTAAAAGGCTCATGTCGTTAAAACAGGCCGAGAAACTGCAGACGAGATCTGCAATGTTCTCCTTCAGTCAATGGCTTGAAGGAGTCGTGGCCTCTCAGGATGTCGGCGGCTGCACTGTCCTGACCTGGAGGGGAGTCCAGGCCCCTCCATCTTCCACGGTCCCCGAGCGTGCGGATCCAGGCCACTGCCCTGCCCTGGGGGTGCCTCATCTCCTTCCGCCTCCTGGAGAGAGAGCCCGGCTCTGTGAAGGCAGCTGCCGTATCCCACCAGCGGGCAGAGACCCCAGGGCCCCATCCCCAGGGGATCTTGTGACCCATGCTGCCTCCTCACCGAACCCTCAGCCACCTGTGGGGTGGCGGGGAGCCGAGGACTCCACAGGGCTCGGAGCCTTTGCAGTGGCTGTTCCCTCTGCCTGGAAGGAAGGCTCTTCCCAAAAGCCCCCGAGTCCTCCGACCCCCTCATCCCCCAGCTCAGGTGAGACAACGTCCCTTTAGTGCTGCAACTGTAACTGAACAAAGGTTCTTCCCTGTTACATTCGGCCAGCACGCCCACCTCCCCTCCCGACCCGACCCCTCCACCCTGCTGTCTGCGTCCACGCGCTCAGTCGCTCAGTCGTGTCCCACTCGACCGGGTGGGCTGCTCTCTCCGTGGGGTTCTCCAGGCAAGGACTCTGGAGTGGCTGCCACTTCCTCCTCTAGGGCATCCTCCCCACCCAGGGACTGAACGCACGTCTCTGGTGTCTCTTGCATTGGTAGGTGGGTTCTCTACCACGGAGCCGCCACGAATTTGATTATTTTTAGATTCCACGTAGATGTGAGATCACTTGGCGTCTGTTTTGCCGTGTCTGGCTGATTTCACTCAGCCTGACCTCTTCCAGGCCCAGCTGCGGGGCTGCCAGAGCCGGGCCGTCCTCCTTTTCAAGGCTGAATAATATTCCGCGCCATCTGCAGACCACGTCTCCTTTAGCTGCCCACCTGTTGATGGACACCTTGGTCCTGCCTGCATCTCGGTGATTGTGAAAAGACCACAGTGGACAGAGGAGTGTGGATGTCTCTTTGAGATGCTGAGTTCATTTCGTTTGGATAAAGACCCAGTGGTGAGATTGATACTTTACTTTTCCGAGGAGGGGCCCTTCTGTTTTCCATCATGGCTGCACCAGGCTGCAACCCCACCAGCTCTGCACAAGGTTTCCACATTTTCTGCATCCTCAGAAGTATTTTTTCCTCTCACTCTCCCGTCTCCCCTGGCCACAGTGCCCATCCTAACAGGTGTGAGTGAGGCAGTGTCCCCCCGTGGGTGTGACTGGCGTTTCCCCACTGAACTGAGCGTCTCTGTGTGACTCTGTGGGCCGCTTGTATGTCCTCTTCGGAGAAGCATCCGCTCAAGTCCTCTGCACCCCAGCCGGGTCATCTGCTTTGCCGGTGGTGATGGTTCGTTGTTGAATTGTAGGAGTTCCTTTTATTTCGGACATTGACTGCCTGTCAGACGCGTGGTTTACAAACATTTTCTTCTGTTCCCGAGGTTGCCTTTTTATCTTGTGGATGATTCCTTGGCTGTGAAGAAGTCCTCTAGGTCGATGTAACCCCGTTTGTCTGTTTTTGCTTTTGTCGCGGATGCTTTTGGTATCAGATCCAAGCCATCGCCGGCCAGTCCATTCCTTTCTTCGGTCAGTCTCCGCTTCCCCTTTTGTGCTTTGAGGGGGAATGCCTGAGCTGCTGCAGCAGCGTTGGCTGTGGTCGCAGGAAGACCCCCAAACGCAAAAGGACTCAAGCAGCGTAGGTGTTTACTTCTTGCTCATAAAACCTTCCCGGGTGGGGCCGGGGGCGGGCAGTGTTCTCTTGCATTGCTCCCCGGACCTCCACTCTGTGCCCTCGTGACTCGGCCTTCCTCAGCGCCCCTCGCCACCTGCCGCCAGCTGGGGCGGGCAGGGGGAGGAGAGGCTGAGCAGGCGCACCTGCCCTCCGAGGCCTTGGCCGGAAACGGAAACGGCGCACTTCCCTGCCGCCGCCGCCCGGGGTCAGAATTCGGTCACGTGGCTGCAGCTCACTGCAGGGGGCGCTGGGAACTGTCCGAGCACTGCGTTCCAGGAGGGCTCGGACGGGCAGCTCGCCATCTCCGCCACGTGCTTGGGCCCGCGGTGACGACGAAAAAAATAAATGAAATAAAGTGCACAGACACACTTTATAGTGTGAAGGCCTCTACTGAGAGCTGTCCCACTGATCAGTACGACCACATGGATCTTCAATAAACGTTTTTTAGATGAATGCTGATATATATAAAATAGATCAACAATAAGGATTTACTGTTTAGCACAGGGAATTATGTTCACTATCTTATAATAACCTATAACGGAAATATATATATATATCTATCTGAATTGCTTTGCTATGCACCTGAAGCTAATACAATATTGTAAGTTCTCTCTCCTTGGAATTTTAAAACTGAACGCTGAATAAAAGAAGCATGTTATTGGATGGACGGACGAACGCACGGATGATGAGCAGATGGGCGAGTGGATGGACGGTGGACAGACTGAGGGGGGCTGGCTGGGGGGGTGGGTGAATAGGTTCCTGGAGGCTGGATGAGCGGATGGATGGACAATTGAAAGGACAGGTCAAGGAGCCGACTGAAGATGGCTCAGCACCCAGAGACGGCAGCACGGGTGGGCTCCAGAAGTGGCTAGGCCTCGGCGAACAGAGGACAGCGGAGGCTGAGGGAGAGGAGGGGGCACCGGGAGGGCACCAGCCCGGGCCGGCGGGGTCGGGACGGCCGGAGCGGGCGTGGAAGTCGGGGAGACGAGCTGACAGCATCATCCTTGCTCGACTCTGGAGCCGCACGGGGACCGCCCTTCTTCGGGGGAAGCGGGCAGAGCCGGGAGTGGACGCTTCTCAAACCGGCGAGGCTGGAGGGGCAGCAGACGCCGTGGGCGCGCTCGTCATAAACCCAGCGCGCGGCTGGTGGGCCCGGGACAGGGAGCCCGGCGGGGGGGCCTGCGGGCTGGAGGTCAAGCAAGCCTCACCTGCGAGGACAGCGGACGGGCAGGGCAGTCTGCGTCCCGCCCGGTCCTGTAAGAGACGGGGTCCAGCAGGCCTCCAGCTCTGGAGCACGGCGCTGGTCCCGGGTCCCCCGGACGGGATGCGGGGGTCAGCGTCTCGGACGGACAGCCCGCCCCAGGGGAGGACAGGCTCGGGGCACGGGAGGCCTGCGTGGTGGGCGCTCTGGGTGGGGGCGCTTCCAGAGCTGAGACTGGCTGCTGGGGAGGGAGGGGACCGAGCGCAAGGCGGTCCTGGTGGGAGGGGCTCAGGCCGTGGGGAAGGGGGGCCGAGGGCCTTGCGGGTCCTCCCCGGCATTCACGTGGGGGTCACCGGCCACCCAGGGAGTGCGACACCTGGCCACGCCCCACTCCAGCCCGCACTGATCAGTACGACCACATGGATCTTATAAAGATGAATGCTGATATATATAAAATAGATCAACAATAAGGATTTACTGTTTAGCACAGGAATTATGTTCACTATCTTATAATAACCTATAACGGAAATATATATATATATCTATCTGAATTGCTTTGCTATGCACCTGAAGCTAATACAATATTGTAAGTTCTCTCTCCTTGGAATTTTAAAACTGAACGCTGAATAAAAGAAGCATGTTATTGGATGGACGGACGAACGCACGGATGATGAGCAGATGGGCGAGTGGATGGACGGTGGACAGACTGAGGGGGGCTGGCTGGGGGGGTGGGTGAATAGGTTCCTGGAGGCTGGATGAGCGGATGGATGGACAATTGAAAGGACAGGTCAAGGAGCCGACTGAAGATGGCTCAGCACCCAGAGACGGCAGCACGGGTGGGCTCCAGAAGTGGCTAGGCCTCGGCGAACAGAGGACAGCGGAGGCTGAGGGAGAGGAGGGGGCACCGGGAGGGCACCAGCCCGGGCCGGCGGGGTCGGGACGGCCGGAGCGGGCGTGGAAGTCGGGGAGACGAGCTGACAGCATCATCCTTGCTCGACTCTGGAGCCGCACGGGGACCGCCCTTCTTCGGGGGAAGCGGGCAGAGCCGGGAGTGGACGCTTCTCAAACCGGCGAGGCTGGAGGGGCAGCAGACGCCGTGGGCGCGCTCGTCATAAACCCAGCGCGCGGCTGGTGGGCCCGGGACAGGGAGCCCGGCGGGGGGGCCTGCGGGCTGGAGGTCAAGCAAGCCTCACCTGCGAGGACAGCGGACGGGCAGGGCAGTCTGCGTCCCGCCCGGTCCTGTAAGAGACGGGGTCCAGCAGGCCTCCAGCTCTGGAGCACGGCGCTGGTCCCGGGTCCCCCGGACGGGATGCGGGGGTCAGCGTCTCGGACGGACAGCCCGCCCCAGGGGAGGACAGGCTCGGGGCACGGGAGGCCTGCGTGGTGGGCGCTCTGGGTGGGGGCGCTTCCAGAGCTGAGACTGGCTGCTGGGGAGGGAGGGGACCGAGCGCAAGGCGGTCCTGGTGGGAGGGGCTCAGGCCGTGGGGAAGGGGGCCGAGGGCCTTGCGGGTCCTCCCCGGCATTCACGTGGGGGTCACCGGCCACCCAGGGAGTGCGACACCTGGCCACGTCCCCACTCCAGCCCGCACGCGAGGAAGTGACCCCAAACATAGGGCCGAGGGGAGGGGACGGGGCCCTGGGCAGCCGCCCACCAAGGAGAGGGGTCGGGGCCCTGGGTAGCCCGCCGCAGTGCCCTGGGCCCCCGGAGGCCCCCTCGGTCTCTGCTGGAGGCGGGGCCTGGGGACCACAGCCTGCTCTGGTCCTCCGGCGAGGAGACCTAGGGCGGGCTCCTGTCCCCTTGTCAGAGGTCAGCGAGGCTGGAGCCAGGCAGGGTCGCTGGGCGGGGCGGAGGCAGGGCCCCCGCCGGCTGACGGGTCACAGGCAAGGCGGGGGGACCTTCCCGAGGAAGCCTGTGGTCCCTCCCGGGCTCCTCGCCGGCTCCGGACGTGGGCAGATTCGCGCTGCCTCCCGGGAGAAGCCGAGGGGCCCTGGATGGGCTGGGGTCACACAGCAGGGAGGGCGCCGCGGTTCCTCTCAGGAGGGGAGTCCTGTGTGTGCCGGGGGCCGAGTGTGACCCTCGTGGGCCCGGGGCGGCGCGGCGGGAGGGGCTGGCCCTCGGGGGAGGCAGGAGCCCGCCGCTCCAGGCTGTGGATTCATCACAGAAATGAGAAATCGACCCCTGACCACTCCAGCCTCATCACTCACACTGGACCGACGTGAGGCAGGTCTCCGGGCCCCGGCGCTCTGATCAGACGTGCCCTCCCTCCGGCCGCGGGCTGGAGGTCAAGCAAGCCTCACCTGCGAGGACAGCGGACGGGCAGGGCAGTCTGCGTCCCGCCCGGTCCTGTAAGAGACGGGGTCCAGCAGGCCTCCAGCTCTGGAGCACGGCGCTGGTCCCGGGTCCCCCGGACGGGATGCGGGGGTCAGCGTCTCGGACGGACAGCCCGCCCCAGGGGAGGACAGGCTCGGGGCACGGGAGGCCTGCGTGGTGGGCGCTCTGGGTGGGGGCGCTTCCAGAGCTGAGACTGGCTGCTGGGGAGGGAGGGGACCGAGCGCAAGGCGGTCCTGGTGGGAGGGGCTCAGGCCGTGGGGAAGGGGGCCGAGGGCCTTGCGGGTCCTCCCCGGCATTCACGTGGGGGTCACCGGCCACCCAGGGAGTGCGACACCTGGCCACGTCCCCACTCCAGCCCGCACGCGAGGAAGTGACCCCAAACATAGGGCCGAGGGGAGGGGACGGGGCCCTGGGCAGCCGCCCACCAAGGAGAGGGGTCGGGGCCCTGGGTAGCCCGCCGCAGTGCCCTGGGCCCCCGGAGGCCCCCTCGGTCTCTGCTGGAGGCGGGGCCTGGGGACCACAGCCTGCTCTGGTCCTCCGGCGAGGAGACCTAGGGCGGGCTCCTGTCCCCTTGTCAGAGGTCAGCGAGGCTGGAGCCAGGCAGGGTCGCTGGGCGGGGCGGAGGCAGGGCCCCCGCCGGCTGACGGGTCACAGGCAAGGCGGGGGGACCTTCCCGAGGAAGCCTGTGGTCCCTCCCGGGCTCCTCGCCGGCTCCGGACGTGGGCAGATTCGCGCTGCCTCCCGGGAGAAGCCGAGGGGCCCTGGATGGGCTGGGGTCACACAGCAGGGAGGGCGCCGCGGTTCCTCTCAGGAGGGGAGTCCTGTGTGTGCCGGGGGCCGAGTGTGACCCTCGTGGGCCCGGGGCGGCGCGGCGGGAGGGGCTGGCCCTCGGGGGAGGCAGGAGCCCGCCGCTCCAGGCTGTGGATTCATCACAGAAATGAGAAATCGACCCCTGACCACTCCAGCCTCATCACTCACACTGGACCGACGTGAGGCAGGTCTCCGGGCCCCGCCGGCGCTCTGATCAGACGTGCCCTCGCCGTGCCCGGGCAGAGGCGCCTGCAAGTCCCCCCAGGACGGCGGCCTGGCGGGGCGGAGGGGCGGGCCCTGGACCTCAGTCACCGGTGGCCCCGTGCAGCCGGCTCCCCACGCCTGGAGGGGCATCAGCAACGGGCCCTGTGGGCAGGTCTCCCGGGACAACTGGGGCGGTGGGCACAGGGCACGGGGTTAGGCGGGACAGGGCCGCCGGGCGGGGCTCGCTGGGTTCCCGGAAGACCGCTCTGTCTGGGGCGAAGGGCGGCAGGGCGGTGGAGGAGCCGGAGCCCGGGGAGGGGCCGCGCTGGCCTGGGAGAGCCGGGGGCCCCCGGGCAGGGCTCCTGCGGAAGCAGACGGGCTTCAGGCTGCCGAGGCAGTGGGCTCCGGCGGGAGAGGGGCCGGGCGGGAGGGAGCGGGACGAGAAGGCGGGCTGGCGCCCTCGGCTCCTGGGTGCCGCCCGCAGCACAGCTGGACCCTCCCTGCATGGCTGCCGGCGCCCTCCAGCCGCAGGCGTCCCCAGGGCCGTGCTCTCTGGATGGCACACTGCCCGTTACACTCAGGAAGGTCCGTCGGCCTGCCACGCCAGAGAAGGTGGAGGCAGGCGGCTGGGCGGGGGCTCTCCCTGGCCTCCCGTGGACTCCAGCAAAGCGCAGGTCTAGCAAGGCTCCGGCTGGCCTGGGCCTGCTCCCGCGGGCCCCTGGTGCCCGTCAGCTACACGAACGGCGACTCCCGGGGGCTGGGAGGCGGGGTCATCCGATTACTGGCCTTCTGGAAAGGTCAGCAGGCCGGGAAGGTGCTCTGTCTTGTCCAATTCAGGGCCGATCAATGCCGCCGGCTCCCTGGACATGACCGCCCTCCACGGCCCATGGTCCGACGGGCGTCACTGGAAGGGGGTGGCGGGAGGGCAAGGCTGACCCGCCGTGACCCTGGGGGGCCAGCCGGACGCGGGCACAGTCCCGGCAAGCGGTTGGGCTCCCCCGGCCACGGCCCTGCCCCTTTGGTCCCCCAGGGGAACGCTCGGCCCGCGAGCCCGCGTCACGCCCGGAGAGTGGCGGGCCGGAGGGAGGGCGGGCCTGTCCGCACAGGTGCGCGGGGGCGGCAGGGGCAGCCCCAGCCCCGTCCACGCGCCCTGCTGGCCGCAGCCCACGCCGGCCGCCACAGCCTCCGCCGCCGCCCGGGGGGTCTGCTTGCCGTTCACGGGCTGCCGGGCACAGCTGTGAGATGTGGACCCTCCCGGGGACAGTCTCATTGCAACAGCCAGCCAGGCTCATACGCTCGGGCCCGCCGGGCTCCAGGCCAGGCCCGGCCGAGGCTGGCCGCGGTCAGGCCTCGGCCCTGGGGCTGGGGAGGGGCCCCCTGCTCTTCCCAATGGCACTGGGAAGGAACAGGGAGCAGCTGACCACACCTGGCCGGGCCGGCCAGCGAGAGGGAGGAGGGCTGGGGGGACGTGGAGGCCGGGGGGTCACCGCCTGTGCCCAGGACTTCCCGGCGCTGGTGTGGAAGCCGACACTAGGCCCCGTGGGCCAGCTGCTCTCTGCGGAGCGGGCAGGCTGCCCTGGGGCCTGGCTCGCCGCGCGGGGTCGGGGGTCCGGGACCAGGGAGGCTCGGTCCCCCGCCCTGCCCCGTCACCCGGCGCTCACCCAGAACCGCAGTCTGGGCTCCTCTCTGATGCTGGACTCACGGAAGGAAGCCGCCTCACCGGCGTATTTCCAGCCCAGACGGTGGAGGTTTTAATCTCCAGAACCACGGCGAGGGGCCGGGCGCCCAGTCCTGCAGGCTGGCCAAAGGCCTTCGTCCCGACAAAGGACAGGAAATGAAACCCAAGGGTGTTTTCCTCCCTGAACAATGCTGGTCGGCCTCCGACCGGGGCAGAGGTGCCACCAGGTCCCAGTGGGAGTGAGGGGGGAACGGGGCGCCCGCGGTGGGCCCACCGTCGCTCCTTGACACCCACAAAGAGCACCAGGGCTTCCCGGGGCGCAGAGTCTGCCCGCCAGTGCAGGAGACCCGGGCTTGATCCCTGGGTCAGGGAGACGCCCTGGAGAAGGGGCTGGCAACCCACTGCAGTCCTCTTGCCTGGAGAATCCCATGGACAGAGGAGCCTGGGGGGCACAGTCCACGGGGCTGCAAAGGGTCGGACGCTACTGAGCAACTAACCACAGAGGGTGCGAGGGTGGAGGGATGACCCAGGCCGGGGGCGAGGGCACTGCTCTTGGGACAAGGCCTGGCCTCTCTCCCCTCACCGCCTCACCCCACGGCGGGGCGGGTGGAGAGGGGCGGGTGTCTGTCCTGGACCAGCTGCGATTCGGAGCTCAAAGCTCACGCCCAGAGTGGGGCGGGGGTTGGCGCTACTCTCCTGTGGTTTCTGCCCCAAAGGGCACCGATGGCCGTTCAGGCAAGTGGGCCGGCTCTGGCCTGAGATCAGGGCCAGCCGTCCAGCGGGTCCGTGCGGAGCCGCAGGTGCCAGTGAGCCTGGTCGGAAATGAGGCTCCGGGTCCCGCGCCCGTGTCTGGCCTCCCAGCCGTCCCCGGGCCCCGAGGGGAGGGCGGGGGTGCTCAGAGTCCCCCAGCTTCAGCAGCCCAGGTTCTGCCCGGTCGACCTGGTCAGGGCCCGCTCCCTACCCACATTCACCCAGAGCCCCGCCGAGAGGCCGGGCGAGGCGGGGTGTCCTGCTTCCGCGGCTGGACGGGGCTGGGGACGGCACTCGCACGGGAGGCCTCCCGGCAGGGACCCGCGTGGTCAGACCCGGGGGAGCGGAGCCCGAGGCGCGGCCCCACGGACGCCTGCTCAGTGGCCCTTCCCCGCCCGCTGGTCAGCTGCTGCCAGCGCCCCCGCCGCCGGCTGCCCCCGCCCACCCCTTGGCTCAGGCCCAGGGGGGGTCCTGCAGGCTGGCCAAAGGCCTTCGTCCCGACAAAGGACAGGAAATGAAACCCAAGGGTGTTTTCCTCCCTGAACAATGCTGGTCGGCCTCCGACCGGGGCAGAGGTGCCACCAGGTCCCAGTGGGAGTGAGGGGGGAACGGGGCGCCCGCGGTGGGCCCACCGTCGCTCCTTGACACCCACAAAGAGCACCAGGGCTTCCCGGGGCGCAGAGTCTGCCCGCCAGTGCAGGAGACCCGGGCTTGATCCCTGGGTCAGGGAGACGCCCTGGAGAAGGGGCTGGCAACCCACTGCAGTCCTCTTGCCTGGAGAATCCCATGGACAGAGGAGCCTGGGGGGCACAGTCCACGGGGCTGCAAAGGGTCGGACGCTACTGAGCAACTAACCACAGAGGGTGCGAGGGTGGAGGGATGACCCAGGCCGGGGGCGAGGGCACTGCTCTTGGGACAAGGCCTGGCCTCTCTCCCCTCACCGCCTCACCCCACGGCGGGGCGGGTGGAGAGGGGCGGGTGTCTGTCCTGGACCAGCTGCGATTCGGAGCTCAAAGCTCACGCCCAGAGTGGGGCGGGGGTTGGCGCTACTCTCCTGTGGTTTCTGCCCCAAAGGGCACCGATGGCCGTTCAGGCAAGTGGGCCGGCTCTGGCCTGAGATCAGGGCCAGCCGTCCAGCGGGTCCGTGCGGAGCCGCAGGTGCCAGTGAGCCTGGTCGGAAATGAGGCTCCGGGTCCCGCGCCCGTGTCTGGCCTCCCAGCCGTCCCCGGGCCCCGAGGGGAGGGCGGGGGTGCTCAGAGTCCCCCAGCTTCAGCAGCCCAGGTTCTGCCCGGTCGACCTGGTCAGGGCCCGCTCCCTACCCACATTCACCCAGAGCCCCGCCGAGAGGCCGGGCGAGGCGGGGTGTCCTGCTTCCGCGGCTGGACGGGGCTGGGGACGGCACTCGCACGGGAGGCCTCCCGGCAGGGACCCGCGTGGTCAGACCCGGGGGAGCGGAGCCCGAGGCGCGGCCCCACGGACGCCTGCTCAGTGGCCCTTCCCCGCCCGCTGGTCAGCTGCTGCCAGCGCCCCCGCCGCCGGCTGCCCCCGCCCACCCCTTGGCTCACTCTTCTCTGGGCGCTCCTCTCCGAGGGAACCTTGCGTAGGGTGTTTCTCAGCCCCGGCCCGACTCCCCGCCGCCCCCCTGCAGGCCCCGGCTCCTCCTGCAGCAAAGGTCGTCGGAGTGCCTCTGGGCTTGCCCCCGTCCGGGTCCCCGCTGGGCCCGCGGGCCTCCTCGCCAAGCCTCCGGGGAGCCCGCTCCACCCGCCGCCCAGCTTCCTGGGCCGTCCCTCCCTCCCTTGGCATCCGGGTCCTGGCTTACTCGCCGCTGCCCTGCTCACTCCCTCTACCTCTCCTTCTGTTCTCTGACCTCTCACCTCTGACCTTTGGAAGCCTGGAGCCCCATCTTGGGCCTCTGCCCCCCTCTCCAGAGCCCCTGCCGCTCGGCCTTGTTTCACTCACACCCTGAAGCCGAGCTCATCCCAGAGGTCAGCCAGCGTCTGGGCCGCCCGCCCGGGTCCGCCTGGCCGCAGGGCCTCGGGGCTCACCAGGGCCACAGCAGAAGCCCGCGGCCCGCAGCCCGCCCCCGGCTTCTGACCGTCTGTTCTCAGGCCCCCAGAGTCTTGAGAAGCAAATCACACCCGGGGCATGAGACCCGGGGTGCCTTCAGCGAGCGGAGGCCGAGAGGCCCTGCCTGGCCCAGCCCAGCTGGAGGCCGCCGCCAGGACTCAGGCCTCGGCTCGGGCTCCCTGCTGCGCCCGCCCTGGCCCTTCGCTCTGGCCACCAGCCCTGCCCCCCGCCTGGAGGCCACCGGGCTCCCACACGCCCCTCCCCCACGCCTCGCCGCAGACGTCCCCTTCCTGGCCAGCTCCTCTCTCCATCCCGGCAGGCTCTCACACGGACAGACTCCAGGGAGCCCCTCTGTCCACTGTTCCCAGGGGCGGGTGATGTCCACTCATGCATCCTGCTTCCGCGGCTGGACGGGCTGGGGACGGCACTGCACGGAGGCCTCCCGGCAGGGACCCGCGTGGTCAGACCCGGGGGAGCGGAGCCCGAGGCGCGGCCCCACGGACGCCTGCTCAGTGGCCCTTCCCCGCCCGCTGGTCAGCTGCTGCCAGCGCCCCCGCCGCCGGCTGCCCCCGCCCACCCCTTGGCTCACTCTTCTCTGGGCGCTCCTCTCCGAGGGAACCTTGCGTAGGGTGTTTCTCAGCCCCGGCCCGACTCCCCGCCGCCCCCCTGCAGGCCCCGGCTCCTCCTGCAGCAAAGGTCGTCGGAGTGCCTCTGGGCTTGCCCCCGTCCGGGTCCCCGCTGGGCCCGCGGGCCTCCTCGCCAAGCCTCCGGGGAGCCCGCTCCACCCGCCGCCCAGCTTCCTGGGCCGTCCCTCCCTCCCTTGGCATCCGGGTCCTGGCTTACTCGCCGCTGCCCTGCTCACTCCCTCTACCTCTCCTTCTGTTCTCTGACCTCTCACCTCTGACCTTTGGAAGCCTGGAGCCCCATCTTGGGCCTCTGCCCCCCTCTCCAGAGCCCCTGCCGCTCGGCCTTGTTTCACTCACACCCTGAAGCCGAGCTCATCCCAGAGGTCAGCCAGCGTCTGGGCCGCCCGCCCGGGTCCGCCTGGCCGCAGGGCCTCGGGGCTCACCAGGGCCACAGCAGAAGCCCGCGGCCCGCAGCCCGCCCCCGGCTTCTGACCGTCTGTTCTCAGGCCCCCAGAGTCTTGAGAAGCAAATCACACCCGGGGCATGAGACCCGGGGTGCCTTCAGCGAGCGGAGGCCGAGAGGCCCTGCCTGGCCCAGCCCAGCTGGAGGCCGCCGCCAGGACTCAGGCCTCGGCTCGGGCTCCCTGCTGCGCCCGCCCTGGCCCTTCGCTCTGGCCACCAGCCCTGCCCCCCGCCTGGAGGCCACCGGGCTCCCACACGCCCCTCCCCCACGCCTCGCCGCAGACGTCCCCTTCCTGGCCAGCTCCTCTCTCCATCCCGGCAGGCTCTCACACGGACAGACTCCAGGGGAGCCCCTCTGTCCACTGTTCCCAGGGGCGGGTGATGTCCACTCATGCATCCTTATTCTAGAACATTCCCTGCCATTTCCTGGTCTTCTAGAACCTGTCCACTTTGGAAGCACCCAGCAGGGTGCAGCCCTGCTTCTAGAGACAAAGCAGCAGGAGCCGGGGCTGGGCTTCTGCCCCGGCCCCTCCCTGGCCATGGCCCAGACACAGGAGGGACCGTCTGCAGCCAGGTGGCACCAGGAAGCCCCCAGGCTGCCCGCCGGCTCCTGAGAGAGGAAGGGAAAGACTGCCGTGGTCATCTCCTCTGAAACGTGCCCCGGGCCGCGTCCCTGCCCGCTCCAGCAGGCCAGAGGCCAGGCAGGGACCAGGGTGGCTGGCTCCCGGCGCCAGCCGCTCCCCGGCCCCCAGCGCCCGGGGTGGACGCAAATCGCCCGCGAGGCTCGTTGTGCACATGAGTCATCGCTGCCCCTGCCCTCCCTCACGGAGGCCCAGGGACAGCTGGGGTCACCATCTGCTTTAGTTCTCCTCCTTTGAGAACGGGGGTCCACCTGCACCCCCATTTCTCAGATGAGGAGACCGGGCGTCAGGGAGGGGACGTGATCTGCCCAAGGTCGCCGGCTGGAGACGCTTCGAGTGTCCACAGCCAAGCTGCTGGGCCACGGGACTCAGTCTACATGAGGGAGGGACCCTTATCCGAGGCGGGATGCCGGCGGGAGGGGCCCTGGGGTCTCTCTGAGGAAGTGTTCTCTCCTGCATGGAGTGGCAGGGCTTCAAGGGCCCCTTGGGAAGCAAATCACACCGGGCTCCAGCGGAGGCCGAGAGGCCCTGCCTGGCCCAGCCCAGCTGGAGGCCGCCGCCAGGACTCAGGCCTCGGCTCGGGCTCCCTGCTGCGCCCGCCCTGGCCCTTCGCTCTGGCCACCAGCCCTGCCCCCCGCCTGGAGGCCACCGGGCTCCCACACGCCCCTCCCCCACGCCTCGCCGCAGACGTCCCCTTCCTGGCCAGCTCCTCTCTCCATCCCGGCAGGCTCTCACACGGACAGACTCCAGGAGCCCCTCTGTCCACTGTTCCCAGGGGCGGGTGATGTCCACTCATGCATCCTTATTCTAGAACATTCCCTGCCATTTCCTGGTCTTCTAGAACCTGTCCACTTTGGAAGCACCCAGCAGGGTGCAGCCCTGCTTCTAGAGACAAAGCAGCAGGAGCCGGGGCTGGGCTTCTGCCCCGGCCCCTCCCTGGCCATGGCCCAGACACAGGAGGGACCGTCTGCAGCCAGGTGGCACCAGGAAGCCCCCAGGCTGCCCGCCGGCTCCTGAGAGAGGAAGGGAAAGACTGCCGTGGTCATCTCCTCTGAAACGTGCCCCGGGCCGCGTCCCTGCCCGCTCCAGCAGGCCAGAGGCCAGGCAGGGACCAGGGTGGCTGGCTCCCGGCGCCAGCCGCTCCCCGGCCCCCAGCGCCCGGGGTGGACGCAAATCGCCCGCGAGGCTCGTTGTGCACATGAGTCATCGCTGCCCCTGCCCTCCCTCACGGAGGCCCAGGGACAGCTGGGGTCACCATCTGCTTTAGTTCTCCTCCTTTGAGAACGGGGGTCCACCTGCACCCCCATTTCTCAGATGAGGAGACCGGGCGTCAGGGAGGGGACGTGATCTGCCCAAGGTCGCCGGCTGGAGACGCTTCGAGTGTCCACAGCCAAGCTGCTGGGCCACGGGACTCAGTCTACATGAGGGAGGGGGACCCTTATCCGAGGGGCGGGGATGCCGGCGGGGAGGGGGCCCCTGGGGGTCTCTCTGGAGGAAGTGTTCTCTCCTGCGGAGAGTGGAGTGGCAGGGCTTCAAGGGCCCCTTGGGAAGAGGACGCCCCATGGAGCAGACCCCACAGCGCGGGCCTCGAGGGTGGGCGGGATCAGGCTGAGCTGTCCCGGGTCTAAGGAGCAAGGCTAGCGCTGTCTTCTGTGCAGGGTGGCCGGTGGGGATCGTGGCCGGTGGGGTCGTGGCTGGTGGCGAGCCCTCCCGCCTGCCCACAGAGGTCTCCTCGTCCATGGAGACTGAGGGTCTTCAAGAACAAACATGTCGTCCCCACACCTGGGAGCACCAGTGACAGTGAGGACAGGGGTGCCGTGGTCAGCGTTGTCCTGGGCCCACCCGCTGGCTGGCCCCGGGAGGGACCGCCTGTTGCAGCGAGACTGGGTGATGCGTCAGAAGCCGTGGCGGAAGCCGTGAAGGCGGACTTCGCGCAGGGCCGCTGCGGCAGAGGAGAAGAGACTCCGTGCTGAGCCAGGCTTTCCTGTGGGTCCGAGGCGGACAGCGGAGGCGCGGCCGGGAGCGGGCGGGGTCAGCGGAGGGCAGTCAGCGAGGCGGGTGCCAGGGGCGAGGGCGTTCTGGCCAACCCCCGGCGGCATCCTCCCTGGAGGCCGGGCGTCCGGCAGCCGCTGGGACCAGCGGGATGAGGACTCTGATGGTCAAGCGGACCTGGCAGGTCACTGCAGAAAGTGGATTTTAGCAGGACCTCCTCTCAGGCTTCGGGTTCCCATCTGGGACATGCAGGGGGTTGGGGGATGTCCTCGAGGACCCCTGGGGCTGAGGGACACCAGGGCCACAGAGGAGGCGGGAGGCCAGGCCCATGTCCAGCCAGGCCCAACTGCTTTAGTTCTCCTCCTTTGAGAACGGGGTCCACCTGCACCCCATTTCTCAGATGAGGAGACCGGGCGTCAGGGAGGGACGTGATCTGCCCAAGGTCGCCGGCTGGAGACGCGAGTGTCCACAGCCAAGCTGCTGGGCCACGGGACTCAGTCTACATGAGGGAGGGGACCCTTATCCGAGGCGGGATGCCGGCGGGGAGGGGGCCCCTGGGGGTCTCTCTGGAGGAAGTGTTCTCTCCTGCGGAGAGTGGAGTGGCAGGGCTTCAAGGGCCCCTTGGGAAGAGGACGCCCCATGGAGCAGACCCCACAGCGCGGGCCTCGAGGGTGGGCGGGATCAGGCTGAGCTGTCCCGGGTCTAAGGAGCAAGGCTAGCGCTGTCTTCTGTGCAGGGTGGCCGGTGGGGATCGTGGCCGGTGGGGTCGTGGCTGGTGGCGAGCCCTCCCGCCTGCCCACAGAGGTCTCCTCGTCCATGGAGACTGAGGGTCTTCAAGAACAAACATGTCGTCCCCACACCTGGGAGCACCAGTGACAGTGAGGACAGGGGTGCCGTGGTCAGCGTTGTCCTGGGCCCACCCGCTGGCTGGCCCCGGGAGGGACCGCCTGTTGCAGCGAGACTGGGTGATGCGTCAGAAGCCGTGGCGGAAGCCGTGAAGGCGGACTTCGCGCAGGGCCGCTGCGGCAGAGGAGAAGAGACTCCGTGCTGAGCCAGGCTTTCCTGTGGGTCCGAGGCGGACAGCGGAGGCGCGGCCGGGAGCGGGCGGGGTCAGCGGAGGGCAGTCAGCGAGGCGGGTGCCAGGGGCGAGGGCGTTCTGGCCAACCCCCGGCGGCATCCTCCCTGGAGGCCGGGCGTCCGGCAGCCGCTGGGACCAGCGGGATGAGGACTCTGATGGTCAAGCGGACCTGGCAGGTCACTGCAGAAAGTGGATTTTAGCAGGACCTCCTCTCAGGCTTCGGGTTCCCATCTGGGACATGCAGGGGGTTGGGGGATGTCCTCGAGGACCCCTGGGGCTGAGGGACACCAGGGCCACAGAGGAGGCGGGAGGCCAGGCCCATGTCCAGCCAGGCCCAACTGCCCCTTCGGATTTCCCTTCCCACGAAGGCAACACGAAACCGGCGTCTTTTGCCCGTTTTCTCATCACCATCGGGATCTGCTCCTGTGGAGGGAAACGACCCCCAGAGCTGCTGAGCGCGGACAGGGCGTGGCCCCCGCCCCCCCCACCCCCGCACCCTGTCCGCGCGTCTCCAGACCAGCCCTCGCTCTGGGCTGGCGCCGAGAGGGCGGGGCAAGAGGCCAGTCCCGGCTCTCCTGAGGGCCGTGGTCCCTGCTCTGCTCAGAGGGGGCTCAGATGCGAAACCAGGGGCTGGTGGGTGGGGCTGGCGAGGGTGGTCAGGGGCGGCTGGATGCCCATCTAAAGGCTGAAGGACGCCTTCCTGGTCCGGGCGCTGAGGCAGCGAGGGGTTCCCAAGGGCGCCCCGGGCCAAGGCTAAGCAGCCCCCCTCGTGGGGACAGGCTGGGCCACGTGGCGGACAAGGCGCTGTGAGCCTGTCACTCGGGGCTCTCCGTGGGGACTTGAAAGGAACGACTGGGTGGCACTGGGGAGGGCTGCTCTTGCCACCTTCAGGTGCCGGTTGTAAGGCTGCCGGGGTCTCCCCATTCTCACACGCACCCTGGGCACTCCCGGCTATCGGAGGGACGGTCAGCAGGGCTCCACGTCCTCTCTGGTCTGAGCGCCAGAAGGGACCTGGTGTGACAGCAGGTGTGGCCAGATGCCCCAGGTGCCGTGGCGGAAGCCGTGAAGGCGGACTTGGCGCAGGGCCGCTGCGGCAGAGGAGAAGAGACTCGGGCTGAGCCAGGCTTTCCTGTGGGTCCGAGGCGGACAGCGGAGGCGCGGCCGGGAGCGGGCGGGGTCAGCGGAGGGCAGTCAGCGAGGCGGGTGCCAGGGGCGAGGGCGTTCTGGCCAACCCCCGGCGGCATCCTCCCTGGAGGCCGGGCGTCCGGCAGCCGCTGGGACCAGCGGGATGAGGACTCTGATGGTCAAGCGGACCTGGCAGGTCACTGCAGAAAGTGGATTTTAGCAGGACCTCCTCTCAGGCTTCGGGTTCCCATCTGGGACATGCAGGGGGTTGGGGGATGTCCTCGAGGACCCCTGGGGCTGAGGGACACCAGGGCCACAGAGGAGGCGGGAGGCCAGGCCCATGTCCAGCCAGGCCCAACTGCCCCTTCGGATTTCCCTTCCCACGAAGGCAACACGAAACCGGCGTCTTTTGCCCGTTTTCTCATCACCATCGGGATCTGCTCCTGTGGAGGGAAACGACCCCCAGAGCTGCTGAGCGCGGACAGGGCGTGGCCCGCGGCCCCCACACCCCCGCACCCTGTCCGCGCGTCTCCAGACCAGCCCTCGCTCTGGGCTGGCGCCGAGAGGGCGGGGCAAGAGGCCAGTCCCGGCTCTCCTGAGGGCCGTGGTCCCTGCTCTGCTCAGAGGGGGCTCAGATGCGAAACCAGGGGCTGGTGGGTGGGGCTGGCGAGGGTGGTCAGGGGCGGCTGGATGCCCATCTAAAGGCTGAAGGACGCCTTCCTGGTCCGGGCGCTGAGGCAGCGAGGGGTTCCCAAGGGCGCCCCGGGCCAAAAGGCTAAGCAGCCCCCCTCGTGGGGACAGGCTGGGCCACGTGGCGGACAAGGCGCTGTGAGCCTGTCACTCGGGGCTCTCCGTGGGGACTTGAAAGGAACGACTGGGTGGCACTGGGGAGGGCTGCTCTTGCCACCTTCAGGTGCCGGTTGTAAGGCTGCCGGGGTCTCCCCATTCTCACACGCACCCTGGGCACTCCCGGCTATCGGAGGGACGGTCAGCAGGGCTCCACGTCCTCTCTGGTCTGAGCGCCAGAAGGGACCTGGTGTGACAGCAGGTGTGGCCAGATGCCTGCGCAGGTGCCGGGAGCGGCGGGGCCGTGGGCGTCTCCTCTCCCTGCGCCCAGCCCCGAGGCGGGCGGCGGGGGCGCGGCGGGGCGTCCAGCCCGAGGACGCTCCCTGGACCGCACTGGGTCCTCCGCTCACCCACGGGCTCCCGCGCT
This sequence comes from Tragulus kanchil, assembly GCA_022376925.1. Classification (NCBI taxonomy): domain Eukaryota; kingdom Metazoa; phylum Chordata; class Mammalia; order Artiodactyla; family Tragulidae; genus Tragulus; species Tragulus kanchil. Next base: position 186,351,537 of record JAIOJX010000025.1, read on the forward strand.
TGTTCATTCGTCCACCAGCTCCCTGGACGCCCCCTCCGAATGCCGCCCTCCTGGGGTTGGGCTGCACGTGTGGACTTGGGGACAGTGCAGAGAGGGCGGGCGAGGCCGTGACCCCGTCCCTCCTCCCGCCTTCCCTGGGGCCACGTCACCGTCTCCGGTGACAACCACGGGGCTCGGCCAGCGGGAGAGGCTTGGTCCCGGCTGGTGGTCTGATGAGAGGCTGAGCCTTCCTGCCACCCCCCCGGCAGCCGCCAGGGCCCCCTGCGCCCCGGAAAGCCTCGCGCACCAGTGAGCACTGGACTCCCCCCGCGGCAGACCCTGACGCCCGCAGTAGGCTCCGCGGAGGCTCACCCAGCACCTGCACTTGCGCTCCCGTCTGCCTCCAGGGCCCTCCCGCCTGCTGGAGGTCTTCTTCCTCCGAATTCAAAGAATCTGCCTCTTGCAGGACCCTGAAGAGAGCCCGGAGGGCCCGCCGCTTTGGGAATTCTCCCATCAGTTTTAAGCAAATCGGATCTGCCTTCAGGGCCCGTGGAGACCCCGCGCCCCCCTCGTGAGCTCCGCAAGCCCTGCCCGGCGCCAGCGAGCCAGCCTCGCCCAGGTGGTGAGAGTGCTCGTCTGCACTGTTTCCTTTCAAGATAACTCGTCTGAGGAAGTCTGTGTGCGGCCTCTTAGGCCGCTGGGGCTCTGAAGGATATTTTCTTCCTCCGTTAACTGAGTTACGAGCATCCCGCCGGGCGCTCTCGGCAGACTTCAGATTGAGGAGCTTCACGCAGTTTGCTGAGCACCGTCCCTGCTCACCAGGCCAGTGTCTGTGCGCTGCGCCGCGGCTCCCTCCGAGAGGAGGTGAGAGCGGAGGAGCCGCGAGTCGGGTCCCGCGGCTCCACGTCCTCTCTGGTCTGAGCGCCAGAGGGCCGGGTGACAGCAGGTGTGGCCAGATGCCTGGCAGGTGCGGGAGCGGCGGGCCGTGGGCGTCTCTCTCCTGCGCCCAGCCCCGAGGCGGGCGGCGGGGCGGCGGGGCGTCCAGCCCGAGGACGCTCCCTGGACCGCACTGGGTCCTCCGCTCACCCACGGGCTCCCGCGCTTGTTCATTCGTCCACCAGCTCCCTGGACGCCCCCTCCGAATGCCGCCCTCCTGGGGTTGGGCTGCACGTGTGGACTTGGGGACAGTGCAGAGAGGGCGGGCGAGGCCGTGACCCCGTCCCTCCTCCCGCCTTCCCTGGGGCCACGTCACCGTCTCCGGTGACAACCACGGGGCTCGGCCAGCGGGAGAGGCTTGGTCCCGGCTGGTGGTCTGATGAGAGGCTGAGCCTTCCTGCCACCCCCCCGGCAGCCGCCAGGGCCCCCTGCGCCCCGGAAAGCCTCGCGCACCAGTGAGCACTGGACTCCCCCCGCGGCAGACCCTGACGCCCGCAGTAGGCTCCGCGGAGGCTCACCCAGCACCTGCACTTGCGCTCCCGTCTGCCTCCAGGGCCCTCCCGCCTGCTGGAGGTCTTCTTCCTCCGAATTCAAAGAATCTGCCTCTTGCAGGACCCTGAAGAGAGCCCGGAGGGCCCGCCGCTTTGGGAATTCTCCCATCAGTTTTAAGCAAATCGGATCTGCCTTCAGGGCCCGTGGAGACCCCGCGCCCCCCTCGTGAGCTCCGCAAGCCCTGCCCGGCGCCAGCGAGCCAGCCTCGCCCAGGTGGTGAGAGTGCTCGTCTGCACTGTTTCCTTTCAAGATAACTCGTCTGAGGAAGTCTGTGTGCGGCCTCTTAGGCCGCTGGGGCTCTGAAGGATATTTTCTTCCTCCGTTAACTGAGTTACGAGCATCCCGCCGGGCGCTCTCGGCAGACTTCAGATTGAGGAGCTTCACGCAGTTTGCTGAGCACCGTCCCTGCTCACCAGGCCAGTGTCTGTGCGCCGCTGCGGCCGCGGCTCCCTCCGAGAGGAGGTGAGAGCGGAGGAGCCGCGAGTCGGGTCCCCGAGGCGGGCAGACCTGGAGCTTCCGGGCTCTTCCACACTTGCCCGTGGTTGGGGGTTGCGACCGGGTCCCACTCGGGGTCCCTTCCTCCTCCTGTGACCTCCCGGATGGGTTGGGTCTCAGCAGCAGGCAGTCACGAACGGGCAGAACGATGGGCAGATTCTGGCGTGTTCTACCCACCCAGAGATTGCAGAGGACTCACGAGCCGCCACGTTCAAGGCCCCAGCCCACCCCCTGGCACATACAAGGATCCCTGGAAGCTAGTCCCCACTGACGGGGGAAGAAAGTCCACACCTAGGGGTGAGGCGGGGATGGCCCGATTCACTTCTGCTGCATCAGAACCAGCATGGGTGCAGGTCAGGTGCAGCTCAACATTGATTCCTGTGTGACCGCAGACTGGTGGCTGAGCCTCTCTGAGCCTGTTTGCTCGTCTGTAGGTTGAGGTTGGCAGTCCCCCCGCCCGCACGCTCCCTCTTTCACAGGAGGCCGTTGACAACAGCCCTGGCGCTAGGAGCCCGCCTGCTGCCCCGCGCCACCCCGAATGCTTCAGCCCTAACCCCACCTCACGGCCCAGAGAACGAGGTGGTACATCGCCCCCCTCCCCGGGAGGCGTGGGGAAGGGGAGCAACCTGGCGCATGAGACCCGGGATGCAGGTGTGAATGAAACCCCCCTCCGCAAAGCCACGCACTGTCCTTGCGGTGAGAATCCCCAGGTCGGGGCTCACGATCTCTTCTGGGTGATGGGGCTCTGGACGCCTGCCCCGTGCCAGGCAAGGCTGGGGAAGCGGCGTGCCCCTCCCAGGCTGAGTCGTGCTCCCCGAGCCCTCTTCCCAGGGCTCCCCCGGCTTTGCTGGCTGCCGCCCACCCGTGAATCCACGCCCCGTGCCTCCCGGGCCCTGAGCACTGGCGGAGCGCCTCCTGGGTGTCGGGGCCCAGATTCAGTTGGGTTCTCTCCGCTCTCCTCTCTCTTCTGAGGCCGGTGGGGACACGGCACCGGCGCAGCAGACCCAAGACAGGCCGACAGGCCGTGACGGAGCAGCCCAGGTGGCGGAGCCCTTCCCCGGCCGGCGGCCCGCCCTGGGCACCCCGTCGGCCGGTCACTGTTCCCGAGCCCACAGCTAAGTGCGGCGCCCCGGCCGGGCCAGAGGGCGTCCGGGCCCAGCCCCGTCCCCTGCCTCACGCCCAGCACCACGTGCCAGTCGGCCTCCGGGACAGAAGGTAGCGGGGGCTGCTGCCAGGGTCCCGGCGGCCCTGCCCGTCGTGAGACTGAGGACGGGGACGCGGCAGGCGGCGCACAGGGGAAGGACACGGGTCCAAGGGCGGACAAAGGCAGAAACCTGCGGGTTCAAGACGCGCGAACCCCAAACAGGATCGGCCCAGATAAATCGACGCCAAGACTCATTATGATCAAACTTTAAAGACAAAGAAAAAAGTCTCGAAAGCAGCCAGAGAAAAATAATACCTGCTTGGGGAGAACACTTGAGTGAAAAGCAGATTTCTCATCACAGACCAGGGATAGAAAAATAAGGGGCCTTGGCACATGATGGATGCTTTCCTGGAAAGTTCAGCTTGTGTTAAAATGATTAGAAAGACCACCTCGGTGTTTGTTCCTAAAATAGCTACTTTCTAGGTTTAGTCATCCATCAAAAGGATTTTTCACCCAGAAAAAGGACCCCCAGGTGCTCATGGGCTCAGTCGCTCAGACTGACTGCAGGCCCGTGGTCTGTAGCCCGCCAGGCGCCTCTGTCCACTGGCCCATTGTGCATCGAGAAACGAGGCTCGGAGAGGCTGAGCTACCTGCCCCAGGTCACACAGCCAGGAAGTAGGGAGGCAGGTCTGGCCAGGAGGCTGCTCCGGGGCTGCTGCCCCCACAGCCACTGCGTGGACGCAGGCTGAGAAGCGACGTGCAGAGCGGGGCGTCGGTGACAGGCCCTGTGGCCATGGGGCCTCCGTGTCCTTCCTGCCGCGGGCCCGGGCCTGGGAGTGGGGCGGCACCCGCTCTCCGGGTGCTCTAGGGAGGACCTCGTCGGGAGTCCGCTGGACCGTTTGCAGCTGTCTTCTGGGCGTGAGACCGGGGTGACCCCTGCTCCGGGGTCGCCCCGAAGTCCAGGAGGGGACGGTGCCAGGCGGTGCCCAGCGGGCTGGTCCCTGCTCCAGCAGCTGGGCTCTGGACGGCCCCGCTGCCCTCCGGGATCCTGCGCGCGGGCAGCTCCGTTTCTCCTTCTCCTGTGGCTTCCGGGCCCGCCTCCTCCCCCGGCGGCTCTCGCCCGCCGCGCTGGCCCTGGGCGAGTCCTTGCTCCCGGTGTGCGGCTCTCTCCCGAGGGTGCTTGCCGTGGCCCTCTGCGTCCGAGAAGCGAGGTCTGACTTCTCCGAGTCTGACTCGGCGAGGTCGGCGGGGAGGGCCGGCCGCGCTGTCCTCGGGCGAGGCCCCGAGCGGGCGCTCTGCCTGGGGGTCGTGTCCCGGGGCCCTGGTGTGCAGGCTCTGGTTCCCGGTCCCCCCGCAGCCCGAGCAGCTGTGAACCCAGTTTCTCGAGCTCCGTGGGGCCCCGGGGGCCCGGCTCTGGCCTCCGCCCCGCTCAAGGCGGCGGCCTGTCTCCTCTGCTCTGGCGTCCGCTGGCCCGGCCATGAAGCCTCCCGCCAGCGTCTCACCGGCACAGGCCTGTCCCAGAAGGGAGCCTGCTGGGGGCAGTCCCTTTGTCCCCAGATGGACGCTGGCCCTCACCTGTGCTGAGCGCGGCCCCCCAGAACCCTGGCGTCCTTCCAAAGCCCCCGTCCACCCGCCCGCTGCCCCTGCGGACCCCTCTCCAGGTCTTGAGCTGCGGGCTTCCGTCCTCGCCCTCTGTGGGGGGCTCCGTGGGTGCCCCTCGTCCCTCGGGTAGACACAAGTCCCTGGCTCCTGAGCTCCCCAGCTACGCACCCTGTGCCGATGTGAGGACTTGGAAGGACTGAAATGCCAGGTTGCCCCCGCCATCGGCCTCACGTGGCATCACCCAGGAGGCGGTTCTGGGGACACGGGAGCAACCCAGATGCCCTGGCAGGCGCTGAAACCGGCGCTTGGCCTCGCCTCCCCCACGCCCCTCCCCCCGGCCCTCCCCCACTCCCTCCCCTTCCCACCCCCTGTCCCCGGGGGAAGGGCCTTCCACGAGCCTGTCCAGGCGGGCTCAGGCTGGGTTTGGCCCCGTGGCGGGAGCCAGGAGCCGCTTTGGCTGGGAGGCCTGCGCCCAGCCTCCCCACCAGGTGGCGGGCAGGGAGGAGGAGGCCGGAGGCAGCAGCTCGGGGCGGCGCTGGGTGGGGAGAGGGCCCCGCGGGCAGGTGCTCCTCTGGGGAGGAGGACGCAGACGCAGCAAGGAGGCCGCCCCGCCCAGGGCGCCCCCCTCCAGGGCTCCTGAGCTCCGTGCGTCCACCAGGAGGACGCGCCCGGGCCACAGGGCCAAGTGCCCGCAGACCAGCTCTCGCGTTTGGGGCCAGCAGGCCAGGCCACCTCTCACATCCCATCCTTGTCTGTAGAAGGCATACCTTCCCCATGTCAGGGACGGTCTCCAGGGTCAGGCCAGGGCCCTGCGGCCCTGCCCCTGCAGGCCCAGGCTGCCCTGGGCACACTCGGGGGCTGCCCTCAGGACCCAGGACTGGAGACAATGCAGAGGACAGGCGCAGAGGAGATCTGGGAAGGCTTCCTGAAGGAGGTGCCACTTGCATGGAGTGAATAGGCACGAAGAGCCTGCCCACGTCAGGACAGTCACTGCCTGTGGGGGTGCCCACACGTGCCCACAAGTGGCTCCTTCTCTGCAGAAGCCATGCCCTACCCCCGCCCTGGACAGTCCAGCTCCCCCACCGTGCCCCTGAGCACTGGAGAACACAGGCCGGGGCCGAGGGCCAGGGAAGGGCTCTGCTGGCCCAGATGACATGCACTGGGAGGGGCCCGTTCTCCTCTCTTGTCAGGGGTCCCGAATGCAGCTCAGGGGACAAGCCCTCTGTCCAACCCCTTCCTGAATCCTTGCAGTGACAGGGAGCTCACTACCACACAAGGTGGTAGGAACGGCCGTGCCAGTGGCTTGGAGGCGATTCCCGGGGCTGCGCTTGCCGTTCAGCCCTGCTCCTTCCAGCCCCGCCCCGCCTCCCCCAGACTCGTTTCTCATCCATGTCAGGCTCGACACAGGTCTCCTCTCCCCGCCATTGTGAGACTCTCGTGCTGTGGGGGTGTCGAGGGGATGACGGATTGGACGGCCGGAGAGGCGGGAACCAGCCTCTGTCGTGCTGAGTCGCTCGGGGCCACGTGCTAGGGTGCAGGCCCTCAGGGTTGCTCGGGGCTGGGGGAGCGGGCCCTGGGAGGCCTTCTCTGGGGTCTCCCAAGTGCATTCTGCCGCTGCCCCTGAGCCTCCGCTCTCGGGTCGAAGGCAGATGTGCATGCCGGGGCGCAGCGGCTCCAGGGCCGAGGGCCGTGCCTGAGGGAGGGGCTGAGTGGCCCTGAGCCCCGCCCCTCCCCCTCCCTGATCTGCGCTGGGAGCGTCTGTGGGCTGGGGACAGTGGTCAGTCCTCCTGTAGAACCCCGGGTCATCCGGAGCGAGGCCAGCGGGACCAGGCCTGCCCTCTGAAACCCAGCAGCCTGGCCTGGCGCCCGGCCTGACCGCCTCCCAGAGCAGCCTCTCAGGGTCAGCCGGGCAGCACCCCGTGGAGTGAGGCTGGGCCTGCAGCCAGTGCCCCGTGCGGCCCTACGGGCACCGTCCCTCGCCAGTGGCACATGGCCCAGAGGCTCGGCACGCACCATCTGCCCAGAGCTGGAGACGGAGCCCGGGCAGACGCCGGCGTGCTCGTGGGCCCGGACTGCCCGGGGCACGGTCATCTCCGACCTTGGCCCTGCAGCAGGGCCAGGTTCCAGGCAGCTGCGGCTGTCCCCTCCCTGGGCTCCGGCTGCCAGGGGGCTGGACGCATCGCCGAACCTGCACCAGGGCCCCGGCGTCGTGGCACAACTCTTCCTCGAGCATGGCGAGGCCAGAGCGCAGGGCTGCGGCGAGGCGAGGCCAGAGCCCGCGGGGAGGAGCAGCCCGGCCAGGCCTCCCAGCCCTCGGCAGGCAGACAGGCGTGTAACGTGAGGCGGGTGCCGCCCCCGGCCCCGGCGCACCTGCCGGCGCCCCTCGGCTCCAGCGTGGATGGGAGGCAGGTGGCAGGGCGGGACGGGGATGGGACTGGAGACCATCTCTGTGGACTCTCCCACCCAAGGACACACAGATCAGGACAGGGAGCCTGGACCGGCGAGGGACGGGGGCCCCAGAGGGAGCACCAGGATGAATATGTCCCCTCCACGGGGAAGCCCCGAATGAAGCCTCACGTGGAAATAGGGTCTCTGCAGCTGTAATAGTTACGCTGAAGTCAGCCTGGATGTAGGGTGGGCCCTAACCCCGTAATCCCCATCAACCCTGGATCTTCACTGGGGGGACCGAAGCTGAAGCCCATTCCTCGCGCCACTGGAAAAGTGCCTGACGCGGAGAAAGAGTGACGACAGGGGGAGAAGGGGGTGACTGAGGAGGAGGTGGCTGGACGGCGTCCCTGACTCAGCGGACCTGAGTCTGAGCAAGCTCGGGAGACGGTGGAGGACACGGACGCCCGGCGTGCGGCAGCCCACGGGGCTGCAGGCGGTCCGACTCGACTCAGCGACTGAGCACCAGCGCTAGCCCCTGGCCGCCGGCGAGCCTGTAAGACGAGAAGAGACATGCTCCCGCGGCCACAGGAAGGAGGCCTCAGGAGGGCCCACTGAGAACGTGCCGGATCCCCCCAGAGGCTCTGCCGGGAGGGCCTTCGGGCCAGGAGGGAGCAGCAGGCGCCAGCCGTCCACATCAGGGAGGTGGCGGCTGCAGCAGCGTCCTCTGTGAGGGGGCGGCCAGCGGGCTCCCTGCGTCCAGACGCGGTGGGAGGAGACGGGGTGACGCCCACCCAGGGCCGGCAGCGCCCCCGCGACGGGCGGGAGGCAGCACAGCCGGTGGAGCGGGGAGGCGGGCACCGGGCGGCCTGTCGGGGTCAGAGGCCGCGTGTCCCTGAGGAGACGCGGCTGAGAGGGCGGGATCCAGGCCGGAGACTCGGCTCGAGGTGGACGCCCGGCCCTGAGCCCGCGTCAGGCCCCCGTGGGACAGCGGGCACCAGGGCGAGAGGCCTGGGAGCCCCAGCAGGGAGAGGCAGGCGGGGAGGAGCCAGACACCGGGCAGAGTCAGCGGCCGCCGGGCCGGGGCGGGGCGGGGCGTCCCCGGAAGCAGGTGGGGAAGCGGGTCCAGGCACGGGGAGAAGCCAGGCAGCCCAGACCAGAGCTGACGGAGCGGGCGCGACAGAGCGTGGGCAGGGACCCCGCGTGAGAGGCCAGGCTGGGTCCTCGCAGAGGGTCCCTCCGAGGGGGGCCTGGGAGGGCAAGGCTAGGCCTGCTGCCGCCAGGCCCCCGGGGACAGGTGTGAGGAGAGCTAGGGACCAGGGTGGGGCCGCCCAGGACCTCTCCCCAGGCCGGCGCCTCCTCCTCTTCCCCGAGCTGCCCCGAGCAAAGGCGAGAGCTGCTGGCCCACCTCTCCCCCGAGCGTCGGGGGACCCTGCCGGCCCAGCCTGGGGAGGGGAGACCTCTACACAGAGGCAGGCCAGCAGTTCCATCTCAGGCCCGCCGGACACCAGCCTTACCCCGGGGCTGAGCAAGCTCGGGAGACGGTGGAGGACACGGACGCCCGGCGTGCGGCAGCCCACGGGGCTGCAGGCGGTCCGACTCGACTCAGCGACTGAGCACCAGCGCTAGCCCCTGGCCGCCGGCGAGCCTGTAAGACGAGAAGAGACATGCTCCCGCGGCCACAGGAAGGAGGCCTCAGGAGGGCCCACTGAGAACGTGCCGGATCCCCCCAGAGGCTCTGCCGGGAGGGCCTTCGGGCCAGGAGGGAGCAGCAGGCGCCAGCCGTCCACATCAGGGAGGTGGCGGCTGCAGCAGCGTCCTCTGTGAGGGGGCGGCCAGCGGGCTCCCTGCGTCCAGACGCGGTGGGAGGAGACGGGGTGACGCCCACCCAGGGCCGGCAGCGCCCCCGCGACGGGCGGGAGGCAGCACAGCCGGTGGAGCGGGGAGGCGGGCACCGGGCGGCCTGTCGGGGTCAGAGGCCGCGTGTCCCTGAGGAGACGCGGCTGAGAGGGCGGGATCCAGGCCGGAGACTCGGCTCGAGGTGGACGCCCGGCCCTGAGCCCGCGTCAGGCCCCCGTGGGACAGCGGGCACCAGGGCGAGAGGCCTGGGAGCCCCAGCAGGGAGAGGCAGGCGGGGAGGAGCCAGACACCGGGCAGAGTCAGCGGCCGCCGGGCCGGGGCGGGGCGGGGCGTCCCCGGAAGCAGGTGGGGAAGCGGGTCCAGGCACGGGGAGAAGCCAGGCAGCCCAGACCAGAGCTGACGGAGCGGGCGCGACAGAGCGTGGGCAGGGACCCCGCGTGAGAGGCCAGGCTGGGTCCTCGCAGAGGGTCCCTCCGAGGGGGGCCTGGGAGGGCAAGGCTAGGCCTGCTGCCGCCAGGCCCCCGGGGACAGGTGTGAGGAGAGCTAGGGACCAGGGTGGGGCCGCCCAGGACCTCTCCCCAGGCCGGCGCCTCCTCCTCTTCCCCGAGCTGCCCCGAGCAAAGGCGAGAGCTGCTGGCCCACCTCTCCCCCGAGCGTCGGGGGACCCTGCCGGCCCAGCCTGGGGAGGGGAGACCTCTACACAGAGGCAGGCCAGCAGTTCCATCTCAGGCCCGCCCGGACACCAGCCTTGAGCCCCAGGGGAGGAGCCCGCGTGGCCCGGGTGTGCCCAGGAGCTCAGCGGCTGGGGAGGAAGGCGTGCCGGGGGGCTGTGCACGTGTGTGCGCCTGGGCGTGCACGCCCACACGAGCGCAGGGTGACGAGAGAAGAGACGTGTCGCTCTCCGGTCTCCACGCGCCCAGGTTTTCTGCAAGCAGGGCCGAGAGACTCCGAGCGCTGGGGGCGGGCGCCGTGGGGAGGGGGCCCTGGACACCGGCCGGGGTCTGCGGAGGTGGGAGGCGCCCCGGGCGCTGGGCGGGAGCGCGGGCCTGGGTCAGGGCGCAGGGTGGGGCTGGGGGCGCCGGCCTGGATGGCGCTCCTAGCCAGGGGCCTGCGGGGCTGAGAAGGCGCGCGGACTCAGACCTTGGGTGCCGCCCGGGCTGGTGGGGCCCTTGCACTGTCTCCTGGGGCGACAGGGGCGAGGAGGGCCATCGAGCAGGAAGGGCTGCCTTCCCCGGCCCGCAGGCTGCGCCTAGGCAAGAGGGTCGGCCGCTCTTCAACGCCGCCAAGTGGGGCTCCGCGCCCGCCCGAGCCCCGCGGGCCTCCCCCTCGGTGGGGGCAGCACTTACCCAGGCTGTCAGGAGGCTTCCTCCCCGCCCTCCAGTCGCTTAAAAATAGCCCACACAGACTGAGTCACCTGGGCTTCCTCGCAGAGACGCAGGCGGGTCCAACCGCACCCCTGCCCACCGCGGCGGGCGGGGTCTCCACCAACGCGGACACCCGCGCGGGGTCCCTGCTTCCGTCCGCACCCGGCCCGTGGCCCAGCACCAGCGGGGGCGTGGTGGACCACATGGGACGCCTTCCCCCAGCGGCCTGTCTCCGGCGCCCCCGGGTTTCCTGCCTCAGCCAGCCAGGGCCACTGTCTCTGTTTTCCAGATGAAGTTAACGTGTGATTCGGGACGGGGCTGGCGACTCAAGTCTGATTCCAGAGCAGGACACCTGGGGACAAGGCCAGCGGGGCGGGCTGGGCAGTCACCCACGTGGTGGGCACAAGAGACCCCTCTCCACCCACAGGACACGACAGTGACACAGCACCGTTCTCCTCGGGCGTCTTGGAGGAGCCCCGCCGGCAGCACCTCAGGACGTGGCCCGCGGCGCGGAGGGACGAGGAGCACCGAGGGGCGCCTGGTGGAGAAGCTGCCGGGGTCCGGTGACGTCGAGCTGGGCGCGGCACGGAGGGGCGCGGCACGAGGGTCCTACTGAACTGTCAGCAGCGGCCGCCGCCGGGGCACGTGGACTCCTGGGTCCAGGGACCAGCCTGAGAGAGGGGCCACCCGGCCGGCAGAAGCAATGAACCCTGGTCATCAGCAGAAGGCACGTCCCCTGGTGGCTGGCGAGTCTAACCTGGTCTTGGTGCCTGCTTCCTGCTTCTGAACTAACACAGGGTTTGTTCATTGAATAATTATGGTCGTATAGGTTTGGAATGCGTAAAACTCATTCTCTGCAAGAATGTCACCCAGGACGTGGTTAAAAAACTGTAGGGCTTCCCTGGTGGCTCAGTGGTGGGGCCTTGCACTGTCTCCTGGGGCGACAGGGGCGAGGAGGGCCATCGAGCAGGAAGGGCTGCCTTCCCGGCCCGCAGGCTGCGCCTAGGCAAGAGGGTCGGCCGCTCTTCAACGCCGCCAAGTGGGGCTCCGCCCGCCCGAGCCCCGCGGGCCTCCCCTCGGTGGGGCAGCACTTACCCAGGCTGTCAGGAGGCTTCCTCCCACCCTCCAGTCGCTTAAAAATAGCCCACACAGACTGAGTCACCTGGGCTTCCTCGCAGAGACGCAGGCGGGTCCAACCGCACCCCTGCCCACCGCGGCGGGCGGGGTCTCCACCAACGCGGACACCCGCGCGGGGTCCCTGCTTCCGTCCGCACCCGGCCCGTGGCCCAGCACCAGCGGGGGCGTGGTGGACCACATGGGACGCCTTCCCCCAGCGGCCTGTCTCCGGCGCCCCCGGGTTTCCTGCCTCAGCCAGCCAGGGCCACTGTCTCTGTTTTCCAGATGAAGTTAACGTGTGATTCGGGACGGGGCTGGCGACTCAAGTCTGATTCCAGAGCAGGACACCTGGGGACAAGGCCAGCGGGGCGGGCTGGGCAGTCACCCACGTGGTGGGCACAAGAGACCCCTCTCCACCCACAGGACACAACAGTGACACCGCACCGTTCTCCTCGGGCGTCTTGGAGGAGCCCCGCCGGCAGCACCTCAGGACGTGGCCCGCGGCGCGGAGGGACGAAGAGCACCGAGGGGCGCCTGGTGGAGAAGCTGCCGGGGTCCGGTGACGTCGAGCTGGGCGCGGCACGGAGGGGCGCGGCACGAGGGTCCTACTGAACTGTCAGCAGCGGCCGCCGCCGGGGCACGTGGACTCCTGGGTCCAGGGACCAGCCTGAGAGAGGGGCCACCCGGCCGGCAGAAGCAATGAACCCTGGTCATCAGCAGAAGGCACGTCCCCTGGTGGCTGGCGAGTCTAACCTGGTCTTGGTGCCTGCTTCCTGCTTCTGAACTAACACAGGGTTTGTTCATTGAATAATTATGGTCGTATAGGTTTGGAATGCGTAAAACTCATTCTCTGCAAGAATGTCACCCAGGACGTGGTTAAAAAACTGTAGGGCTTCCCTGGTGGCTCAGTGGTGGAGAGTTCGCCTGCCAATGCAGGAGACACGAGTTCGATCCCTGATCTGGGAAGATCCCACATGCTGTGGAGCACCTAAGCCCGGGAGCCACAACTGTGGAGCCTGAGCTCTAGAGCCTCGGAGCCGCAAGTGTGGAGCCCGTGGGCCGCAACGACTGAAGCCCGTGAGCCCTGGAGCCCGAGTCCCACAACAAGAGACGTCACGGCAGCAAGAAGCCTGCTCACCTCCACTAGAGAGTAGCCCCGGCTCCCTGCAACTAGAGAGGAGCCTGTGGCCGCCGTGAAAACCCAGAACAGTCAAAAATAAATAAATACACAAAAATTTAAAAAAAAACTGACACAACACAGCATTCTAGGGTCTGCATCTGTCTCCCCGGAATTCATTTGTTGAAATCCTCTCCCCTGGTGGTGGTGTGGGGAGGGGCCTTCGGGAGGCGGCTGGTCGGGAGGGCGGAGCCCCGGGAGCAGATCAGCGCTCTTAGGAGAGCCCAGGCCCGTGAGCCAGCCAACTCAAGACCGTCCCTCTTCACCACGGGGAAAAACGAACTCAAAGCGGCCCGAAGACTTAAATACGAGCCGTGGCGTCGTCATGAAACTCCTGGAAGAAGACAAAGCGAAGCATCCTCTGGCGTACGAGGTGCCAACGTGTCCGCAAGTCAGGCTCCGCAGGGCAGAAGAGCTGCAAGCAGAAAACAAACAGATGGGCCAGCTCGAAACTTTTCCGCAGCAAGGGAAACCCTAGACAGAGCAAGACAACCCACAGCACGGGAGAAGAGGTTTGCACAGGCTGTGACCGGAAAGGCTTAATCTCTTGCTATATAAACAGCTCATACAGTTCAATATAAATAAAACCAACCCCGTCACAACAACCAGCCAACCCCGTCTAAAGTGGGCAGAAGACCTGAATAGACATTTCTCCAAAGAGGAAAGACAGATGGCCAATACACACGTGAAAATGTGCCCCACGCCAGCACCCCGGCGCGGCTCCAGCCCGTCCTCCCCGGAGAGCCTGGGCCCCCCGCGGCCTTCCGCGGTGGCCCGGCTGGGGTCAGGCAGGAGACCTCGGCCGCGCCCGCCCGCCCCAGGGAGGGACCGGCGTCCCGTGGGAAGAGCCCGGTCTTCTCGCTCCCTCACGCGCTCCCTTCCCGAGGCGCACGAAGCCCGGCCCGTGAGCCATGGCAAGGGGGCGGCCGCCGAAGAGCCAGGAAGAGGCCCGGCCCTGACCCTGCCGGCCCCTCCGGACACCCCGGGGCTCCCCGGCTGCGGGGGACGGGGTGGCCCTGTCTTCCAGCCTCCAGGCCGTGGGAGACGCTCACGTAGTGTTTGCAAGCTTCTCAGTCAGAAGCGGCACCGAGCGAGGCCCGCCTCCATCTCCCGGTGGTTAGGGCGCTCTGTCCACGCCCGAAGAACCTTCAGACAGACCTCGTGCGGCCTGAGCAAGTCCGAGGACGGCCGTCCCCCTGGGGGGACAGCCAGGCTCGTGGGCCGGGGGCTGAGACGCCCCAGGGGCCCGGCGGAGACAGTGGGTGTGGCTCTGGGGCACTGGGGGTCCCGGACCACGGGCGGCGGGAGGGCAGAGAGCTCCCGGGCGGGTGTGAGCAGAGTGAGGGCTGAGGGGGCAGCAGAGCGGCGCCTGAGGGGCGTCCGGAGGCGGCCTCGGGGAGGGGCCCAGAGCTGGGGGTCCCGGGAGCCAGGAGCCAAGGCTTCCGGGGCTGACGCGCTGCGTCCTCAGAGGCTGAAAGGTCGGGGCCCAGAAGACCGTGGCGTGGGCAGCTGCTCCCCGAGGGCACCAGCTCCGCGCCCAGAGCGCGCCGGAGGCGGGCGGAGGTGGGAGGGCGCGCGGGCGACCCCGGCCCCACGGGTGTCACGTGTCTAGCGTGTATGTTCCCAACAAGAGTGTCCTCCTGGCCTCAGCACCACGTCACGTTCTAATAATAATCATTATCGTCAGACACTGATGTCTTCCCCTCGCGGGGTCCCCGCGTCTCCGTGGGCGCAGCGCCTTGTCGCTGGTGCAGAGGGTCACCCCGAGCTGTGTGAGCGCGTGGCCACGGGGGAGTCCACGTCTGGCCTCCACTCCGGCCTGGCCACGTGCTGTGTGTCGCACGGCCCAGGGAGGCAGCGGTGAGGCTCAGGGGACCCGCCAGGGGACGACCTCCGACCCCGCCCTGGCGTTCAGGGCAGGCCCCAGCCCCCACGCCCCAAACAGGCAGAACCGTCGCAGGGGGACTGTGGCCCAGAGACGGAGCTGGACGGTTCTCTACCGCCTCTAGTGGCCTAAGGAGGCTGGTCTCGTTTCCCCTATGAGCATCAGCGCCCAGCAGGCTCTGGGCCAGGGCATCACCACGCCCCGAACTCCCCAGTCCGCTGCCCACTTCCCCTGTGAGTGAGCTTCCTACGGCCGCTCTCGTAGGTCAACGACACAACGCGGTTTCATCTCTCACGGTCCCGGGCGTGTGAGCCTGCAGTCCAGGTGTCCGGGGGCCTGAGCGAGGACGCGGCCCTCTTCCAGCCCCTGGGGCCTCCCGTTCCAGGGCTGGTGGCCGGCGGCTCCCGGGCCTCCCTCCCCCACCTGGACAGCACCCATTGCAAGGTCCTTAGTCTCATCAGCAGAGCCTCTTGCCCTCAAGGTGACGTGGTCACAGGTTTTAGGGACTGGAACCTGGCTTCTGGAGACCGTCACCCGGTCCACCCCACGCCTGGGCCAGGGCCGCGGGTCAGAAGGCCGGCTCTGCCGCCCGGCGCCCACAGGCAAGCTCTGGATCCACTGCCAACGAGAGAGCTGGCCGCCTGGCCTCCACACTTCCATCCCGCAGGTGGGACTGGCCACAGCAACGCGGTCTGGGTCCAGGCGGTTCAGAGGCCGTGGATCCTTGGAAATGGGGAGTCCAGGTCCCACCATCGTCGCCAGCGGCGGAGAGCGATGACATCACGGGCTCTGCAGGCGTTTCCAGGGGAGATGTGTGGCGTGGGCAGAGGCGACCTCTGAGCCCCAGCGGGCAGACGCCCACCTCAGGGAGGCCTGTGCCCTGCGGGGAGGGTGTTGCTTGTCCCCGATGCCAGGGAGACGCCTTTCTCTGAAACGCCCTGTTCTAGGCGGGCCCTGAACGTCTGCCCGGATTAGAGAGCCCTCCTGGCTTCCGGCCAGCCGCCTAAGGACACGGGGTGGCCTTCCAGCCTGCTCCTCCGCGCATCCCGGGCTCCTGCCTCCATGGGGACGCCGTTCAGGGACCCAGGCCCAGCCAGGGGGCACATCTGCGTGGCCAGCTTGGCCAAACCCGTGTTTTCACCAGATGTGGTCTGGGCTCAGCCTCAAAGCAGATGGATCAGATCTTTATTCCAGAACAAATCAGTACAATTTCAAATGTTCCTTTTCATTCTCAGAAAAGAACTCCCGAAGCCCTTGCTGGGAACCCCACGGCCCTCACGGGCGTCCCCTTGCCCTTGAGCCTGTGCCCTCGTGGCCATCGCTTCTGGGCCACCAGCTTCTGGAAATGCTCTCCTTCTGGCCTGGACTGGCCAGCCCTGGCCCCTGGCCACTCCTTATGAACACATCCTGCTGCGGGCATTGCCGAAGTGGGAACCCTGTGATAAGACCCTCTGGGATCCCCCAGCCCCGAGTGCACTTCAAGGGAGGCTGAGCCAGAGCTTGAGGCCACCCCCGGCCCATCTTCTCAAACATCCCTCGGCAGGGGCCTTGGATGCAACGTCCGCCCATGGCTGGCGGCGTCCTGGGCACGCTCCATAGAGGCTGCCCTCTGGGGCCCCCCCCCCCGTCCCCGGTCGAGCCTCTTGCCCTCAAGGTGACGTGGTCACAGGTTTTAGGACTGGAGTCAGACGCCCGGTCCACCCCACGCCTGGGCCATCAGAAGGCCGGCTCTCCCCGGCGCCCACAGGCAAGCTCTGGATCCACTGCCAACGAGAGAGCTGGCCGCCTGGCCTCCACACTTCCATCCCGCAGGTGGGACTGGCCACAGCAACGCGGTCTGGGTCCAGGCGGTTCAGAGGCCGTGGATCCTTGGAAATGGGGAGTCCAGGTCCCACCATCGTCGCCAGCGGCGGAGAGCGATGACATCACGGGCTCTGCAGGCGTTTCCAGGGGAGATGTGTGGCGTGGGCAGAGGCGACCTCTGAGCCCCAGCGGGCAGACGCCCACCTCAGGGAGGCCTGTGCCCTGCGGGGAGGGTGTTGCTTGTCCCCGATGCCAGGGAGACGCCTTTCTCTGAAACGCCCTGTTCTAGGCGGGCCCTGAACGTCTGCCCGGATTAGAGAGCCCTCCTGGCTTCCGGCCAGCCGCCTAAGGACACGGGGTGGCCTTCCAGCCTGCTCCTCCGCGCATCCCGGGCTCCTGCCTCCATGGGGACGCCGTTCAGGGACCCAGGCCCAGCCAGGGGGCACATCTGCGTGGCCAGCTTGGCCAAACCCGTGTTTTCACCAGATGTGGTCTGGGCTCAGCCTCAAAGCAGATGGATCAGATCTTTATTCCAGAACAAATCAGTACAATTTCAAATGTTCCTTTTCATTCTCAGAAAAGAACTCCCAAAGCCCTTGCTGGGAACCCCACGGCCCTCACGGCGCGTCCCCCTTGCCCTTGAGCCTGTGCCCTCGTGGCCATCGCTTCTGGGCCACCAGCTTCTGGAAATGCTCTCCTTCTGGCCTGGACTGGCCAGCCCTGGCCCCTGGCCACTCCTTATGAACACATCCTGCTGCGGGCATTGCCGAAGTGGGGAACCCTGTGATAAGACCCCTCTGGGATCCCCCAGCCCCGAGTGCACTTCAAGGGAGGCTGAGCCAGAGCTTGAGGCCACCCCCGGCCCATCTTCTCAAACATCCCTCGGCAGGGGCCTTGGATGCAACGTCCGCCCATGGCTGGCGGCGTCCTGGGCACGCTCCATAGAGGCTGCCTGCAGGTGGAACTGAGCCCAGCCCCTCATCGCCCACCCCCAGCCCTCACCCCGCGCTCCCAGCCGGGGCTCCGAGTCCGGGGCCGTGGCCTGTTCTGTGCCCTCCACCGGAGGTGCCAACGTCCCCGTACTCCACAGGCAGGGAGACAGAGCCTGCCGGGGCCAGAGCGGTAAAGCCGCAAGCCGGGCTGGCTGTGACCCGTGTCCCAGGACCCGGCGCGCGCCTCTCCCCGGGGCTCTGACCGTGTTCACAGCTGTGAGCCAGCCGTGCTCGGGTCAGTGGGCCTCACGGGGCATGGATGGCGCTGGGCACGCTCCGCCGATGGGGCAGAGAAGACGGCAAGCCAGGAGGCGGCTCCGTCCCCCGGAGGGCCCCACTGCCCGGGCCTGACAGCGTCAGCCTGTTCACTCGTCAGGCATCCCTGGAGTGGGCCAGTCCTGGACACCGGGTGCCCTGTGGGCTCTGGGCCACAGCGGGCGTTGGCGAGCGTCCCTCCCGCAGGGCCCAGAGAGAGTGGGGCGGGCCCAGGCCGCTTGGGGCCATCCGGGCGGCCGGCTGGAGGAGGCGATGGGGGAGAGGCGGGCGAGGCACCGGGAGGAACAAGCAGCGACCACGGGCCGGCGTCGCCCACTCGAGCGAGGGCCGGGAGCCCCGTGGTCACGACAGAACCGGGCTCCCCAGGCCTTGTGCTCATGTGCTGACTCGACCCTCACAGCACCCCCGAGGGGCCCACCCCACCACGACTCCCATCTTCCAGGAAACGTTGCTCCAGGGACATCCTCCGGGCGACACAGCCAGGAGGGCAGAACCAAGACCTGGACGACGGAGATCCGGGCCAGGTGAGGCGGCCGGGCCAGGCGGGAGAACCCGCCCCTGGCACGGGCACGACGGCAGGACCGGCCCCACCCAGAGCCACCGGAGGGTCAGCGCTGCCCCTGAGCTCCCTCCCCTGCCCCCAGCCCTGGCCCTGCTCCTTCCTCTCGTCCCCTGGTCGCACCTGCGACCCCTCGACAGCGCCAGCCCCTGCCCCAGGGCCCTTGAGCCCGCTCCGCCCGTCTGCAGCGCCCGAGATGTCACCAGCTCCCCACCACGTCCTTAATCCTCCGCCCATGGCTGGCGGCGTCCTGGGCACGCTCCATAGAGGCTGCCTGCAGGTGGAACTGAGCCCAGCCCCTCATCGCCCACCCCCAGCCCTCACCCCGCGCTCCCAGCCGGGGCTCCGAGTCCGGGGCCGTGGCCTGTTCTGTGCCCTCCACCGGAGGTGCCAACGTCCCCGTACTCCACAGGCAGGGAGACAGAGCCTGCCGGGGCCAGAGCGGTAAAGCCGCAAGCCGGGCTGGCTGTGACCCGTGTCCCAGGACCCGGCGCGCGCCTCTCCCCGGGGCTCTGACCGTGTTCACAGCTGTGAGCCAGCCGTGCTCGGGTCAGTGGGCCTCACGGGGCATGGATGGCGCTGGGCACGCTCCGCCGATGGGGCAGAGAAGACGGCAAGCCAGGAGGCGGCTCCGTCCCCCGGAGGGCCCCACTGCCCGGGCCTGACAGCGTCAGCCTGTTCACTCGTCAGGCATCCCTGGAGTGGGCCAGTCCTGGACACCGGGTGCCCTGTGGGCTCTGGGCCACAGCGGGCGTTGGCGAGCGTCCCTCCCGCAGGGCCCAGAGAGAGTGGGGCGGGCCCAGGCCGCTTGGGGCCATCCGGGCGGCCGGCTGGAGGAGGCGATGGGGGAGAGGCGGGCGAGGCACCGGGAGGAACAAGCAGCGACCACGGGCCGGCGTCGCCCACTCGAGCGAGGGCCGGGAGCCCCGTGGTCACGACAGAACCGGGCTCCCCAGGCCTTGTGCTCATGTGCTGACTCGACCCTCACAGCACCCCCGAGGGGCCCACCCCACCACGACTCCCATCTTCCAGGAAACGTTGCTCCAGGGACATCCTCCGGGCGACACAGCCAGGAGGGCAGAACCAAGACCTGGACGACGGAGATCCGGGCCAGGTGAGGCGGCCGGGCCAGGCGGGAGAACCCGCCCCTGGCACGGGCACGACGGCAGGACCGGCCCCACCCAGAGCCACCGGAGGGTCAGCGCTGCCCCTGAGCTCCCTCCCCTGCCCCCAGCCCTGGCCCTGCTCCTTCCTCTCGTCCCCTGGTCGCACCTGCGACCCCTCGACAGCGCCAGCCCCTGCCCCAGGGCCCTTGAGCCCGCTCCGCCCGTCTGCAGCGCCCCCGAGATGTCACCAGAGCTCCCCACCACGTCCTTTAATCCTCCGCTCCCTCGGGGCCGGGCGCCGGCTCCCCTCCCACGGCTCCTCCGACCCTGGCGTCCGCAGGCTCACGTCAGGCCCTCCCGCGGGAGTGGAAGCTCCGGTCGCAGGTCCTGCTGGATGGGACTTACAGACGCAGAGCACTCTGCCGAATCAACCCGCCTGCCTGTGCTCTGGAGCGCTTCCCGAGGGTCTCGCTAGAGACTTGTGAACCTAGCGACATTTCATTTCACGTCTGAAATCTGCATCAAGGATACATCTCCAGGGTTACAAAAAGATCGGCGAAATTCATTCTCAAGGACCCAGATTAAATTTAAACAGAAAAGCACTATTTATCCAACCCAGGAAAACATTTATATAAACGTGTTTATGTAATGCGTGGCAACTCCCAGAACAGCCGCCCGCGTGGTCACGTTCAGGTTCTGCCTGGGGAGAGCGACGTGCGCTAAAACCCCTTAAATCCTTGCTGAGCCTCGTCTCTCAGCCTCGAGACTAAACCGACACGCTCACCCCCCTGCAAACACGTCCTCTCTTTGTCTAAGCGGCCGGAGGTTTTGTGATTCCAAAGTGAAGGGAAGCCATCACAGAGGGAGTGAGCCTAGATCTGTACGATAAACATCGCCTTCTTTCGTTTCTATCAAACTCGGACGACTTGGGCTCGCGGGGTAGGGACGCGGGGTCCCCGGAGGTCAATCCGCCAGTCGGGTGCTCCGCGCCGCCGGTGAGCCCGAGGCCGAGCGGCTTCCAGGGGCGGGTTCCGTGCCTGCCCACGGCGCTCGGGGCCTCCTCGGCATCTTCCACAGAAGTGGCTTGCTTGAAATAGCGTGTGACTGACAGTCCCTCCCTCCAGGTTGGAAAATAGTTAAATGAACGAGACATGCTCAGAAAACCCACACTGGGGCTGGGAAGTGGTGACTCAAACCTTGGAAGAGAAAGTATTTTGATTTTTACGTGATGGTATCTGTACTTTCTTTTTTCCTCTGGTATTTTTGAGACGGGTAGTGAGAAATCAGTGAGTTTTTTAAACCTAAAAATTTTTTAATGTACATCACTCTGTGTGACAAATGGCTCTGTTGGGTTGCACTGGGATTTATTCGGGGGCAGGAGGCATTTTCGAAAGCATAAGCCCCGCGTCTCCCTGCTCTCTCGTTAACCCCTCCCTGCTGGCAGAGGGCACCCAGCGACAGCCTGGAGCTCTTGGCCGGCGACCTCTCTGCCAGGGGTCAGCTGTCTCCTGGGGCTCTCGGGGAAAGTGTGGAAACGGCCCTGGAGCCTGCTTGGTTAAGAAGGATCCAGAGGGTGCAAACGGCCCACGGCTCATTTAAGCAGGTGATAAGGTGAGGCTGATCAGGAGGGAAAATGTCATCCCTGGTCATAATAACAGGAGCCGCGTGTCTGAGTCAGGGAGGCGAGGGCTCCGCTGCCCCTGGGTGTCGACCGCGCGCTCTCGTCAGTGCTGCGGCTGGCTGTGGTCCCTTTGGGTCCCCTGGGCCGTGGCAGGCGGGCGTGGACTTGTCAGCCATGAGCAGGCTGGAAAGGCAGCCTGAGGCTGGATCCTGGAGGAAGGCCGGCGGGGGTCGGGGCTGCTGTCCAGGAGAAAGGGCGACGCGGGCCCCCCCCCCCCCCCGTCTGACGTCTGAAGGTGGAACACGTGGACGGTGTCGTGCAGCCCGAAAGCAAGGGCAGGGCCACTTGGGGCGCTTTCCCGGTCCACCGCGGCGTGGCGGCCGCCCCCAAAGCCCTGGCTGAAAACACCCGTCTATCCAAATCCCCCCGGGCTCTGCGGCTGAGCCGGGCCGGCC
The DNA here is from genome assembly GCA_022376925.1 of Tragulus kanchil. Lineage (NCBI taxonomy): Eukaryota > Metazoa > Chordata > Mammalia > Artiodactyla > Tragulidae > Tragulus > Tragulus kanchil. The sequence goes on from JAIOJX010000025.1 coordinate 186,372,844, forward strand.
GCGAGGCGCTCGCCGGGCTCTCCCGCGTGGCCGCTGGGAACTCCGGCCGGGCTGAAGGCTCGGCTGGGCCGCGTGGCCGGCAGCGGATGCCGGCAGAGGATGAGGGCTCGGCCGGGGCTGCTGACCGCAGAGCCGCCGCGCCGGCTCTCCACGAGGCGTGGGCTTCTCCTGGGTGGCGCCTGGGCTCCGGGAGCACGGTGGCTGGTGGGCAGCGCACAGCTCCTCACGGACCAGCCTGGCACCGGGACGTCACCGCCACCCACTCCTCCAGGGCCGAGGCCACCGGGGGAAGCCAGGAGCGGCACACGGAGGGGAGTGGCGGCTCCCGAGGCGAGCCCTGGAGGGGCCCCCCAGGCTGAGCTGCCGCCTGTGCCAGCCTGTCGGGCACCCAGCCCAGCGCCCGACCAGCAGCTTCCACAGCAGACACACGCTTTCCTCACGGCCCGGGGGCCGGGCGTCCACGCTCAGGCCAGGGCGCGCTCCCCCCGAGGCCTCGCTCCCGGGCAGCGGACGGCCGTCTTCTCCCCGCGCGTCTGTGCCCTGGTAACGGGACGGCAGTCAGACTGGATCAGGGCCTCCCCGATCGCCCCATTTTACCGAGCTCCTCTCTTTAAGGCCCTGGAGCCTGCTTGGTTAAGAAGGATCCAGAGGGTGCAAACGGCCCACTCATTTAAGCAGGTGATAAGGTGAGGCTGATCAGGAGGGAAAATGTCATCCCTGGTCATAATAACAGGAGCCGCGTGTCTGAGTCAGGGAGGCGAGGGCTCCGCTGCCCCTGGGTGTCGACCGCGCGCTCTCGTCAGTGCTGCGGCTGGCTGTGGTCCCTTTGGGTCCCCTGGGCCGTGGCAGGCGGGCGTGGACTTGTCAGCCATGAGCAGGCTGGAAAGGCAGCCTGAGGCTGGATCCTGGAGGAAGGCCGGCGGGGGTCGGGGCTGCTGTCCAGGAGAAAGGGCGACGCGGGCCCCCCCCCCCCCGTCTGACGTCTGAAGGTGGAACACGTGGACGGTGTCGTGCAGCCCGAAAGCAAGGGCAGGGCCACTTGGGGCGCTTTCCCGGTCCACCGCGGCGTGGCGGCCGCCCCCAAAGCCCTGGCTGAAAACACCCGTCTATCCAAATCCCCCCGGGCTCTGCGGCTGAGCCGGGCCGGCCGCGAGGCGCTCGCCGGGCTCTCCCGCGTGGCCGCTGGGAACTCCGGCCGGGCTGAAGGCTCGGCTGGGCCGCGTGGCCGGCAGCGGATGCCGGCAGAGGATGAGGGCTCGGCCGGGGCTGCTGACCGCAGAGCCGCCGCGCGGGCTCTCCACGAGGCGTGGGCTTCTCCTGGGTGGCGCCTGGGCTCCGGGAGCACGGTGGCTGGTGGGCAGCGCACAGCTCCTCACGGACCAGCCTGGCACCGGGACGTCACCGCCACCCACTCCTCCAGGGCCGAGGCCACCGGGGGAAGCCAGGAGCGGCACACGGAGGGGAGTGGCGGCTCCCGAGGCGAGCCCTGGAGGGGCCCCCCAGGCTGAGCTGCCGCCTGTGCCAGCCTGTCGGGCACCCAGCCCAGCGCCCGACCAGCAGCTTCCACAGCAGACACACGCTTTCCTCACGGCCCGGGGGCCGGGCGTCCACGCTCAGGCCAGGGCGCGCTCCCCCCGAGGCCTCGCTCCCGGGCAGCGGACGGCCGTCTTCTCCCCGCGCGTCTGTGCCCTGGTAACGGGACGGCAGTCAGACTGGATCAGGGCCTCCCCGATCGCCCCATTTTACCGAGCTCCTCTCTTTAAGGCCCTGTCTGCATCTCATCCCGGGCTCAGGGCTCCAACCTACAGATGTGGAGGGCAGTGGCTCAGACCACACGCCAGGGACCACACATCTCGGGGGTCAGGAAAACGAAACCACATCTCTGAGGCCCAGAGACCCTCGGCCAGGAGGTGGGAGGCAGAGGCTGCCCCGGAGGAGGCTCCGAGGAGGTGCGGCCCGAGTGGAAGGCGAGCAGGGTCGGCTGCGGGGAAGTCCGGGCGGCAGGAAAGAGCCCCGCCGGCCCCGCCCAGCAGCCGGGCCAGCGCACGTGGCCGGGCGGGTCCTTCTCTCAAAAGGCAGGAGGATGGGGAGCCCTGAGGGCACGACGCTAAGTGGAGTAAGTCCTATGGAGAAAGACGAAGCCAGTAGGATTTTGCTCACACAATCTAAAACATCAGCAGTCACACTGATAAAAACAAAGTAAATGAACAAACCAAACAAACACGTAAAGAGGGAGCAGGGTAGTGGTGTAAGGGAGGGGTCGAGGCAGGGAGACATGAGCACGAGGTCAGTTCTGCTCTCGGTGGCACGTGGGAACGGCCTCTGGGGTGCCATTGTGTGCCTCTGGACGTTTTCAGTTTGAAAAAGCAGGGAAATTCCAGAAAAATGTCTACTCCTGCTTCATCGATTATGCTGAGGACTGACCGTGTGGGTCACAGCAAACAGTGGAAGACGCTTAAAGGGATGGGAGCACCAGACCACCTTACCTGCCTCCTGAGAAACCTGCATGTGGGTCAAGAAGCAACAGAACTGGACATGAACAACAGACTGGTCCAAACTGGGAAAGGAGCACGTCAGGGCTGCGCATGCTCACCCTGACAATTTAACGTCTGTGCAGGGCACATCCTGTGAAACGCCAGGCTGGATGACGTACAAGCGGAACTCAAGGTTTCTGGGAGACATATCGACAGCCTCAGGTACGCAGATGGCACCACTCTAAGGTCAGAAAGCAAAGAGGAACTGAAGGGCCTCTGGACGAAAGTGAAAGAGGAGAGTGAAGAAGTGAAAAAACTCAGCCTTCAGAAAGTGAAGACCACGGCATCTGGTTCCATCACTTCCTGGCAAACAGAAGGGGAAACTGGAACCAGTGACAGACTTTGTTTTCTCGGGCTCCAGAGTCACCATGGACGGTGGCTGCAGCCACGATCTTGGGCTCCAGAGTCACCGTGGACGGTGGCTGCAGCCACGAAACAAAGAGACGCTTGCTCCCTGGAAGAAAAGCTGTGACGAACGTAGTGCATTGCACAGCAGGGACATCACTTTGCTGACAAAGTAAGCAAACTGTAACGGAATAGCTGAAGCTACGGTTTTCCCAGTAGTCCTGTGTTGATGTGAGAGTTGGACTGCACAATGAGATGAGCGAAGAAGAATGGATGCCTTTGACCTGTGGTGCTGGAGAAGACGCCTGAGAGCCCCTTGGGCGCCAAAGCGATCAGACCAGCCAGTCCTAAAGGACATCAACCCGAATAGGCGTTGGAAGGGCGGATGCCGAAGCTGAAGCTCCAGTAGTTCGGCCACTTGATGCGAAGAGCCGACCCCCTGGAAGACCCTGATGCTGGGAACAACAGAAGGCAAAGGAGAAGGGGCCAGCAGAGGCTGAGACGGTGGACGGCATCACTGAGCCCACGGCCGTGAGCCTGGGCCAGCTCCGGGGACGGGAGGCGGGCAGCCTGGGTGCCGCCGTCCACGGGTCGCAGAGAGTCAGGCACGACTGCGCGGCTGAATTTCCCAAAATGAACGGGCTGCCCAAAATGGAAGACGCTTAAAGGGATGGGAGCACCAGACCACCTTACCTGCCTCCTGAGAAACCTGCATGTGGGTCAAGAAGCAACAGAACTGGACATGAACAACAGACTGGTCCAAACTGGGAAAGGAGCACGTCAGGGCTGCGCATGCTCACCCTGACAATTTAACGTCTGTGCAGGGCACATCCTGTGAAACGCCAGGCTGGATGACGTACAAGCGGAACTCAAGGTTTCTGGGAGACATATCGACAGCCTCAGGTACGCAGATGGCACCACTCTAAGGTCAGAAAGCAAAGAGGAACTGAAGGGCCTCTGGACGAAAGTGAAAGAGGAGAGTGAAGAAGTGAAAAAACTCAGCCTTCAGAAAGTGAAGACCACGGCATCTGGTTCCATCACTTCCTGGCAAACAGAAGGGGAAACTGGAACCAGTGACAGACTTTGTTTTCTCGGGCTCCAGAGTCACCATGGACGGTGGCTGCAGCCACGATCTTGGGCTCCAGAGTCACCGTGGACGGTGGCTGCAGCCACGAAACAAAGAGACGCTTGCTCCCTGGAAGAAAAGCTGTGACGAACGTAGTGCATTGCACAGCAGGGACATCACTTTGCTGACAAAGTAAGCAAACTGTAACGGAATAGCTGAAGCTACGGTTTTCCCAGTAGTCCTGTGTGGATGTGAGAGTTGGACTGCAAAAAGAGCTGAGCGCCGAAGAATGGATGCCTTTGACCTGTGGTGCTGGAGAAGACGCCTGAGAGCCCCTTGGGCGCCAAAGCGATCAGACCAGCCAGTCCTAAAGGACATCAACCCGAATAGGCGTTGGAAGGGCGGATGCCGAAGCTGAAGCTCCAGTAGTTCGGCCACTTGATGCGAAGAGCCGACCCCCTGGAAGACCCTGATGCTGGGAACAACAGAAGGCAAAGGAGAAGGGGCCAGCAGAGGCTGAGACGGTGGGACGGCATCACTGAGCCCACGGCCGTGAGCCTGGGCCAGCTCCGGGGGACGGGGAGGGGCGGGCAGCCTGGGTGCCGCCGTCCACGGGGTCGCAGAGAGTCAGGCACGACTGCGCGGCTGAGCAACAGCAGCACCGCCGTGGACCCAGGACGGAGAAATGCACGGGGGCTGTGTGAGCCCACGATGTCACCCGCCAACGTGCTCGTCAGTCGGTCGTGCCCAGCTCTCTGCGGCCCCACAGGCTGCAGCCCGCCCAGCTCCTCGGTCCATGGGATCCTCCAGGCAAGGACACGGGCGAGGGTGCCATTGCCGTCTCCAGGGGATCGTCCCACCCCGGGAACTGAACCCGGGGATCTGCACTGCAGGTGAACGCCTTACCTGATTACGTATCGACCCATGTGACCTCAGTTCAACAGGCACCAGGCAGGAGGAAGCCGCCTCCTCTCTCCGCGCCTCTCTCCTGGCCCGTCCTGATGCTCCCTGCGCATTGCTGGACGAGGGGCTCTGCGGGGAGGGGCGTGCAGACCTCAGAGCCCACCCTGCGACAGAGGGTGACCAGCTCTTCCCAGTGCGGGGTCACAGGGCGGTGTGAGGCCGGCCCTGGAATCCCTCTGCTGCGTCCCGGTCTGGAGGTGGTGGGAGGCAGGACCGGAACGAGCCCCACGCTGCTCCAGGCCCCAGGCATTCACTCAGAGGACTCAAGGGCGAAGAGAAAGCCGTCAGGACACCGGGGCGGGAGCCCCAAGCCCGGGCCCGAGGAGCTGGGGACCGCACTCTCCCTCAGCCCAGGCCCGCTGGCCCGCATGCCCAGCACTATCCGGCAGGGTGGGCTTCCACGTCAGAGCTGGCAGGATTCTCACGGGAGGCGCAGAGGGGCCTCTCCCTGGCTCGGCTTCCTCAGCCAGGGCCCGGGGGTCACGAGTCCCGAGTAGGAGCCCTCCCAGGAGGCCCTGGTCAGGTGGGCTGCGGCCGGCAGGCTTTGCCCCTGTGCACTCTGGGCGGGCCTCCCGTTACCAGGCGTATCGTAGCCCTGCAGCACAGGGGTGCAGAGGAAACGGACCCCAGACGGCCGGCCCGGGTGGGCTAGGGACAGGCTCTGCCACCAGATGAATGACCGACAGAACAACGAGGAGGAGGCCTGGGCGGGGCCTCGGGAGGCCTGCCGTGATGCCGAGCCCTGGGCCTGGCAGCCTCAAGTGCACAGTCGGCGCTCACCACCTGCTCTTCCTTCTCCCCACGCGGCCGGCAGGCGAGGGGGTGGTGGCATCCAGTTTGCAAAACAGCAGCCGGTCCGGGAGGGGAGGGGTGCTGGCGGCCGCCTGGGCGGGGCCCTGCTGCCTCCCCTGCCCAAGGGACCGCTGTGATCCCCTCGCGGCCCGGGGCGTCCGTTTCGTAGCCCGAGGCGCTGGAAGCTCTCTTGCCTCCCGTTTCTCTAGCTGTGGAACCTTCCCGTCAGAACCGCAGCAGACAACGCTGCCCCCACGGTGCCCCCAGGAGCCCCACCCTCTCCCTGACGCCAGCAGGCGGGGAGGGCAGCCTCCCGGAGTCTGGCACCCCAGAAAGTGATGCTGACTTCTGGAAGGCTCCAGGCTGGAGCGCGAGGCCCGCCCAGCCCAGTCCCGCCCCAGAGGCCTCGGCGCTGGGGGCACCGCCGGGCGCCCCTCTCTGCCCTGGGATGCTGTGGGAGTCTGGCCCTCCACCGCTGAGCTCGGGTGTAGCGCCTATTTAAAAAAAGAAGGTGAGAATAAAGCGGCCTAAAAAAACATCCTTCCCGGTTGGCCTGGGCTGAAAGCTGCAGGGCGGCAGACCCCGGCGGCCGGGCTCCCCAGGAGGGGGCTGCCCCTCCCCACGCCGAGCGGGCGACGGGGCGGGGCCGGCGGCACTGGCCCGCTGGAGCCGAGGGACACAGAGCCGTGGGGACCAGGGCGCCTGACACGCAGCCCGCCCGCCGCCCGAGAACCCCGTGCGCCCTGAAAGCAGCCCTTCACGCAGACCCTCCCGGCCTCCCTCCTAACACAGTCGCTGGGTGAAAAGGGACACCCGCATCCACCTTAATTTCAGATAAAGAGTGAGAACCTTTTTACTGCGTGTCCTCATATTGCATGGGGCGTACGTAAGACCCAGCCATTGTGCTTCTGAAATTGAAATGTGGTGGGGGTCCTGGGTCCTCATCGGGTGCATCTGGCTCACTGCACTGTCCTGCGGGAAAGTCAGGACGTCAGCAGGTCAGCCTCTGCTCCGGGCCGCAGTGCTGAGCAGGCCTCCGCTGAGCGGCACAGAGGGTGTTACCTGGAAAAGGCGGAGCACAGGTCGGTCAGAGAGTGCACAGTCGGCGCTCACCACCTGCTCTTCCTTCTCCCCACGCGGCCGGCAGGCGAGGGGGTGGTGGCATCCAGTTTGCAAAACAGCAGCCGGTCCGGGAGGGGAGGGGTGCTGGCGGCCGCCTGGGCGGGGCCCTGCTGCCTCCCCTGCCCAAGGGACCGCTGTGATCCCCTCGCGGCCCGGGGCGTCCGTTTCGTAGCCCGAGGCGCTGGAAGCTCTCTTGCCTCCCGTTTCTCTAGCTGTGGAACCTTCCCGTCAGAACCGCAGCAGACAACGCTGCCCCCACGGTGCCCCCAGGAGCCCCACCCTCTCCCTGACGCCAGCAGGCGGGGAGGGCAGCCTCCCGGAGTCTGGCACCCCAGAAAGTGATGCTGACTTCTGGAAGGCTCCAGGCTGGAGCGCGAGGCCCGCCCAGCCCAGTCCCGCCCCAGAGGCCTCGGCGCTGGGGGCACCGCCGGGCGCCCCTCTCTGCCCTGGGATGCTGTGGGAGTCTGGCCCTCCACCGCTGAGCTCGGGTGTAGCGCCTATTTAAAAAAAGAAGGTGAGAATAAAGCGGCCTAAAAAAACATCCTTCCCGGTTGGCCTGGGCTGAAAGCTGCAGGGCGGCAGACCCCGGCGGCCGGGCTCCCCAGGAGGGGGCTGCCCCTCCCCACGCCGAGCGGGCGACGGGGCGGGGCCGGCGGCACTGGCCCGCTGGAGCCGAGGGACACAGAGCCGTGGGGACCAGGGCGCCTGACACGCAGCCCGCCCGCCGCCCGAGAACCCCGTGCGCCCTGAAAGCAGCCCTTCACGCAGACCCTCCCGGCCTCCCTCCTAACACAGTCGCTGGGTGAAAAGGGACACCCGCATCCACCTTAATTTCAGATAAAGAGTGAGAACCTTTTTACTGCGTGTCCTCATATTGCATGGGGCGTACGTAAGACCCAGCCATTGTGCTTCTGAAATTGAAATGTGGTGGGGGTCCTGGGTCCTCATCGGGTGCATCTGGCTCACTGCACTGTCCTGCGGGAAAGTCAGGACGTCAGCAGGTCAGCCTCTGCTCCGGGCCGCAGTGCTGAGCAGGCCTCCGTCCGCTGAGCGGCACAGAGGGGGTGTTACCTGGAAAAGGCGGAGCACAGGTCGGTGACAGAGAGTCTCAGGATGGAACCCTGGGCCGGCGTGTTTGCTGTGGGTCTTTGGGCAGGTGACTCAACCTCTCTGGGCCCCAGTTTCCTCAGCTCTAACCAAGAGCACTGTTTGCCTCGGCAGTGATGCAGGCCTGCTCCGTGCAACCCAGGGCTCGGCTCTCGACCTGCCCGAGCGCCCCTTAGGCCGGCCTCCGCTTTTCCCCGTCCTTCTGAAAACCCATCACGACCATGAGGGCTCCGTAGGCCGCTCCTAAGGATTAGACAAAGGCCCGCGGGAATTATTAAATCACAGTTTTGAACCGTCTCCTCCAGAAACAGAATGGCATTTATTATTCATCATTCTCGCCCAGCTCCAGGTGGCCGGCCTCTTCCATTCCAAACAATGTGTTTCTCACTGGCTCCTCTCCTGGTGATTAATTCCTGCTTTTTCCTTGCAAGAGTAGCTTCCTGCCTCTCCTGCCTCTGCTGTTTCCTCCAGCTGGGGGCACCCGGCCCCCCGAAGCCCCCCACAGAGAGGGTCTTCCCCACCCAAGGGTGCTTCTCCCTCCGGAGGGCCCCCGGCACCCCCTGAGCCTGCAGCTCAACCCCGGCCACTCTGCGGGGATGCTTCCCACCCCCTGGGGGAACACCCCCACACTGCCAGGGTCCTCTGTTCCAGGAGAGGGTGGGGGGCCCGGGAGGGGTGAGACTCCGGGCGCCGTGGCCTCACCCGCCCAGCTCGGTGTTTAAGAGCATCCCTCTCCGGTCTTTGCCGTGTGCACATGCGCCTCTACGAGTGGCTCCCTTCACCAACTCATACTCCATTTTCCTGGGTTGGTTGTCTCAGGTGCTTCTCTGTGGTTGTGGTGACGGACCCCCGACCCCTGCACGTGGCCGCGCTGCAGCCGAGGGGACCAGGAGCTCCTGCAGGCGAGGGCCGGGTTCCACTCTCAGCAGAGGCCGCGTGGAGGGAAGGAAGGAATCAGGAGCGGCCTGGAGCCCTTCTCTGCGGCCTCCCGTCTTCCCGACTCTCCAGGCAGGGGACCGAGCACAGGCACTCTGAGAAGCAGCTGTTGCCGTTGACCTTGCGCCTTGGCAGAACTCCTCTTCCTCGCAGCCGAATCTGCGCCTGGCGGTTAAGCAGGCACCCCCAGGGCCCTGACCGCACCCCCGGAACATCCGCAGACCCTGCACGCTGCACGGACGCCCTCTTCTCCTGGCTCCGGGCCGAGCCCTGGGCGGAGAGCAGGTGCTTGGCAGATGGCAACCTTGACGGGGCACAAAGGCCCGCCCTTCCCAGTCCTGGCCTGTCTGGTTTCCCTCCTCAGATGCTCGGGCTGCTGCCAGCGCAGGGGGAGCTGCTGCGAGGCTTGGTCTGTGGAGAAGCCCGAAGCCAGGGAGGTAAAGCGACGTGCCCCCCATTCGAGTCTTTGAAGCACTGCTCGCAAGTCAAGCTGATCATACAAGCAGTCATCGCACATTCGCATAATCCTGGCTCGCGTGCACTGCCCGGGCGCTGGGCACTGGTGTGCCTGCATCTGAGCACGTCCAGGGCCGTGTCCCTGCAGGCCTGGAGCCCAGTCCCCACCACGACCCTGTCCCCTGAGCCACGTCACTGTCCCCTCGGGGTCAGCATCTGGGAGGCACGATGCCCCGTGGACAAGAGCCGGGGCTGGCCCGGGGAACAGAGCCAGGGGACGGGGATGTCTGGGCGGCCCCTGGGGCAGAGGGCTGCGCCTGTCGCTGCCTGGTGGTCTAGGTCAAGCCTCCTCCCTCCTGGGCCTCGGTTTCCTCCCTTGCCAGACAGTCATAGGACACACCTTTCTGGAAGCTCCTCGTGGAAACAAGGAGAGCGTGGCCAGGCCCCACCCTCTGGGCAGGCAGTGGAGGGCCACTCTTCCCTGTCTCTCTCTCTTCCCACCTATCAAGTCCTGTTCTCCCTGGAGACCCCTTTCTGCCTCTCTCCGCGCAAGAGGGTTTCCAGAGAGACAGAGAGGCCTCCACCAGGGGAAAAGGATCCCAACAGCCCTCGGGAGACTCACTCCAGAGACAAGGAAAGCCACCCAGGCCGCCCGCAACTGCGTCAGCGAGTGGTCCCCTGGGGACGGGTCAGAGAAGCAAGGAAATGCATCGACGGCTTCCTGAGGAGGCGGCCTCTCCACTCGAAATGGAAACAACAGGGAGGACCCACCGTCACGGTCCGAGAGTCACACAACGAATGCCAACGTCCGCAGCACTCCGGCCGGCACGTTTCAGTCGCCTCCGCCAGGCTCACCGCCCAGGAGCTGTTCTGCGCTTCTGTGAAGGGACGATCCCACGCTCCTCCCGGGGTCCCAGCGGGCAGTCAGCACTCACAGGTCTGCCCCGAGCCTAGGCGGAGAGCAGGTGCTTGGCAGATGGCAACCTTGACGGGGCACAAAGGCCCGCCCTTCCCAGTCCTGGCCTGTCTGGTTTCCCTCCTCAGATGCTCGGGCTGCTGCCAGCGCAGGGGGAGCTGCTGCGAGGCTTGGTCTGTGGAGAAGCCCGAAGCCAGGGAGGTAAAGCGACGTGCCCCCCATTCGAGTCTTTGAAGCACTGCTCGCAAGTCAAGCTGATCATACAAGCAGTCATCGCACATTCGCATAATCCTGGCTCGCGTGCACTGCCCGGGCGCTGGGCACTGGTGTGCCTGCATCTGAGCACGTCCAGGGCCGTGTCCCTGCAGGCCTGGAGCCCAGTCCCCACCACGACCCTGTCCCTGAGCCACGTCACTGTCCCCTCGGGGTCAGCATCTGGGAGGCACGATGCCCCGTGGACAAGAGCCGGGGCTGGCCCGGGGAACAGAGCCAGGGGACGGGGATGTCTGGGCGGCCCCTGGGGCAGAGGGCTGCGCCTGTCGCTGCCTGGTGGTCTAGGTCAAGCCTCCTCCCTCCTGGGCCTCGGTTTCCTCCCTTGCCAGACAGTCATAGGACACACCTTTCTGGAAGCTCCTCGTGGAAACAAGGAGAGCGTGGCCAGGCCCCACCCTCTGGGCAGGCAGTGGAGGGCCACTCTTCCCTGTCTCTCTCTCTTCCCACCTATCAAGTCCTGTTCTCCCTGGAGACCCCTTTCTGCCTCTCTCCGCGCAAGAGGGTTTCCAGAGAGACAGAGAGGCCTCCACCAGGGAAGAGGATCCCAACAGCCCTCGGGAGACTCACTCCAGAGACAAGGAAAGCCACCCAGGCCGCCCGCAACTGCGTCAGCGAGTGGTCCCCTGGGGACGGGTCAGAGAAGCAAGGAAATGCATCGACGGCTTCCTGAGGAGGCGGCCTCTCCACTCGAAATGGAAACAACAGGGAGGACCCACCGTCACGGTCCGAGAGTCACACAACGAATGCCAACGTCCGCAGCACTCCGGCCGGCACGTTTCAGTCGCCTCCGCCAGGCTCACCGCCCAGGAGCTGTTCTGCGCTTCTGTGAAGGGACGATCCCACGCTCCTCCCGGGGTCCCAGCGGGCAGTCAGCACTCACAGGTCTGCCCCGGTCCCGCAGACCTCCGCACCCTGCCGCGCCTCGTGCTCGCCCCGGGGAAGGGCCTCCGTGACGTCAGCCTGCGCCAGCCCAGCGCGCCTGCCAGCAAAATGGATTTGTTCAGAGACGAGAAACGCTGGGCGGCTGGAGCCCCTGGCCTCCATCTGGCCTGAGCTGGTATTGAACGGATGCATAATTTATCATCTCCCCCAGACGCAGGCTGCTGCCCAAGCCCCCCACATACGGGAGGACGAGAGTCGGGAATCAGGGAGCATCTTGAAGCCAGGAGCCTGAAATCCAATTTCCACCCTGTCCTGGGGACTAAAAGCTTTCTGTAAACAGCCGCACCAAGTTCGCAGATCCAATTAGCGGCTGCCCCAGCCACTTGCCAAGAGCCAGGGAGCGAGCCAGACCCCGAGAGCCGGGCGGCCTCAGGCTCCGGGCCGCTGAAGGGGCTCCAGCACGCAGGGCAGGAGCAGCCCCCCACGCCCCCGCAGCCGCCCGGCCCTGCGAGCCTCTGGCAGAGCTGAGCCCGAGGGCCTCCCCGCCCGGTGCCCAAGGCGCCCCGAGCCATCAGGCACTCCTGCTGCCTTCCACCACCCCTGCCTCTTTAAAGGCAAAGCCTCAGGTCTCCCCGCCCTGGGACACTCCCCTTCAGCCGCTCCTTCAAGCACCCCTCGCCCTCCTCCCCCACCTCTGAGTGGTCCTCCCTCATTCTGCTCCGGGCCAGCCTCGAGGCCGCTCCCAGCGCCCAGGGTACACACACACGCTCACACACAGTCACACATTCAGGATCACACATGGGAAACTGTCTCTTGGAAATGCAAAGGTGCATTAGCATATTAAAGCCTCCAAGAAGCCTGGCAATTAAAATCTTCAATTTAATTTGGTTTAACTCAGAATTTTCCAAATTACTGAACGCAGATAAATTTTCCGTGGCACATCTGTCAGCGTGGTACGGAAGGGTGCTCCACGGAGCTCCAGCCGGGAGGTCACCGGGTGGAGGGTCTCCGGACCAAGGTGACAGAGACCGAGGCTGTGCTCCCGACAAACAAGAGACATTTTCTTCCTGAGCGTTCTTGCTAAGAGCCTTTACTTCACACGGAGCACCACGGTAAGTCCTTTACGTGTAAGGAATCATTCATTCTCACACTCGTCCCGAGAGGTGGACTGACCTTACCCCACTTTATAGCTGGGCAAGCTGAGGTCAGCCCGCGTGTGTCACTGGGAAGCCAGGTGTCTCAGGCAGCCAGGGCTGCGTCACGCTGCCCTGACCCCGTGGCCCGGGCAGTAAAACTCGATCTCTTGCTCAGGCTGAACGGCGGCCCCGCTGCTCCAGCTCCCAGGCTGCTGAGCCGCCAGACGGGCGCTGTCGAGGGACGGAGGGAAACTGGAGCCTCTGCCCGCCGTGGGGCACGGGACCTCCGCCCGCCTCTCTTCAGCCCCCGGACGCGGAGCGGCGCTCCAGAGAGGGAGCGGCGACCACACGGTGAGTCTCAGAACCGCAGCCACGTGGGGACACGAGCGGGGCCGCCGCGCTCCACCAGGCGACGGTGGAGTGGTAGACGCTGCCCTTCCCCACGGCTGGCCAACCCTGGTGCGGGGCCAGCCTGGCCGCTGTGCCCTCCCTGGGGCCCGGCCACCTGCTCCACGTACACACCTCCTTCTTCCCAGAGCCCCCGCGCCCCCCTCCGGATCATGGGCCCCTTCCAGTCCGTGCCAGGGTGGTCTGCTCTGTGAAACGCTGCCCAGTTCCCCACGAAGAGCCCTTCGGCCTGCCCGCTGCACGGTCCACCCAGACTCGCCTCTGCACCATGGCCGCCGGGCGCCCCTGGGGTCCCCTTGCAGCAGCCCGGCCACACTGTGGTCAGCTTCCGCACCTCAAAGCCTCGGGGCGTGCCCGCGGCCTCTCAAGGGCAGAGGCTGTGAGCCCACATGTTCCAGGCGCCCGTGTGAACTGCAGGATCGGTCATTACGGGGCCCCTGCCGACCCACCATGGAAAAACTACAGCTTAGTTGAAGAAGTGGCTCTCAAATACCCAGGAAGGATTGACCAATGGAAGGGAGACCCTGGAGAGAGACACTGCTCCTCTGAGGCAAGGTGGGGGGCTCTGGGCGGGGAGCCGAGGGAGGCCGCCTGTCTGGAGTGAAAGCCTGAAGCTGGGACCAGCCACAGAAGGCAGGTACCCGTGTGCGAGGCTTCCAAGAGGGCACAGGGCGCCAGCTGGGCCCTGTCTGGCACGGGTGTGGGCAGACACAGTGGAGGCAGAGCAGCGGGGGTCCGGGGTGGGGACAGGGTGGGTGAGGTCGTGCCACCTGGGAGGACCCACTCCAGTTGGACGACAGAGGATGAGGGAGGTCGTGGGCTAGGGACGGTGGTCCAGATGGACGGAGCAGCAGGTGAAAAGGCTCTGAAGCCCAGGACGCTGGGCGGAGTCGGAACCAAGGCTGCCCTCCCTCCTCACAGCCACCCCCACCACGGCCAGCTCAGCCGGGCTCAGCACACAGCACCGCAGCCCCCACTTCCTGTCCCTTCCCTCGACAGACATCACTAGTCAATTACCGGCCTCGTCCCCACAGGTCACAACTGCAGCCTCAGATTGCCTGGCCTGGAAATGAAAACCTACGGAACCCCCCGGCCCAAGTCCTCTCCCGTCCCGGCTGCCCCAGTCATTTAAACCTGACGGTGCGGCCAAGAAAAGTCTGGAACGATGGGAACAGTTTCCTCCGTATCTCCTCGCCTCCCGGAGGTGACGCTGGCCCGGCTGGCCTGGGAGCGGGGCTGATCTGACACACTCTCTCTAAACACACACACACACACACACTATTCAGCTAGATGTGGGGAAAGGCGAGGGGCGAAGCGGGCAGGGAGTGAGGATGGAGAGCCCACGGGTGCCTGGGGACGCCCGACGCCTGACCCTAGGGAAACACCAGGCAACACTGGGAGAGCCCGCGGTCTTCCTTGGAGCAGAAGTTAGCCGCGCTGTGCTGAGGAGCTAATGAGCTCCCCGTAGCCATCCGGCTCCATTCTGCCGACGCGAGCACACTGCAGTCACCGAGAGAAGTGTTTCTCTTTTTAAGAAGCGAGAAGCTCAGAATGCCACCTGCACCTTACCTGTGGATGTATAACCTGAGGAAATGCTTTATTTATCTGAAGCTATCAAAATATACGCCTGCACCACCTGGGACGTCCACCAGGACACCGCGCTCACGCCCACACACGACGGCCCGCACGTGTGCACAGGGGCTCTCCCCCACCCCTGCACACACGCACGTGCATTCAAGCCTCGTCGAGCTGAAATCCACAGCTGCCGTCTGACCGAGGCTGAAGCTGAAGCTCCAATCCTCTGGCCGCCTGACGCAGCGAGCCGACTCACTGGAAAGATGGAGGGCAGGAGGAGGAGGGGGCGACAGAGGGTGGGAGGGCTGGATGGCCTCACTGACTCCATGGACATGCGTTTGAGCATGCGGAGATAGTGGAGGGCAGGGGAGCCCTGGGGTCCGTGGGGTCCCAACAAGTCCGACCCAACCGAGAGACCAAAGGGCGCTTTCCCTGCTGAAATTGAAGAGGTGGGGTGACAGCAAAGAGCCCCTCCCTCAAGCCCCCAGGGGAGGCGGGCCTGGCCGGGCGTGGGCAGGGTCCTGTGCTCTTCAGAAATGCATGTCTGGGCCCTTGAGGTCCAGGGCCAGCAGCTCAGCTACCGTGGACAGCCCAGCCATGCTGCCGCTTCACACCTGTGTTCCAGCGGCTTCTCCCTTCATCCTCCCAGCCGGCCAATGTGTTTGGGGCCCCCTCCTTGCACAGGCAGCTCCTGTAAAGGGCGGTCAGACGTCTGAGGGGCCTGGGACCCGCTCCCTGGCTGCCTAGGCATGTCCCTTCTGTAGGCCTCGGTGTCTACACTTGTCCACGGTGCTGGCCTCCCTGGCTCGTGTGGTCCCTGCTGTCCGCGTGGCTGAGCCCCATCTGCCGCGGGGACCCCAGCTCCCAGGGCCCCCGCCATGCCTTCCGCGCCCACATCTGGGTGTCCAGCCCCGTGCACCCTCACATTAACACATGCACCTCACGGCCGCCTCCCGCTCAGCGCGTCGGATGAGTCCGCTGCGCCCACCAGCCGGCCTTCCCTCCACGGGGCTGTCCACCCGGCTCTGGAGCCCACATCTGACCCACGGCAAAGCCCTGCGCGGTGCCCTGAAGGGAGGACTGGACACTGGATGCGGGGTCACGAGAGGAGGGGCGCAGAGACGCAAGGCTTGGGGCAGGAGGAGCTGCCCGCTGGGGCCGCGGTTGCTCAGGGAACAGAGATCCGTCTGGGATCACGCCCACGGGGACAGCCGGATGCCCAGGAGAGAGGGGGCGGTGCATGGGGAGAGGACGCGGGGGCCTCCGTGGAGGGGGGTCTCAGTGGAGCGGGACTCAGCGTGGGAGAGCCAGCCGGCGGGAGCGGGCGGGGCGGGCCGCCGATCTTCCTCCTCCCTGCCCCGGGACGTGGCTCCCGGCCCGCACGTCCACTACAGCGTGCCCACCATGCGGAGATAGTGGAGGGCAGGGGAGCCCTGGGGTCCGTGGGGTCCCAACAAGTCCGACCCAACCGAGAGACCAAAGGGCGCTTTCCCTGCTGAAATTGAAGAGGTGGGGTGACAGCAAAGAGCCCCTCCCTCAAGCCCCCAGGGGAGGCGGGCCTGGCCGGGCGTGGGCAGGGTCCTGTGCTCTTCAGAAATGCATGTCTGGGCCCTTGAGGTCCAGGGCCAGCAGCTCAGCTACCGTGGACAGCCCAGCCATGCTGCCGCTTCACACCTGTGTTCCAGCGGCTTCTCCCTTCATCCTCCCAGCCGGCCAATGTGTTTGGGGCCCCCTCCTTGCACAGGCAGCTCCTGTAAAGGGCGGTCAGACGTCTGAGGGGCCTGGGACCCGCTCCCTGGCTGCCTAGGCATGTCCCTTCTGTAGGCCTCGGTGTCTACACTTGTCCACGGTGCTGGCCTCCCTGGCTCGTGTGGTCCCTGCTGTCCGCGTGGCTGAGCCCCATCTGCCGCGGGGACCCCAGCTCCCAGGGCCCCCGCCATGCCTTCCGCGCCCACATCTGGGTGTCCAGCCCCGTGCACCCTCACATTAACACATGCACCTCACGGCCGCCTCCCGCTCAGCGCGTCGGATGAGTCCGCTGCGCCCACCAGCCGGCCTTCCCTCCACGGGGCTGTCCACCCGGCTCTGGAGCCCACATCTGACCCACGGCAAAGCCCTGCGCGGTGCCCTGAAGGGAGGACTGGACACTGGATGCGGGGTCACGAGAGGAGGGGCGCAGAGACGCAAGGCTTGGGGCAGGAGGAGCTGCCCGCTGGGGCCGCGGTTGCTCAGGGAACAGAGATCCGTCTGGGATCACGCCCACGGGGACAGCCGGATGCCCAGGAGAGAGGGGGCGGTGCATGGGGAGAGGACGCGGGGGCCTCCGTGGAGGGGGGTCTCAGTGGAGCGGGACTCAGCGTGGGAGAGCCAGCCGGCGGGAGCGGGCGGGGCGGGCCGCCGATCTTCCTCCTCCCTGCCCCGGGACGTGGCTCCCGGCCCGCACGTCCACTACAGCGTGCCCACCATGCAGTGTCCACCACAGAGGTTCTCCAGGTGGCCGGGGGCTGCAGGGGCTGATCCACAAGCTCTCGGGCTCCCCAGGGGTCCCGTCCGAGTGACCCAGCAACCCACAGACCGGTCCACTCCAGAGACGGTCTACACACTTCCCAAAGCTCAGGCAGGTGCTGCTGTCTCTAGGAAGGCTCTGAAGGCCCCCTTCCAAGCACAGTCCAGCTGCCCGGACCCCACAGTGGCGATGCCGTGCAGAGTAAGGGTCCGCGGGCCCCGGACGTGTGGTTTCCCCTCTGGGCCCTTTCGCGTGCGGGCGGGCTGCCTGCTTGTCCCTTCCTCTGACCCGTACCCCCCGGGCCCAGCTCTCTGCACCGCCAGCTCTGCGACCTGTGGATGTGCCTGCCCACCCCCAACCCGTGAGCGCCAGGAGCAGGGCACCACAGTGGCTCCCAGCCTGGCGCGGCCCGGAGCGTGTGGGAGGGGCGCGCCCACGGTCCACAGGGCCCTGCTGTGATGGGGGCCGCGCACCCAGGCGGGACGCAGAGGGGACCGGCACCAGGTGCCAGCCCCTGCCCTGCCTGGACCCGGGCCCAGCTGTGCAGCCTGCCGCTGCTTGTCTGTCTGCGGCTGCTGGAGACCGGCAGCAGAGGAGGAGCCGGGGCCCCGCCCGAGCCCCGAGGCCACAGCGCGGCCCTGGCACGGCCCCGGCCCTGAGCTGAGGGCAGCCCCCCGCCCCGCCCCGCTTCACCCCGGCGGGCGCCCCACACTCTGTCCGGAGCGCGCACAGCAGACCGAGGGCCTGTCTCCCTGGAGAGAGGGGGGCTCAGGACACCCCAGTCCCGGGAAGAGGACGGCAGAAACGAGGGAACAGGACAGAGGGAGGGCGGGCAGGGAGCTCGGCGGGAGGCTGGCTCCGCTAACAACAGGCTCTGAAATGTGGGTCACTGCCTCATTCGAGGACTCATTCACTCTCTCGCTCACTCATTCATTCACTCATGTAAAGATTTATTTTTTATTTTGGCCTCTTTTATTGGTTTTTTACTTATTTATTTTTCATCCATCTTTGCTCTTTGGCCCATGTGGGCCTCCCATCGCAGTGGCCTCTCTCGTTGCAGAGCACCGGCTCCGGGCGCATGCGCTCCAGCTCGTAATTGGACACATCGGTTCAGCCGCTCCGCGGCACGTGGGATCTTCCCGGGGCAGGGATCGAACCGGCACCCCTTGCACTGCAAGGCAGACTCTACCCACTGGACCACCAGGGAAGCCCCTCACTCACTCATTTACTCTCTCACACGTTCGCTCATTCTTTCATTTTCCACCTCCCTTCCCCACTGAACTCCTAGCCTCCTTCCAGCCCTGGGCTCGCCCTGGGTACCCTGAGACCCGTCACACCTGGGCAGCTGGCCTCCAGCTTCTGGGCCGTTGGGTCCTTGGGCTGCATCCTCCCGGGGCGGGGGCAGGGCGGCACCGGAGCTGTGCTCTCCCTGCGTCCGTTGAATGGGGCACGGTCTCAGCATACCAGAGCTGGGCGCTCTGGACGCACACACTCGGTGCTGCTGTGGGCGTGGGCGCTGGACGAGGTCACCCCTGTGTCCGTGTCCCAGCTGGAGCAGGGTCGGCCTCCACGCCCCTCCTGGCAGTGGGGGCTTTGGTCCCGCTGGTGTTGAGGGCTCCCCTGGTCACTCCGGGTCCTCTGAGATGCTGATCTGTTTGGGTCACCGCATCTGAAGCGCTGGTCCTAGTCTGAGCGTCAAGCTGGGGCCCTAGAGCCAGCCCTGGGCACGGCCTGCGCCCCGCCGGCCATCTTGCTCAAGCCCCCTGCAGGCCTGCTCCCTCCCTTTCCTCCCCAGCCCCTCAGTCCTGCCCAGGGGACAGCCCTCCCATATGCCTCTCAGAAGGCCAGAAGTGAGGAGGATCTCCTAAGAAATGGCCAGCCTCCACAGGTGGCCGTGGGTGGCGCCCACCACGGGCAAGTCAGAGCCAGCAGCCCGGCGCCTGGGTGGGCGCTGCCTGCTCGCTGACCCAGGCCAGACCCCGCCCCGCAAGCGGTGGCCTTGAGCTCCCATCCCCGGGCACTGCGGGGCCTGGCACATCATCGGAGCTCAGCAGATGCCCGTGGGACCCGCGGAAGGAGGGAGGCAGGCGCGCTGGGACCCCCGCGCCCCCTCTGCCTCGGGGTCGGCGCCGGCGTGGAGTGACGCTCTGGAAGGGGACCTGGGAGCCGTCTGGTGGGGCCGCTGCAAGAACAGCTGCGGCATATGGATCCGCGCACATCCTGGCTTCCCGGAACGCTCCGCTTGGCTTCAAACAGCAAGGGCAGAGCCCTGCGCCCGCTCGGGATAGTCAGCACCTCGGACAGAAGCCGCCGCGCCGGGAGGGGCGGAGCCGCGGTCTGGACGGCGCCCGGGCTCGAGAGGGGCGCGGCGGCGCACCTGATGCCCGCAGCAATGTCGTCTTAAGTGTATTTTACCGCGATTTAGGAGACAGCGGGAAAAGCGCTGTGCTGGGGGCCGGGCTCCAGGGAGCATCTGCGCCGCAGAGGGGGCAGCGCACCGTCAGAAGCCTCTCGGGTTTACAGGAACGCTGCAGCTCGGGGAGCCCTGAACGCTGCGCAGCAAGGTTGCTGGGCCCTCCCCCAAGGGGCAGGAGTCTGTGCGGAGCGCTCCGCAGGGGGGGGCGGGAGGACGGGAGGGTCTGCCGGCTCCGAGCCGGCGAGGGAGGACCTGACGGCCGCGGCTCTGTGGCCCCTCCACCAAGCGTCGCTGCTCAGTGCCGGGATCTGCCCCTGGGAGCTGCGATGAGATGTCCGGCAGCGGCTCATTCAGAGGGGTCCGCCTTTTCCCAGACGGGGGGCTGGGGACCTGGGACGGCCTGGGCTTCCGAAAGGATTTGCGGCCGGAGCCCAGGCTCCGATGGCTTCCGTCCCATCCCAGAGCCAAGCGCAGCCTCGGCCCTCGTGCAGAGAGAGACCCCGGAGTCGGTGAGGCAGGCCCGCGGGAGGGGCCCTTCAGGAGGGGTCTCAGGGTGGTCCTGGACAGAGCACAGCCTGCAGCCAAGGACCCTGCAGTGTGGCCTAAGGAAGAACTTTCTCCGGGGAAAGCAGGTGCCGGGACCAGGCCTTCGTCACAGGGCCCCCCCCACCACCCCCCCGGGTGGCCTTGGCCCATCCCCGGGCACTGCGGGGCCTGGCACATCATCGGAGCTCAGCAGATGCCCGTGGGACCCGCGGAAGGAGGGAGGCAGGCGCGCTGGGACCCCCGCGCCCCCTCTGCCTCGGGGTCGGCGCCGGCGTGGAGTGACGCTCTGGAAGGGGACCTGGGAGCCGTCTGGTGGGGCCGCTGCAAGAACAGCTGCGGCATATGGATCCGCTCACATCCTGGCTTCCCGGAACGCTCCGCTTGGCTTCAAACAGCAAGGGCAGAGCCCTGCGCCCGCTCGGGATAGTCAGCACCTCGGACAGAAGCCGCCGCGCCGGGAGGGGCGGAGCCGCGGTCTGGACGGCGCCCGGGCTCGAGAGGGGCGCGGCGGCGCACCTGATGCCCGCAGCAATGTCGTCTTAAGTGTATTTTACCGCGATTTAGGAGACAGCGGGAAAAGCGCTGTGCTGGGGGCCGGGCTCCAGGGAGCATCTGCGCCGCAGAGGGGGCAGCGCACCGTCAGAAGCCTCTCGGGTTTACAGGAACGCTGCAGCTCGGGGAGCCCTGAACGCTGCGCAGCAAGGTTGCTGGGCCCTCCCCCAAGGGGCAGGAGTCTGTGCGGAGCGCTCCGCAGGGGGGGGCGGGAGGACGGGAGGGTCTGCCGGCTCCGAGCCGGCGAGGGAGGACCTGACGGCCGCGGCTCTGTGGCCCCTCCACCAAGCGTCGCTGCTCAGTGCCGGGATCTGCCCCTGGGAGCTGCGATGAGATGTCCGGCAGCGGCTCATTCAGAGGGGTCCGCCTTTTCCCAGACGGGGGGCTGGGGACCTGGGACGGCCTGGGCTTCCGAAAGGATTTGCGGCCGGAGCCCAGGCTCCGATGGCTTCCGTCCCATCCCAGAGCCAAGCGCAGCCTCGGCCCTCGTGCAGAGAGAGACCCCGGAGTCGGTGAGGCAGGCCCGCGGGAGGGGCCCTTCAGGAGGGGTCTCAGGGTGGTCCTGGACAGAGCACAGCCTGCAGCCAAGGACCCTGCAGTGTGGCCTAAGGAAGAACTTTCTCCGGGGAAAGCAGGTGCCGGGACCAGGCCTTTCGTCACAGCAGGAAGAGCTCACGACGCCGGGGGGTGCAGACCCCAGGGGCGTGCGGGCTGGGGGAGCAGGAAGGGAGCCTCTGCAGGATAAGGACATCAGAGGCCCAGCTGACGGCCGGGCTGCCGCTCCCCAGAGGCCAGCGGGGCTTTGGGGAGAGGCGTCCCAGTAGGGGCCCCCGTGGGGTAGTCTCCCTCGGTGCCCGCGTTGCTGGAACCCCTGACGTCTCCGGGCCGACTCTTCCCCGTCCTCGCCTTCCGTGCGCGGGGTCAGGCAGGGCGGCTCCCCTCCCTTCTGGACGCCGCACGGGGCCTGATGGGGAGCCTCCTGGAGCGGCTGAGCTGGGAGGAAGCCCGGCCACCCCGGGGGCTCTCGGGAGAAGGCCAGCAGAAGGGGGCGGGAGACACCGACCTCGAGACGTCCGTACCGGAGGCAGGCACGCCCCCACCCCACCCTTCCTCGCTGAAGCTGGTGCGAACGGGTCTCCCTCTCATCGCGGGGGGAGGCCGTGTCCCCGGCGACCCCCGCGTCACCGGCCCTCAAGAGCCCGCTCCTCTCCAGCCCCAGGCACCGACGCACAACAGAGTGGCTCATGCTGAGCTCTCGCCTCCCAGCTGGCAGTCCGGCCGCCGCACATCCACTGGCCCAGGGTGGGCCCCAAGCCCCGGGAGCACGTGCCCCCGGGAGCAACTGCGTCGCCAGCACCTCGTCCCTGGGCTCTCCTGCGTCTGAGATGCCCTGGTCGGAGGCGGCGAGGCGACTCGGGGACGCAGCTGTGGGACGGGTGTTTGCCTCCCAAACCCATAGCCCTGCCGGGAGCGAGGAGGCGGGGGGAGCCGGGGCGGGGGGAGCCTTCTGCTGATGGAGCAGACCCTCCTGAGCAGCGGGGGTCCTGGTGCCACTCACGCAGGAGCACGGGCCCTGGGATGGGGGTTCAAACCCCACTTTCAGCATCCAGCAGCCCCTGCTGGGCTCACGCCTCAGCCTCGCGGGCACCAGGGGCAGGGGAAGCGGTCAGTCTCTGCGTCGTCGGCAGGCGGCAGGTGCTGGCGAAGAGCCCCTGGTGGGGAGCTTCCTTCAGCGAGATCACACAGCAGGGAGGCGCAGCCGTGCCTTGGGCTGCGTCCCCGTGGACAGGCCATCCTCCCGCAGGCTCCTGGCATCTGACCACAGCCGAGCTGCATGGGGACCTGGCAAGGTTCTCGCCCTCGCGGGTGGAGGTGCCACCGGGGGTCGTGTGCAGTCACGCTGCCCTGTTTCTCCAGGAGCAGAAGAGGCCCCAGCGTCCCCCCAGCTCTCCTGGCCTCGGCAGGGTGCAGATGGGAGATAAGAGCCTGGCTCCCGCTGGAGCCTCGAGGACGAGCTGGTAGTTTTCCATCATCAGAGCAAACGATCAACCTTGCAGGAGGCCAAGCCAGGCTGGAGGATCCTGCTCCCTGGCTCCGAGCAACCTGGCTGGGGGCGCCCTTCCAGAACCCTCGGGAGCCTGCCTCTCCCACCATCTGCAAGCTCCGGGGGCCGGCCAGCCGGCCAGCCGCCTCCACCCAGCGCGGATAAAGCCTCTGAGAACCCGGGCCCCGGGCGCAGCGCTGGACAGGCCTCCCTGGTGGCGCGGCAGCAAAGAATCCACCTGCTCGTGCCGGAGACGCGGGGTCCGCCCCTGGGCCGGGAAGATCCCCAGGAGAAGGGAATGGACACCCATCCCAGTATCTTGCCTGGAGAACCCCGTGGACAGAGGAGCCTGGCGGGCTGCCGTCCACAGGGTCACACAGAGTTGGGCAGGAGAGTGCCCGGTCGCATGCCTCCTCTCCCTGCCGGAGCCACGCCGGTCTCTACCTTGGCCGCTGGAGGATCCGTCCTGGAGAAGCCAGCGGTGCCCCAGGGGCGTGCGGGGAGCTCGCGGGGCTCTCCGCTCAGTCGTGCTGGGAGCCTGGAACCTCTCGTGTGCAGGCTCCCCGGCTCCAGGACTGCGGGGACCCACGTTTCTGAGAGGAAGCCCCGTCCCGGGTACGGTGTCCCGGCGGCTCCAGGACGCTGACACGGGCCTGAGCCCAGAGCACTCACCCAGCCGCAGGCGAGGCTGTGTCCCGGCCAGACGTGCAGGAGGGGGCTGCTCCGCCCGCGGCCCCAGCCCCCCTCTCAGCCCGCGTCAGGCCCCCTCAGCGCACACCACGGTCTGCAAGGCTCCAGGGGGCCTGCGGTCACCGCCTGTCCCCCTAAAGGCGGCAAGCCCCAGGGGCCCGGCGGGATCTTCATCTTGCTGGCGGACGCCCCCGAGGGTGCTCGTCTCGGTAGATGCTTCTTAATGGAACGGTTACCAGCGGGCCACTCGGGCATCGTCACAGTGGCACTGAGCTCTCGCACAATCTCAGTGGAGTCTCCCCCACACGCCCACAGGCAGCTGGGGTCCAGACATGCTTTTTTTTGGTGGCTCAGATGGTAAAGAATCCTTCTGCAATGCAGGAAGTACGGGTTTGATCCCTGGATCAGGAAGATCGACTGCAGGAGGGCAGGGCAACCCCCTCCGGTGTTCCTGCCTGGAGAAGCCCACGGACAGAGGAGCCTGGGGGCTACAGTCTGTGGGGTTGCAGAGAGTTGGACAGGACTGAGCAAGGAACTCTTCTTTTCACTTAGATATTTATTTATCTGTTTGGCTGCACCAGGTCTTAGGCGCACCATGCAAGATCTTCCATCTTTGTTGCAGGACCTTTTTATTTTTTTTTCAGTTGCAAGTATGCAGATTCTACTTTCCTGACCAGGGATCAAACCCGGCCCCCTGCGTTAGAAGCAGAGAGTCTTAGCCACTGGACCAGCAGGGAAGTCCCCAGAATGCCTCTTGAATGAGTGAAATGGGTGGCCGGATGGACCAGCTAAGGAATGAGTAAATGAGTGAGCGAGTGCCCCCCGCCCAGTGACCTCCCCAGAGCACCAGAGGCGGAGGGGGCCGCGGGCACCTCCCAGATCTCAGTCACTTCGTGCAAAGTCCTGCGGGCTGGTGCCAGATCGGGAACGTCTGCCCCTTCGGAAACAAGCCTGCTGTGCTCCTGCACACGGCTGGCACGTCCGCATCCCTGGAGGGGCCTGTGGCCGGGTCTGAATACTCCCTCCGGTCCTGCGACAGGTCAGAGCCCTGCCATTCAGGGGCGCCCCCGTGTTGCCGCGGCGCTGGTCCTACCCCTGGAGAGCAGGCCCGTGAATCTGACACCCTCCGCCCTGTGCCCAGGGCTTCAGAAGCCCCTGGCCCCCTCCAGCGGCCAGCGGCCAGAGCCCAGTGGGAAAAGACTGTGGGCCTAAAGCCAGGCCAGGCCTGCCCAAGGGCTGCTCTCGACTTCTGCACGGGACAGTCATCGTCGGGCTCTCCGAGCGCTCTCTGGCTCTCCACAGGAGCCACGGAAGGGGAGAGGAGGGGACCAGGTGGCCTGTGCCCATTTCCTGGAGGGGGAAACTGAAGCTCAGGGGTCCCACAGCTCAGTCAGGTTCCAAGCCTCACTGGGGCCTCGGGAAGCCTGATGTCACCCTGTATGCCCAGTCTTAGCCGCCGGGGGACACCTACGGGCACCAGGCAGGGGACCCGATTCCAGGCATCTCTGCAGCCACCCGGGGCCCAGGGCTGAGATGCAAGTGCCCCCGAGGCGATCCCTGGATCAGGAAGATCGTCAGGGCAACCCCCTCCGGTGTTCCTGCCTGGAGAAGCCCACGGACAGAGGAGCCTGGGGGCTACAGTCTGTGGGGTTGCAGAGAGTTGGACAGGACTGAGCAAGGAACTCTTCTTTTCACTTAGATATTTATTTATCTGTTTGGCTGCACCAGGTCTTAGGCGCACCATGCAAGATCTTCCATCTTTGTTGCAGGACCTTTTTATTTTTTTTTCAGTTGCAAGTATGCAGATTCTACTTTCCTGACCAGGGATCAAACCCGGCCCCCTGCGTTAGAAGCAGAGAGTCTTAGCCACTGGACCAGCAGGGAAGTCCCCAGAATGCCTCTTGAATGAGTGAAATGGGTGGCCGGATGGACCAGCTAAGGAATGAGTAAATGAGTGAGCGAGTGCCCCCCGCCCAGTGACCTCCCCAGAGCACCAGAGGCGGAGGGGGCCGCGGGCACCTCCCAGATCTCAGTCACTTCGTGCAAAGTCCTGCGGGCTGGTGCCAGATCGGGAACGTCTGCCCCTTCGGAAACAAGCCTGCTGTGCTCCTGCACACGGCTGGCACGTCCGCATCCCTGGAGGGGCCTGTGGCCGGGTCTGAATACTCCCTCCGGTCCTGCGACAGGTCAGAGCCCTGCCATTCAGGGGCGCCCCCGTGTTGCCGCGGCGCTGGTCCTACCCCTGGAGAGCAGGCCCGTGAATCTGACACCCTCCGCCCTGTGCCCAGGGCTTCAGAAGCCCCTGGCCCCCTCCAGCGGCCAGCGTCCAGAGCCCAGTGGGAAAAGACTGTGGGCCTAAAGCCAGGCCAGGCCTGCCCAAGGGCTGCTCTCGACTTCTGCACAGGACAGTCATCGTCGGGCTCTCCGAGCGCTCTCTGGCTCTCCACAGGAGCCACGGAAGGGGAGAGGAGGGGACCAGGTGGCCTGTGCCCATTTCCTGGAGGGGGAAACTGAAGCTCAGGGGTCCCACAGCTCAGTCAGGTTCCAAGCCTCACTGGGGCCTCGGGAAGCCTGATGTCACCCTGTATGCCCAGTCTTAGCCGCCGGGGGACACCTACGGGCACCAGGCAGGGGACCCGATTCCAGGCATCTCTGCAGCCACCCGGGGCCCAGGGCTGAGATGCGCAAGTGCCCCCCGGCCGCGAGGCCCTGGCTCAGGGCGGCTGGGCTGCCGATTACAGAGCGACGCCTGGCAAGAGAGACTCACTCATTGTTTGCCTCCTACTCGAGTCCTTGAGGAAGCAACAACAATCCAATTCTGAATCACGTCTTCATTTGAGCCAATTAAAAGAGGACTGATTTTGCTTTCAATTCGATTTGCGATGGCTGTACACTCTAGGAAGCGGTAACTGGATTAGTTCTCACCACAAACATCTTGGCATTTTTATAACCTGGGTGGGACGATCTTTAAATGCGGCTTCATCATTCAGAATCATTTCTAAGACGACAGCATGAAACAAAGCCAGCCCCTGTCCACGTCCGGAGGGAACTGGGATGCGGTGGTTTTTACGGAGCAGCTGAGGCTTCGGAGGACGGACCACATCGAGAACAAGGCAGGTGTGTAGTTTCTGGCCCGTGGGCTCTCTGTGTATAACATGTGAATCTCAGGGCTGTTCCCAGTGCAAACAGATAGCAAAGAGCTCAGAGGCGGATCCTCTGGGCCGAACACGCAGGGACTCTCTCTCTCCCACAGAATGAGGGTGACGGACATCCAGGCAGAGAGAGGGCTGGCGGGAGCTTCGGCAAGGGCAGTGATTATGGCAAGCCGCCCCATGTCTGGCCTCGAGGCAGCGTCTCATCGTGGCACGTCCCCTCCGGAGCCTGGTTTTCTCGTCTGTAAAATGGGATCACCCACCTCTCCACTGGGCAGAATCGTGAGAAAGAAACACTCCGAGCGCTGGTCCAAAGGGGGCAGGCAGAGGGCCGGTGGCAGCGCTGGCCGCGGGCTCAGCATCGCCTCCGCTCCGCGTGGTTATTCTCTGTCGCACACCCCTCTCTGGCCCTCTGTCCGACGGGCACGCTCGTGCGTGACTTCTCCTCCTGGACTTCTTCCAGGAGTCCACCCCCGACCCCCACCGCCAAGACTACACGGGAAGTCTTCTGTTTTCAAAGCCGCTTTGCAGTCAGTTAAGAGATTAAACAGGGTGGGGTGGGGGAACCCGCTCGGCAGTAGCTGGACGACCACTTCAGCCGCCGGGCCTGCACCTGCAGTCGAAGACCCCCGGGAGCCCACAGCCCAGCCTGCTGGCCGGGGCCCGGGATGCTGCCAGCTCACCCACCTCTGCTGCCGGAAGTTTCTGCCCAGTGGCCTGAGAGCAGATGTGGGACGTCCACTTCTGTGCCCCTTGCGCTGCCTGGGGGACAGTGTCTGGCGCGGGGGACATGCCGTGGGCGGCTCTCAGGTTGGGTGTCCAGGGGTGATCCTCGGGGGTGACGTTGTGGGAGAGGAAGGACAATGCTTCACGTTGGGGAGGCCTGCCCACCGCTCCCTGGCCAGGATGGCACACGGCCCCGCCCCACTCCCAGCCCTGCTCTGCGGGGAGCGCTGTGCCTGGCCAGCCTTGGGGTCTTGCAGCTGGGGCGTGAGGGGAGGGGAGGAGGCTCCTAAAGGCTTTCTAGAGGTGTCGCCTGGCCTGGGTCTCACAGGGTCTAGGAGAGGAGCTCAGGGAAGACGGGAAAGGCGCTCCTGGCAGAAGGCAGAGGGTAAACCCAGCAGGGGCGCGGGGTGGGTGAGCACAGCCGGAGAGCCGGTGGAGCTGGGGCTTGACGGCGCGAGGGACCAGGCTGCACCAGGTCGGCTCTGCAGCCCCAAGGCTCACTCGGGCACCAGCGGGCCCCTCCCCGGGACTGCCCTGCTCCTCAGCTCTGCAGCTGGGCGCCAAGGCCGGGGCCAGGAGGGCAGGGTCTGGGTCTGGCAGGCTAAATAGGACCCGGCCATGTCTGGTGCAATAGGGGATGGAGGCTGGAGCCGGGGGGCCGGGAGGTAGCCATTGCCCACCCCAACGGGCAGCATGGCGAGAACGCCCCGCATGGCTCTGTGTGGTCCCCAAAGCCCCCGCCCCTAGAGACAGACGCCTGAGGCCTGCGGACGGCAGCCCCCCGGGGCAGTCTTGCAGGAGGTCTTCTGGAGGCCGACCCAGCTCTTCCATCCACTTGGCAGCCAGCAGCCGGCGCCCGTCCTGTTTCCTTTCTCTCCGTCGCTGCCAGGCAACTCGGGGCACATGCTGTACGCAGCCAAGAGAGCGGATGCCCTTAAAGGGGGCTTTCTGGGCCACTGCTCCCGGTCAGCCCTACATGGCCATCCCTCATCTCCACATAACGATCCCCTTGTGCCTGAGGCTTTGACTGGGAGCAGCCCCTGGACATGGCCAGTTTCTGCCCAGTGGCCTGAGAGCAGATGTGGGACGTCCACTTCTGTGCCCCTTGCGCTGCCTGGGGGACAGTGTCTGGCGCGGGGGACATGCCGTGGGTGGCTCTCAGGTTGGGTGTCCAGGGGTGATCCTCGGGGGTGACGTTGTGGGAGAGGAAGGACAATGCTTCACGTTGGGGAGGCCTGCCCACCGCTCCCTGGCCAGGATGGCACACGGCCCCGCCCCACTCCCAGCCCTGCTCTGCGGGGAGCGCTGTGCCTGGCCAGCCTTGGGGTCTTGCAGCTGGGGCGTGAGGGGAGGGGAGGAGGCTCCTAAAGGCTTTCTAGAGGTGTCGCCTGGCCTGGGTCTCACAGGGTCTAGGAGAGGAGCTCAGGGAAGACGGGAAAGGCGCTCCTGGCAGAAGGCAGAGGGTAAACCCAGCAGGGGCGCGGGGTGGGTGAGCACAGCCGGAGAGCCGGTGGAGCTGGGGCTTGACGGCGCGAGGGACCAGGCTGCACCAGGTCGGCTCTGCAGCCCCAAGGCTCACTCGGGCACCAGCGGGCCCCTCCCCGGGACTGCCCTGCTCCTCAGCTCTGCAGCTGGGCGCCAAGGCCGGGGCCAGGAGGGCAGGGTCTGGGTCTGGCAGGCTAAATAGGACCCGGCCATGTCTGGTGCAATAGGGGATGGAGGCTGGAGCCGGGGGGCCGGGAGGTAGCCATTGCCCACCCCAACGGGCAGCATGGCGAGAACGCCCCGCATGGCTCTGTGTGGTCCCCAAAGCCCCCGCCCCTAGAGACAGACGCCTGAGGCCTGCGGACGGCAGCCCCCCGGGCAGTCTTGCAGGAGGTCTTCTGGAGGCCGACCCAGCTCTTCCATCCACTTGGCAGCCAGCAGCCGGCGCCCGTCCTGTTTCCTTTCTCTCCGTCGCTGCCAGGCAACTCGGGGCACATGCTGTACGCAGCCAAGAGAGCGGATGCCCTTAAAGGGGGCTTTCTGGGCCACTGCTCCCGGTCAGCCCTACATGGCCATCCCTCATCTCCACATAACGATCCCCTTGTGCCTGAGGCTTTGACTGGGAGCAGCCATAAATCCTTCTGGCAGGAAGAGAGGCATGTGGTCCCCAGGGCTTTCCCTTGGCCCCGGGTTGGCAGTTGACTCTGCTCTCTGGGCGGATTTCAGAGGCGCTGTGCCCCGCCTGGAGGTCACGGGTCCTCTCGTGTACGTGCCCCGCCCCAGGCAGGAGATGCACCCTGCTTACCGATGGTGGGAGCTGGGGTGGGGGTCGCAGACAGCGGACCTAGGGTGCCTCCCGGGCAAACCCTCACTCCCCTCGCCCCTTGCTTGAGCCGTCATGTCCGACTCGGGGACCCCATGGACTGCAGCCCGCCAGGCTCCTCTGTCCATGGGATTCTCCAGGCACGAAGACTGGAGTGGGTAGCCTTTCCCTTCTCCAGGGGATCTTCCCAACCCAGGGATCAGACCCCAGCTTCCTGCACTGCAGGCAGATTCTTTACTGTCTGAACCATGGGGGGAAGCCCTCCTGCCCGCCTTGCCTGTTACCCAGCTGCATCTGATGAGGTCAACGGTCCAGCAGATGAAATGGGAGCCTCACCTTCTGTAATGTGGGGGGATGCTGAGGTCCCCCAGCCGTCCTCAAGGCAGACCCAGAGTGGGGACTTGGGGTCCCCACAGTGGGAGACCCTCACCTGAGTCTCCCAATTCTCACGTACTCTTCAGCTCCAACGAGCTGGGGCTTCTACTAGCACAGAACGCATACCCTTCCAGCCCAGCGTGCACGAAGCCTCGCCAGCCACGCCGCCTCCTGCCCCTGGGCGCTGTGCACAGGGAAGGGGGCAGGGCTGCTGGGGACCGCAGGCCGCTGCCCTCCAGACGTGGGGTGGGTCTGCAGACGCCGAGTGTTTTGATCGGAGGCTGCACCGGCGTATCTGAGCCCGGCCGACGGATGTGATATAAAAATACTGCCGGCTGCCAGCACAGCCGGGAAGGACCGCGTCCCCGCCAGCAAGCGCCTGGGCAACGCGGCTTCTCCGGTCCTCAGCCCCGCCCCCGAGCTGGGGGCAGGACGCCGAGACGGGAGCTGCTCTTCTGAAGTGTGAACAGTCCTGCCTGCTCCAACAGATTTTCTTTTTCTCGAATCCCCTACTGAGCTGCAAGGGAATACTTGGATTATTCGTTTCCCTCTTCCCCTGCAGACTGGCAACTGACTTAAAATACAGAAATTCATTATTTAAATGAATGTGTGCCTATGCTTGTGGGGGAGGACCGCCTCAGGGGAGGGGTCTGCCCAGGACAGCACTAAAGCTGACTGCCCGCGGGACTCTGCCCTCTCGACCCTCCCGGTGCTGTGGTCTTGCCGGAAATCCCTGGAGCGCCGAGGGGCAGGAAGCCGGGGAGGAAGGCGGCTGTGGGCCCTGCTTCTCCAGCAGCAAAGCCCAGAGGCCGCCCGGGCTCGTGGGGCTGGAGCCAGGGAGCTAGGGCAGAGCTCTCTGGACCTGGACCTGGATGCTTCTGGGCTCGCAGCGGGCTCTGCCCTCTCCCTCCTGTGGGTCCTGGCCCAGATGGTCAGCTGCGGGCCTCCGTTTCCTCAGGCTGGGGCTGGCAATGATGGCACCACGGAGCAGACACAAAGAGGCCCTGGCAGAGGTGAGCACCTGGGGCATCCTGGTCTACGTGTGACCGCGCAATGGCTGGACCTGCTGGATGGGCGCAGGACCCTCCTCTGGGCCCCAGAGAGACCTCCCCGCAGGACGGCTCCCAGCCCACGCTGGGGGCAGCCAGCGCCCACGGACACGCTAGAGGGCATCAGCGCCCCGCTTCACGGACGGGGCTGGAGACTTCGGGCAAGGCCGCTTTCCTCATGGCAGGCAGGGCAGGAAGCCAGGTTTTGTCTGTTTCTCAAGCGGAAGCCTCTCCCAGCGGCGATTACAATCAAGTGGTGACCATCTGTTCACTGAACACGGTGCGAAGCGATGGGGCCTGCGGTCCCAGCCGCAGCCCTGGACGGCGCGCTTCTCGGGATCAGGGAAGCAGGAGGGGACGTGTTTGCTGACGTCCTTCCACGGGCTGCGTCCAGGCTGTGTGCTCTCCCGAGCCTCCAGGTTGCCCCTCCAAGCGCCATGGGAGGATCGGGCACCACCCCATGGCCCTGGGGAGGCCGTATCCCGGTCAGCCAGGCCCTCTCCAAGAGAAGCACCCTCTTCTTGAGCCGTGCCCTCCCCGCAGTTCAGCTGGGAAGTTGGCCCACGGACAGCAGGCCTGGCAGCGCCTGATCTTTCAGCCCTGCCCCGCTTGACGGGGTAGGGACTGGGGGGTGACAAGGCCCAGAGAGCCCAGGGGTTCTCCTGAGCTAGCTCAGCAGCCTGCTGAGAGCTGGGCCTACAACAGGGACACCCTGACCAGGGCCCTGGAAGGCAGCGGGCAGTTAGGAGGTTCCCATCGCCCTTGGTCAGCTGTTTCCTGCGCCCCTCCGCCCACTGCGACCCCGGTCTGGGAGAGCTCTTCCCAACGGCGCCATCCTGAGGACCTATAACTTGGGGATAAAGAGCTCTGGAGGCAGCAGCGTTCTCCACGGTCAGCCCTGGCAAGCCGGACCGGGAAAGGGGCCTGCTGTGCCCCCTGATCTGGGGCAAGAGGACTTGAAAAGCATGACCCAGGGTCGAGCCCTCCCTAAGACCACCACCCCAGGTCAAGACAGATGGGCGGTGATCCAGGAGAGCTGGGCCAGCAGGCAGGGCTGGGCAGGGAGGGTCCGTACGGGAAAGCCAAGGGGGCACAGAGAGGGACGCGAGGAGTGGACGCTATCGCAGGGATCCCTGGCGTTGAGCCCGCCGGCTCACTAAACTTGTGCGTGTGTGTGTGCGCCCGGGCGCTTGGGCATCTGTGTCTGAGGCCCAGTTCCTGCCCCTCCCCCAGCTATCCCAGGCGCTCTGGGGCTCTGTGAGGGGGCCGGAAGAGCCGGGGAGCCCCTCTCTGACTGTGACGGGGGGCCGGAAGAGCCAGAGAGCCCCTCTCTGACACTCTCTCCCTCCAGCCCCCTCCTCAAGCCCTAGTGTGGGGAGAGCCATGGACTCCCCAGGGGGACTGAGGGCTGAGCAAGGCTTGAGGCTGGCCGTGCTGGGGGAAGCCCAGACTCGGACGAGGGTGGGGGACGAAGGGAAGACAGCCCGCCGGCATCTCTGTGAAAGTCGCTCAGTCGTGTCCGACCCTTTGCAACCCATGGACGAGCCATGGAATTCCCAGGCGAGAAGACTGGAGTGGGGAGCCTTTCCCTTCTCCAGGGAGTCTTCCCGACCCAGGGATTGAACCCAGGTCTCCCGCACTGCAAGTGGATTCTTCACCATCTCAGCCGCCAGGGAGGCCCTCCAGCCTCTATACCGGGAGTTCACTGGACTCTCCATTTCCCCGGGTCTCCGCCAGGAACAGCACAGGAATTTCCAGCACAGGTTTTGGATGTCTGTAGAACCGTTACCTTGAAACAAATGCCCCCTCTTTCTCACGCCAGAGGGCAGGGAGAAGTCACCGCGGTGGGAGGTGGGAGGTGGGAGGCCGAGCAGAGCAAGGGTCTGGAGGGGCCCCCCGCCCTGTGCTGGACTGACTAGGGCACCCGCCACTTAGATTACAAAGGTTTATTTAGAAAAGAGTTTGGTTGTTCTGGCTGTCACTCATTTTTGGCAAACATTTAAATACCGTGGGGAACTAAAGATTGCCAGTGCCGGGTTCCTCCGCGCTTGGAAAGCCCCCCGCGAGGTCCTGGAAAGTCAGCCCTTGCTCAGAAGTGGGGGGGGGGGGTGACATGTGCTGGGGGAGGGGCTGGCTCCTTTCTCACCAGCTTGGGCGGATGCGCGTGCCCCGGTGGTCTATGACTGCCGCGCGACCCCACCCGGGCAGGACCCCCAGAGCAGCCCCTTGCTGAGACGGGCATGCGGAGGGCTCTCCCCTCTCTCCTCCCCGCTCCCCGGGGCCCGCAGTCTCTCGGCTCCCGCCCGGCCCCGGCCCTGCCGCTCCCTCCCCCGCACCCAGAAGGCCCTTCCATCCGGGGTCTCCAGGCAGTCTGCTCGCCGCGCTGGCCCGGCCGTCCCTCCCGCCGGGAGCCGGCCAGGGTCTCCGCGCCCTCACTGCCTGAAGCCCCTTCGCCTCCGTCGGAAGAGGATGTGCTTGAAAGAGCGCCGGAAGTCCTGGTTGAAGACGGTGTAGATGACCGGGTTGAGCGAGCTGTTGCAGTAGCCGATCCAGAAGAAGAACTTGAACAGCGGGCCCGGCACCTGGCAGGCCTCGCGGCAGATGCCGTACAGGCTGTAGGTGAAGAAGAAGGGGAACCAGCAGAGCACGAAGACGCCCATGACCACCGCCAGCACGAAGGTGAAGCGCTTCTCGCGCGCCTGGGCCACCTGGCGGCGGCACACGCTGCTGCGCGCCCGGCGCCGGCGCGACAGGAAGAGCTCGACGGAGCGCGAGCTGGCGCGGGACAGGCGGCCCCCGGGGCCCGGGGCCCTCGCGGCGGCCAGCGCGCCCGGCCCGGGCGCGGGCCCCGAACCCGCGCCGGCCCCGCGCCGCAGCGCGCCCGGCGCCGCCGCCTCTCGGCCGCCGCGCGGCTCTCGTCGGGGTCCGCGCGGGCGCGCGCGCAGTGGCCGTTCTCCGCGGCCGGGGACGCGCCGTCGGGGCCCGCGGGCTCGCGCTTCTCGCTCAGCGCGCGCGTGCGCAGCCTGGCCACGCGGTAGATGCGCGCGTAGACCAGGCCCATGACGAGGCAGGGGGCGAAGAAGGAGCCGACGCAGGAGGCCAGGATGTACCAGGTCTCGTCGTTGAGGCCGCACTGCGGGTAGGCGGCGCCGTCGGGCCGGCGGGAGAGCGAGACGAGCGGCGGGAAGGAGATGGCGGCCGAGATGAGCCACACGGCCACGATGGTGGCCTTGACGCGGCGCGGCGTGCGCTGCAGGTTGTACTCGACGGCCCGCGTCACCGACCAGTAGCGGTCCAGGCTGATGGCGCACAGGTGCACGATGGACGAGGTGCAGAAGAGCACGTCCAGCGCCAGGTACACGCCGCACCACACCCGCCCGAAGGACCAGTAGGCCATGAGCTCGTTGGCCAGCGAGAAGGGCATGACCAGCGTGGCCACCAGGATGTCGGCCGAGGCGAGCGACACCAGGAAGAGGTTCCCCCCGCGGTCTCCAGGCAGTCTGCTCGCCGCGCTGGCCCGGCCGTCCCTCCCGCCGGGAGCCGGCCAGGGTCTCCGCGCCCTCACTGCCTGAAGCCCCTTCGCCTCCGTCGGAAGAGGATGTGCTTGAAAGAGCGCCGGAAGTCCTGGTTGAAGACGGTGTAGATGACCGGGTTGAGCGAGCTGTTGCAGTAGCCGATCCAGAAGAAGAACTTGAACAGCGGGCCCGGCACCTGGCAGGCCTCGCGGCAGATGCCGTACAGGCTGTAGGTGAAGAAGAAGGGGAACCAGCAGAGCACGAAGACGCCCATGACCACCGCCAGCACGAAGGTGAAGCGCTTCTCGCGCGCCTGGGCCACCTGGCGGCGGCACACGCTGCTGCGCGCCCGGCGCCGGCGCGACAGGAAGAGCTCGACGGAGCGCGAGCTGGCGCGGGACAGGCGGCCCCCGGGGCCCGGGGCCCTCGCGGCGGCCAGCGCGCCCGGCGCGGGCGCGGGCCCCGAACCCGCGCCGGCCCCGCGCCGCAGCGCGCCCCGGCGCCGCCGCCTCTCGGCCGCCGCGCGGCTCTCGTCGGGGTCCGCGCGGGCGCGCGCGCAGTGGCCGTTCTCCGCGGCCGGGGACGCGCCGTCGGGGCCCGCGGGCTCGCGCTTCTCGCTCAGCGCGCGCGTGCGCAGCCTGGCCACGCGGTAGATGCGCGCGTAGACCAGGCCCATGACGAGGCAGGGGGCGAAGAAGGAGCCGACGCAGGAGGCCAGGATGTACCAGGTCTCGTCGTTGAGGCCGCACTGCGGGTAGGCGGCGCCGTCGGGCCGGCGGGAGAGCGAGACGAGCGGCGGGAAGGAGATGGCGGCCGAGATGAGCCACACGGCCACGATGGTGGCCTTGACGCGGCGCGGCGTGCGCTGCAGGTTATACTCGACGGCCCGCGTCACCGACCAGTAGCGGTCCAGGCTGATGGCGCACAGGTGCACGATGGACGAGGTGCAGAAGAGCACGTCCAGCGCCAGGTACACGCCGCACCACACCCGCCCGAAGGACCAGTAGGCCATGAGCTCGTTGGCCAGCGAGAAGGGCATGACCAGCGTGGCCACCAGGATGTCGGCCGAGGCGAGCGACACCAGGAAGAGGTTCTGCGGCGCCCGCAGCGCGCGGCTGGTCAGCACCGCGATCACCACCAGCACGTTGCCCGCCACGGTGAAGACGATGAGGCAGCCCACCAGGGCCGCCAGCCCCGCCACCGCGCCCGCCGAGTACGCGCCCGGCGGCGGGCCCCCGGCGGCCCCCGAGCCGTTGGCGCCGCCGCCGCCGCCCCCGTCGCCGCTCGCGTTGGGGCCCGCGGCCGCCGCCAGCGCCGCCGCCAGCGCCGGGGACGCCATGGTCCTCCCGCAAGCTACGCGGTCCCGCCGGGAGCCGGGCGCAGCCGCGGCAGCCCAGGCGCCGCCGAGCCCGGGCCGGAGCCCGCATCGCCGCCTGCGCCCGGGCGCCCCGCCGCCGGCCCTCTGCCGCGGCGGCCCGGAGAGCGCGGCCGCCGGGCTCCCCAACGCCGCCGCCGCCGCCGCCGCGCCGGAGTGCCGAGCAGGAGGCGCGGCGGCGAGCGGGAGGGCAGGTCCCGGGGCCCGCGCGGCCCCGCCCTCGGCCCGGCTCACGGGCGGCGCCCGGGCCGCGAGCCCGCGGGGACTCGGCGCCCGGCCGGGGCGCAGGCGGCGGCGGCGGCCCGGGCGCTCCGCCCCCCGTGCGGCCGGCTCGGGCTCGGGCTCGGCGCGCCGCCTCCGGCTGCAACTTTACTTCGCCCGCGCGCGGCCTCCTCCGGCTCCTCCTCCCGCGGCTGCCCGCGCGGAGCCGCCTCGCCCGCCTCGGCTCGCCGGAGCTGCGCCGCCTCCGCCTCCGCCGCCGTGCGCTCGGCGCGAGTGTCGCCGCCCCGGCTCGCCCTCCAACTTGGGTCGAGTTGCGCAGCGGGGCGGGGCGCGGGCGGGCTGGCCAGGGGAGCGGGCCCGGCCGCCCGAGCCCGCGGCCGCCTCGGCGAGCCTGCCCGCGCGGCGCCGGGGAGGAGCCCGGGGCGCGCGCTCGGCCAGGGCGCCCCTCCAGCGCCGTCTGCGGCCGGAGGGCCGGCCGGCCTGGGCGCCGCGTTCCAGGATCCTGCGCTTCCCGAGCCGGGAGCCGCCGCCTCTCCCCGGGAGCGCGCACCTTCGCCCGCCCGCCGGCCGGCTCGGAGCCCGCGGCCTGGGGGAGGACGCCGCGCTGCCGGGATGCGCACCCGGGCTGCGAGGTCCGACCCCCGTCTCCGGCGGATGCTCCGGGGCGAAGCCGTCTCCCCGCGCCCGGCCTCGGCTGGAGCCTCAGGACGGCCGTGCCTGCGAAAGCCCCGGGCAGGCTCCAGGCGCCGCGCCCTTGTTGGCAGTTACTGAAGTTGAATGCTTACGCTCCGTGGCCCTGCTTTAAAGACTGGGGGGGTGTTTGAGTACCTCTGCTCTGACAAACGCGCAGAACTGGCTTGCGGGATGACGGGGCGTCTGGCGCGGCAGCCTCCTTCCTGCTAGCGGCGAGTCGCTGAGGGAACCCCCGCGACCCCGGCGCACACGCCGGTGTGTGCGGGCCGCAGATGCGCGGCGCCGCGTGCTGGTCCCGCGGCCAGGCGGCCTGCGGTCTGGGAGACACGCCCTGGGGAGGAGGCCGGCGGTCCCGGCCCCGGCCGGACATGTCTCTTGAGGACAGACTGCGAGGCCGTTGCTCCCAGCCGAGCAGAAGCTATCCAGGCGGGCCTGCGGCTCTCTGCATCCTCGGGTGGGGACGGAGCAGGGCGGGAACAGGGCCTTTTGTCTGGAGTAGAGCGCCGGCTGCCTCTGGGGGTAGGCGGTGGCTCGGGGAGGGGCTGGCGCCCTGCCCCCCGTGATGCCCAGACCTGTGTGTGGCCTGGGCGCTGCTGCCCTCTTCTCGGAGCAGCTCCCCATACGCTTCCCCGGAGAGCGGGCCGGCTGGGCAGAGGCCCCGGCAGAGCTCCGTGGCCTTGTTAACAGCGCTCCGCTGACCGGGCGGGGAGGGTCGGGAGGACCAGGTTGGACATCAGACGGGCCAGATGGCAGACCTGCCCGAGGCTAACCCTCCTGGGCCAGTCGTTGGCATGTGTGCAGTTTGGGGAGCAAAGCCATGGCCACTCGTGACCAAGGGAGGCAGAGGCCAATTTGTGAAAGGCCCTCTGGCCCCGGAGGCCGGAAAGGTGCCACCAGTCAGGGTTCTTTGGGGTGCTCTCTGCAGGGAACTCCCCTGCACTTCATCCTCCATCTTTGGCACGCACCAGCTCTGTCTGGGTCAGACCTTCTGCCGTGAGTGCTGGCTGTCTGGGGTTGCTGGTGCCACACACTGAGACGGGTGCAGCGAACGCCGTCAGTGCCCTGGGGTTCCTCCTCCGACCTGGGAGTGGGGTTGCCAGGGAAGGCTTCCTGGAGGAGGCGATCTCTGAGCTGTGTTAGGAGAGTGAGGGAGTTATTAGGAAGTGAGAGGCCCCTGTTCGTTGTGCTCCCCGGGGTGGGGGTGGGCTTTGTCCGAGTGGGCATGTCCACACGAGGGACGTGGTGGTGGTCCGTCAGCTGGACCGCCCTGAGGGCCGCCTCCAGGCCTGGAGGATGCCCCCGAGCGTCCTGCTCCATGCAGTGCCTCATGTGTCGCGTGAGGGACTTGGAGAAAATGCACACAGAGCTCCGGTGGCCCCAAAGCAGACTGGGCGTCTCCCTGCTCAGGCAGTGGCCCTCCAGCCAGGCCAGGCCAAGGGCTTCTGGAGAGCCTGGCCGGCCAGCGGCCCAGGGCCCTGGGGACGCCGGCCCGGCCTCTGACCTCAGGCCGCAGACGGCGCCCAGCTGGCCTTCCTGGAGGAGGCAGGAGGACGTGCCCCTCCTGGGGTCCGGGGCCCAGAGCCGAGGGGAGGCGGAGGGCGGGTCCGTGAGGCGTCCTTGGTGGGGCGGCCTCGCCTGAGCGCCAGGCTGCACGCGCCGGGCCTACTCGCGCGGGCCGGAGGGAGGCCGGGGCGGAGCTGTGCGCGGAGCCGCGGGACGGGCCTGCTGTGCCGAGACGGAGCCTTAGCCCAGCCGTCCTGGAGGGACGAGACGGCCTCCTCCCGGAAGGCCGCCTGTCCCGAGGGCTCGCTGCGGCCAGGCCCGGGCTCGGCCTGACCAGAGCGGGGGTGGGGGCGCCGCAGGGGTCGGGCCCGGCAGGGAGGGGTGCGGCGGCGCGAAGGCGGCTCTGGAGCGGAGCGCGCGGAGCCTGCGGGGTTGCCCTGGCCTCACCCCAGCCCGGCCCTGACCCCCAGCCAGGGCGCGGGGTCCCGGCCCGGTCCCGGGAGGAGGAATTCGGGGGCACACCTGCCGGGTGTGGCGTCTTCTCCAGTGGGCCCCGCTCAGGGGCGGGGGCTCGCCTCCCCGCACGGCCTCCCCGAGTGCACAGGTGTGCACGCACACACACGCGCACGGCCAGGTGTGCACACGTCCACACACACGCGTCCAGGAACACGTGCAGACTCGCCGCCCCACACGTGACAGCAGGTTCCCACAGGCACCCGTGTGCCCACTACACACACGGCACCTGCGTGCACGCCTGCCCACGTGTGCGTGCTCACCCGTGTGTCCATGCACACCCGCACCCGCACACGTGGAATCGCACGTGCTGTGCACACAGGCAGTCAGCACACGGGCGTGCCGGTCCACGTGTGCACACGCCCACCCAGGCGCCAGCACACGGGCACGCCCACGCACGCACACGTGCCTGTGGCCTCGCCCGCCCGCCCGGGCTGCGGGGGGGCTGCGGTGCCGACGCCCGTCCCTGCGGGCAGCTCTTCAGGCTCCTGCGGCTTCCTCCTGCCTCCTCGGCCGCCCTCCGGCCGGGGCCTCTGCCGCCGCCTGCCCCGGGGCCTCGTCACGCGCCGTTCCCCAGGCTGGCAGCTCTGCCCGTCCGTCCCCAGCGCTCCCCTTCCCCCCTGGGAGGCCTGCCCGCTCTCCCGGACTGGCGTGCAACCCCTCGCTGGCGCTGGTGTGCCCTTGGGGACGAGCCATCCTGAGACCTCGTCTCCGCCGTGGGCTCTTGAGGACAGGCCACGTCTCTGCCCCTCTGTCTGGTGTGAGGCCCAGCTCCCAGCTCCCGGCAGCTAAGCTGAAGCGTGCGGGAGGACAGGTGGTCTCAAGGCCTGGTGTCCTGCGTCCTCCCGGCCATGCGGGCGGGCAGCCTCTGCGGGCAGCAGTTGGCCGAGCGCAGCATCCCTGACCCAGCCTCCAGCGCCCCGGAGGTTCTGGGCTTAAGCTCCCCTCTGTCCTCTTGCCTTCTGTCTGGCAGCCTGAGAACCTCCTGCCTCCCATGGCCTCAGTCTTCCCGTCTGTGAGGTGGGGATATTGGCCAGGGGGTTCTGAGGTCCGTGCCGGCTCCTCCCCGTCTGCCTTCAGCGCCTGGCGCGGTGCTCTGTCTCCCCCCGGCTGCTGCCTGCAGGGAGCGGGAGGGCCCTTCCACTCGGGGGGCTGGTGCGGGGCTGGGGAGGGCCAGCCGGGGCTCCAGTCTCAGACCCAGGGACTTGCTTTCTCCTTGGCTGTGCTGAGGATGTTGTGTCCCAGCTTTATTTGTAATTTCATTTTTAACGCTGAGGCAGGGGAGAAAGCAGCTTGCTTCTCTCTCCCGAAGAATCCTGGCGCCGCCGTGTCTTGTCAGGACGCGGTCCGGACTGCCGGCCGCTCTCCGCGCGCTGGCTCCGTCGTGACCCTGGTCCCGGGGTGGGCCTGGCGGGGGGTCGCTCTGGGGACCGTCTTTGACGTGCAGGCAGGGAGTGTCCTGGACTAGAGCAGGGAGCCAGCACGCTCGCCGGGCCCCTGCCCTGCGCCTCGCTCGGCCGGGGGCCTGCCGCGCCCCGCCCTCCACACGCGCCTGCCCGGGGCCCCCTGCCGGCCTCGGCGCTGACCGGTCCTCCCTCCTGCGCCATGCTGCCACCCGATGCCTGAGCCTGGCGATCGAGACCCTCTGGGGCCTGGCCTTGCCCCTGGCCTCTGGGCTCGGGCAGGCATCCCGTGTGGCCTTCCCTCTCCGAGCCTGTGGATGGGGATGACGGAGACCTTCCCCGCGGCAGACGTGCAGGTTCTCAGGACGATGTGCACAGGGCGCTCAGCCCGGGGCCCAGGCGGCTCCCGCCTCGGCTGCCGCTCCCTGGGCCTGGAGCACCGCTTCAGCCTCTGCCCTCACTCTGAGCAGGCAGGAGGCACAGCTCCAGGCCCCCTCAGCGCCGGGCTCATCCTCAGCCTCCCCCACGGGGTTTATGGCCCTCGGCAGCCACAGGGCCCCTTGGCACCTCCTGCCTCCCATGCTCTTCCCGCCCTCCCCTGGGAGGTCTGGGCTTAAGCTCCTCTGTCCTCTTGCCTTCTGTCTGGCAGCCTGAGAACCTCCTGCCTCCCATGGCCTCAGTCTTCCCGTCTGTGAGGTGGGGATATTGGCCGGGGGGTTCTGAGGTCCGTGCCGGCTCCTCCCCGTCTGCCTTCAGCGCCTGGCGCGGTGCTCTGTCTCCCCCCGGCTGCTGCCTGCAGGGAGCGGGAGGGCCCTTCCACTCGGGGGGCTGGTGCGGGGCTGGGGAGGGCCAGCCGGGGCTCCAGTCTCAGACCCAGGGACTTGCTTTCTCCTTGGCTGTGCTGAGGATGTTGTGTCCCAGCTTTATTTGTAATTTCATTTTTAACGCTGAGGCAGGGGAGAAAGCAGCTTGCTTCTCTCTCCCGAAGAATCCTGGCGCCGCCGTGTCTTGTCAGGACGCGGTCCGGACTGCCGGCCGCTCTCCGCGCGCTGGCTCCGTCGTGACCCTGGTCCCGGGGTGGGCCTGGCGGGGGGTCGCTCTGGGGACCGTCTTTGACGTGCAGGCAGGGAGTGTCCTGGACTAGAGCAGGGAGCCAGCACGCTCGCCGGGCCCCTGCCCTGCGCCTCGCTCGGCCGGGGGCCTGCCGCGCCCCGCCCTCCACACGCGCCTGCCCGGGGCCCCCTGCCGGCCTCGGCGCTGACCGGTCCTCCCTCCTGCGCCATGCTGCCACCCGATGCCTGAGCCTGGCGATCGAGACCCTCTGGGGCCTGGCCTTGCCCCTGGCCTCTGGGCTCGGGCAGGCATCCCGTGTGGCCTTCCCTCTCCGAGCCTGTGGATGGGGATGACGGAGACCTTCCCCGCGGCAGACGTGCAGGTTCTCAGGACGATGTGCACAGGGCGCTCAGCCCGGGGGGCCCAGGCGGCTCCCGCCTCGGCTGCCGCTCCCTGGGCCTGGAGCACCCGCTTCAGCCTCTGCCCTCACTCTGAGCAGGTGGGAGGCACAGCTCCAGGCCCCCTCAGCGCTGGGCTCCTCCTCAGCCTCCCCCACGGGGTTTATGGCCCTCGGCAGCCACAGGGCCCCTTGGCACCTCCTGGGGTCACTTCCCCGGGAGGAAGTCACGATGCGACTTCCGCACCGGCCGGCCTCCTGCCCCTCGGCCCTGCCCACTGGCAAAGCCCACAGTCGCCACACTCAGATCAGTCCTGTCGGAGCAGTCCGTGGGTGACGGGCCACCTCACCCTCTTTGCATCCCCTCAGGGGTGTGAGGGTGCAGCCCAGGATGCTCGGGACTGTGGGAGTGTGAGTGCTCGGGACCCCACGCGGGTATGACCCGGGGGCCCGCGGTCCCTGTCCCTCTGTTGTTGCATTGCCTGCCGCCTGCTGGCCTGTGCCTTGCATCTCCCTGGCTGCTGGCCTTGGTCACTGGGCACTCAGCAGTGGCCCTTAACCTGAAGGGGTGGCTTGGAGGGCCAGAAGTGATCCTGTGCACAAGTCTGCCCACCTCTCTGCTCTCCTGGGGCCAGAGTTCTAGGCCCGGCCCCCATCACTCTTCCTAGCTTTAGGGTCCTCCCAGTACTGTAGGGACTCCTCATTTGTCCAGTGGGCATCTACTGGGACCCGGCTCTGTGCCGAGTGCCGACAGGGTCACTGTCCATGGAGAACATGGCGACAGCACCGCTCAGGCCAGCCGGGGGCTCGGGGCAGGCTCGGCGCCCAGGCCCCGACTTCCAGGGAGATGCCTGGAGGTGGCAGATGCGGTTGGTGGGGCCTGGGGGTCCGACCTGGGTTGGGGGGTGCCCGGGGGGTACTTTCTGGGAGCACGAGGGGCCCAGCTCAGACTGGAGGGTGAGACGGCAGGATTCCCCGGTGGCCCCAGGGCTTCAGGCCCTGGACGCGCTTCCTCCTGAGCCTGATTGGGTCGGGCATTGCTGCCCTCTAGGCTCCTTGCTGGTTGATTTTCAGCAAAGGAGAGGATCCTGTCCGGCCTGACTTGGCCAGGTGAACTTCAGAGGCGTCAGAGGTGCTCCCCTCCCTTGCTGGCCGCACAGCAGACAGAGGGGAGTGAGAGGCAGCCCCGGGCCAGGACATGAGCGTGGCCTTTAGGAGCTGAGCGGCCCTCGCACACAGCAAAACACGCCTTGGCCGCTCAGCCCGTGGGAACTGAACTCTTCTGACAGCCTCCCCACGGGGTTTATGGCCCTCGCCCCCCCTGGCAGGGAGGAAGGCCCGACACCGGCCGGCCTCCTGCCCCTCGGCCCTGCCCACTGGCAAAGCCCACAGTCGCCACACTCAGATCAGTCCTGTCGGAGCAGTCCGTGGGTGACGGGCCACCTCACCCTCTTTGCATCCCCTCAGGGGTGTGAGGGTGCAGCCCAGGATGCTCGGGACTGTGGGAGTGTGAGTGCTCGGGACCCCACGCGGGTATGACCCGGGGGCCCGCGGTCCCTGTCCCTCTGTTGTTGCATTGCCTGCCGCCTGCTGGCCTGTGCCTTGCATCTCCCTGGCTGCTGGCCTTGGTCACTGGGCACTCAGCAGTGGCCCTTAACCTGAAGGGGTGGCTTGGAGGGCCAGAAGTGATCCTGTGCACAAGTCTGCCCACCTCTCTGCTCTCCTGGGGCCAGAGTTCTAGGCCCGGCCCCCATCACTCTTCCTAGCTTTAGGGTCCTCCCAGTACTGTAGGGACTCCTCATTTGTCCAGTGGGCATCTACTGGGACCCGGCTCTGTGCCGAGCGCCGACAGGGTCACTGTCCATGGAGAACATGGCGACAGCACCGCTCAGGCCAGCCGGGGGGTGGGGGCAGGGTGGGCGCCCAGGCCCGGACTTCCAGGG
This sequence comes from Tragulus kanchil, assembly GCA_022376925.1. Lineage (NCBI taxonomy): Eukaryota > Metazoa > Chordata > Mammalia > Artiodactyla > Tragulidae > Tragulus > Tragulus kanchil. Next base: position 186,416,336 of record JAIOJX010000025.1, read on the forward strand.
AGATGCCTGGAGGTGGCAGATGCGGTTGGTGGGGCCTGGGGTCCGACCTGGGTTGGGGGGTGCCCGGGGGGTACTTTCTGGGAGCACGAGGGGCCCAGCTCAGACTGGAGGGTGAGACGGCAGGATTCCCCGGTGGCCCCAGGGCTTCAGGCCCTGGACGCGCTTCCTCCTGAGCCTGATTGGGTCGGGCATTGCTGCCCTCTAGGCTCCTTGCTGGTTGATTTTCAGCAAAGGAGAGGATCCTGTCCGGCCTGACTTGGCCAGGTGAACTTCAGAGGCGTCAGAGGTGCTCCCCTCCCTTGCTGGCCGCACAGCAGACAGAGGGGAGTGAGAGGCAGCCCCGGGCCAGGACATGAGCGTGGCCTTTAGGAGCTGAGCGGCCCTCGCACACAGCAAAACACGCCTTGGCCGCTCAGCCCGTGGGAACTGAACTCTTCTGACAGCCCCATGAGCCTGAGGGCTGAGAATGGGGACACCTGAGATCCAGGGTCAGCGGATACCTTCATTTCAGCCTCCGGACCGTGGGCCAGGAGTCCGCTGGCCGCACCTGGCCTCTCGGCCCATGGAACCAGAGATAATCAATGCGCGTTGCTTTTCGCTGGTCAATTTGTGTTACTTTGTTATGCCGTGTAGGTAAAAATGCACCTGCGTACCTGGCTCATTGTGACGGAGGAGCCGTGATGTGTCCGGGAAATGGGGACACCCACCCCCCGTGGCTGGAGGGGAGAAGTCCCACAACCCACCCTCAGCCACGGAGACCTCCCTGAGGACAGGCGAGAAGTGTACCAGGAAACGCACGCCCTGCCTGCCTGCCTGGTCGTGTGTGCGTGAAGATGTGGCGCCCGGAGCCGCGGCAGCTCTCTTGGGGCCCGGAGGAGATGGCGGTGACAGTCGGGAGGAAGGCGTCCGTGTTCCTTACGCTGTGGCTCCTGAGCCCCCGAAGGCACCCCCCAGGACCCAGCCTTTGGTCGGCTTTCCTGGTCAGGGAGACGCCGCGTAGCCTCCCTGCTCGAGCTCTTGGGTAAAAGCGTTTCGTAGAGTACAGCCGGGTCCGGCCTCCCAAAGGAGGCAATTCTGAAAGGGACTACCCTTCCTGTCGGCATGTCACACGGCCCCGTGCGTCCACACCCTCCTCTCCAGAGCCTGTGGCTAAGTGGCATGGTAGTCACGTCAGTCAGGAGCCGTTCTAGATGGAAGAGAGGCCGGATGGCCCAGTGAGAGGCGATCCCGGCGGAAGAGGCTGGAGCGACGCGAGGAGGGGCCGCGAGCTCAGGGACGTGGGCGCCTCCAGAAGCTGGAAAGACAAGGAGACCGGACTTCCCAGAGGGAAGCCCCCTGCCAGGCGTTTGGTTCTTCTGGACGCCAGAGCCGTGCAGTGACCACGCTGTCGTCATGAGCTCCTCCGTTTGTGGTCAGTTGTTACAGGAGCAACGGGGAATGAGCACAGACTCGGGGTCTCGGGGATGAAAGTGAGTGCAGCGGATACCTTCATTTCCAGCCTCCCGGATGAGCCTGAGGGCTGAGAATGGGGACACCTGAGATCCAGGGTCAGCGGATACCTTCATTTCAGCCTCCGGACCGTGGGCCAGGAGTCCGCTGGCCGCCCCTGGCCTCTCGGCCCATGGAAGCAGAGATAAGCAATGCGCGTTGCTTTTGCTGGTCAATTTGTGTTACTTTGTTATGCCGTGTAGGTAAAAATGCACCTGCGTACCTGGCTCATTGTGACGGAGGAGCCGTGATGTGTCCGGGAAATGGGGACACCCACCCCCCGTGGCTGGAGGGGAGAAGTCCCACAACCCACCCTCAGCCACGGAGACCTCCCTGAGGACAGGCGAGAAGTGTACCAGGAAACGCACGCCCTGCCTGCCTGCCTGGTCGTGTGTGCGTGAAGATGTGGCGCCCGGAGCCGCGGCAGCTCTCTTGGGGCCCGGAGGAGATGGCGGTGACAGTCGGGAGGAAGGCGTCCGTGTTCCTTACGCTGTGGCTCCTGAGCCCCCGAAGGCACCCCCCAGGACCCAGCCTTTGGTCGGCTTTCCTGGTCAGGGAGACGCCGCGTAGCCTCCCTGCTCGAGCTCTTGGGTAAAAGCGTTTCGTAGAGTACAGCCGGGTCCGGCCTCCCAAAGGAGGCAATTCTGAAAGGGACTACCCTTCCTGTCGGCATGTCACACGGCCCCGCGCGTCCACACCCTCCTCTCCAGAGCCTGTGGCTAAGTGGCATGGTAGTCACGTCAGTCAGGAGCCGTTCTAGATGGAAGAGAGGCCGGATGGCCCAGTGAGAGGCGATCCCGGCGGAAGAGGCTGGAGCGACGCGAGGAGGGGCCGCGAGCTCAGGGACGTGGGCGCCTCCAGAAGCTGGAAAGACAAGGAGACCGGACTTCCCAGAGGGAAGCCCCCTGCCAGGCGTTTGGTTCTTCTGGACGCCAGAGCCGTGCAGTGACCACGCTGTCGTCATGAGCTCCTCCGTTTGTGGTCAGTTGTTACAGGAGCAACGGGGAATGAGCACAGACTCGGGGTCTCGGGGATGAAAGTGAGTGCAGCGGATACAGTGGAACGTTGTGAATTATCAGGCTGAGCACAAAGGAACTGAGCCCTCATGCGATGTCACAAGTCCCCCTGAGCCTCAATGTCCCCCTCGTGAACTGAGGGGCAGGACCCCGTGGTCTTCCAGGACGCGCGCAGGCCCTTTGAGTCCAGGAGGGCCGTGTTGGAGCTGGGGCTCTGGGGGAAGGAGGTCCAAGTGCCTTTCTTGTTACGGCTTCTGAGATACACCCTCGTCTGAAAGCAGACATTTAATTTCCAAATGCATGGGAACTCTTAAAGTATCTTTGATATTAATTTCTTATTTAAATGCTTTCTTCTCTGCAATCAGCCTCTCTGTTTTTTCTACCCTTACTGAGGTTTACAAGGCTATGTCAAAGGTCTCTCTTGGTAAATGCCGTGTTGCACTTGAAAATATGTGCTTATTTTCAAATATCTTTTGATACTGATTTCTGACATAGTCCCCCAGTGATCAGCGAACAGACTGTGTGAGTTCAGTACCTTCGGACCATGAAGTCTGTGCACCAGGTTTGTGTCTCTGATGTGTTCCAGGGTCTCTAGTTTATAGTCCATAGGAACTTCAGTGGGATGTGTATCCCTGCTGTTGGAGGAGCATCGTATAAATCTTCATTAGGCTGAACTGGTTCGCAGTGCTTTTCAAGTCTACTGTATTCTTTTACTTCTCTGACACCCATTAAATTTCTGAGAGCTTCTGAAACTCCAGCTTAAAATCTTAATTGTAATACCCGGTGCAAGTATATGTAACTTGTTCGGTATTTTCCAAATCTCCTATAAATGTATTATCTATTTTTATATTTAAAACAGAAAAAAACTTGTCAATCCTGCCAAATCCAAGTGGGAAGGTGGGGGCTGTGGGCTCACGGACCGGTCACTTCCGGCTTGCGTGGCCTGGCCCAGGAGTCTCAGGGCGTCTCAGGGAAGGTTTGTGTCTGCTGTGGGCGGGCAGGTGCTCCTGCAAGAGAGGCCAGGAGAGGAGAGGCCGGCTGAGGCGGGGGCCTCGGGGCTCCTATGAGCGCTGGAGACACAGCTTAAACCAGCCTCGTCTGCAGCCTGTAAGCAGCTGGGGGGCTTTGGATGGGTGGCTCCCCCTCTCTGAGCCTCCTGAGAGCATCGGAAGAGTCGAGTGGGATCCTGTGTGTCGGGAGCTGTCAGCCCTGGGTACCTGGCCTGTGGGAGGGAAGGCGGCCTCGGAGGAGGGCTGATATTAGATTTTTCTTTATATATCTCTGTATTGTTTGACTTGTTCCGAGAGCTTGAGTGACTGTGGCAAATTAAAAAAAAAAATTCTAACAAAAGAGAACGAAGATCCTTAGCGCTGCTGGTGCTTAGCAAGCTCTCGGTGCCTTATAACTGATACCATCGCGATGGTGAGCCCTCCTATCCCGACCGAACAGCCCGCTCTGCAGTGTCCCTTCAGAGCTGTCCCCAGCCTCTGCTCGCACACCGCGGGCAGCAGGGGGCTCACTGCCTTCTGACCTGTGCGGTTCATCCTGGGGGAGCTCCGCTGTCCTCAGCACCGAGCCCCGCTCTGCGCAGGGCTCCGTGCTGGCCTTGGGGACACGGGAATCCGCCTCCTGCCTGCCTCTCACTGCGCTGCCCACCTGGGGTCCACTGGTCACTGGAGGGGGGCTGCTGGCCCGGCCTGGACGGTAGAGGGGAGACTTCCTCCAACCAGCAGATTGCTTCTGGGCCACGTCCCCCCTGCCCCACCGCAGCCGGGCTGCTCCTGGCTCCCAAGCACGACCTGGAGTTGGCTCCGCCCTCCGCGGGGGCCAGACCCCCGGACCCCTGAGTCCAGGGCTCTCTGGTCTCTGAGACCTCCGGGGAGTGGTCAGGATGTTCAGCAGACTTCACGCCTCAGCCCGTAGTTCACGCTCACGCGGAGGCTTCTGGGGGCAGGCGTGGCAGCCCCGGTCACCCAGAGCTGGGGGCAGCTTGGGGCTCGGGCACAGGCTCCTGCCCCGGCCGGCCTCACTGCCCACAGTAGAGGCCTCTGCGGTGACCACCCACTCCAAGAGAACCCACCCCAAGGGCCCTGGGTCCACGCGGGGGCCTTCTCTCCCCAAAGTGGTCTTTCTGGGGCCTCCCCGTCTGTCCCAGCGCTGGGGGCGGCTCTCTCCCTGTGGCCTGTTCAGCATGGGCTCTCCGGTGCCAATCGGCCCTTAATCCCAGCACCCCGCGTGGTGATGAGTAAACGGATGCACGAACAGGACTTCCGCAGACCACTCCAGGAGGACAGTCCAGGCCCGGAGACCGTGAGCCTGACTTCCCGATGAAAGCCACGTCATTCCCTCCGCATTCCTGCCTCGCGTCCACCAAGCACCACGTATGTGCAGGGTTCAGCGGGGAGAGGATGACGCCAGTGCTGTCCCTAAGGGTGACCAGAGGTGCCCAGCACCCGGGACGCCACCCACTCTCGGGCGCAAGGCGGACGCGCGGGCCATGCCCAGGCGTCACCCGGGCACCCGTGTCGGCCAGCGTCCCTGGGCTCACCAGCCTGAGGCCTGGCGCCTCCCGTCACGCGGCCCCTTCTAGAACCCGGGGAACAGGCCTGGTGGGAACGGTTAAACAAAGGGAAGCAATTTCACACCCACGACTTGTGAATCTGACCGTAGCGGATACGTCCGGAGCTGGAGGGCGTTCAAAGAGTTCTCGTTGTGTTTGACTTTGATTTTTCTCAGATAGGAAAATGCTGAAGAGCCCTTGACATGTTTGGGAAAATAAGCAAAGACACGCTCACCCCCACCCCCGACCCTGTGAAGCTGCTCCAGCCCCCGGTGTTGACCCGATCCACGAGCAGCCACGGCCCAGAGCGCTGGAATGTTTGTGTTGGAGCCTGAACACTGCAGGCTCAAGTTCAGCAAGATCTGCTGTTTTCTTCTTGAGTGTTTCCTTCCCAGAAAGGCTCAGATCTGAACCAGTAATTCGTCACGGGAGGGAGCAGGACTGGCCGGGACTGAGGGCTGTGAGTCAGGTGACAGGGGATGCTCCCGGAAGTCTGGGCAGGCCGGCCCGGCAGCCCGGTGGGTCCAGGATCCTGGGGCCCCACCTCTCCTTGGCCACCCCCAGCAAGCAGGGCCCTCCTCGAGGTCGCAGATGGCTGCGGTAGCTCCAGCCATTGCCATCGCCGCCTGGTCCACTCAGTGGAGTGGAGGGCGTGCCCTGCCAGTCACAGGACACGTAGCCTTTGTGCTGACACCCCATTGGTTAGAGATGGTCACATGGCCGTATACCAAAGCGGGCCTGGGATATGTCGTCTTTAACAGGGCAGCCATGAGCCGAGATTAAAGAATTGAGGATTTCCCAACCTGGGCATCGCTGACCTTGGAAACTGGGAACTTCTTTGTCAGGCGAGCGGTCCTGTGAGCTGCAGGATGTTTAGCAGCTTTCCTGGTCTCTACCCACAATGCCAGCAGCATCTCCCACTTGTAACAACCAAAAACATCCTCAGACTTTACCAGATGTCGGAGCTGATCCACTGGGCCGGACCAAGGGTCTCAGTCTCTGGTGTCCACAGCACCAGGCAGGAGAGGACTGGGGGTGGGGGTCGGGCATGGAGCCTGGCCCATCAGAGGGGACAGCGACCTCTGGGCTCCTCGCTGGCAGGCTTCATGCAGGAAGAGGACAGAGGTCGGGTGTTTCGTGTGAAATAGCCTCATAGCTTTCTGATAACCCCACGGACTGTGGCTGGCCAGGCTCTTCTGTCCACGGGACTCTCTAGGCAGGAACACCGGGGTGGCTGCCGGGCCCTCCTCCAGGGGGGCTTGCCCGCCCAAGATGGAACCCAGGTCTCCCACCTTGTAGGGGGAGTCTATCGTCTGAGCCACGGGGAGTCCCTTACTGACGGCACTTGGCTGGAACACGGAAGAAGATGCACTGTGGTTATGAGCTGAGCTGTGCCCCCTCAAGGAGGTGTGCTCGAGTCCAAGCCCTGGAGCCGGTGACGATGCCCTGTGTGGAAACAGGTCTCTTCAGAAGGAAGCAAGCTCAGTGACGTCGTACTGCGATGGGCTGGGCCCTGATTCAACAGGGCTGGTGGTCTTATAAGAAGAGACCACCTGAAGACGGAGGCCGAGGCTGGGGTGACGCCTGGGGCCACCAGAAGCCGGAGGAGACGGGAAGTGCCCTCCCTGAGAGCCCCCAGAGGTTGGGCAGCCCTGCCGAGATTGTGTGTCTCTTGCTTTAAGCTGCCAGCCCGTGGTACGCTGTGTGGCAGCCGCAGGGGACACACACAGTGGCCGGTGCCCATCAGTGCCTCCAGGAAGCCCCTGCCCACACCCCAGCTTCACGGGCTGGCCTGGGGGGCTGGCGTCAGCCATTTGAGCCCAGGTGCACAACGTGGATGCCCATCTGGCAGATCCTTACCTCTGGAGTCACTGAGATGGTGGGACAGGCCAGATGGGCGAGTCCAGCCACGAAATCCCACGTTCCGAGCCTGTCCCCCGCAGAATCTGGCCGGAGGCGGGACTGGTGTCAGGAACATGCAGTCAGTGGGCCCTCCTACCACGCTGCAGCCCACAGGCGGTGCTGCCGGGCCCTCTTAGACCCTTGGTTTCCTCATCCAGCAAGTGGAGAGAAAGCTTTCCTGGGGACAGGACAGGGCCTGCCTGCCTGGGTGCTGCCCAGCCAGGGCATCCAAGTGGCCATGGGTGTCACGCTGGTGCGCTCAGGTGACCTGGCCAATACGGATGTAGGGGTCACGGCGCGTCAGGCCCGGTCTGGGACCAGGCCACACAGAAAACCTCGGAGGACCTGGGAGCAGGATGCAAAGTGCGGGCTCTACAGAGATGTGTGCTCTCCTCTGCCTGGAAGACAGCTGAGCTGGGGTCGGGGCTGGGTTGTGGGGGGAGGCTGGGATCGAGGTTAGACTTAATTTAATCCAAGTTTTGTGTTAGGATGGCGCTAAGAGGCTCAGCGCCGACTCACTGGAAAAGACCCTGACGCTGGGAAAGATGGGGGGCAAAGGAGAAGGGGCGGCAGGGGATGAGATGTCGGATGGCATCACTGAGTCAGTGGACGTGAATTTGAGCCAACGTTGGGGGATGGCGGAGGACGGGGAGCCGGCGTGCTGCCGTCCACGGGGGAGCCACGCGGGCAGCAGCGGTGCTAGAGTTCAGGCGGGTTTAGCTGAGGTTTGGTTGGGGAAAGTTGTAAAAGTGCTTATAAGAAGAGACCACCTGAAGACGGAGGCCGAGGCTGGGGTGACGCCTGGGGCCACCAGAAGCCGGAGGAGACGGGAAGTGCCCTCCCTGAGAGCCCCCAGAGGTTGGGCAGCCCTGCCGAGATTGTGTGTCTCTTGCTTTAAGCTGCCAGCCCGTGGTACGCTGTGTGGCAGCCGCAGGGGACACACACAGTGGCCGGTGCCCATCAGTGCCTCCAGGAAGCCCCTGCCCACACCCCAGCTTCACGGGCTGGCCTGGGGGGCTGGCGTCAGCCATTTGAGCCCAGGTGCACAACGTGGATGCCCATCTGGCAGATCCTTACCTCTGGAGTCACTGAGATGGTGGGACAGGCCAGATGGGCGAGTCCAGCCACGAAATCCCACGTTCCGAGCCTGTCCCCCGCAGAATCTGGCCGGAGGCGGGACTGGTGTCAGGAACATGCAGTCAGTGGGCCCTCCTACCACGCTGCAGCCCACAGGCGGTGCTGCCGGGCCCTCTTAGACCCTTGGTTTCCTCATCCAGCAAGTGGAGAGAAAGCTTTCCTGGGGACAGGACAGGGCCTGCCTGCCTGGGTGCTGCCCAGCCAGGGCATCCAAGTGGCCATGGGTGTCACGCTGGTGCGCTCAGGTGACCTGGCCAATACGGATGTAGGGGTCACGGCGCGTCAGGCCCGGTCTGGGACCAGGCCACACAGAAAACCTCGGAGGACCTGGGAGCAGGATGCAAAGTGCGGGCTCTACAGAGATGTGTGCTCTCCTCTGCCTGGAAGACAGCTGAGCTGGGGTCGGGGCTGGGTTGTGGGGGGAGGCTGGGATCGAGGTTAGACTTAATTTAATCCAAGTTTTGTGTTAGGATGGCGCTAAGAGGCTCAGCGCCGACTCACTGGAAAAGACCCTGACGCTGGGAAAGATGGGGGGCAAAGGAGAAGGGGCGGCAGGGGATGAGATGTCGGATGGCATCACTGAGTCAGTGGACGTGAATTTGAGCCAACGTTGGGGGATGGCGGAGGACGGGGAGCCCGGCGTGCTGCCGTCCACGGGGCCGCAGAGGGTCAGCCGCAGCTCACTGACAGGGCAGCAGCGGTGCTAGAGTTCAGGCGGGTTTAGCTGAGGTTTGGTTGGGGTAAAGTTCGTAAGTAGAACTTGAGCAGGGATGGGTTAGGGTTAATTCTGAGGGTAGACCCAGTATTTAAGGTGCACTTTGGACCAAGGCTAGGACTGGGGTCGGGGTGGGCTGGCGTGGGCTAGGCAGAGCTGGAACTTGACCCCTGGCCTCTCGCTGTGGCGGCCTGCCCCTGGCACAGACCAGGGCTGTCTCTCCACGGCTCACTCGGCCCAGCCACTGCGCGTCCAGTCTCATCCAACGCTTGCGGCCTTTGAGCACCTAGCCCCCCACCCCCGGGCTCAGTTTACCCTTCTGAAAGAGTGGCCTGTCTCCGAGTTCCTCAAGGCCCTCCCAGCTCTAAAAATTCTAATTAGGCAGCATCCTCTCCAGGCTCGAATCAGGAGCTATTGTTATGCAGGCACACGAGAGTACAGAGATACTTTCAAAAATGGAGCAGAACAAAAGATGAAGTTGATCACGTCAGGCCCTGGCATTATACTTAGAGGAGCTATTTAAGACCCGAGTTCTTCCGGCTGCGGCGTTCACGGGAACCGCCCCGGGAAACCGCGGGTGACTTCCACAGAAGGCTCGTGCCAACGGGACAGGTTGCCGTTCCACTTCGAGGAAAGAGCAGTAATGAGGTGCCTTGTGCCAGGTATTGTTTCAATTACAGCAGGAAAAACTATGTCAGTATTCCACGAGGGAGCAAATGCCTCCTTTTCATTCCCAAGAAGGCGCCCTTCCTGAAGGCGGAGCGGCCCCCCGTGCCACGGAGGCCCGTGGGCAGCCCGAGGGCGCGGCGGCTCCTGCCCTCTGCTCTGGAGACCAGGCCATCGGGTGCCTGACGGAGAGTGAAAGCGTCCTCACTTGGGGCGGCTGCCAGGGAAGCTGGTGTCCAGGAGAGGGCGGCTTTCAAACCGACCCCTCCAGACAGGTCCCAGTGCTCGAGGCTTTGGGGACAGAAAGAGCAGCGGGTCCCCATCCTAAAGGAACACCCTCCAGACAGGGGTCCCAGTTGCATCGAGGCTTTGGGGACCACGGGCCGCAGAGGGTCAGCCGCAGCTCACTGACAGGGCAGCAGCGGTGCTAGAGTTCAGGCGGGTTTAGCTGAGGTTTGGTTGGGGTAAAGTTCGTAAGTAGAACTTGAGCAGGGATGGGTTAGGGTTAATTCTGAGGGTAGACCCAGTATTTAAGGTGCACTTTGGACCAAGGCTAGGACTGGGGTCGGGGTGGGCTGGCGTGGGCTAGGCAGAGCTGGAACTTGACCCCTGGCCTCTCGCTGTGGCGGCCTGCCCCTGGCACAGACCAGGGCTGTCTCTCCACGGCTCACTCGGCCCAGCCACTGCGCGTCCAGTCTCATCCAACGCTTGCGGCCTTTGAGCACCTAGCCCCCCACCCCCGGGCTCAGTTTACCCTTCTGAAAGAGTGGCCTGTCTCCGAGTTCCTCAAGGCCCTCCCAGCTCTAAAAATTCTAATTAGGCAGCATCCTCTCCAGGCTCGAATCAGGAGCTATTGTTATGCAGGCACACGAGTACAGAGATACTTTCAAAATGGAGCAGAACAAAAGATGAAGTTGATCACGTCAGGCCCTGGCATTATACTTAGAGGAGCTATTTAAGACCCGAGTTCTTCCGGCTGCGGCGTTCACGGGAACCGCCCCGGGAAACCGCGGGTGACTTCCACAGAAGGCTCGTGCCAACGGGACAGGTTGCCGTTCCACTTCGAGGAAAGAGCAGTAATGAGGTGCCTTGTGCCAGGTATTGTTTCAATTACAGCAGGAAAAACTATGTCAGTATTCCACGAGGGAGCAAATGCCTCCTTTTCATTCCCAAGAAGGCGCCCTTCCTGAAGGCGGAGCGGCCCCCCGTGCCACGGAGGCCCGTGGGCAGCCCGAGGGCGCGGCGGCTCCTGCCCTCTGCTCTGGAGACCAGGCCATCGGGTGCCTTACGGAGAGTGAAAGCGTCCTCACTTGGTGCGGCTGCCAGGGAAGCTGGTGTCCAGGAGAGGGCGGCTTTCAAACCCCGACCCCTCCAGACAGGTCCCAGTGCTCGAGGCTTTGGGGGACAGAAAGAGCAGCGGGTCCCCATCCTAAAGGAAACCAACCCTGCACAGTCACTGGAAGGGCGGATGCTGAAGCTCCAACGCTTTGGCCATCCGATGCCAAGAGACGACTCAGAAAAGACCCTGGTGCTGGGAAAGGCCGAGGGCAGGAGCAGAAGGGACGACAGAGGCTGAGAGGGCTGGATGGCCTCACCAGTTCAATGGACATGTGTTTGAGAAAACTCCAGGAGACGGTGGAGGACAGGAAGCCCGGCGTGCTGCCAGCCATGGGGGCGCAGCGTCGGGCACAACCGAGCAACTGAGCGATGACGCCAGAGACTGAGGCGCCGCCCTCAGCCCCCAGCCATCCCGTCTCGCCCACCCTCCACTGTCCGCCCGTGCCCGGAGGCCAGACCCGACTCGGGCCGGCCCTCCAGCCTCCCTGCTGCCCAAAGAGACCCCGCGGGTGGAATTCAGAGCTCAGTGGCCTCACAGGCAGGAGGAAGTAGGAGCGGGCACCCCCAGCACCCCAGCAGTGCGGCTGGGCCCGGCGCCCCTCGGCCCGCCTGCCCTCACACACTGTGCTCCAGGTGCACAGCGGCTGGGCGCCCTCTTCCCTGCCTGCCCACCCCCACCTCCGTGGCCGGCCCCTCTGCCCAGAGCACTCCTTCCAGCGTGACCTCCGCAGCTCTCTCTTCCGCCTCTGTCAACACGAGTTCAGCCGCCTCCCGGGGCTCCCCAGGACTGCCGAGGCCCCCAGCACCGGCCTCCCCGTCTCACTGTGCCCCCAGGGCTCCTCGGGGCCGGAACCCAGGCCCTTTGCCTGCAGCATCCCAGGTCCGTGCCAGTTGGATGGACACGGGAGTGAGCGAGCCAGCGAGGGAGTGAAGGGCACAGGAGACGGCCAGCCACGCGTCTGTCTCCAGACCCAGCTCTGCCCCGCCTCCCAGCCCGCCTGGCTGCCGCCCTCCCCGCCCGCGCCCTCCCAGCGCAGCCCCGTCAGGGAAAGCCAGCTCACGGGCACCCGCCCCGGCCGCAGGCTCTGGCCGCTAAGGGCCGCCCGGCTGCCTGCAGACGCAGGGCGCTGGCTCCCAAACCAGCCCCGTGTGGCCAGCCTGCGCGCGTGGGCAGACAGACGCCTGCGCGGCCGGTGCCGTGAGGACCCCATGAGGTCCACAGGGCAGACCCCGGCGCCCGGTCCCCTCTCCGACACGAGGCCGCCTCGACCTCCCCCGAGGGTTGCCACGAATTCCACGGCGGCAGGGGACACTTTCCGAATGACCGGCTGGGTCACTGGTGTCCAGGCGCAAGGGCCCTGCCGTCCGAGTGCAGAGTGAAGGCCCGGGTGTGTAGAGGAAGCCGGCACTCCCGGGCACTGGGCAGCTGGGAGCAGTGACAGCCGTGCGCCATCTCCCCTGATGCATCCTCAACAACTCAGGGGGCCGCCCAGCCCGCCAAGTGCACACGGGCCTCACCTGCATCAGAGGGGCACCCCCGCACACCCCCTGCTCCAGACAGACAAAGAGACACTCAGCTCAGGGCCGTCCGTGCCAGCAGGACACTCGATCTCCCACCTCTCATTTCCTGAGGGACAGAGATAAGGGGGCCAGGGGAGCCTCCCTGCTGCCCAAAGAGACCCCGCGGGTGGAATTCAGAGCTCAGTGGCCTCACAGGCAGGAGGAAGTAGGAGCGGGCACCCCCAGCACCCCAGCAGTGCAGCTGGGCCCGGCGCCCCTCGGCCCGCCTGCCCTCACACACTGTGCTCCAGGTGCACAGCGGCTGGGCGCCCTCTTCCCTGCCTGCCCACCCCCACCTCCGTGGCCGGCCCCTCTGCCCAGAGCACTCCTTCCAGCGTGACCTCCGCAGCTCTCTCTTCCGCCTCTGTCAACACGAGTTCAGCCGCCTCCCGGGGCTCCCCAGGACTGCCGAGGCCCCCAGCACCGGCCTCCCCGTCTCACTGTGCCCCCAGGGCTCCTCGGGGCCGGAACCCAGGCCCTTTGCCTGCAGCATCCCAGGTCCGTGCCAGTTGGATGGACACGGGAGTGAGCGAGCCAGCGAGGGAGTGAAGGGCACAGGAGACGGCCAGCCACGCGTCTGTCTCCAGACCCAGCTCTGCCCCGCCTCCCAGCCCGCCTGGCTGCCGCCCTCCCCGCCCGCGCCCTCCCAGCGCAGCCCCGTCAGGGAAAGCCAGCTCACGGGCACCCGCCCCGGCCGCAGGCTCTGGCCGCTAAGGGCCGCCCGGCTGCCTGCAGACGCAGGGCGCTGGCTCCCAAACCAGCCCCGTGTGGCCAGCCCGCGCGCGTGGGCAGACAGACGCCTGCGCGGCCGGTGCCGTGAGGACCCCATGAGGTCCACAGGGCAGACCCCGGCGCCCGGTCCCCTCTCCGACACGAGGCCGCCTCGACCTCCCCCGAGGGTTGCCACGAATTCCACGGCGGCAGGGGACACTTTCCGAATGACCGGCTGGGTCACTGGTGTCCAGGCGCAAGGGCCCTGCCGTCCGAGTGCAGAGTGAAGGCCCGGGTGTGTAGAGGAAGCCGGCACTCCCGGGCACTGGGCAGCTGGGAGCAGTGACAGCCGTGCGCCATCTCCCCTGATGCATCCTCAACAACTCAGGGGGCCGCCCAGCCCGCCAAGTGCACACGGGCCTCACCTGCATCAGAGGGGCACCCCCGCACACCCCCTGCTCCAGACAGACAAAGAGACACTCAGCTCAGGGCCGTCCGTGCCAGCAGGACCCTCGATCTCCCACCTCTCATTTCCTGAGGGACAGAGATAGGGCAAGGGCCGGAGGCTCTGTGGGCACCTTGGACCCTTCTCTCTCCTCCACTCTGCAGAGCGCACCCTTCCTCACTGGGCTCTGACCAGAGCCTACCAAGGACGGGCCCTCGGGTGAGGTCTGGAGGCAGAGGGGCGTGGCTCGTAGCCGCTCCCGGGCAGACGGGGGCAGGCCCTCAGGCTGGCTCGGACGGGACACCTCTGGATCAGAAAGGTCCACCTCCCTGCTGTTGTCCGTGGCGGCCAGCGTCCAGGCTGGCCTGCAGCCCCTGACATTGACCGTTAAATTCAGACAGTGCCTTCTGCTCTCTGCTGGGAGACAGGCAGGGAGAATGAGAAGCTAGGGGGGCCAAGGACAAAGGTCAAAGCAGGACTGGATGGCGTGTGGCGATGACCCTCAGACAGTGCTCAGGGGCCACGAGGGGCACCCACCCCCCACCACACGGGGCCGCTGGGGGCAGCTGGGGCGGTGGCAGCCGTGGCCTGGGCTCTGGGCCTCACTCGCCCAGGACGTGAGACGCGGGCTCACGGTGGAGGCCAGCCGCCGGGAGGGGGAGGCGGGACGGGCAGCGTCCAGGCCGGCACGCGGGCCGCCCTCCAGGCTCAGCACAAACGTTGCCCAAGGTGGGAACGGCTTCTCAGGGTCGCCTTCCCACCCCAAGACGCACAGGCCGCCCAGCCCTGTCTCTGGCCCAAGGGTGGGAACGGCTTCGAGTCGCCTTCCGAAGGCCTACCTCGAGGGTGCCGTCCACGCAGGGGACACTTTCCGAATGACCGGCTGGGTCACTGGTGTCCAGGCGCAAGGGCCCTGCCGTCCGAGTGCAGAGTGAAGGCCGGTGTGTAGAGGAAGCCGGCACTCCCGGGCACTGGGCAGCTGGGAGCAGTGACAGCCGTGCGCCATCTCCCCTGATGCATCCTCAACAACTCAGGGGGCCGCCCAGCCCGCCAAGTGCACACGGGCCTCACCTGCATCAGAGGGGCACCCCCGCACACCCCCTGCTCCAGACAGACAAAGAGACACTCAGCTCAGGGCCGTCCGTGCCAGCAGGACCTCGATCTCCCACCTCTCATTTCCTGAGGGACAGAGATAGGGCAAGGGCCGGAGGCTCTGTGGGCACCTTGGACCCTTCTCTCTCCTCCACTCTGCAGAGCGCACCCTTCCTCACTGGGCTCTGACCAGAGCCTACCAAGGACGGGCCCTCGGGTGAGGTCTGGAGGCAGAGGGGCGTGGCTCGTAGCCGCTCCCGGGCAGACGGGGGCAGGCCCTCAGGCTGGCTCGGACGGGACACCTCTGGATCAGAAAGGTCCACCTCCCTGCTGTTGTCCGTGGCGGCCAGCGTCCAGGCTGGCCTGCAGCCCCTGACATTGACCGTTAAATTCAGACAGTGCCTTCTGCTCTCTGCTGGGAGACAGGCAGGGAGAATGAGAAGCTAGGGGGGCCAAGGACAAAGGTCAAAGCAGGACTGGATGGCGTGTGGCGATGACCCTCAGACAGTGCTCAGGGGCCACGAGGGGCACCCACCCCCCACCACACGGGGCCGCTGGGGGCAGCTGGGGCGGTGGCAGCCGTGGCCTGGGCTCTGGGCCTCACTCGCCCAGGACGTGAGACGCGGGCTCACGGTGGAGGCCAGCCGCCGGGAGGGGGAGGCGGGACGGGCAGCGTCCAGGCCGGCACGCGGGCCGCCCTCCAGGCTCAGCACAAACGTTGCCCAAGGTGGGAACGGCTTCTCAGGGTCGCCTTCCCACCCCAAGACGCACAGGCCGCCCAGCCCTGTCTCTGGCGTCCCCAGGGAGAGGGCCCGTGGGGGGACGCTCGAGCAGCTGCCGGCATTCCTGCAGGCCTTGAAAACCCGAGCCCTCGCCTCGCTAAGCCGTGAGGCGGGATCTCCATGGAAACGACTGTGCGGGGGACTCAGCACAGAGGACTAGTCACTGATGGGAGCGAGGGGTGCCCGGAGACCTTGGCGTCCTGCCATGACGGGCGTGGGGGCTCCTGGGGATCAGGTCACTTGGGGAGGTGGCCAAAGTACTGGAGCTTCGGCTCCAGCATCCGTCCTTCCAATGAACGCTCAGAGCTGATTTCCTCGAGGAGCTGAGCTCCTTGCTGTCCAAGGGGCCCTCAGTGAGGAGGCCTCAGGCCCTCCGCCCGGGACCGTGAGCACGAGGGCGGGAACGAGCCCGGAGCCTGGGCTGGGAGGGGCTTGCCAGGGGACGGGACTGCTCGCGCTCCGAGGACCTGGGGCGCGCAGCCCTCCCTCGCCTCGTGACGCCCCACGGACGGCGTCAGCCCCCATGGGGCGGCCGTGAAGACCGAGCCAGAAGTTGCCCTGGAGGCAGAAGGGCCAAGTCGGAGGGCGGCGGGGCGGAGAATCGGGGGTGCTGTGAGGAACAGGGGTGCCGTGAGCTGGAACTGGCAAGGCCCCTGTGAAGAAAGCTCACGGGGCGGTCGGAGCAGAGCCTCCGGGCGGGACAGACGCTGTCGGAGGCCAGAGAAGGCGCAAAAACCGGTCGCGGACGCCCGTCTAAAAGCCTCAGCCCGCGCTGAGCAGGACGAGCGGACGAGCTGGGCTGGGCGAAGCCGGTACGTCCGCCAGGGCTGGTGCGTCCTTGGCACAGACGCAGAGGAACTCAGGACCGAGGAGTGGTGCTCCCTCCAGAGCGCGGTCCCGGCTCGCGGAGGCCCCTTCTGTGCCAGGCGCCGGGGCTCACAGACACCCCGGCCGCCGCGTCTCCACCTGCTCGGTGGTGTCACGCCGGCCAGAGGGAACGACGGTCACTCCCCGCCCATGGCCTCGGCGTGACGCGCCCTGCCTCCTCGTCGGTGGGGAGGGACCCGCGGCCTGTCCCACGGTGTCAGCTGGCAGGGGCGACTGGAGCATGGCCCCGTGGACTGGGAGGCGGGCGAGGCTCTGGAGCGGACGCCGACCACAGGCAACTGCGTGCTTCACAGTGGCTCAAATAGTTCCCCTTGGGTGTACTCGACCACAATTAAGATTAAAAGCAAAATACAAGCGACCGGCCCTCCGTGTGCGTCTCGGGTGAGAGGGCACCGTGGGTGAGAGGGCACAGATGCCTCCTGGGGCAGCCAGCCTCCACCAGGGCGGCCGGGTCTCGACTCTGTTGAGGGACCCGCAGCTGAGCCCCGCTGACGGGTCCCCGCTGGCCGACGGCCCCTACTCGGTGGAGAAGTCGGGTCACAACCCACAGGCGCAGAGCCCGGCCCCCTGAAGGAGCGGGATGCCGGTGTGGGCCCGCCCCCCGGGCTGTGCCCTGCGCGCCAGGGCCCGGGCTCCTGTTGGGTGGCAGCAGAGGCGCCCCACGTCCATCTGCCTGCCCCCACGCCTACCCTGAACCCACTCCTTCCGGGAAGCCTGCGACCGTGGAGACGCCAGCCCCCAGCCCCGAGATCCTGGCGTGACACCCGGGGATCCGTGAGAATAAAAGCAGCCCAAGGAACGCCGCCCGCCATCTGCGTGGCCTCCACGGCCGCTCAGGGTCACCCTGTCGACTTGGTCGTCAGTCTCCTCCTGCCGCTGCCCCTCCCCTTCCCTGCCCTCCGCCCCGCTGCCCCCCCTTCTCCTCCTCGCTACACCCGTGGCGGGGTGTGCGCTTCCTCTGAGCTGACCGGCCTCGCTGCGGCCCTCCACCCGGCCAGGCCAAGTGGTCCTTTCACACCATCAGTGGGTTACCGAGGCCCTTACCTAAGCTGCCCCTCAAATCCCCACTCTGCCAGTGGACCGGAGGCCGCCCCGTCCGGCCCCCTCTCTGCAGCCCCGGACCGCCTGCGGCTCAGGGACCACGTGTCTCTGCCTGTCGCTCTCGTTGCCTTTCGTCGGATACGTTTCCCTCGTCGCTGTCTTTTATGTCCCTGACATTTTTGAAGATTAGAGGGTTTTTTAATAGTACGGGGCTCCTTGGGGCTTAGTGTGTCTTGGCTGTTGGATTCTGTCTTCCAGCTCCCACGTCAAGAGCGCACGGCCGCGCCGGCCCCTTGCCGCAGACGCGGCTCTGACGAGCTGCTCAGGGAACCCCCTGGGTCGCCGGGTAATACATGTGTGGAAAGGAGACTCTAGGCCCACGGGCCGAGTCTGCCTCTCATCAAAGCGTCGCCCTGGGTGCAGCGTCCGTGCATGACTTGCTGGTCCAATCTTGGATTGCGAAATGTCGATTTTCCAGCCCAGCACTTCCTGCGCGTTGAGCAGTTGGCGTCCAGCCCCCGGGCAGGGCGGCACCCCCGTGTCTCGTCCGCCATCGGTCTGCCCGCCCGTCTGTCCGTCTCTGTGTCGTCTGTCCCGTGGGAGGTACGCAGGCTGGCAGGCGTGTCTGCGTGGGTGGGCGGAGCTCTGCCGCCATCGACCTGCCTGTCCAGCTGGGTGCCGCACGTGCAGGTGGGTGGCTGTCTTTTATCAGCGCGCACGCCTGTCATTCACTGGGGTCTCTCCTCTGGCTTGGAGCTCGGATCACTGCCAGCACCGGCCCCCGCGCCCCGCCACGCCAGCCCTGGCTCTCCCTCCGCGGGCGGCTCCTCTTTCCTTTCTGGCAGACGAGAGGCACCCGGCTCGCTGCGGCCGGCCCTGCCCTCGAGTCAGCCCTTTCTCCCGAAGCCTCGTTCCTTCCCGGAGAACATCTCTTAGACACCGAGGTCTGGGTGCCGGGGTCACAGAGGCGGCTTTCAGCCCCGTCGGCGGACGGACGTGGGAACCGAGCACACGTGTGTGCCTGCTTATGTGTGTGGCAGACGCACGCGTGCACGGGCACCCCCGGACCCTGCGACGCTGAAGGAGTCGGTCGCTCCATCGTGCCGACTGTCTGCGACCCCGTGGCCGCGGCCCCCCGGCCCCTCTGTCCGTGGGCTTCCCGGGCGAGGATGCTGGAGGGGCTGCCTTTCCCTCCTCTGGGGGATCTTCCGCCCAGGGACAGAGCCCAGGTCTCCCGTGTCGCAGGCGGATTCTTCACCGCTCAGCCACCAGGGAGGCCCCGTGGACACAGAGACAGTGAGCAGTGCTGGCCTGGACAGCCCCCCGTGGCGTGGCTCCTCTTTCAACAGCAGCGTCTCTGGGGTGCAGCCTCGCGTCCCCCCTGCCAGGCCACTTCCCAGCCGACCCGCGAGCGGGTCTTCCTGTAGGGACAGGACAGGCCGACGGTGTGCATTTCCCTGTTCCTTTCTTCGTCACATGCAAGGGAGCACACTTTTGTTCTCTTTTGACCTGGAAGTTTTTCACTTAATGCGGCCTCCTAGAAGTCACGCCCAAGTCCTCGGCGGAGCCCCGTCCACACGTGGCCGAGCCCTGCCCAGCGGTGGGCCTGTGACGCTTGCCCCCCGCCTTCTCCTGCACCCGGAATCTCACTGCCCCGCTGAGACGCACGGGGATGTGGTGGGCACCCGTGCCTCTGGGTCTCGGGCAGGTGGAAGCACAGCTTTGGGGCGAATTCTCACAAGTGGGGCTGCCGGCTCAGAGTCGATGCACGCATAGATCTCGTGAGACACCGTCCACGCACGGGGACGCCAGTTTGCCTTCTCGCCACAGCGTCTGAGTCTGCCGGCTCCCCACGGCCTCGCCACGCTTGGAGGCCTTTGCCAGTCGGATGGGTAAGAGACGGCACTTTGCCTGGCTTTGGTCTGCGTCTCTCTTTTTTTTTTTTTTTTCTTTTTTAATTTTTTTGGTCTGCGTCTCTTATTGTGGAGAAGCTGAGTGCCTTTTTGGTTGACCAAGGACCATTTTTATAGCCCCTATGGGGCCGTATTTTTGTGTGCTTTTGTTTCTCACCTTTTCAAAGTTCTCTGCGCATTGAGCCTTTCAGCTTTGGGGTGAATTCAGATGTTTTAGCGCGCCTTTTAATTTGCTTATTTTTGTGTGTGGAAGTTCTCTCCTTTTGCCGACCGGCGTGCCTCTGTTTTCTGTATTGGAGCTGGGCTTTGCTGGCCGCTGGCAGGCCTGTCTCTGGCCTCTGCTTACAGGACTCACCGGTGTTTGCGTCTGGAGTGTTGGGTCTGGAAGCTTCGTTCTTACAGAGCCCCGATCTCCCGTGTCGCAGGCGGATTCTTCACCGCTCAGCCACCAGGGAGGCCCCGTGGACACAGAGACAGTGAGCAGTGCTGGCCTGGACAGCCCCCCGTGGCGTGGCTCCTCTTTCAACAGCAGCGTCTCTGGGGTGCAGCCTCGCGTCCCCCCTGCCAGGCCACTTCCCAGCCGACCGCGAGCGGGTCTTCCTGTAGGGACAGGACAGGCGACGGTGTGCATTTCCCTGTTCCTTTCTTCGTCACATGCAAGGGAGCACACTTTTGTTCTCTTTTGACCTGGAAGTTTTTCACTTAATGCGGCCTCCTAGAAGTCACGCCCAAGTCCTCGGCGGAGCCCCGTCCACACGTGGCCGAGCCCTGCCCAGCGGTGGGCCTGTGACGCTTGCCCCCCGCCTTCTCCTGCACCCGGAATCTCACTGCCCCGCTGAGACGCACGGGGATGTGGTGGGCACCCGTGCCTCTGGGTCTCGGGCAGGTGGAAGCACAGCTTTGGGGCGAATTCTCACAAGTGGGGCTGCCGGCTCAGAGTCGATGCACGCATAGATCTCGTGAGACACCGTCCACGCACGGGGACGCCAGTTTGCCTTCTCGCCACAGCGTCTGAGTCTGCCGGCTCCCCACGGCCTCGCCACGCTTGGAGGCCTTTGCCAGTCGGATGGGTAAGAGACGGCACTTTGCCTGGCTTTGGTCTGCGTCTCTCTCTTTTTTTTTTTATTCTTTTTAAATTTTTTTGGTCTGCGTCTCTTATTGTGGAGAAGCTGAGTGCCTTTTTGGTTGACCAAGGACCATTTTTATAGCCCCTATGGGGCCGTATTTTTGTGTGCTTTTGTTTCTCACCTTTTCAAAGTTCTCTGCGCATTGAGCCTTTCAGCTTTGGGGTGAATTCAGATGTTTTAGCGCGCCTTTTAATTTGCTTATTTTTGTGTGTGGAAGTTCTCTCCTTTTGCCGACCGGCGTGCCTCTGTTTTCTGTATTGGAGCTGGGCTTTGCTGGCCGCTGGCAGGCCTGTCTCTGGCCTCTGCTTACAGGACTCACCGGTGTTTGCGTCTGGAGTGTTGGGTCTGGAAGCTTCGTTCTTACAGAGCCCCGATCTTGCGAGCTGATACTTCTGCCTGGTGTGAGAAATGGATCTAATTTTATCTTTCTCTCAACAATGATCTACTTGTCCCGGCATCGTCTGGATGGATCGCGATTGCTGTGGGGAACTGAAACGCCCTTCATCACACGCCGGCGCTCCCCCGCGGTCCGGCTCCGCGGCGCGAGGGTGTGGCCGGAGTCGCGGGCCCGGCTTCAGAGCGGCCGGCACCGCGTGTCCGCTCGCCCCCCGCGGCCCCCTCCTCGCCCGCCCGCAGGGCTATTCTCGCCTGTTTGTTTTTCCATACGAATGTTCATCTCAACCGTCGCTTCGTGAAAAAATGCTCATTGGAATTTTTATTAGGAGCCCGCTAAGTTTATACCGTAAATGAGAGAGAGCTGACATCTTGACGAGGTTGGAATGTCCTGACCTTTCTATTCTGGGTCTTATTTGGGTCGCGCAGGAGGGTTTTATGGCTTCTTTCACACGGTCTGCGCTCACGTCTTGTGGAGCTCTCTGCCGGGGGCGGGAGCCCGCTGGTCGCCTCCTGCCCAGCCCTCCGCCCCTCTCCCTGCTTCCTGACCGGTGTGGCCACCGCAGGGGCCCCTTGCCTCCAGCCTCTCTTCGTGTTTCAGCAATAGGAAGCCTCCAGAAAGAGTAGGATGGGGTGAGAGAGGCGGGGCTCGTGGCTTGCTCGGCCGGGGAGCCGAAGCCGAGGCTGCCCGAGGCAGCCCTGCCCCTCAGTCGCGGCCCGGCCCTCAGGCGGGTGAGGGACTCGCGGTGCGGGCGCGGCTGGGCTGGAGCCCCAATCGCCGGCTCCGGCTGGGTCTCTCCCGCGGGCTGGCCTCAGACACCCACCTGCGAGGCCCCCGGGTTGACATTCGTCGGGACGCGGGGTGACCCCTGGCTCTGGACACCGGCTGACCCCGTTGTGCCCAGGGCGATGCCTTTCGGTCCCCACGGGTTTTTTTCTCCTTGCCGACCGCGTGCCTCTGTTTTCTGTATTGGAGCTGGGCTTTGCTGGCCGCTGGCAGGCCTGTCTCTGGCCTCTGCTTACAGGACTCACCGGTGTTTGCGTCTGGAGTGTTGGGTCTGGAAGCTTCGTTCTTACAGAGCCCCGATCTTGCGAGCTGATACTTCTGCCTGGTGTGAGAAATGGATCTAATTTTATCTTTCTCTCAACAATGATCTACTTGTCCCGGCATCGTCTGGATGGATCGCGATTGCTGTGGGGAACTGAAACGCCCTTCATCACACGCCGGCGCTCCCCCGCGGTCCGGCTCCGCGGCGCGAGGGTGTGGCCGGAGTCGCGGGCCCGGCTTCAGAGCGGCCGGCACCGCGTGTCCGCTCGCCCCCCGCGGCCCCCTCCTCGCCCGCCCGCAGGGCTATTCTCGCCTGTTTGTTTTTCCATACGAATGTTCATCTCAACCGTCGCTTCGTGAAAAAATGCTCATTGGAATTTTTATTAGGAGCCCGCTAAGTTTATACCGTAAATGAGAGAGAGCTGACATCTTGACGAGGTTGGAATGTCCTGACCTTTCTATTCTGGGTCTTATTTGGGTCGCGCAGGAGGGTTTTATGGCTTCTTTCACACGGTCTGCGCTCACGTCTTGTGGAGCTCTCTGCCGGGGGCGGGAGCCCGCTGGTCGCCTCCTGCCCAGCCCTCCGCCCCTCTCCCTGCTTCCTGACCGGTGTGGCCACCGCAGGGGCCCCTTGCCTCCAGCCTCTCTTCGTGTTTCAGCAATAGGAAGCCTCCAGAAAGAGTAGGATGGGGTGAGAGAGGCGGGGCTCGTGGCTTGCTCGGCCGGGGAGCCGAAGCCGAGGCTGCCCGAGGCAGCCCTGCCCCTCAGTCGCGGCCCGGCCCTCAGGCGGGTGAGGGACTCGCGGTGCGGGCGCGGCTGGGCTGGAGCCCCAATCGCCGGCTCCGGCTGGGTCTCTCCCGCGGGCTGGCCTCAGACACCCACCTGCGAGGCCCCCGGGTTGACATTCGTCGGGACGCGGGGTGACCCCTGGCTCTGGACACCGGCTGACCCCGTTGTGCCCAGGGCGATGCCTTTCGGTCCCCACGGGTCACCTGCAGCCCGCTGTCTGGGTCCCCGCCACAGTCCTCTGCTCCGGGCTCCGAGCAGCTCATCGCCTGGGGAGATCCCTCCAGAGGCCCGCCGAGGGCTTGAGCTGAGACCTTTCCTCTCCAAAGGCATCCATTTAGAGCTCTAAGAGAGAGCAAACATCTTACTTTTAAAAATGGGTTTGTCTTTGTTTTCCTCAGTGGAGGAACTGGGGGCGCAGACCGTCTGGGGGCGACCCCAGCAGCCTCCTCCTCGGCCGGGGCTTCCCCGCGGAGAGGCGCCGGAGGCCCGGGGGCTCTGGGCACGCTGAGTCTGAAGAGTTGGGGGAGGCAGGAGTGGCTGCCCGGCCCTGGCAGCATCCCTGTGGTCTGAGCATCTCTGCGGTCCGCTCCCGGGCCAAGCCCGTCTCCAGCTGACGGGGGCGCGCAGGTGTCCGCTGCCCGGCCCGGCTTCAGCCTCACCTTCCCCAGTGTGGGCCCGGCCAGTCCTGCCCTCTGAGGCCCTGCTCCCTGGAGCCCCAGACCCCTCGGGAGCCCCTTCCTGCCGTCCGCAGAGTTTAACACCGCCTCTGCCCAGAGATCCCGCCAGGAGACCCTCCCGGGGCGGGGGCAGGTATCCGCCCGGAGGGCGGGGGAGCCCCTGCTGCGGGCTGTGCCCAGGAAGGCTCTCTGTCAGCCCCACCCCACACTCGCCCTCCCCACAGGTGGTGAATAGGCTGCAGGGCTCCCGGTTAATCTCCACGGCGAATTTATTCATAAAACAGTGGCTGCGGCATACATCCATTAGCTCAGTAGGTCTTCAGACCAGCCCTCTGGATAGACTTTAGCACCCTGAGTTCACAGACAGAGGCCCAGAGAGGTTCAGGAACTTACCTGGAGACACACAGCTAGAAAGAATCAGAGCCAAACTTCATACCTCGGACCCGCAGTCTCCCTCCCGGGCCACACTCTCTCCGATGCTGGGTGAACGGGGCCCACGCAGCCCAGAGGTCTGCGGCCTTCAGAGGGGACCAGGCCCCGACACGGCCTGAGCGCCCCTTGTCTCCTGGACCAGGTGTGGCCACCCCACCCAGGAGGCAGTTCGCGCCAGCCCTGCGGCTGGGACCATCGACCCACCAAGCTGGCGAGCCGTCCAGCGGGTGCAGGCACACCCTCCCCAGTGCCCTGCTGGGCGGCCCGCCGTCCTCAGCACGCCCAGGCAGGCGGCGGGACGGTGGGCGCCAGTGCTGCTTGGGGACGTGTTCGCGCACTTGAGCACTGTGGGAGGAGGACCCCGACGTGAGCAGGACGGAGCCCGTGAGTGGAAGTGGGGGGAAGCAGAGGAGAGGCGGGGCCCTGGGGCCAAGACGAGACCCCAAGTGACCCCTCGCTGGGCCCTCAGGGCCCTCCCAGCCTCCCGGGTGCCAGGCCGGCGGGAGCCGGGCTCTCAGGGCGGTACTGGGGCCTTTTGCTTTTCAAGGAGGAACTCGGCAAGAGGCGGTAGCCCGCTCCCGGGCCAAGCCCGTCTCCAGCTGACGGGGGCGCGCAGGTGTCCGCTGCCCGGCCCGGCTTCAGCCTCACCTTCCCCAGTGTGGGCCCGGCCAGTCCTGCCCTCTGAGGCCCTGCTCCCTGGAGCCCCAGACCCCTCGGGAGCCCCTTCCTGCCGTCCGCAGAGTTTAACACCGCCTCTGCCCAGAGATCCCGCCAGGAGACCCTCCCGGGGCGGGGGCAGGTATCCGCCCGGAGGGCGGGGGAGCCCCTGCTGCGGGCTGTGCCCAGGAAGGCTCTCTGTCAGCCCCACCCCACACTCGCCCTCCCCACAGGTGGTGAATAGGCTGCAGGGCTCCCGGTTAATCTCCACGGCGAATTTATTCATAAAACAGTGGCTGCGGCATACATCCATTAGCTCAGTAGGTCTTCAGACCAGCCCTCTGGATAGACTTTAGCACCCTGAGTTCACAGACAGAGGCCCAGAGAGGTTCAGGAACTTACCTGGAGACACACAGCTAGAAAGAATCAGAGCCAAACTTCATACCTCGGACCCGCAGTCTCCCTCCCGGGCCACACTCTCTCCGATGCTGGGTGAACGGGGCCCACGCAGCCCAGAGGTCTGCGGCCTTCAGAGGGGACCAGGCCCCGACACGGCCTGAGCACCCCTTGTCTCCTGGACCAGGTGTGGCCACCCCACCCAGGAGGCAGTTCGCGCCAGCCCTGCGGCTGGGACCATCGACCCACCAAGCTGGCGAGCCGTCCAGCGGGTGCAGGCACACCCTCCCCAGTGCCCTGCTGGGCGGCCCGCCGTCCTCAGCACGCCCAGGCAGGCGGCGGGACGGTGGGCGCCAGTGCTGCTTGGGGACGTGTTCGCGCACTTGAGCACTGTGGGAGGAGGACCCCGACGTGAGCAGGACGGAGCCCGTGAGTGGAAGTGGGGGGAAGCAGAGGAGAGGCGGGGCCCTGGGGCCAAGACGAGACCCCAAGTGACCCCTCGCTGGGCCCTCAGGGCCCTCCCAGCCTCCCGGGTGCCAGGCCGGCGGGAGCCGGGCTCTCAGGGCGGTACTGGGGCCTTTTGCTTTTCAAGGAGGAACTCGGCAAGAGGCGTGCTGGCTCAGCCGCGCGAGAGTCCCGGAGCTTCAGGGTCTCATGGGCCGGCTCCGAGTGCCGCGTCCTGTCCCGCGGCGGCCCGCAGAGGCGGGGGGCCCGCAGAGGCTGACCCTCTGGCGCCGAGGACGCAAGCTCAGTTCAGACAGCGGTCGGCACCTCCGCCTCGGGAAGCTCGCGGAAATCCGATGATCGAATTTTCAGTGACTTTAATGGAGCATTATTTCCTTCTCCTTCGAAATCAATTTCCCCAGTGCCAAAGCTTTAGATAAGGTTAAACAGCTATGGAAATCCCGGGGACGGGATCAGCCAGCAAACACCAGGAACTGCAGGAGGAGAGGGCGGCGTCGAGGACCTGGGAGCCATGGACAGTTCTGCAGCCTCGGGAGAGAGCAGGACCGTGCTCTCCCCACCCTCCGACACGGGGCTTGTGCAAATGCTAGCGAGCGACCGTGGGCGTGTGCGAGTGGAGGGGTGAACGCGGGTGTGTACGGCACGAGTCTGTCACCCTGCATCACGGCGTGGGAACGCGTGCTTTCTGCCTCAAAGGCGTGAGCTGCGGACCCGGGGTGCCTGCTCTCTCCTGGGGTGGAGGTGGGGGCGACCGCCTGGGTCTCCTCGAGGGCCCAGACCTGCTGGGACGAAGCACGCTTCTGACTCCCACCCTGGTCCCGCGCCCCGGGGGACGACGGTGGCTCAGAACATCCCGGCTCTGCCCAGGCAGCGCCGAGGCGGGCACCTCCTCCTGGAGAAGCTGCCTGGGGGCCGGCTGGGGTGTGCGCGGACAGACAGCCCTCGCGAGGGCGAGCGGCCGTGGAGGGAGGCGGCTTCCCAGAGGGGTTCTTTCGGGGAAGTCATAAAGCTCTTCCCCTGTTTTCATGAGTGCCCACCCCCGCCCGGGGGCAGGAATAGATCTGAGGGGCTCACTGGGCCCCTGGGCGGGGGCAAAGGCAAGGAGAGCGACGGGAGGGAATGCCTCCCGGGGTCGCCGCTGACCCTGGCCTTGAAGGCTGCCCGCCCTGAGGCTCCCGTGAGCGGCGGGGTCCTCCTCTGGGGAGTGAGGGGACCCCGCCAGCGGGGCCTTTTCAAGGAGGAACTCGGCAAGAGGCGTGCTGGCTCAGCCGAGAGTCCCGGAGCTTCAGGGTCTCATGGGCCGGCTCCGAGTGCCGCGTCCTGTCCCGCGGCGGCCCGCAGAGGCGGGGGGCCCGCAGAGGCTGACCCTCTGGCGCCGAGGACGCAAGCTCAGTTCAGACAGCGGTCGGCACCTCCGCCTCGGGAAGCTCGCGGAAATCCGATGATCGAATTTTCAGTGACTTTAATGGAGCATTATTTCCTTCTCCTTCGAAATCAATTTCCCCAGTGCCAAAGCTTTAGATAAGGTTAAACAGCTATGGAAATCCCGGGGACGGGATCAGCCAGCAAACACCAGGAACTGCAGGAGGAGAGGGCGGCGTCGAGGACCTGGGAGCCATGGACAGTTCTGCAGCCTCGGGAGAGAGCAGGACCGTGCTCTCCCCACCCTCCGACACGGGGCTTGTGCAAATGCTAGCGAGCGACCGTGGGCGTGTGCGAGTGGAGGGGTGAACGCGGGTGTGTACGGCACGAGTCTGTCACCCTGCATCACGGCGTGGGAACGCGTGCTTTCTGCCTCAAAGGCGTGAGCTGCGGACCCGGGGTGCCTGCTCTCTCCTGGGGTGGAGGTGGGGGCGACCGCCTGGGTCTCCTCGAGGGCCCAGACCTGCTGGGACGAAGCACGCTTCTGACTCCCACCCTGGTCCCGCGCCCCGGGGGACGACGGTGGCTCAGAACATCCCGGCTCTGCCCAGGCAGCGCCGAGGCGGGCACCTCCTCCTGGAGAAGCTGCCTGGGGGCCGGCTGGGGTGTGCGCGGACAGACAGCCCTCGCGAGGGCGAGCGGCCGTGGAGGGAGGCGGCTTCCCAGAGGGGTTCTTTCGGGGAAGTCATAAAGCTCTTCCCCTGTTTTCATGAGTGCCCACCCCCGCCCGGGGGCAGGAATAGATCTGAGGGGCTCACTGGGCCCCTGGGCGGGGGCAAAGGCAAGGAGAGCGACGGGAGGGAATGCCTCCCGGGGTCGCCGCTGACCCTGGCCTTGAAGGCTGCCCGCCCTGAGGCTCCCGTGAGCGGCGGGGTCCTCCTCTGGGGAGTGAGGGGACCCCGCCAGCGGCTGGACACCACGCCTGGGTCGACACGGAGGCAGGATGCCGTGGTCCGCTGAGTGGGCGGACAGGGGCCGGGGAGCAGAGCCGGCTGGGAAGGCGAGGCCAGCGGGCACTGCGTGTCCCGGGCATCACAGCGGCGCCGGGGGAGGACCAGGCTCGGGCCAGAGCGCTGGGTTGCCCGCTTCCCGTCAGCGAGTGCACGGCGAAAAGGTGGAACCGGGCAGAGAGCGGTGGCGCCCAGGGCTGGAAGCCGCTCTGCCCGGGCTGGGGTCATCCCACGCGGGGGCTGGCCCTGAGGCCACAGCCGGAGAGGTGACCAGCTCGCGGGTGCAGGGACCGTGCGGGATCCTCGGCGGGGCTCCGGGCGGGCAGGACGCCGGGTCTGGCTTCTCCCGTTCCTGATGATGAAAACAAGCCGGCCCCACTGCAGGGACCTGGGAGGACGTGAGAGAAGGCCCCGCAGCCCCCTGAGCAGGCGTGGCCGTGGCCGTGGCAGGGCGGGCGTGACAGGGGGAAGGGGACGAGCTTCCGTGACTGATGTCCATTCTGCCCCCACTCGGTGTCCTCAGGCCACGCGTGGACGGCAGAGCCGCGTCTGGGCTCGAATACGTGGTGAGAATAGTGTGGGAGAGGCGAGGTCCCTGAGGCCAGCTGAGAGGGTCCCGCCTCACTGGGACGTGTCCGGCGGCTGGCCCCCCACCTCCAGGGACAATGGGCACAATCCCAGCTGTCCTGGGAGGCGGGGGCGGGGTCCTCCTCTGGAGTGAGGGGACCCCGCCAGCGGCTGGACACCACGCCTGGGTCGACACGGAGGCAGGATGCCGTGGTCCGCTGAGTGGGCGGACAGGGGCCGGGGAGCAGAGCCGGCTGGGAAGGCGAGGCCAGCGGGCACTGCGTGTCCCGGGCATCACAGCGGCGCCGGGGGAGGACCAGGCTCGGGCCAGAGCGCTGGGTTGCCCGCTTCCCGTCAGCGAGTGCACGGCGAGAAGGTGGAACCGGGCAGAGAGCGGTGGCGCCCAGGGCTGGAAGCCGCTCTGCCCGGGCTGGGGTCATCCCACGCGGGGGCTGGCCCTGAGGCCACAGCCGGAGAGGTGACCAGCTCGCGGGTGCAGGGACCGTGCGGGATCCTCGGCGGGGCTCCGGGCGGGCAGGACGCCGGGTCTGGCTTCTCCCGTTCCTGATGATGAAAACAAGCCGGCCCCACTGCAGGGACCTGGGAGGACGTGAGAGAAGGCCCCGCAGCCCCCTGAGCAGGCGTGGCCGTGGCCGTGGCAGGGCGGGCGTGACAGGGGGAAGGGGACGAGCTTCCGTGACTGATGTCCATTCTGCCCCCACTCGGTGTCCTCAGGCCACGCGTGGACGGCAGAGCCGCGTCTGGGCTCGAATTACGTGGTGAGAATAGTGTGGGAGAGGCGAGGTCCCTGAGGCCAGCTGAGAGGGTCCCGCCTCACTGGGACGTGTCCGGCGGCTGGCCCCCCACCTCCAGGGACAATGGGCACAATCCCAGCTGTCCTGGGAGGGGCGGAGGGGCGCACGGGCCGTGTGGGGGCCAGCGGCTGACCCCGTGGCCAGGGCCCGGCGTCCTCAGGGGTGAGTCTGGACAGCGAGTAGAGGTGGCCCCGGCGGACCGGCCGCGAGCATCCTGGAGGGCCGAGGCCCCCTCGGGGTCGGCAGGGCGCTGAGGGGCCTGAAGCCCGGGAAGGGCGGTCTTGCCCGAGGCCCGAGGCCGGCGGGGGAGGGCGCCAGGAGCGGCTCTGAGCGGGGCTCCCAGAGCCTGTGCGTGGCGCCCTGAGCCCGTGCTCTCCTGCCGGAGAGCTCACTGGGTCAGCGGCCGTGGGCAGTGGCGCCTTCTCTGGAAAACAGAGATGAAAGCCACGTCCGCTGGGTCTAAGGCCGGGGCTTAAATGTTTTGGTTTGAACAGCACTTAACTGGGGAGACGCCTGCGCCAGTCCGCGCGGCCTGCCTGGAGGCTGGCTTTTATGCCGACTGGACTCTGCCCGCCGGGGGAGGGTCACGTCACTGAGTCCGCGGTAGTCACTTCGAGGCCGTGAGCCTGGCCCGGCTCCGTCCTCCCTCCTCCTCTCTGTCTGCGGGATCCAGGCACATCTTCACTGCCCAGGGGCCCGTGAGGAGCAGCGTCGGGGGGGCCGCCCCAGCCCGTGGCTGCTCAGATGCCGCCCCGAGACCCACTGCGGTCAGCCCTCCCGGCCAGCCCCACGGGGGCCCAGGGCCACGTCCTCCTCGAGGGAGTGCTCCATCTGAGGGACAGGAGCTGGATGGGGCAGTGCAGTACCGCGACCCCTCTGTGCCACCAGCCACGCACCCCAGCGGCGGCTCCGCTGCTCTGGGCCTCGGAGTGTCCCCTACAACGGGAGGGGGCCACGCTCGTCTCAGAGCTCGGCACGCCCTGGTGTTAGGGCCGCTCCCGGGCCCAGTGCTCCCTTCCTGGCTGCCGTCCTCCCCGAGGGACCCGCTGGGTGGAGGGGGCGGCGAGGAGGACGGGGTGCTGGTCAGGGCCGCGCCGACGCGCCCGCCGAGCCCGCGCCCACCAGGCACCCGCCTGCCATCAGGCCCCGGCAGGACCGCCCGTCGGGCACGGGGACGCCGGGCAGCCCCGGACGGACAGCAGGACCCGGAGCAGTCGTCTCTCCAGCACGAAGTCCCCGCGCAGGGACGCTGGCCTAGGCAGACACACGCGGCCGCGGCCCGTTTCTAAACGCCTTCTGCTAACGGCGCTTGCGGCTCGTCTCTTCCGCCATGGCATAGGCCGCGCCTCCTTGTTTGGAGGCGGACTCTTTAAAACTGCAGGGTCACCTTGAATCATCTCCAGCCCCACGCACATCGGGGAAACACATCCCCAGGCGGCTGGTCTGCCTTCTGTCCGTTTGCCTCGATCGCTCCTCGGTGGGTCGAGGACAGCTCGAGAAGCTGGGCTCGCCAGCCTCACCCTGAGCGGGAAGATGAGCCGGCCCCACTGGCGAGCCCTGGAGAGCGTCCTTGGAGGCGGCGCTGCCTCCCCGGCGGGCACCTCACCTCCTATTCCATCCTTGCCAGAACCCGTAGGCAGCCTCTTTCCCGTAAGGAAATGGGGCTCAGAGCCCGACATGAAGACCCTCCCTGTTTCCTCCGGGCCTGCCGCCTCCTCCTCTTGCCCCGCCAGTTCTGGCCCGTCAGACCCTCGCCAGGAGGGGCCCAGCTTCCTCAGAGCGCAAAGGAGGCCGTTTCCTTGACAACAGGGTCCTTCGGCCTCCCCGGGCAGGGCGGACTCCATGGCCAGGAGCCCCTCCAGAGCCCCCCTCCTGGGCACAGCTGAGCCTCGAAGGAGGCAGGCCCCGGGGCCGCGCTCAGGGCCCCCACCTCGGGGGGCCGTGGGAGGAATTTTAAGCTCAGAGGTATTCTTAAAAAGCACCCTTGCAGCTTCGTTAAGCCTCCTAAAATAATTGCAGGGAAGCAATTACTCCCTTTAAAGGCGTTCGGAGGTGTTAAGATCCAGGCTTCCATTCTTCGTGATGAAAGCCGGTGGCTCTGTGCCCCCGGGCGGGGGCGGCTGGGCGCCGAGGCCACCCTCCCCAGGTGCTCCCCCGGCTCCCCGGCGCCCCTCCCTCCCCTGTCGCCCGCCCCCACCTCCGGGGTGTCCGGGAGCCTGAGGATAAGAGGAGCCGCCAGGGGAGGGGCCGGCAGAGGAGGAGGAGACCCCACAGAGTGGGGCTTCCCAGAGCCAGGCCTGGCTGCTTCCCGGGCAGGCCCCTCGGGGACAGTCCGGTCCTCCCGTCTCTGTGTCCTCACCTCTCCCTCCTTCCTCACTCCTCACGAGCGCCTGCTCTGTGCAGACACTTTGGGTCAGCCGTGTTTCCTGGTGGCCCCAGCCCTCGGGACGCCCGGCCTGTGCACAGACGGCCGGGAGCTCACGCTGCGGTCTGTGCAGGGTGGAGCACAGCGCCAGAGGCTGCCTTCTGTCCGTTTGCCTCGATCGCTCCTCGGTGGGTCGAGGACAGCTCGAGAAGCTGGGCTCGCCAGCCTCACCCTGAGCGGGAAGATGAGCCGGCCCCACTGGCGAGCCCTGGAGAGCGTCCTTGGAGGCGGCGCTGCCTCCCCGGCGGGCACCTCACCTCCTATTCCATCCTTGCCAGAACCCGTAGGCAGCCTCTTTCCCGTAAGGAAATGGGGCTCAGAGCCCGACATGAAGACCCTCCCTGTTTCCTCCGGGCCTGCCGCCTCCTCCTCTTGCCCCGCCAGTTCTGGCCCGTCAGACCCTCGCCAGGAGGGGCCCAGCTTCCTCAGAGCGCAAAGGAGGCCGTTTCCTTGACAACAGGGTCCTTCGGCCTCCCCGGGCAGGGCGGACTCCATGGCCAGGAGCCCCTCCAGAGCCCCCCTCCTGGGCACAGCTGAGCCTCGAAGGAGGCAGGCCCCGGGGCCGCGCTCAGGGCCCCCACCTCGGGGGGCCGTGGGAGGAATTTTAAGCTCAGAGGTATTCTTAAAAAGCACCCTTGCAGCTTCGTTAAGCCTCCTAAAATAATTGCAGGGAAGCAATTACTCCCTTTAAAGGCGTTCGGAGGTGTTAAGATCCAGGCTTCCATTTTTCGTGATGAAAGCCGGTGGCTCTGTGCCCCCGGGCGGGGGCGGCTGGGCGCCGAGGCCACCCTCCCCAGGTGCTCCCCCGGCTCCCCGGCGCCCCTCCCTCCCCTGTCGCCCGCCCCCACCTCCGGGGTGTCCGGGAGCCTGAGGATAAGAGGAGCCGCCAGGGGAGGGGCCGGCAGAGGAGGAGGAGACCCCACAGAGTGGGGCTTCCCAGAGCCAGGCCTGGCTGCTTCCCGGGCAGGCCCCTCGGGGACAGTCCGGTCCTCCCGTCTCTGTGTCCTCACCTCTCCCTCCTTCCTCACTCCTCACGAGCGCCTGCTCTGTGCAGACACTTTGGGTCAGCCGTGTTTCCTGGTGGCCCCAGCCCTCGGGACGCCCGGCCTGTGCACAGACGGCCGGGAGCTCACGCTGCGGGTCTGTGCAGGGTGGAGCACAGCGCCAGAGGGCTGCCTGTCACGATCGTGAGCCCAGGGGGCCTTCCCGGAGGCGGCGGGGAACGCACACCACCCCGGTCGCAGGCACCCCTCCTCCGCTACAGCCCGGCCGAGGAAGGCGGCGGAGAAGCCTGTGTCCTGACCCTGAGCCTCCAGGCACCCCCGGGCCTCGTCTCTGGGGAGCGCCTGCTGCCCCCCAACGAGAGCAGAGCAGCCCGGGCTGGACAGGGACGCGGGGCACAGAGCGGACGCGAGCCCTCGGTCTGGAGCCCTGGACGCGCTGAGCTCAGAGCCGCCCGGCCTTGGCCACGCGCGGGCCGGTGCGTGAGGCCCCTGCCGCCCACTGGGGGCTGCTGAGCCAGGATGGTTTGTCATACGGCACGGCTGTGACCCGAGCTGGCCACACGGGTGACTCTCACTCTGGACCCCACGTCCAGCAGGGGGTGGCCGGGTGGGGGAGGGCACCCCAGGCGCCTAAGGGAAGGATACCCACAGGGCAGCCGTGTGCCTGGCCCCACCCCGGCTCCACCCACGCTGCACCCAGCTCCTACCCTGCCCAGCCGGGAGGCCGCTCCCTACCCCTGGGCCCAGGCGGAGCAGGGCGTACTCAGGGTCTGCCCACCAGGGTGGGGGCACCAGGGACAGTCCTTCCCCCACCCCACCTGAGCTCTGCTGAGCCTCCCGCCTCAGAGCCCGTCTCCCACTAAGGCTCCTCCTTGGACCCTCAGCCCCTGCACGCTCCCACAGGAGGGAAACCCAAAGGGGCCTCTCCCACCCCCCACCTCCGGGGTGTCCGGGAGCCTGAGGATAAGAGGAGCCGCCAGGGGAGGGGCCGGCAGAGGAGGAGGAGACCCCACAGAGTGGGGCTTCCCAGAGCCAGGCCTGGCTGCTTCCCGGGCAGGCCCCTCGGGGACAGTCCGGTCCTCCCGTCTCTGTGTCCTCACCTCTCCCTCCTTCCTCACTCCTCACGAGCGCCTGCTCTGTGCAGACACTTTGGGTCAGCCGTGTTTCCTGGTGGCCCCAGCCCTCGGGACGCCCGGCCTGTGCACAGACGGCCGGGAGCTCACGCTGCGGGTCTGTGCAGGGTGGAGCACAGCGCCAGAGGGCTGCCTGTCACGATCGTGAGCCCAGGGGGCCTTCCCGGAGGCGGCGGGGAACGCACACCACCCCGGTCGCAGGCACCCCTCCTCCGCTACAGCCCGGCCGAGGAAGGCGGCGGAGAAGCCTGTGTCCTGACCCTGAGCCTCCAGGCACCCCCGGGCCTCGTCTCTGGGGAGCGCCTGCTGCCCCCCAACGAGAGCAGAGCAGCCCGGGCTGGACAGGGACGCGGGGCACAGAGCGGACGCGAGCCCTCGGTCTGGAGCCCTGGACGCGCTGAGCTCAGAGCCGCCCGGCCTTGGCCACGCGCGGGCCGGTGCGTGAGGCCCCTGCCGCCCACTGGGGGCTGCTGAGCCAGGATGGTTTGTCATACGGCACGGCTGTGACCCGAGCTGGCCACACGGGTGACTCTCACTCTGGACCCCACGTCCAGCAGGGGGTGGCCGGGTGGGGGAGGGCACCCCAGGCGCCTAAGGGAAGGATACCCACAGGGCAGCCGTGTGCCTGGCCCCACCCCGGCTCCACCCACGCTGCACCCAGCTCCTACCCTGCCCAGCCGGGAGGCCGCTCCCTACCCCTGGGCCCAGGCGGAGCAGGGCGTACTCAGGGTCTGCCCACCAGGGTGGGGGCACCAGGGACAGTCCTTCCCCCACCCCACCCGCTGAGCTCTGCTGAGCCTCCCGCCTCAGAGCCCGTCTCCCACTAAGGCTCCTCCTTAGGACCCTCAGCCCCTGCACGCTCCCACAGGGAGGGGGGCCAAAGCCCAAATGGGTGCCCCTTGACTCCCACCCAGGCCCCCGCCCTCCTCACCGGACGCGCCCCGCCCCGGCTCGGGCCTCCACCTAGGCTGTTCCCTCCACTGGGAGGGCCGTCCTCTCCTCGCCCCTCTGGCCGCCAGCGGGCTGCCTGTCGGAAGGCCCCAAGCGCATCCTGCCTGGTGCCAGAGTGAGCCGGCGGTCAGTCTCCGTGCCCAGAGCGCATCTGTGCTGTCCGCCCTGCAGAGGACGAAACATGGACTGTTTGGCCTTGAGAAGAGCCCTTCGTTTGGCTCCATTACGTGGCTAACTGGCCTCACGATGCCCTGCACCCCTGCCAGCGACCCAGGAGGACGGGCGACCACAGGGCAAACGGGCCCTCCGGCCCTCCTGCTACCTCAGAGGCCTGAGGGCCCCTCCACTCTCCCTGAGCCCCGAAGGAGGCCTCCCGTTCCTGCTGCCCCCGCAGAGGGGCTGACCGACGCTCTGGGCTTCCTCCTCCCGGCCCGCCTCGCTCCTGCAGGGCCCCGCAGGCCACACGCCCTCCCTGCGCACCCTCCAGCCGGCCCCAGGGCGCCCTGGGCACCGCAGCCCGCTTACCCCAGCCAGAGCCGGGGAACCAGCCCCCGCGAGCAGGCCGGGCCCTGCCTCAGGCCGCACCAGCCGGCGCCGCTCCGGGGCAGCGGAGATGGGGTGCGGTAGGGCTGCAGATAGAGCCCCGGCTTCCTTCTTTGGCTCCTGCACGCCCAGAGAGGCCGGTGCCCTTGACTCTGAAGAACGCCCTCGGGGGAAGTCCGGCTCCTCGTGGCTTTTGGTACTCAGAACTGAACGCTGAGCAGACCTTGCTCCCGGGCCTCACAGAGAAAAGCCCAAGCCGTTCCAGAGCAAATTAGCTCCCAATTATCCATCTTATCTCAAAAGGAACAAAAAGAGGAAGGGAAACACTGGATGGATGCCTTCCCTGGATTTAAACCCAACTTTTAACAATAGAGGGGATGTTTACATTTGCGCAGGCTTTAAACACCCGAGGGCTGAGCCGGGAGCCCCACCTCTCAAGCCCACTGTTTGCCGACTTGTTAAGGAAAGCACCAGTTTCTCAGATAAATAAACCATTCTTAGCTCGGCTGTAAGCTGATTATTAATGTTTACTTAACTTGAACCATGGTTATTCCACTACCTTCTTATTTTGTCTCTTTCAAGAGAACAGGATCGAGCCTTCTTGTTCACACATTTGCTCTCCCGTCCCCGCCTTCAAGGGCACTCGTCCTCCTTCAAGGATCCTTCAGGATCCCCCTGGGCGCCGTGCTGGGCTTCAGGGTGGACATCAGTGGACAGATCACCCATGACCTCTCCACGCTCATCGTCCTGCCTCCAGCCCATGCAGAACCCCCAAGAAATCCACGATACGCTGAAATCCATTAACAGGGCTAGAAAGCAGTGATGGGCGCCCATGAAGGCCCCAGACCGGGCCACGCACAGGGCTGAGCTGGGGGAGACCTGGGGCCGTGCTGGCGCCGGCACTCCACCCTGGCAAGGCCAGAAAGAAGGAGGAGCAGCCTGGGCGGGGACTAAGGACGCGGAGTGCACGTGGGGACCGGCGGGGCGGGCACGA
This sequence comes from Tragulus kanchil, assembly GCA_022376925.1. NCBI lineage: Eukaryota > Metazoa > Chordata > Mammalia > Artiodactyla > Tragulidae > Tragulus > Tragulus kanchil. Next base: position 186,452,378 of record JAIOJX010000025.1, read on the forward strand.
GCAGCGGCGACAGCGACCGGAGGTGGGACGAGGAGGACGCACGGCTCAGGAAAGCGGGGCTGTTTTGTCAGCGGCTGGTTGTGGGCCACGGGGAGCCAGCGCCGGCTTCTTTTTTTTTTTTTTAATTTTTTTTTCCTTTTTATTGGCCACTTCTATTGGTCTTTCATTTATTCATTTTTTCATCCATCTTTATTCTTTGGCCCGTGTGAGCCTCCCATCGCGGTGGCCTCTCTCATCGCAGAGCACCAATTCTGTACGCATGCGCTCCAGAGCTCCGGCTCGGTCATTGGACACATCGGTCCAGCCGCTCCACGGCACGTGGGATCTTCCCAGGCCAGGGATCGAACCGGTGCCCCTTGCACTGCAAGGCGGTGCCCTTACCCACTGGACCACCAGGGAAGCCCCAGCACCAGCTTTTAAGCAGTTAGAGAACATTCTGGTGAGGGGTTTTCATCCTCCAAGGTGGAAATGGCTGTAAAGGCAACCCACACTCTCAGTAAAAATTCAGATAATGTAGGAAAACACACGAAAACGGTATCCCCCCAGATCTCATCACCCAGAAAAGAGAATCTCTGTGACTTTTGACAAACGTCTTTCCAGATGATGACCTCTGAAGGCGCACACTTAGCGGCTGTAAGCTGATTAAATTTACTTAACTTGAACCATGGTTATTCCACTACTTTCTTATTTTGTCTCTTTCAAGAGAACAGGATCGAGCCTTCTTGTTCACACATTTGCTCTCCCGTCCCCGCCTTCAAGGGCACTCGTCCTCCTTCAAGGATCCTTCAGGATCCCCCTGGGCGCCGTGCTGGGCTTCAGGGTGGACATCAGTGGACAGATCACCCATGACCTCTCCACGCTCATCGTCCTGCCTCCAGCCCATGCAGAACCCCCAAGAAATCCACGATACGCTGAAATCCATTAACAGGGCTAGAAAGCAGTGATGGGCGCCCATGAAGGCCCCAGACCGGGCCACGCACAGGGCTGAGCTGGGGGAGACCTGGGGCCGTGCTGGCGCCGGCACTCCACCCTGGCAAGGCCAGAAAGAAGGAGGAGCAGCCTGGGCGGGGACTAAGGACGCGGAGTGCACGTGGGGACCGGCGGGGCGGGCACGAGCAGCGGCGACAGCGACCGGAGGTGGGACGAGGAGGACGCACGGCTCAGGAAAGCGGGGCTGTTTTGTCAGCGGCTGGTTGTGGGCCACGGGGAGCCAGCGCCGGCTTCTTTTTTTTTTTTTTAATTTTTTTTTCCTTTTTATTGGCCACTTCTATTGGTCTTTCATTTATTCATTTTTTCATCCATCTTTATTCTTTGGCCCGTGTGAGCCTCCCATCGCGGTGGCCTCTCTCATCGCAGAGCACCAATTCTGTACGCATGCGCTCCAGAGCTCCGGCTCGGTCATTGGACACATCGGTCCAGCCGCTCCACGGCACGTGGGATCTTCCCAGGCCAGGGATCGAACCGGTGCCCCTTGCACTGCAAGGCGGTGCCCTTACCCACTGGACCACCAGGGAAGCCCCAGCACCAGCTTTTAAGCAGTTAGAGAACATTCTGGTGAGGGGTTTTCATCCTCCAAGGTGGAAATGGCTGTAAAGGCAACCCACACTCTCAGTAAAAATTCAGATAATGTAGGAAAACACACGAAAACGGTATCCCCCCAGATCTCATCACCCAGAAAAGAGAATCTCTGTGACTTTTTGACAAACGTCTTTCCAGATGATGACCTCTGAAGGCGCACACGGGCCTCTGTGTAAACAGACTCCCCTCCACCTGGTGGTCTGTGAGCCGCTCTCGTGTCTAGGATGGATCTCCATAGCCGTGGACACGATCTGGCCGTCGCTGGACACCACACGGTGCTCCACACGGTGCTCCCCAGAAGGACGGAGCAGCCATTCCAGTGGGTGCCCTGGGTCAGCGCGGGTCGGCCTGTCCAGCTTTGCAGTGCTGAGCGACCCCTGCTCGGACCCGGCCGGAGTGGGGAGGACAGGGCCTTCTGGTGGCAGTGGGTGGAGGCAGCGCAGGGTCAGGTCCTTAGACCACGCGTCACGAACCTGACCCACACACGACGGACCGCCACGGACCCGGATCACCGCCCGGGTCAGAGCAAGTCTCCAACACGAAAGGCAGAGCCGCAGAGCCAAACTGAAACGAGAGCCAGGAACAAACAGAGAGCAGGAACCCCCTGGAGAGACAGAGAGAGGCTCGAAGAGATGAGAAAAGATAATGCGTTCTCAGAAACAAGAACATGGCCCCATAAAAGTGAACATTCAGCAAAAGGGAAAAATTCCTGCACATGAATTAGACGATGGTGGAAGACTGAGAAGGTAACTGAGGACACAGCCCGGCAGAAGGGCAGGGAGGACAAGGGAGAAGATGGACCAGGGACGAGATGGGAGTGCTGGGGGACCCCCCAGGCGACCGGGCTGGGCGAGGGGAAGGAGGCAGCTTTCCCTCCCAGAGTGAAGACCCTCTTCTGCTCACAGAGCTTCCAAAGGCCGGGCACGGGCGCGAGGCATGGCCACCAGCTGCAGCTCGGGGCAGCTTCACTCCTGGGAAGCAAGGCTGCCTGGGGGAGGCAGAGGCAGGCACAAAAGATCAGGCCCCAGAACGGACTCTAACTTCTCGATGGATCCTGGAAGCTGGGAAGGTGTAGCATCCACGACCAAGGAAGTTCACGCGCACCCAGAGTCCACAGCCAGCCCCGCGACAGCCAGTGATGAGGACCGACGGGGACTCTCCGTCCCTCTGAAAATGCTCAGCCCTGTGTTACCCGCCCGGACCTCCCAGAGGACAGGCAGCAGAGCGGAGCGCGCGGGAGACGCGGAAAGGTGCGGGTGGTGCTGGCGGAAAAGAACCGTCCTGCCAACGCAGGCAAGGACGAAGGAGACACGGTTCAGCGCCCGGGTCAGGAAGATCCCCGGAGCAGCCCCTAGAGGTGGCACGGCTGGGCCCCGTGCTCCCCGCGCCGTGCGTGTGGGGAACGCCAGGCGGGCAGGTGACCCTAACGGCAGTCCTCGTGGGGGCCTCCCCCTGCGCCCGGCCTGCGTTCACGTTCTGACCCCTCACGGGGCCCCGCGAGGCGGTCACCAACAAGGGAGGTGGGCGAGGGAGTCCCCGGGGGAGGGAACAGGCTGAGTGGAGAAGGCTCTGTGCCAAAGAGAGGGGACAGCCAGGCCTCGCCCGCGGGGCGGGAGCAGTGAGGGGCCGCCAGGCCTGGGGTCGGCTACCCGGGGTCAGACCCCAGCTCAGCCGGGAGCGGGGCTTCGTCTCCTGACGGCAGGCACAGGAGGGCCTGGGCGCCCCTCACGGGGCTGCGGGAGGGCCGGAGGGCGAGCCGGCTGATAGGGAGGGCCGGCCTCCCGGCTCTGCGCCCCCGCACGGCCCAGGGCCCTGGGTCTGCCCTGAGGGAGGGCGACCCAAAGCCAGAGGCAGGTGCCCAGCTCGCTGCCCGACCTGCGCCCGCTCTCGCGCCGCACCCCGAGGGGCTCAGCATCCGCTCGGGATCTGTGAGCGGCTGCGCGCCCGCCACGGCCGCCCGCGGCCTTCTCTCTGTTCTTTCAAGTCTGTACGTTGGCTTTCGTTCAGACGGGAAGCTTTGCTTCAGCCAGGCTGGTGAACCGTGGTGTGGAGTTCAGGCGGGGAGTTCAAGCTTGGGTCAAAATAACCAGCGACAGATTCACGGACTCGGGGCCCGGAGGAGTCATTCCATCGCTGCCCTGATCGCCTGGGGAGCACACGTGTGTACACACACACACACACACACACACGCCCCGCTGCGGACTCAGGCGGCTGGAACAGAGACCCCCAGGCCCTCTTCCTGCACGGGCAGCCAGGGCCCACCATTCACCCACTGCTCACCCGTCCGTCCATCCATTTATCGAACAAACCTCCAGCTTCCGCTGGGAACCAGGCCCTGTCCAGGTCCTAGGGAACCGGGAAGGGGCTGACCTGGCAAGTCCCTGCCCGTGCAGCTGGCCTGGGGGGCGGGGAGGAGTTCCCCGTGGCCAGGCTCCTGTCCCTGTCCCCGTCCTCTTGCTTTCACACGGGGTCCAGACCAGACGGGCCGTGCCTGAGCCTGTGCTGACGCCGGGGGTAAGTCCGGCCCCGCAGGGCCGAGAAGCCTGCGCAGGGCACGCGCACCCGCAGGCCGGCGAGCGCCAGCACGCCCCACACGGCGGCACCGGCGGAGGACAGCGGCGGCCTCCTCAGCCAAGGGCTCGGCCGCGTCCGTCCTCTCAGCTCTTCTCTCACACGGGCAGGCGGCTCTGAAGCAAGGTCCCCGTTGGACACAGTCCGGGGCTGCCAGAGAAGCATTTGGGAAGCGCTCAGAGCTGAGCAGGAGCCACGGTCCCCAGGACCCCGACTGTGCCCCCAGGATGCAGTGGAGAGCCACACAGACCAGGCGCTGGGCAGGTCTGGGGGCTCCCCTGGCTCCGCCGAGGGCTCCCGGGCCGAGGGCCCAGCGAGGGCAGGCGGGCAGACACACCCAGGCCTGCTGCCTGAGGAGGCGACCCAAAGCCAGAGGCAGGTGCCCAGCTCGCTGCCCGACCTGCGCCCGCCTCGCGCCGCACCCGAGGGGCTCAGCATCCGCTCGGGATCTGTGAGCGGCTGCGCGCCCGCCACGGCCGCCGCGCCTTCTCTCTGTTCTTTCAAGTCTGTACGTTGGCTTTCGTTCAGACGGGAAGCTTTGCTTCAGCCAGGCTGGTGAACCGTGGTGTGGAGTTCAGGCGGGGAGTTCAAGCTTGGGTCAAAATAACCAGCGACAGATTCACGGACTCGGGGCCCGGAGGAGTCATTCCATCGCTGCCCTGATCGCCTGGGGAGCACACGTGTGTACACACACACACACACACACACACGCCCCGCTGCGGACTCAGGCGGCTGGAACAGAGACCCCCAGGCCCTCTTCCTGCACGGGCAGCCAGGGCCCACCATTCACCCACTGCTCACCCGTCCGTCCATCCATTTATCGAACAAACCTCCAGCTTCCGCTGGGAACCAGGCCCTGTCCAGGTCCTAGGGAACCGGGAAGGGGCTGACCTGGCAAGTCCCTGCCCGTGCAGCTGGCCTGGGGGGCGGGGAGGAGTTCCCCGTGGCCAGGCTCCTGTCCCTGTCCCCGTCCTCTTGCTTTCACACGGGGTCCAGACCAGACGGGCCGTGCCTGAGCCTGTGCTGACGCCGGAGGTAAGTCCGGCCCCGCAGGGCCGAGAAGCCTGCGCAGGGCACGCGCACCCGCAGGCCGGCGAGCGCCAGCACGCCCCACACGGCGGCACCGGCGGAGGACAGCGGCGGCCTCCTCAGCCAAGGGCTCGGCCGCGTCCGTCCTCTCAGCTCTTCTCTCACACGGGCAGGCGGCTCTGAAGCAAGGTCCCCGTTGGACACAGTCCGGGGCTGCCAGAGAAGCATTTGGGAAGCGCTCAGAGCTGAGCAGGAGCCACGGTCCCCAGGACCCCGACTGTGCCCCCAGGATGCAGTGGAGAGCCACACAGACTAGGCGCTGGGCAGGTCTGGGGGCTCCCCTGGCTCCCCCCCCCCCGCCGAGGGCTGCAGGCCAGGAGCCAGCACGGGGGCCCAGCGAGGGCAGGCGGGCAGACACACCCAGGCCCTCCGTGTGAACTCGATCGTGGGGTGCTGTCCTTGTCCTCGCGGGGTGACAGCTAACAGGGCCTCATTCACCCCAGTCTCTCCGTTGCCAGCTCTAGCCTGAGGTCCCAACAGGGAAAACCAGAACCCGTACTCAGCCTCCTGCTCACATTTCGCCAGCGAGGGCTCCGCCGGCAGGGGCCTGGTGCCACACGACCTCCCCACCGCCCAGCACGGCAGAAAACCAAGGGTCTCCCCGGTCTGCCCCCCTGAGGCAGGAACAGCAGATGCTAGGAAGGGGAGAGGCTGGTGACCACGGAAACCTGAGCCCTGAGAGCCAGTGGCCTTGGTCCCCAAGGCCGGTGCAGGCGCTGAGGGGAGAGCCGGGCCGGGCGGAGCGCGGGGCAGGGTGGATGCCGGGGGGCTGGGGTGAGAGGAGCCCCCCGGGAGCACCACCGTCCCCGAGTCGTGGGCCTGTGGCTCCTGGGGCTACGGCGCTGGTCCCTGAACTGGCTCTCTACCCGCTGGGCGCCCACTGACCCCTGCAGGTGCCCCTCGGCACGGGGCCCGCGTTGGCCCCTGTTTAGAGCAGCTGATGGAGGAGCACTCGGGCCTCCCTCAGGACACCCCCACACGGAGGCGCCCGCCTCCGCTCCTGCGGGGTCCACTCTGGCTCCTGCCGGACCGACCCCCGGAGACGCCCCAGGGCGCCGTCCTCCCGGCTCAAGGGCCCCGGCTCCTGGCGCTCTCGTGGCCACGGGACTTCCCGCGCCGCCCTCCAGGCTCTTCATCTGCAAAGCGGCGGTCGTCCTGCTGGGGCTGCCCCAGGAGTGGGCGAGCTCATTCACAGGGAAGCTTCTGGGTCAGCCTCTGGCCCCTGGCGGGTCCCACGGGAGAGTCAGTCGTCCTCGTCGTGGGATCCCGAGCCTGTCCCGGATGGACCCTGGGCGCCCGAGTGGGGTCCCTCCAAAGCCGGGGGAGGGGGAGACACAGGCGGTCGGGGACCGCCCGCGCGGCCAGCGCCACGGCACGGCTGGAGGCCGCCTCCTCCCCGCAGGGCCCAGCAGACACTCCTGCGGAGGGGACCGGGTCAGCTCACGGCCGACGGGCCGGGGAGGCGGGATGAGGCCCCACGGTGCCCGGCGCCTGACGCGCGAGGGGGCCATCGGGGACAGGACGGGCGGACTGGGGCCAGGGGAGAGGTGAGCCGCAGGGTGAAGGTGCTCCCCGCCTCCGCCCACGCCCTCGGGGAGCCTGCAGGCACCCAGACTCTCCCCTCCTCGGTACCCGCTGCCCCTGGTGAGCCTGGAACGCTGTCCCCAGGGCCTCCTGGGCGCCGAGGCTAGCTCAGTGAATAAGGCAGTAAGTCAGCGCCACACTGTCTTGTTTCCTCTGTAAAACAGGTCCCCGGCGGGCGGCTTGCTCTCTCCGCCCGCTCTGCCGCCGGGCTGATGTCTGAAAACTCACCTGCAGGATTATCCTAATTGTCTTAGCCTAGATTTAAGGCTTTGATACAAGAATGCAAGAGTCCAGCCTGCCAGTGTTCTGGGAGAGGGTGCGCCTCCACTAGCGGGGGAGGGGAAGAAGGGGAGAGGGGGAGGAGAGGGAAGGGAAGGGGGAGAAGCGGGGAGGGAGGGCGGGAGGGAGGGGAGGGCAAAGCACCCGGGGAGCCCCTCCTCCAGACCAGGAAAGCTGCGGGGCAGGAAACACATTCTCTCCAGCCTGCGCTACCGTTCGGGTCGGTAGCAGCGCTATTCCCCCTTTTAGGGTCCCTTTCAGAGAGGTTAAGCCACACACCCAGCTCACGCAGCTTGGAGGCAGCCGAGCCAAGATGGAAGGCACTCAGCCTGACTTCCAAGCCACACACTGTGTCTCTGGGCTGCCTTCCTTAGCAGCCGCGGGCGGAGGGGGCTGCAGACGGCCCTCGGGTATCCTGGGAGTCAGCATGAAGCCCTGTAATTAGGTTAGGAAACCGTAATTATGCCGACCCTGGGGTGGGACCTCGGTTGAATGGAAATCCAGGTCAAGGCGGCGGAGACGGCATCTGGGTCTGTCAGCCGTGGAGGAGCCTCCACAGGGCCCAGCAGACACTCCTGCGGAGGGACCGGGTCAGCTCACGGCCGACGGGCCGGGAGGCGGATGAGGCCCCACGGTGCCCGGCGCCTGACGCGAGGGCCATCGGGGACAGGACGGGCGGACTGGGGCCAGGGGAGAGGTGAGCCGCAGGGTGAAGGTGCTCCCCGCCTCCGCCCACGCCCTCGGGGAGCCTGCAGGCACCCAGACTCTCCCCTCCTCGGTACCCGCTGCCCCTGGTGAGCCTGGAACGCTGTCCCCAGGGCCTCCTGGGCGCCGAGGCTAGCTCAGTGAATAAGGCAGTAAGTCAGCGCCACACTGTCTTGTTTCCTCTGTAAAACAGGTCCCCGGCGGGCGGCTTGCTCTCTCCGCCCGCTCTGCCGCCGGGCTGATGTCTGAAAACTCACCTGCAGGATTATCCTAATTGTCTTAGCCTAGATTTAAGGCTTTGATACAAGAATGCAAGAGTCCAGCCTGCCAGTGTTCTGGGAGAGGGTGCGCCTCCACTAGCGGGGAGGGAAGAAGGGAGAGGGGAGGAGAGGGAAGGAAGGGGAGAAGCGGGGGAGGGGAGGGCGGGGAGGGGAGGGGAGGGCAAAGCACCCGGGGAGCCCCTCCTCCAGACCAGGAAAGCTGCGGGGCAGGAAACACATTCTCTCCAGCCTGCGCTACTGTTCGGGTCGGTAGCAGCGCTATTCCCCCTTTTAGGGTCCCTTTCAGAGAGGTTAAGCCACACACCCAGCTCACGCAGCTTGGAGGCAGCCGAGCCAAGATGGAAGGCACTCAGCCTGACTTCCAAGCCACACACTGTGTCTCCGGGCTGCCTTCCTTAGCAGCCGCGGGCGGAGGGGGCTGCAGACGGCCCTCGGGTATCCTGGGAGTCAGCATGAAGCCCTGTAATTAGGTTAGGAAACCGTAATTATGCCGACCCTGGGGTGGGACCTCGGTTGAATGGAAATCCAGGTCAAGGCGGCGGAGACGGCATCTGGGTCTGTCAGCCGTGGAGGAGCTCGTCAGCACCACGGCGGTCAGCACCACGGCGGCCAGCGTGGCCTCCTTGGTCCGGGAACCTGACTGGCCTTCCTGGGGCACGGGGGTCCTGAGCGCCTGACCCTGAGTGCAGAGCGCTCGCCCCCAGGGGCTGAGCCCGGCCCGGGGCCTGCTTAAGGCACGCGATGGAGTGGCCGTGGCCGAGCTGTTCCCACCGTGGCATCACCCCAGCCCGGCCCGGAGGAGGCCGTGCACGTCGGTAAGCAAACAGCACAGAAGGAAACCCTACGGCCTAAGTGGGAACAGCTCATATGTGCCACAATTGGCACTTTGGGCCCCCTCCACGATAAATTCCATTTCTGTTCTAGAATTCATGGGTGCCCCGTCTGCCCCGCCCAACCCCGTAGACCGTTCCATCTGGGAAAGCCTTGAAGCCCATGCCCCACGGGAAACACCACGGCACACACACGAGACAAGGCTCCTCTGTAGACACCTGGGTAGTGATCAGGGTCCTCAAAGCACGAGATGTGACGAGTAGTTCAGATGCTTGGACCTTATATGTAGATGTGGGCAGCATGGAAGCATGTTGGAGTGCCTGGGACCTACACAGATCTAGGATGGAACGAGTGGGTGTTTGGTGAATTCATACGGGTGAATGGGTGAGTGGACAGGCAGATGTGCAGGCAGATGGGGAGAGTGGATGGATGGACAGATGGTGGGAAGGCTGGGTGAGTGGATGGACAGATGGTGGGAAGGCTGGGTAGATAGATGAATGGAAGGATGAATGGATGGATGGGTGGGTGGAAGGATGGATGGGTGGATGGACGGGTGGAAGGATGCATGGATGGGTGGATGGATGAGTAGATGGGTGAATGGATGGATGGGTGGAAGGATGGATGGGTGGGTGGAAGGATGGATGGATGAGTGGAAGGATGGATGAATGAGTGGATGGATGGGTGGGTGGATGGATAGGTGGTATATGCATAGAGTGATGTATGGGTTGTAGATGGTAGGTGGATGGGACAAGGATAATACTAATCTTAAGGGAAAAAAAAGGCAAAAGCCTGAGGGGAGAGGTTTCGGCATCATGGATGGGGGCTGTCCACCAACCTGAGCACCATGAAAAACCGAGAATGGAGTTGGGAGGCATGACCTTCCAAGCAGCCACCTGTGACCTGGGCCCCAAAGGGGCTGACAGAGCCCGAGGTGAGCCAGGGGAGGCCACCCGCCCCACTGAGGTTTCCAGCGGGTCTGCCCCTCCACGTGTGGCAGGGCCACGGCTCCCGCTTCCGGGCTCCTCAGGAGACAGCATGTGGAAGCCACTGGAAGCTCTGTCTCGGCCTGGGTTTGAGGCCCTGATCCGAAGCCTCTGGGTGGCGTCTGCAGCTTCTGGAGTCTCTGCAAAAGGAAGCAGGGGCAGGAGGTGATGAAAAACAAGGTGGGGGGAGGGGAAGTCAGTCTCCAGGGCGCCTGGGAGTAAAGCTGGAGGCGGGACCGTTCCCAGGAGGGGCGGGCAGGGGGTCCCTTCCGAGAGGCGCCCCGTGTTCTTGGTCCCTTCACTGTGGGAGGTCCACCATCCCCTCGACCCTGTAGGTATCCAGACATCACAGTCTCGTGATGACGGAAGGAAACCAAGTCCCAGGAGGCGGGCAAGACTCGTCCAGGGGCCCATCGAGTCCTGGCAGGGGCCGCTCCCCGCCAGTCTCCTCCTCCGTCTCCTGCTCTCTCCACAGTGACCTGAGGAGGGGGTGAGCTTGGCCCGAGGCAGCCAGACCTCAGCTCCCGCCCATCACCCGCCCCTGCCCGGAAGGAGGGAGAGGCCGGGCGACTACAGATTCCCAAGGGCTGGAAACATTCCCGCCATGCGGCACGGAGCAGCTGGACAGAACCCACAGGCGGCCAGGCGCCCAGTTCCGCCTGCTCTAAGAAAATAGTATCAACAGTGCAAGCAGGGTCTGTAGTGAGTGCCTTCCCTGTGCCTCCCTCCCTGGGCCCCCAAAGCCCCAGCCTGCAGGGTTCCAACATAGTGCACACTCGGGGGCCGCACAGCCAGCCCCAGAGCTGTCTCCCTCTGACACGCTCACCTCCTCAGCTTGCCACAGGTGCTCAGCCCGCCGCCCAGGGTCCCCCTAGTCACCGCCAACAGCTCTGTGTGCAGCCCTGCCACGCTCCCCTCCTCTGCCCTGGCCTCTGCCCACCCGCCCAACCAGGCAAAAGCCTGGGGGGTTTCGCATCATGGATGGGGCTGTCCACCAACCTGAGCACCATGAAAAACCGAGAATGGAGTTGGGAGGCATGACCTTCCAAGCAGCCACCTGTGACCTGGGCCCCAAAGGGGCTGACAGAGCCGAGGTGAGCCAGGGGAGGCCACCCGCCCCACTGAGGTTTCCAGCGGGTCTGCCCCTCCACGTGTGGCAGGGCCACGGCTCCCGCTTCCGGGCTCCTCAGGAGACAGCATGTGGAAGCCACTGGAAGCTCTGTCTCGGCCTGGGTTTGAGGCCCTGATCCGAAGCCTCTGGGTGGCGTCTGCAGCTTCTGGAGTCTCTGCAAAAGGAAGCAGGGGCAGGAGGTGATGAAAAACAAGGTGGGGGGAGGGGAAGTCAGTCTCCAGGGCGCCTGGGAGTAAAGCTGGAGGCGGGACCGTTCCCAGGAGGGGCGGGCAGGGGGTCCCTTCCGAGAGGCGCCCCGTGTTCTTGGTCCCTTCACTGTGGGAGGTCCACCATCCCCTCGACCCTGTAGGTATCCAGACATCACAGTCTCGTGATGACGGAAGGAAACCAAGTCCCAGGAGGCGGGCAAGACTCGTCCAGGGGCCCATCGAGTCCTGGCAGGGGCCGCTCCCCGCCAGTCTCCTCCTCCGTCTCCTGCTCTCTCCACAGTGACCTGAGGAGGGGGTGAGCTTGGCCCGAGGCAGCCAGACCTCAGCTCCCGCCCATCACCCGCCCCTGCCCGGAAGGAGGGAGAGGCCGGGCGACTACAGATTCCCAAGGGCTGGAAACATTCCCGCCATGCGGCACGGAGCAGCTGGACAGAACCCACAGGCGGCCAGGCGCCCAGTTCCGCCTGCTCTAAGAAAATAGTATCAACAGTGCAAGCAGGGTCTGTAGTGAGTGCCTTCCCTGTGCCTCCCTCCCTGGGCCCCCAAAGCCCCAGCCTGCAGGGTTCCAACACAGTGCACACTCGGGGGCCGCACAGCCAGCCCCAGAGCTGTCTCCCTCTGACACGCTCACCTCCTCAGCTTGCCACAGGTGCTCAGCCCGCCGCCCAGGGTCCCCCTAGTCACCGCCAACAGCTCTGTGTGCAGCCCTGCCACGCTCCCCTCCTCTGCCCTGGCCTCTGCCCACACCCCTCTGGCCTTTTCCAAAACCACACTGTGGAAGATTCCAGAGTTTGGGCCCCAACGCCTTTGGAGGCCCTGTCCCCACGTGATGAGCGTGAGACAGGATGGGGAAGGCCTGGGGCCTCGGCTAAGCCTCCGAGGAACATCTGGGAGGCAGGTGGACACGTGGGTCTGGGCTCCAGGCTGCGATCAGTGCTGGGGACCAAGAGGGAGGTCCTCAGGGAGTCCAGGGGAGATGGTGCAGGGAGGCAGGAGCCCCAGGGACACGTGATTGACAGCCTCGGGGAACCCGTGGGCGGAGGAGGGAGGGCTGGGAAACAGAGGCTGGAGGAGGCCAGAAGGCCCGGCCTCGACAAGCAGGGCACCAGCACCTCATCACCGGACAGCCCGTTCAGGAGGACAGCAGGAAGCTTCCAGAAAGAAAGGCGAGAAGGACGACCACGAGGTCACCACGAATTCAGGGAGCTGTGTCCTTGTGCCGAGGCACGGCGGCCCCGCAGGGCTGGAACCCGCCGCCCTCACTGCTGCCCCGGTCCCCGGGAGCGTCCACCCGCTTCCCAGGCAGGCGGGAGCCTCCGTCGGCTTTCCCACGGGGCCGCCGGCAGCGGGGCTGGACCTGTTGGAGGGCGGCAGGACGGGAGAGCCTGGCCAGGCTGCTCAGGAGACGGAGGGACGGAGGGACGTGGGGAAGAGCCCAGGGACACCCTCCCCTGCGCCCGGCGCCCAGGGTCGTGGCCCGCTCTCTGCCCCACGCAGGCTGGAAACTGCCGGCAGGTATTTTCCGTCCTCCGGCTCAGGCCTCTTCCTGACCCTGAGTGGTTCAACGGAAGCCTCCTGCTGGGTCAGCAGATTTGCAAACCACAGGTTTCTTCAATTTCTTTGGGAAAGAAGAAAGAAAAGAAAATTATTTTACGATGTATTATCTTACTCCCCAGTCAATCGTGGCCACGGGGCCAGGCTACAGTCCAGGAGCCGAGGGACAGCTCCTGGACGGTGGAGCCGAGGGACAGCCGCGCCTATCCCTCAGCTCCTGGACGGGGTCAGGGGTCCCTCGTGGGGAGCAGACCCTGCCTAGGGTCCCCTGCTGCCCCTCCTCCAAGGCCCGTGCAGCCTGGCCAGAGGCAAGCGAAGGTCTGGCTGAGCCGGGCGGGCCGGGAAGTGAAGGCCCACCCTCCCAAACTCCTGGAGGCGGCAGATCACCCTGGACGGCAGCGCCCACGTGTTCAGGGAGCAGAGATGGACACCGATTCAGAGCAGAGCTGGGGTCTGCAGCTCAGTGTTATCTGACTCTGTGACCCCACGGCCGGCACCCCGCCGGGCTCCTCTGTCTGGGGGACTCTCCAGGCAAGAAGACTAGAGTGGGGGGCCGTGCCCTCCGCCAGGGGCTCTTCCCAACCCAGGATCGAACCCGTCTCTTGTGTCTCCTGCATGGCGGGCATGTTCTTTACCACTGCGCCCCCGGGCAAGCCCCAGGCGTCTGGAGGCCTCTCCCAACTGGCTAAGGTCCCGTCACCAAAGCAAGCGCAGTCCCATCGAGGAAGGTCCAGAGCCCTCAGGAGACACGGCCACTGGACCGGCCATCCCCACCCCGTCTCACAGGGAAACCAGGGCTGTACCAGAGCATCACCCACTCAGGGCGGGTCTGCTTCTCCTCCTGGCCTCCCGCCCCCCGTTCCCCGCGCCCCTCCACCCGTCTGTGCCAGGGCTAAAGGTCAGACCTCGCGACCTTGGGTGAAGCAAAAGAGACAGGAAAAGTCCGGCTGGGCTTGAAGGCAGGACCGTGAGGCTCCCAGCCCAGCTCCATGCACGAGCCAGGCCCTGGGGGCGTCAGCTGAGGACACATGGGAGACTCTGACAGCACGTGGAGAGCAACGCTGCTAAAGGACCCGACGTGGCCAAGGCCCAGACGAGCCCCCGGAGCTCTGGCTGGCTCAGAAAGGAGCTCTGGCCGCAGAGGGAGGAGGGGCTGAGGAACAGAGTCAAGAACGAGCCCCCGGGAGCACGGGAAGTGGACGGGACAGCGGCCACCAGGGCACGGGGCGGAGGCTGGTTGTTTACGGAGGTCCTCAGTCCAGTGGCACCACCGGCAGCTCGGGAAAAGGGTGCCTGTTTCCAGCAGCAGCCGACGCAGAGGCGGGTCCCCAGGTCCCCGTCGGCCAGGCTTGCGCCGCGGGGCCGTGCCGCACTTGTCCCCCAGTGACCGCTGAGGAGCCACGAGCGTGGATTTAGGGGTTACAGGTACACTTGAGCGAGTCGGTCAGTTCACAGACATAGAACTCCAGAGCAGCGAGGCGGCCGTGGGTCAGGCTGGGGGCTGGACACGCCCCGGCCCCGCCTTCCCTGAGCCAGAGGCGGCCTGCGGGGATGCCTTCTGGGCCAGGGAGCAGGACAGGAAGGCACCCACCCTGGCCTTCCCCCTCCAGCTGGGACAGCCCAAAGTGTCAGCAGACCCGGCTGAACGTCCCCTCGGGGAGGAGGAGGGGAAATGCACCTCAACTGAGAACCTGTGAAAGCACTTAACACTCTTATTCCAAAGGAGCGCCCGGATGGGGGGTCCCCCAGCCACCCACAGAGCCGGCCAAGAGGTTTACCTGCTCGGCTGGGACGTCTCCCCTGGGACAGAAATAATGACCCCTTCGTGAGGCCACAGCTCGTCTCACACCCCAGCAATCCAGAGTCCAGGTGGGGAAAGGGGGATAATTCCTATTCCCCCAGAGTGGACTTCCTGGCCTCAGAGCTAAGGGCCCCGAGAGGGCTCCCCAGGAGGCTGTCTCTGGGGGCCCCGCCTCCCGCCGGCTTCTGGCACGGGCGCAGCCGATGCTTCGGAGAGCGGAAGGGTAGAGTCTGCCCCAAAGCCCGCTCCAGGGCGCCCTCACACCGCCCCCACAGGAGCGCAGCTGGTCTTGCAGCGCCTGCTGGCGGGGTGGCCCCGGCCTTGGGCCCTGGGCAGCCAGCTCTTCCTCATAGGCTCTTTCACTGGTCCGAGCATCGGCCACTTGTCTGTAAACGCCGGTTCCCGTACTGGCTGCCAGAATTCAGTTTCGTTCAGTCGTGTCTGATTCTTTACAGCCCCGTGGACGGCAGCCCGCCAGGCTCCCCTGACCTCCACCCTCTGCTGGAGCCGGCTCAAACTCACGTCCGTTGAGTCAGGGGTGCCATCCAGCCGTCTCGTCCTCTGTCGCCCCTTCTCCTCCTGCCCTCCGTCTTTCCCAGCGTCGGGCTTTCCCAACGAGTCTCTTCCCATCAGGCGGCCAAAGTCCTGGAGCTTCGGCGTCAGCATCCGTCCTCCCACTGAACATTCAGGGCTGATTCCTGTGTGATTGACTGGTTTGATCTCCCTGCCGTCCAGGGACTCTCAGGGGTCTCCGCCAGCACCTCAGTCTGAGAGCTTCCGTTCTTTGGCTCGGCCTTCTTCGCGGTCCTAAGCTCGCATCCGTACGTGAGGACTGGGAAACCACAGCTTTGAGCGGACGGGAGTTCGTGGCCCGCTCTCGGGGGAACTGACAGCATGCAGACCTGGGGCTGCGCCCTCCCTCCATGGATCGCTGTAGCCCTGCGGGTCCCACAGCAGAGCCACGACCCACTTCACAGCAGGGGAGACCGAGGCCGAGCGTGTGCCCCGTCCACCGTGCAGCAGCCCGACAGCTTGGCCGCCAGCTGGAGGCGGGTGTCTGGAGCTCTGGGAGACAGGCCTGGACCTGGGAGCCGGGTCTGGGGGGCTCCCGAGGGAGGCGGGGGAGGGGCGGCCCGAGACCCAGGGTGAAGGGAGGAGGGAAGGAGGTCCCAAGGGTGGAGGGGGGCTGGGGTCCCAGGAGGAGCCGACCCTGGCTGGTGGTCCTGGGGACCCTCAGGAGCTGGTGCGAAGGACGTCCAGCCACCCCCATTCACCCAGCAGGGGTGCGGGGACGTGGCACTGTCTGGGCTAAACAGGGACAGTCGCAGGCAGCCGGGGATGACCAGAGCCCGCAGGCCCGGAGGGAGGCGGGAAGGCTGAGGTTGCCGCGCCCCGCCTCCCTGGCTCCCGCACCACGCCTCCTCCGGGGGGCCGTCTCCAGGCCGAGCTTTTTTTTTTTTTTTTTTTTTTAAAGATTTATTTATTTATTTTGGGCGGGGGTTGGGTTGGGGAGAGAGGGGAGCAGGCGGGCCACTTCTATTGGTCTGTCATTTCTCTGTTTTCATCCGTCTTTGTTCTTTGGCTCCTGTGGGCCTCCCATCGCGGTGGCGTCTGTCGTTGCAGCGCACCAGCTCTGGGTGCACGCGCTCCAGAGCTCCAGCTCAGTAATTGGACACATTGGTTCAGCCGCTCCGCGGCACGTGGGATCTTCCCAGGCCAGGGATCGAACCGGCGCCCCTTGCACTGCAAGGCGGTGTCCTTACCCACTGGGCCATCAGGGGAAGCCCCAGGCCGAGCTTTATTTTCACCCACCGGTGGGATAACTACCGGGAAGAGCGAATGAAATCAATCCGAAAGAGCTGCAGATTAGAGGGAAGCGTGTCGGCGTCCTCCGCGGGCCTCAGCGCGTCTCCAGCTCTGTGTCCCGCCGGTGGTGGCTCTGGCTGGAGGGTCCCAGGAGGCGGGGCTCCCAGGAGTGCGGACGGACGGGGTGTCCTCGGGGGTCCTGCCTCCCAGCCCACGGCCCCCAGGGCTGGCACGGGGCCTCCTCTGCTGCTGGTGCACTGTCCTGAGGGCCTGGCTGGCCCCCTCAGAGCTGGGCTGGGCCCCTGAGGTCCTGAGCATCCCTCCCCCACGCTGTGGAAGCCCCCAGCCTGCGCGGAGCCCTCCCCGCCCTCCCTTTCCTGACAGGTGGAGCCAGACCGGGCCTCTGGAGGCCTGTGGGTCCGCTCTCTGTCCAGAATGTTCTGGAAGGATGGGGCCCCCACCTCGCCACTCGCCACAGTGCTAGAACAGCCTGGCGCAGCCCTGTGAGGACCCCGAGCACCAGCCGCAGCGGCCCTCGGGGGGCAGGGACAGGGTCCAGGACCAGCCTCTTCCCGCTGAATGGCTGCCTCCCTGGCCTCCTCCCTTGCTCCGTCCTGGCCCGACTCTCTCCTTTTGTTAAGCAGAGAGACGTGGCAGCTCAGAGGAGCTTTAGTCCAGAGCTCCCGCGGGCCTGGCCCCAGCTCCCCGGCGGCCCCGCCCGGCAGCAGCACGGTGACCCCTGAGCGTGCTGTCGGCGGCCATGGCGACTTCATCATCTTCCAGGCACGGGGTTAGGGTGGGCTCCCTCCCCGGGGTCTGACTCTCGTGGTTTTGGCAAATGTCCAGGCGTCACCGTTGCGGCTTCTCGTGGAACGGCGTCCACTCACACAGCCCTCCCCACGCGCTGGGGGCCCTCGCCGCCGAGCACAGGCTGAGGGGGACCTGGTCCAGGACGCAGGTCCGGGGTGAGACTTCTCACTGGCAGAGATATCGCCACCCCAAACGCCAAGCGTCCTGGGGCTTCGTGAGGGAGGCCCCTGATTCCTGACCTTGGGGGCCCAGGCCAGCCTGGAGGGTCAGCTCCGCCCTGCCTGGGAGCTGTGTGCCCTTGGGCTGGCTGCCCTCCCTCTCTGGGCCTGCTTCTTCAGCTGTGGCTGGGCTTCCCGGCGAGCCGGGGGCCTGTGTGTGGCCTGACCTGAGAGGAGGTAGACTGCCCGAGCGCCGCTGCTCCCCGCCCCCGAGGGCCACCTGGAACTCGGCACAGAGAGGAGGAGCCTGCGCCACCGAGGCTGCCATGCAGAGGCTCTCTGTTTCTATGGCAACCTGAGCCGTGCTCAGCACAGGTCCAGTGGAGGCTGGCGGGTGGGGTGGGGCCAGCCGCAGGAGGGCACAGAGCGGGGACCAGGGCCGGCTGGCCCCTGACCCACCTGGGCCTCGGGCCCCTGAAGGCCCGCCCTGGCCAGGAGCAGCGGCTCTGTCTGGAGGTGGGCCCTCCTGCCATCTGAGGGGCCGGGCTGGAGCTCGCGGCAGGAAGTGGGCACCAGCGGCGTCAGGGACCCTCGGCCTCCCGGGCCGGCTGCCTGCCCGGTCCGCTTCCCCACTCCGCCCACTTCCCACCCTGCACCCCCTGCCTCCCGGGAGGAGGGCCCTGTCACCCACCCAGGGCTGATGAGAAGCCAGGTGAGACCGGCGGGGGGCACGGCGGCCGCGGTTGCTGCCCTGAGCGGCTGCCCGGGCCGAGGACGCCGCCTGGAGGGAGCCGCAGGCAGGCCCCCGCCCCCGGGCACAGCCGCCGCGCACGGGGCTGGCAGAGGTCTGCGGTGCCTTAGCCAGACTCAGACCCGGGCAGGAGAGTGGCGGGGCAGCTTTGGCGCTGGGAAGCCGTGCGCTCGTCCACGGGGCGTCCTGCAGGCCGACTCTGGGAAGGGGCCGGCAGCCCGTGGTCGTGGCGGACTCGGTTGGGCCCCTTGAGGGGCTCCTCTGGGGCGACCAGGAGCCCTGACAGCACCTCCAGGGATCAGCCCTTTGGAAGGGTCGGTTGAAGGAGCCCAGCCTCGAGGAGACAGGGGCCACAAACAGCCTCCTTCAGAGCCCCGGTGCCCGCAGCCCCTCCCGAGGAGCCGGGGCCCAGCCTCCCTCCGCAGCCTCCCCCGCACACGCACGCACACCCCCCCACTACACTGCCAGGAGGCTGAGTATGCGCATCACTGACCACCAGGCGCCCCGATGACCAGGAGGCAGGGGGCGTTTGGCAGGGGTGGCAGGAAGGACAGTGGGGGGCTGTGAGCAGATGTCCCAGCTCCCCAGCCGCGCCCAGGGCCACCGGGCCTGAAGAGGCAGGGCCCTGGCTGCCGGGGGACAGCTGGAACTGGCGGGTCCTCAGGGTCCAGAGCCAAATCCCAGCAACGCCCCCGACCCAGCGCAGTCGGCTCAGCCCAACTCGAACTTAGTGCCGTCCACTGTGGTTCAACTCAGGCCAAGTCCAACTCCACAGAAATCCAGATTTATTTCATTTTAATTCAATCCAATCTAAATTCAGCTCCCCTCTAGCCCATTTGCCCAGAGAGCGCGGTACTTCCTGTGAGGGGCCTTCAGATATTCACCCCCAAAACCTAGTGCAGACCACCCACCTGGGCAGTGCACACACTCTGGGTCAGCCCAGCAGTCCGCCCTGGCAGAATGCAAGCCCAGAGGCCAGGCTGGGCCCTGCCCCTTATGCTCCAGCATGGCTCCTCCCTCTCCTCCTCCTCCCCCTCCTCCTCCTCCTCCCTCCTCCTCCTCCTCCCCTTCCCTCTCCTCCTCCCTCCTCCTCCTCCCCCTCCTCCTCCCCTCCCTCCTCCTC
This sequence comes from Tragulus kanchil, assembly GCA_022376925.1. Classification (NCBI taxonomy): domain Eukaryota; kingdom Metazoa; phylum Chordata; class Mammalia; order Artiodactyla; family Tragulidae; genus Tragulus; species Tragulus kanchil. The sequence continues at coordinate 186,471,623 of JAIOJX010000025.1, forward strand.
CTCCTCCTCCTCCTCTCCTCCTCCTCCTCCTCCTCCTCCTCCCCCCTCCTCCTCCTCCTCTCCTCCCTCCTCCTCCCTCCTCCTCCTCCCTCCTCCCCTCCCTCCTCCTCCTCCTCCTCTCCTCCTCCCCCTTCTCCTCCTCCTCACCACCACCATCACCACCACCCTTGTCGTGTTCTATCCTCACTGCCACCTTCACCTTCCTTTAACTCTTCACTTCTCCCCACCTCCCCACCTTCATCACGGATCCACCTTCGTCTCCGGTCATCGTCGCTGCGTCACAGTCTACGTCGCCACCATCGTCGTCTTTCCTGAGCTGTTGTGGTTGGCGCCACGTCAGTCGCCTGCGAGGAGACAGGGTGCCCCCCAAACCAGGGTCGGTTGAAGGAGCCCAGCCTCGAGGAGACAGGGGCCACAAACAGCCTCCTTCAGAGCCCCGGTGCCTGCAGCCCTCCCGAGGAGCCGGGGCCCAGCCTCCCTCCGCAGCCTCCCCCGCACACGCACGCACACCCCCCCACTACACTGCCAGGAGGCTGAGTATGCGCATCACTGACCACCAGGCGCCCCGATGACCAGGAGGCAGGGGGCGTTTGGCAGGGGTGGCAGGAAGGACAGTGGGGGGCTGTGAGCAGATGTCCCAGCTCCCCAGCCGCGCCCAGGGCCACCGGGCCTGAAGAGGCAGGGCCCTGGCTGCCGGGGGACAGCTGGAACTGGCGGGTCCTCAGGGTCCAGAGCCAAATCCCAGCAACGCCCCCGACCCAGCGCAGTCGGCTCAGCCCAACTCGAACTTAGTGCCGTCCACTGTGGTTCAACTCAGGCCAAGTCCAACTCCACAGAAATCCAGATTTATTTCATTTTAATTCAATCCAATCTAAATTCAGCTCCCCTCTAGCCCATTTGCCCAGAGAGCGCGGTACTTCCTGTGAGGGGCCTTCAGATATTCACCCCCAAAACCTAGTGCAGACCACCCACCTGGGCAGTGCACACACTCTGGGTCAGCCCAGCAGTCCGCCCTGGCAGAATGCAAGCCCAGAGGCCAGGCTGGGCCCTGCCCCTTATGCTCCAGCATGGCTCCTCCCTCTCCTCCTCCCTCCTCCTCCTCCCTCCTCCTCCTCCTCCCCTTCCCTCTCCTCCTCCCTCCTCCTCCTCCCTCCTCCTCCCTCCCTCCTCCTCCTCCTCCTCCTCCTCCTCCTCCTCCTCCTCCTCCTCCTCCTCCTCCTCCTCCTCCTCCTCTTCCCTCTCCTCCTCCCTCCTCCTCCTCCCCCTCCTCCTCCTCCCTCCTCCTCCTCCTCCCTCTCCTCCTCCCCCTTCTCCTCCTCCTCACCACCACCATCACCACCACCCTTGTCGTGTTCTATCCTCACTGCCACCTTCACCTTCCTTTAACTCTTCACTTCTCCCCACCTCCCCACCTTCATCACGGATCCACCTTCGTCTCCGGTCATCGTCGCTGCGTCACAGTCTACGTCGCCACCATCGTCGTCTTTCCTGAGCTGTTGTGGTTGGCGCTCCGCAGCCGCATCCATGGATTGAACCACCCACAGGTCAAACGCATTTTTTCAAAAGATTCCAGAAAGTCCTCAAGAAGCAAACCTTGAATGTGCCCTACACAGGGCAGCTATTTACACAGCATTTATGCTGTATGGGGAGTATGAACAGCCTAGGGGTGACCTAAAGTGCACGGGAGGATTTGCTGGGCTCCCAGGCGGCACTAGTGGTAAAGAGCCCGCCTGCCGATGCAGGAGACGTAAGAGACACAGGTTCAGTCCTTACAGCTGAAGACCCCCTGGAGAAGGGTGTGGCGACCCACTCCAGGGTTCTTGCCTGCAGAGTCCCACGGACAGAGGAGCCTGGCGGGCTCGAGTCCATGGGGTCGCAGAGAGTCAGACGTGACTGAAGCAACTTAGAATGCGTGCAAACAGCAGGCCATTTTGATAGGGGACGGGAGCGTTCAGGGATTTGGGTGCTGGGCGAGGGGCGGTCCTGGAGCCCACCCCGTGGACGCCAGAGGGCCTGCGCACCTGCAGCAGAGTTCTGAGCACTTCCCAAACGCGGCTCTTCCATCCCCACAGCAGAGACGGGCGCCGTCCACCCCATCTCACAGGAGGGAAAGCTGGGGTGCTGGGGCAGAGGCAGGCTGTCCGCAGGGTCTCCTGTACACGGCGGGGCTGCTCTCTGGCCCCCGGGGGTCAAGCTCCCAGTGCCGCCACAGCCTCTCCCTCCCTCCTGGCCGAGCGGCCTCTCCCTGCCTCCCTGCAGAGGGGTGAGCGCCCCGTTGTGTCTGCTGGGCTCCCAGCTCCTTGTTCGGCCCTAATCTCCCTCCGTGATCGAGGAGCTTGGTCCCCTGGCTTCCTCCCCATCCTTCCGGAGCCCGACAGCCCCTGCATTGGTTTCTCCAAAATCGTTGCTAACGTGAGACTTTCTAAAGCGGGCTCGGCCTCCTCACCCGCCACGGCCGTGGTGTGACCCCACCGCAGGGCCTGGGACTCGCCCGGGCTGGGTGTCACCCCCGGGAGGAGGGTGGGGGGCTGGGGCAGGGACGTCCCCTACTCCGCGCCCACCCTCCCCGTCCCGGCAGCACGAGGCTCCGGAAGGACCTGCTTCCTCAGGATTATTTGTGGAGTATCCAAATCATCCACACTCAGGGTGGGCACTTTAGAAAATACAGAAAAATAAATGCAAAACTGAAAGAAGAAGGGAAGTGCAGAGCGCCTGACTCTCCCCAGAGAGCGCCGCCTGGTCCCGGGAAGCCAGCCCGCTGTCGGCGCCCGCTGTGTGCCTGGCTTTGTCTGTGAACCTCTGCCCACAATCCTTTGGGGATGACAGCTGACAAGACCGGCCCCTAGTGGTAAGAGCCCGCCTGCCGATGCAGGAGACGTAAGAGACACAGGTTCAGTCCTTACAGCTGAAGACCCCTGGAGAAGGTGTGGCGACCCACTCCAGGGTTCTTGCCTGCAGAGTCCCACGGACAGAGGAGCCTGGCGGGCTCGAGTCCATGGGGTCGCAGAGAGTCAGACGTGACTGAAGCAACTTAGAATGCGTGCAAACAGCAGGCCATTTTGATAGGGGACGGGAGCGTTCAGGGATTTGGGTGCTGGGCGAGGGGCGGTCCTGGAGCCCACCCCGTGGACGCCAGAGGGCCTGCGCACCTGCAGCAGAGTTCTGAGCACTTCCCAAACGCGGCTCTTCCATCCCCACAGCAGAGACGGGCGCCGTCCACCCCATCTCACAGGAGGGAAAGCTGGGGTGCTGGGGCAGAGGCAGGCTGTCCGCAGGGTCTCCTGTACACGGCGGGGCTGCTCTCTGGCCCCCGGGGGTCAAGCTCCCAGTGCCGCCACAGCCTCTCCCTCCCTCCTGGCCGAGCGGCCTCTCCCTGCCTCCCTGCAGAGGGGTGAGCGCCCCGTTGTGTCTGCTGGGCTCCCAGCTCCTTGTTCGGCCCTAATCTCCCTCCGTGATCGAGGAGCTTGGTCCCCTGGCTTCCTCCCCATCCTTCCGGAGCCCCGACAGCCCCTGCATTGGTTTCTCCAAAATCGTTGCTAACGTGAGACTTTCTAAAGCGGGCTCGGCTTCTTCAGCCGCCACGGCCGTGGTGTGACCCCACCGCAGGGCCTGAGACTCGCCCCGGGGCTGGGTGTCACCCCCGGGAGGAGGGTGGGGGGCTGGGGCAGGGACGTCCCCTACTCCGCGCCCACCCTCCCCGTCCCGGCAGCACGAGGCTCCGGAAGGACCTGCTTCCTCAGGATTATTTGTGGAGTATCCAAATCATCCACACTCAGGGTGGGCACTTTAGAAAATACAGAAAAATAAATGCAAAACTGAAAGAAGAAGGGGGAAGTGCAGAGCGCGCCTGACTCTCCCCAGAGAGCGCCGCCCGGGTCCCGGGAAGCCAGCCCCGCTGTCGGCGCCCGCTGTGTGCCTGGCTTTGTCTGTGAACCTCTGCCCACAACACTCTCCAGTTTATGAAATATTCATTGAAGGCGTGGTTCCTTTCACCAAGATCTTCCTCTTACGGAATTTTCCAAACATACACAAAAACAAAGAGCCTCGTGTAACAGGCCCCAGGCAGCCGCCCTCAGCGGTCCGCTGCTTTGCCCCTATTTCCTCGTCGCTTCCCACCTTCCTTGTACCCAGCGGCTTGCTCTGGTGGCCCGCTGCTGCGGGCTGCCCCTCCTCCCACACGCCCAGGCCTAGCCCCTCGTCCACAGCGGAGCTGGCCTTGCTCGGACGCAGAGCCGTGGCAGCTGTCAGGCGTCCAGCTCAGAGGAGGTCAGGCGGGCGGAGAGCGGGCCTCGCCCCGGCGGAGCCGCGCGTCTGGTGCGATCGACTCCCAGGAGGTGGGACAGGAAGACAGGAAGGACGCCTGACCAGCCGTCTAACACTGGCACCGGGGGGCTCGAGGGAGGGCGCTGAGCGCTTGGTCTGTGCCCGGCCGCGCCTGAGGCGGTTCACCCCATTTAATGCAGCCAACAACCCCACGAGGTGGCTATTCTCATCTAAAAAAAAAAAAAAAAAAATCTGGCCCCACCGCACAGAACATGCGGACCTTCTTTCCCCCACCAGAAAGTGAGCCCGTGCCCTGCAGGGGAAGCACAGTCCAACCCCCGGCCCTCCAGGGAAGTTCTCGTTATCTCAGCTGAAAGGCGGCGAGGCTGAGGCTCAGATGAACTAAGGCCATGGGCGGGGCTCCCAGCCGGCACGTGGCCGGCGGAGATCCAGACGAGCCAGACCCGGCGGCTTCCCTGTCCTGGTGGGAGACGGGCTGAGCGGGGTGGCTCTCCCAGCCGCGTGCCCACCAGGCCGACCCCGCTGAGCCTCCGAGGCCAGACGGGCTCGGGCGTGTCCGGGTGCGGTGGCCGTCGTGAGCCGTGTGTCCCCGGGGCTGGAGCTCAGGGCAGGGCCACCCGCTCGGCCCAGCGGGACTCCGGGGTCCCGCCACGGCCCCCTCCGCATCTCCCCAGAGAGCGCCGCCCGGGTCCCGGGAAGCCAGCCCCGCTGTCGGCGCCCGCTGTGTGCCTGGCTTTGTCTGTGAACCTCTGCCCACAACACTCTCCAGTTTATGAAATATTCATTGAAGGCGTGGTTCCTTTCACCAAGATCTTCCTCTTACGGAATTTTCCAAACATACACAAAAACAAAGAGCCTCGTGTAACAGGCCCCAGGCAGCCGCCCTCAGCGGTCCGCTGCTTTGCCCCTATTTCCTCGTCGCTTCCCACCTTCCTTGTACCCAGCGGCTTGCTCTGGTGGCCCGCTGCTGCGGGCTGCCCCTCCTCCCACACGCCCAGGCCTAGCCCCTCGTCCACAGCGGAGCTGGCCTTGCTCGGACGCAGAGCCGTGGCAGCTGTCAGGCGTCCAGCTCAGAGGAGGTCAGGCGGGCGGAGAGCGGGCCTCGCCCCGGCGGAGCCGCGCGTCTGGTGCGATCGACTCCCAGGAGGTGGGACAGGAAGACAGGAAGGACGCCTGACCAGCCGTCTAACACTGGCACCGGGGGGCTCGAGGGAGGGCGCTGAGCGCTTGGTCTGTGCCCGGCCGCGCCTGAGGCGGTTCACCCCATTTAATGCAGCCAACAACCCCACGAGGTGGCTATTCTCATCTAAAAAAAAAAAAAAAAAAATCTGGCCCCACCGCACAGAACATGCGGACCTTCTTTCCCCCACCAGAAAGTGAGCCCGTGCCCTGCAGGGGAAGCACAGTCCAACCCCCGGCCCTCCAGGGAAGTTCTCGTTATCTCAGCTGAAAGGCGGCGAGGCCGAGGCGCAGATGAACTAAGGCCGTGGGCGGGGCTCCCAGCCGGCACGTGGCCGGGGGAGATCCAGACGAGCCAGACCCGGCGGCTTCCCCGTCCTGGTGGGAGACGGGCTGAGCGGGGTGGCTCTCCCAGCCGCGTGCCCACCAGGCCGACCCTGCTGAGCCTCCGAGGCCAGACGGGCTCGGGCGCGTCCGGGTGCGGTGGCCGTCGTGAGCCGTGTGTCCCCGGGGCTGGAGCTCAGGGCAGGGCCATCCGCTCGGCCCAGCGGGACTCCGGGGTCCCGACCTCCGCTCCTGCCACGGCCGCCCCTCCTCCCGCATCTCCTCCACGGACACGCCTGCTCCGGCGCGACCTTTAAACCCACCGCCTTCTCAGACTCGCGCCGCCTCTCATCGTCCCTGCAGGCTCCGGTCTTTCTGCCCCACACAGGCTAACGGCCCGTGGCCGCCCGCGCGGAGAGTCCGTCACTGCTCACCCTGCAGCGGTCCTCCCCTCGCCCTGGATTCCCTCCTCCTCGGCGCGCTTCCCTGCTGCGTCACGACGCCCCCGCCTTGACCAGCGCGCACCGGCATGCGAGCACGCACCCCCCGTCACCTCTCCGCTTTTAAGATACGCAACCAGCAAACCCCAGCCCTGTTGAAATCCAGCGCTCAACTGCACCGGCCCTCGCCCTTGAACAAGAAAAAGCAGCAGACGCAAATTACCGACACAGTGAACCAAAGCGGGGGCCTTCTGCAGACGCTGCCGCCACTGAGAGCAAGCTCCTCAGCTTCGTGGACTGGGTGAAAATCGAAAGGACGCAACTTACTAAAACCAACCAAAGCGGGTTTGCGGGAACCGAACAGCTCAGTGAGCGGATGGAGGACGGCGGGAGCCGGGTCTCCCTCCGCGGGGAAAGCTGTGGACGAGCAGGAGGGCCGCTCGAGCCGTCCCCGGGGCTGGAGCAGAGGCAGCAGGAGCTCGCTTCCACCGGCTGTAGACACGCAGCTACACGTGGACACCTTCACAGGGACGTGTGTGCACCCACACGGGTGCCACGAACACACGTGTCTCCTCGCTCTATGAGCAGAAGGGCCCGGAAAGGAATGCTCCCCGGTAGCACTAAGCACCTAGTGCCCTGTTCTTGACTTCTAACACCTTTTCCAAATAAAGGAAAGCAGGGCTCCTCTGAGAAGTGGCTGACTTCAGCCCTGCTCCAGGATTTTACAGTGCCAAGAAGTAAGGATGTGCTAAAGAAACAAAAACAAAAACAAAGAAAAAACCACCGCACACAACGAAGCGGTTGAGTCAGAGGCACACAGGAGCCAATTGAAAGCATTCCCAACGGCCAAACCTGGAGAAATTCCAGCAAAAACAAGGCGGTGCTGGATTATAAACCCATAGCCTTGAATCCATACTGGTGCACATACCACTGGCTTGTCTGTCGCGTGATACGCAGTATGAAAACCAGGCAAGGATCTAAGGAGAAAACTGCAGATCAGTATCCTTGATGAATATACATATGAAAATTTCATAACAGAGAATTAGCAAATGGAATCCAGGGTACACGGAGCATACATAGCAAAACTTCCTGACTAAGTGGATTTATTCCAAGAACATTAAGTGAGTCCAACATTTGAACACCATCCCGTGTCATTCACCCCTTGAAGAAACCAGAACAGAAAATTGATAAGATCGTCTCAGATAGATCCAGAAAGGCAAGTGAATGTCTGAGTTCAGCATCTATTCTTCATAAGCACTCTTATCACACTAAGACTGGATGGGAAATTTCCTCAGCCTGACAAGAGGCAGCCCTGGAAAATACCCAGGTCACCTCCCACGCCGCGGCAAAGGAGGGCTGGCATGTCTTCAAAGAAGGCGGTTTCGAGCAGGGACGGGGTGGCCAGTGGGTGTGGATGGAGCTTTTCCACAAGGACTCCCGTCACACTGTGCGAATGTCTACTGTGGGGACACGAGTTCAGGCCCCGGCTGGGGAGCTAAGGTCCTGCACACCACAGAGTGCAGCAGCAACGAACCAATGAGCTAATTAACGTGACTTTGGAAACAATGTCTGTGGCAGCAGTAGGCTGCCATTCTGTGTGGGGAGGGTGTACCTCCTTCTGAAATGGTGACGGAAAAACGGCCATCTGTGTAGAGAACAGTGAGCTGGGTTTTTCTTCACAGCCGACACCAAAAAGCCAGTGTAAAGATTTCGATGTGGGCTTCCCCTGGTGGTCCAGTGGGTAAGGAAACCGCCTTGCAGTGCAAGGGGCGCCAGTTCGATCCCTGGCCTGGGAAGATCCCACGTGCCGCAGAGCGGCTGGACTGATGTGTCCAATTACCGAGCCGGAGCTCTGGAGCGCATGCGCCCAGAGCCAGCGCTCTGTGACAACAGACGCCACCGCAATGGGAGGCCCACAGGAGCCAAGGAACAAAGATGGATGAAAATAGAGAAAAACCAATAGAAGTGGCCTGCCCACTCCCCTCCCTCCCCAACACAACCCCCACCCAAAATAAATCTTTTAAAAAAAAAAAAGATCACCCTTTAAAAAAAAAAAAGATTTCGATGTGAGAGACAGAATTTCAAACTTAAGGGGAATAAAGCAAAACCATGTTCATGACCTCGAGCAGGTAGAGATTTCATAACAAGCCACAAAGAACACTAGCCACGACAAAATGATTCATCGATTTAGTGCCATTAGGTAATAAATTCTGTTTATTAAAATCCTGCATATATTCTCCACATTTTAAAAAACACATACTTTAATATGTGTAAGTAAATGAAGAGGAATCAACGTTTTGATGCAAAATGGATTCAAGCAACTATGGTGGAAACAGAACAAGACACCAAAAAAGAAAGTGAGAAGAAAGCCCCTCCCTGCAGCCCCCAGGCCTCTGTGCAGGACTCTGAGCCGGAATATATAAAGAGCTCTCACCCACCAACAAGACGATGACAGTGACGGGATGGGAGAGAAGGGAGAGGGGAGAGGGGGTGACAGAGAGACGGTTACAGAGAGACAGAGATTTCACAGAAGAAGAAACACAGGTGACCAGCGGCTCCCTACGAGGAGCTTGTCCCCTGTGCAAGGTACGAAATGCAGACTAAACAGGGAGGCGCCTTCACAGCTGAGACCTGCCTTGGAGCCCAAAGGAGGACAGACCGCAGGAGGTCCGAGGGCGCGGCCGGAGGCCTCAGGCTCAGCAGGAGTGCCTAGGAGAGACACCCAGGTCCCGGGGCGACGCCAGCGCTCGGGCAGGCGTCTCATCGCCCCGAGAGCGCTTGCGCAGCGGCCAGTTGCTGCTGGTGCTTCCAACACCGCCTCTCACGCAGCCTCTTCCTACCGCCCACGCGGTGCCCGGGGCAAGAATGCTGACGTGGTTCCCATCCCCGTCTCCAGAGGACCACCCCCTCGTCCCAGAATTTGCAAGGGATCATCGCTTTTAAACCGTCCCAGCCGGAGCTCTGGAGCGCATGCGCCCAGAGCCAGCGCTCTGTGACAACAGACGCCACCGCAATGGGAGGCCCACAGGAGCCAAGGAACAAAGATGGATGAAAATAGAGAAAAACCAATAGAAGTGGCCTGCCCACTCCCCTCCCTCCCCAACACAACCCCCACCCAAAATAAATCTTTTAAAAAAAAAAAAGATCACCCTTTAAAAAAAAAAAAGATTTCGATGTGAGAGACAGAATTTCAAACTTAAGGGGAATAAAGCAAAACCATGTTCATGACCTCGAGCAGGTAGAGATTTCATAACAAGCCACAAAGAACACTAGCCACGACAAAATGATTCATCGATTTAGTGCCATTAGGTAATAAATTCTGTTTATTAAAATCCTGCATATATTCTCCACATTTTAAAAAACACATACTTTAATATGTGTAAGTAAATGAAGAGGAATCAACGTTTTGATGCAAAATGGATTCAAGCAACTATGGTGGAAACAGAACAAGACACCAAAAAAGAAAGTGAGAAGAAAGCCCCTCCCTGCAGCCCCCAGGCCTCTGTGCAGGACTCTGAGCCGGAATATATAAAGAGCTCTCACCCACCAACAAGACGATGACAGTGACGGGATGGGAGAGAAGGGAGAGGGGAGAGGGGGTGACAGAGAGACGGTTACAGAGAGACAGAGATTTCACAGAAGAAGAAACACAGGTGACCAGCGGCTCCCTACGAGGAGCTTGTCCCCTGTGCAAGGTACGAAATGCAGACTAAACAGGGAGGCGCCTTCACAGCTGAGACCTGCCTTGGAGCCCAAAGGAGGACAGACCGCAGGAGGTCCGAGGGCGCGGCCGGAGGCCTCAGGCTCAGCAGGAGTGCCTAGGAGAGACACCCAGGTCCCGGGGCGACGCCAGCGCTCGGGCAGGCGTCTCATCGCCCCGAGAGCGCTTGCGCAGCGGCCAGTTGCTGCTGGTGCTTCCAACACCGCCTCTCACGCAGCCTCTTCCTACCGCCCACGCGGTGCCCGGGGCAAGAATGCTGACGTGGTTCCCATCCCCGTCTCCAGAGGACCACCCTGCGTCCCTCTTAACCGTCCCAGAATTTGCAAGGGGATCATCGCTTTGGAGGTGAGGCCATGCAGAAGCACGGCCGTCTGCCCCCGCTCGCCCGGGGAGGACAGGAGCCGGCAGCCGAGCCCAGGCAGGGGCTCCGGCCCCCTGCCCGTCGGCGGGGTTGACGCTGAGCTGCGCTGGGCGCCGGGCCCCGGAGCGAAAGGCGAGCAGGCTCCTCAGACGGGGGCAGCGTGCAAAGACTCACATCACTCAGATACTCACGTTATTTTTCGAGAGGCTTGGAAACACCTGTTCCTTTATGACCACCAGGAACAATCAGCCTCAGTGGAAGCCTTGAAACCGACGCTGCATAGATCTGGCGGCTCTTGGTTAACCGCCTTGCCTGAGGGGCTCTATCTCCTCCCCAGTGAACTCAGAAAAACCCTTACAATTATTAAACCGTCCATGTAGAAGTGTGGACTCCAGCATGGAAGCTGGGGACCTGGCAGAAAGAGACACAGCCAAGGCCCTGGCGCCTGGCCACCCGGACCCGGTGACAGGTGGGCCCGGCTCCCGAGTGGTGCGGGTCAACGCCCAGCGGACCGCCCACTGGGACCGCACAGGCGGGTGGCGCTGGGGACCAGCTGTCGGCGCTGGTCTTGAGGCGAGCGTGAGTCGTTCTGTGCGAGGGCCCCCAAGTCAGGCCCACACCACACCCGAGGAGCGGGGCACCTGGGCATCTCACTCAATCTCACTGTGCCTCAGCTTCCTCCCCTGGAGGCCCGAAGCGAATCCACATAAAGCCCTTGGAAAAGAGCCGGACACAGGGCCCGCGGGGTCATGTGGCTACTCTGGCTTGAAGCCGTGTCAACATTCAAGGGGTCCTGGCCCTGGCAGCGGCCGTCCCCTGACGTCAGCAGGGCTCCAGACTTGGTCCTCGCCTAACCGCCTCCCCTGGGACCCAGCTGACCTTTCTCAGTTCACTGGCGACCTCGTCCCGCCCTGGCCCAGACCAGAAACCTCGGAGCCAGCACGAGCCAGGCCAGCCCAGAAGACACGGACAGGCGCCCCGAGGATTGAGGATGCGCGAGCTCAGCTCGTGTTCCCGTCTTGCGCTGCGTCATGAGAGGGCCTGAGACGCCAGGCTCCACGCGCCGGCTCCTAAGCTGCTGCCCAGAGGGACGCGCGTGTCCCCCTCCATCCCTGGCCGCAGGTCCCCCGGCGTGTCTGACCCCGGCGGCGGGAAGTGTGGCCCTCCTGAGGAGGACGGGTGCGGCGTAGCCTGAAGGCAGTGCCAGGCGCGCCAGTGCTGTTCTTCAACAGGAGCCCGCAGGCAGCCCTCGTCTTTCGGAAGCTCGTCCGTAAGCTGGAACTTTCCCACGTCGGTGAAGAACTGCCCACCCCGCAGCTGTCCCGAGCCCCTCCTCTGGGGAGCCCCTGCCTGCATCTTCCTGCGCCTCCCGGCTGCTCCGCCTCCGGGCAACGAGCGCCAGGCTGAGCACGCCCGCCGGGGGCACGGGAGAGGGGACGGCAGCTGTCGTGGGGCCCTGGGGTCCCTCTGAGTTGCTTCCAGGTCCTTCATGTTTGAAGTCCCGTCCTCAGCCACGACCGCCCTCGCAGTCTAGCACCCAGGACAAGATGGCCTTCCCAAACGCAGGTCCCAGCGCCGCTCTCCGTGGTGCTGAAGAGAGCTCCCTTCACGCTGTGGTCTCTCACTCTACCGAGGAACTCGGTCTGCTCGAAAGAGGCGCAGCTCCCTGACCGTCCGGTGATGTCCATGTGGAGACTCACATAGTGTGGTGTTGGAAGAGGGTGTTTGCTATGACCAGTGTGCTCTCTTTACAAAGCTTTTGCCCTGTTTCGTCTTGTACTCCAAGGTCAAGCTTGCCTGTTACTCCAGGTATCTTAACTTCCCACTTCTGCCTTCCAGTCCCCTAGGAGGAAAAGGACATCTCTTTTAGTGTGAGCTCTACAAGGTCCCTTAGGTCTTCATGGAACCGTTCAGCTTCTTCAGCACCAGTGGTTGGGGCATAGACTTGGGTTATTGTGATGCTGAACGGTTTTCCTTGGAAACGAACTGAGATATTTTGTCATTTTTGAGATTGCACCCAAGTACTGCATTTTGGACTCTCATTGAGTATGAGAGCTACTCCATTTCTTCTAAGGGATTCTTGTCCATGGTAGTAGATATGACAGCCGTCTGAATTAAATTTGTCCACTCCTGTCCATTTTAGTTCACTGATTCCTAAAACGTTGATGTTCCCTCTTGCCATCTCCTGTTCGACCGTATACACTTTGATTCATGGACCTAACATTCCAAGTCCCTATGCAATACTGTTCTTTATGGCATCGGACTTTATCTTCACTGCTGGACACACCCACAACTGAACACCATTTCTGCTCTGGCCCAGTGGCTCCTTCTTTCTGGAACTATTAGTAATTACCCTCTGCTCCTGCCCAGTAGCACACTGGATGCCTTCCAACCTGGGGGGCTCATCTTCCTGTGTCTCATCTTCTTGCCTTTTCACACTGTTCATGGGCTCTTGCAGCAGGAATACTGGAGTGGTTGGCCACTCCTTCCTCTCGTGGACCACATTTTGTCAGAAATCCTCTCTATGATCTGTCTGCCTTGGGTGGCCCTGCATGGCATGGCTCATAGCTTCAGTGAGTTGTGCAAGCCCCCTTGCCACGACAAGGCTGTGATCCACGAAGCGGGACATGCTGGGCTGTATCTGGTTCTCCGGGATGCCGTGCTGCCTTCCAGGCTCCTCTGTTCATGGGATTTTCCAGGTAAGAACATTGGAGTGGGCTGCCATTTCCTCCTCCAGGAGATCTTCCTCATCCAGGGACTGAATCCACGTCTTCTAGGTCTCCTGCATCGCAGGCAGATTCTTTACCTGCTGAGCCACTGGGGAAGTCCATTTTCTATGTCTGTGAAAATATAATTGGTGACTTTGATGGGGGACTGCCTCTGCAGATCACTTTGGGTAGTGCTGACATCTTAACACTATTGTCTTCAATCCACAAACATGTTCCCATGTATTTGTGTCTTCTTTCATTCTTTCAGCAATGGTTTCTGGTTGTCATTGTACCAGTGTGTCACTTCCTTTTAAAGCTCTATGCGTTATATTGGTTTCAACACTATTGTAAATGGAATTATTTTTGTCATTTCCTTTTCAGATTGTTCGTTGTTCACACATAGAGATGCAACTGATTTTGGCGTGGTGACTTTGTATCCTGCCACTTTGATGAATTCATACATTAGTTCTAATAGCTTTCTGTGAATCTTTAGGGTTTTCTACATATTAAATCTTGTCCTCTGATGACAGGGATAATGTCACTTCTTCCTTTCTACTGTGGATGCTTTTTGTTTCTTTTTCCTGTCCAGTTCCTCAGGCTCCACCTGGCAGTGCTGTGTTAGACAGACGTGGTGAGAGCAGGCATGCCTGCCTTGTTTCTGACCTTAAAGGAGAAGCGTTCAGCCTCTCGCCGTGGAGTGCAACGCCGCAGGGGGATTGCTCACATATGACTTCCATCACGTGGAGGGAGCTTGCTTCTAGTTCTTGTTTATGGAGTGTTTTTCTTATGAAGGTATGTTGAATTTTGTCCAGTGCTCTTTCTGCATTGATTGAAGTAATCATATGGGTTTTATTCTTTTTCTTCATTCAAGTGACATTTTGTCAGAAATCCTCTCTATGATCTGTCTGCCTTGGGTGGCCCTGCATGGCATGGCTCATAGCTTCAGTGAGTTGTGCAAGCCCCCTTGCCACGACAAGGCTGTGATCCACGAAGCGGGACATGCTGGGCTGTATCTGGTTCTCCGGGATGCCGTGCTGCCTTCCAGGCTCCTCTGTTCATGGGATTTTCCAGGTAAGAACATTGGAGTGGGCTGCCATTTCCTCCTCCAGGAGATCTTCCTCATCCAGGGACTGAATCCACGTCTTCTAGGTCTCCTGCATCGCAGGCAGATTCTTTACCTGCTGAGCCACTGGGGAAGTCCATTTTCTATGTCTGTGAAAATATAATTGGTGACTTTGATGGGGGACTGCCTCTGCAGATCACTTTGGGTAGTGCTGACATCTTAACACTATTGTCTTCAATCCACAAACATGTTCCCATGTATTTGTGTCTTCTTTCATTCTTTCAGCAATGGTTTCTGGTTGTCATTGTACCAGTGTGTCACTTCCTTTTAAAGCTCTATGCGTTATATTGGTTTCAACACTATTGTAAATGGAATTATTTTTGTCATTTCCTTTTCAGATTGTTCGTTGTTCACACATAGAGATGCAACTGATTTTGGCGTGGTGACTTTGTATCCTGCCACTTTGATGAATTCATACATTAGTTCTAATAGCTTTCTGTGAATCTTTAGGGTTTTCTACATATTAAATCTTGTCCTCTGATGACAGGGATAATGTCACTTCTTCCTTTCTACTGTGGATGCTTTTTGTTTCTTTTTCCTGTCCAGTTCCTCAGGCTCCACCTGGCAGTGCTGTGTTAGACAGACGTGGTGAGAGCAGGCATGCCTGCCTTGTTTCTGACCTTAAAGGAGAAGCGTTCAGCCTCTCGCCGTGGAGTGCAACGCCGCAGGGGGATTGCTCACATATGACTTCCATCACGTGGAGGGAGCTTGCTTCTAGTTCTTGTTTATGGAGTGTTTTTCTTATGAAGGTATGTTGAATTTTGTCCAGTGCTCTTTCTGCATTGATTGAAGTAATCATATGGGTTTTATTCTGCTTCACTGGCCTGTGGCACTGATCACTTTTCGTATGTTGATCTATCCTTGCATTTCAAGAATGAGTACCATTGGTCTTGCTGTATAACTTTGTAATACACTGCTGACTTCGGTGTGCGAGAATTTGGTTGAGGGTTTTGCCTTGGGACTCGTCAGGGATGCTGGTCTGTGGTTTCTTGTGTCTGCATGCTGGCCACGGAGCACAAGTTAGGAAGCATTCTCTCCTCTTCAGTACTTTGGAAAGTATGAGAAGGATGAGGGATCCCTCTTCTTTAAATATTTGGTAGAATTCACCAATGCAGCACATGGGTCTTGGATTCGTCTTTGTCAGATTTTCTTTTAATTACTGATTCAGTTTCCTTCCTGGTCACAGGTCCTTCCAGCTGTCCTCTCTTCATAGCTGAGTCCTGGGAGGCTCTGTGTTTCTGGGACTTGGCCCGTCTCATCCCGGCTCTCGGATCTGTTAGACAATTGCTCACAGTACTCCCTTCCAAGTGCCGGAACCTGGTCACGTCATCCCGTGGAGCGGACGTCAGACCAGCCGAGACGGCAGAGCCCACTCTCTGAACCCGTCCTCTTGTGTGGGGACCGAGTTCCAGCACCAAAGCTGCTTCCGGTAACCAGACGCCTCACCCTCGGAGAGCCCGTTCTGTCGTCTCCGCCTGACTGTGCCTCGAGGGGCCAAACCGGCGGTCACGCCATGACGGCACACCCTCATCGCCCTCCGGCTCTGTGTTTTGAAAGCTTACATATTGTTTTAAGTTTGGGGGTTTCCCCCAACTCTGCTTGCATCTGTGAGTCTGAGGCTGTGGTTTTGGTGTTCTGGGAGTTTATGTCAGAATGTGAAGCCGTATGAGAGCGTGTCCAGGCGACGCTGCTGTGCCCAGTGACCCTGTGTCCTCGCCAGACCCGTCCACTGAGAGGCCGCAGCTGCTGGCTTGGGGCCGACGGTGGGGCAGACGGACAGACGGTCCCCAGAGTCTGCTCCTGCCACGGAGACAGGTTCACTTGGGTTGCACCTCAGATTCCACGTAGACGTGACACCACACGGCACCCGTCTTCCTCTGTCTGATGCGCTGCTCTCAGTACGATCATCTCTAGATCCAGCCACGCTGCTGCAAACGGCCGGAGTTTACTCCTCTTGTAGCCGAGGACTGTCCCTCGCGTGCTGACACACACCCCATCTTCCTCGTCCACTCGTTGCCGACGGACACCAAGCCTGCTTCCGTGTCCTGGCTACTGGAAGCGGGCCTGCGGTGGACGTGGGGGTGCGCAGGTCTTTAACTGGAGAGTTTACTGTCTCCAGATACCTGCCCAGGAGTGGGATTGATGGATCATATGGTAGCTCAATTTTTATCTCAAAAAATATAGTACTTGAAGAAAGCCGTTCCATCAGCGGGAAAGACAGGTTTGTCGCAGCTGGAAGGTGGATCTGGGGGTGATGAGACCCCAACGGCTGTGCCTTCCCAGGAGCACCGAGTGCAGGCGACAGAGACGGGGTGACGGCAGGCCCTGCGCGGCAGGCAGGCTAGTTTGGGGGAACTCTGTGTGAACCAGACGCCTACTCCTGGTGAGAAAAGAGAAACCAGGGGCCAGTTCTCAGAGGATGATGGGGTTTTCCAGAAGGGTGGAAAACAGGAGTCCTCAGAGTGAAAAGGGGAGGCACGTAGCAGGTCAAGTTAAGTCAGACAGGAGAGCAGCCTGAAACCCCCAGACAGAGACGCCGAGGAGGGTCAGGCCCAGGGCCACCTTCCCCTCGGTGCCACTCTGAGGCCAGAAGGCCAGGGAGAGTGCGGTCTGCATGCGGAGGGCAGGTGGTCCCGGCGTCCTGCACACAGAACTCGGGGAAGTGCAGACCGAGCTACTGAAGCTCCTCACGCCACGACCTGTGCCCACTTGTTGAGGAACGGCCGCCGGGGCGAGCGGACCCCGCCTCCAGGGAGGAGCAGCCCCCCGCCTCCGTCCCACCGCCCCTCCGAAAACGTCGGCGTCTCCTGGGACTTATTCTGGGAAGCACAGGGCATCGCTGAGCCCGTCTCCACGAGGGGCCAGTGAACGGCCACAGAGGCCCGGCCAGCTCTCCCGCCCCAGACAGGCGCCCCTCCCGCAGGACAGGTGCGTGGCCCCCAAACCGCGAGCCGCTTACGCATCAACCTACGGAGGGAACAGCTCCGCCTGACCCCAGGCAGACCCTCACGTATCGGGAAAAGGGCAGGAATCCCTCTCGCTTTCCTCAGGTCGAGGCTGAGTCGCTCAGGTCGAGGCGGCGGCTGGAGGGGACAGTCTGCATTCATGCCTCTTGCCCGAATCCGCTGGCTCCTGGCCACCTCCTGCTCTCTGGTTTTGATAAAAGGGCACTGGGCGGCCATTGTGACTGCCGGGTGTATTTGTCTAAATTACTTAGGGGGACAGAAGCGGGCTCAGGGCAGGAACCGATGACGCATTCTGTGGCATCTCCTTTCCATCAGGGCCGCAGCGGCAGGTAAGAGGGGCCTTGCCCGGGTCCAAGAGCTGGGCCTCCCACGCGGGTACCCTTGGCACGGCGCCCCGTCCCGCCCCAGCGCGCCCGGGGAGACCAGGGCCCTTGGAGCTCCGCTGGCCGGCCCGGGAGTGGACGCGGCACCCTCCGCAGGGAGCAGGGGCCGAGCCGGGGCTGGGACAGCTGGAGCTGAGTCCACTCACTGGCCCAGGGAACCGGGAGAGGGGTGCCCGGGAGCCGCTGCGGGCTCACGTGGGCGGTGCTGGCGGGGTCTGGAGTTCCGACGCAGGACATGATGTGTGGTTGGGGGCTCCCAGGGCCCCTGGCTCCCGGTCGCCCCCCTGCCCACCCTCGTCCACCTCAGTTCCCCTCAGACCCTTAGGGCGCAGCCCCGCTGGTCCCCCCAGATCCTCACGGATGGGGATGCTGAGCTGCTGAGTGGGGCCTGCCCTCGGTGGGGACCAGCCCTGAGCCAACAAGTCTGTCCCCCCCCACCACCCAGGATCCCCAGGCTTCCCCACACCCAGAGCTGACCGCAGGGCTGGCCGGTAAAAAGCGACCAGGCGCCTGTGATGGATGTACCTCGGTGGCCTCTGCTTGGAGATCATCCAGACCCTGGTGGCGGACCTCAGCCCAGGGGAGAGGCTGGACCTTGGGCGTCTCAGAGCCCACCTGCGGGTTTGCAGTCAGGGCCCGGGATGGGCTCAGGGCTGCGGGTCCCGCGGGGCCGGGGGTGGGGGAGAACTGTCCTGGAAGCAGACCCGCCCTGGTCTCCTCGTCTCCTCCGCCCTCGCCTTCTCACATCCACACCCTGAGCCTCTGCTTTCTGGGGACATGGCCTGTCTCCTCCTCAGGCAAGCAGCTGGGGCCCAGGCCGGCGGAGGTGTCCTGGGGGTGCGGGGCTCAGGTCGGGTGGGCCGCGGGTCCTGTTTCAGGCCAGCGTTGCTGAGAGAGGAGCAGGGAGCCGCCAGCCTCCTCCCCCCGGCTCTGATGAAACGCTGGGGCTCAGGGCCGCGAAGGGAGCACACATGCCCAGCCCCCGCCCGCCCGTTTCACAGGGGTGCACGTACAGAGGCCGGCCCGACGCCTGCCCGGGCCCGGGACGCACCGGCTCAGGCTCCGCAGGCCCCAGGCGGCCTTCCTGGGGAGGGGCCGGGCGGGCGGCTGCGTGGAGCTCCGGGCGGGCGCGGGGCCCTGGCAGGGAGCCTGGATTCGTTCTCCAGCTCCCAAGAGTTCAGCACTTGGCAGGTGAGGGGAGCAGCCAAGAACAAAGACGCCGCAGAGCAGATGGCCAACCATCAGGAGCATGAAAATTTAATCACGCTGCCAGAGGAAGATTCACCGAGCCATCCCGTGTTCCGGAGCGCAGGGCCCAGGAGCCCGGGTCCAGAGGGAGCCGGAGGAGCCCGGTGCCGCCCCGCCCGACGCTCCTCCCGCGGGCACCTCCTTAGGGCCGCCCTCTGCCCCCGCCGTCCCGCCCTGGGGTCTCAGGACGTTCCCAGCAGCCCCCCTGCCTGCCCGCCCTCCTGGGGAGCCAGGGCGGCCCTGGGGAGGGGGCCTCGAAGCCAGCAGCACCCCCGCCCGGGTCAGCTCTCGGCAGCTGGACGCAGGGTCCCTGGGTCCCCCTGTTCCCCTCTGAGGATCTCCCGGCGCCCACGCTTCTCTCCGCGTCGGACCTGGCCTTACAGCAGCGTCCTTCCTCCCACTTCCCAAATCAGGACCCCGGCTCAGAGTGGCTACACGGCCT
The DNA here is from genome assembly GCA_022376925.1 of Tragulus kanchil. Classification (NCBI taxonomy): domain Eukaryota; kingdom Metazoa; phylum Chordata; class Mammalia; order Artiodactyla; family Tragulidae; genus Tragulus; species Tragulus kanchil. The sequence continues at coordinate 186,490,802 of JAIOJX010000025.1, forward strand.
GGACTCGTCCCACGGCCGGATTCCCGCCCTGGCCGAGCTCACGACCCTTCTCCTGCCCTCTGGGTCCCCGCCCAGTAAAGCACGCGGGTGTCCACACGCGCACAAACGTGCACGCGCACACAGAGCCAGACAGACCCACAGAGACACACGCACGGACACACTGCTCGGTGGGCTGCCTCAGGCACCTGCTGCTCTGGACCTGGGGGGCCGAGGACGGGCCTGCGCAGGCTCCCCGCTTCCCATGGGCAGACCCCGCCTCTGCCAGGCGACGTGATCCGAGAGACAGACTTGCATCCACAAGTGGGATCCCAGTGACTTCTCTGAAGAAACTGATATTTAGAAATTCTAAAGTTCATACAGACATGCAAGGGGCCCAGAATAGCCAAGACAGCCTTGAGAAAGAAGAGGAAAGTCGGGGGGTTACGCCAAAGCCACAGAGACGGGGGGACTGGGGACTCCAGGCCCCGAGGCCGCGTAAGCCCGTGGTCTCTGGGCGGCTCGCGAGCGTCCGTGGGGAAAGGAGCACCTCCTCCTGGAGTGGCCGGGCCCAGGGTGGACGCGCGGGGGCGAGGAGAGCCCCGAGGCTCGTCCTCCAGCACCCCCGCCGGGCCTCGGGGCTGCAGGCCGGGATGGGAGGCCGCCCTGTCCCCGGAGGCCAAGCCGGGGCAGAAGCGGCCGTCCAGGATGGAGCAGCTGACAGCGAGCGTGTGTCCAGGAAAAGAGGAAGGCGGGCGTCCCCGCAGGGCGACCAAGGACTGACAGGCGCCCTCCAGGACGCCAGGTCCCAGAAGGCCTCCCAGGCCCCTGCAAAGATGAAGCAGGGCGACCCGATGAAGTGAGGGGTGGGCTGCAGGGATCTGGGGTCACCAGAGCCTCCACGGTGGACAGGACGTTGCTGGAGAGGCGAGCTGGCCCTCTGCCACGTCCTGAGGTCTTCGGAGGACGGTGAGGACAGGACTGGGGAGCATGTTTCCGCGGTGGCCGGGCGCGGTGTGGCGCGGGGGAGTGGCCTTCTGTCAGCCGGGCAGCCCGCCTCACCCCCATCTCCCCTGCGCTGCCCCACCGCGGAGAACACCCGGAGCTCTGGTCGCCCCCGCCCGGGTGCCACGGAGGGCCCCCGCCTAGTGGACTCAGAGGCCGCCTCGGGGCCAGCCCTCAGCCCTCCCTGCCTCGGCGTCCTGCCCCGTAGAGTGGGGCCTCAAGGAGCCTCTGTCCTAGTGCCGGGGCTCGGTAACTATGAAACACCCCATAAATGTCAGCAAGCTTCCATTACATAAAATCTGTGTGTTGATGAGACTCCCGCATCATCTGAAAGACTGTTTCCTGCCTCAGCTGAACTTTAATATTGAGATGGAAAACTGGGCTTTCTGTTTTTATTGGGGGAGAGATTTAATTCTCAGTCTTTTGGAAATGCTCAAGAAAGCAGAGAAGGTCTCTTTTCAAGAGAATATTGTGCCCTGAATCAAAACGGAGCATCAAATTACCTTAATGGCTGTTACATAAAGCGCTCGCTGAGTCATTTTCTCTTGCTTAAACTGTTGGTCTGAAATGGGGAATTCTCCAGTTCACAGACAGGACTGAAATGAGTGCGGGCGCATTTTTATGCCAAGAGAATTAACAGCACAGGTCCGGCCGCCGGGAGCCCTAAGACCTGGTCACCGCAGGGACACGACCCACCAAGGCGCCCGTGGCCCCGATAGACGCCGTCCCCGCGGGCTGGATCGAGTTTAGGGGTGGCCGTCCAAGCCAGCAGTAAGCCGCCCTGGGGACAGAAGCACCCTGGCTAAGGAAGCAGGCTCCACCCTGGCGGCCCTGAGCGCTGACCAGGAGGACCTCCGGACCAGAGCCCCCACTGGCCTGGGCATCTCGCCCAGGCCGGCAGCTTCGCCTTGAAGATGGAAAGCTTCACAGCAGGCTGGGTGCTGCACATTTTGCTTTTGAATTCAGTCCCCAGGGCTGGATTTGCTGGTCCGTAAAGGTGAGACGCGCTGGCCGGGCGCGGTGTGGCGCGGGGGAGTGGCCTTCTGTCAGCCGGGCAGCCCGCCTCACCCCCATCTCCCCTGCGCTGCCCCACCGCGGAGAACACCCGGAGCTCTGGTCGCCCCCGCCCAGGTGCCACGGAGGGCCCCCGCCTAGTGGACTCAGAGGCCGCCTCGGGGCCAGCCCTCAGCCCTCCCTGCCTCGGCGTCCTGCCCCGTAGAGTGGGGCCTCAAGGAGCCTCTGTCCTAGTGCCGGGGCTCGGTAACTATGAAACACCCCATAAATGTCAGCAAGCTTCCATTACATAAAATCTGTGTGTTGATGAGACTCCCGCATCATCTGAAAGACTGTTTCCTGCCTCAGCTGAACTTTAATATTGAGATGGAAAACTGGGCTTTCTGTTTTTATTGGGGGAGAGATTTAATTCTCAGTCTTTTGGAAATGCTCAAGAAAGCAGAGAAGGTCTCTTTTCAAGAGAATATTGTGCCCTGAATCAAAACGGAGCATCAAATTACCTTAATGGCTGTTACATAAAGCGCTCGCTGAGTCATTTTCTCTTGCTTAAACTGTTGGTCTGAAATGGGGAATTCTCCAGTTCACAGACAGGACTGAAATGAGTGCGGGCGCATTTTTATGCCAAGAGAATTAACAGCACAGGTCCGGCCGCCGGGAGCCCTAAGACCTGGTCACCGCAGGGACACGACCCACCAAGGCGCCCGTGGCCCCGATAGACGCCGTCCCCGCGGGCTGGATCGAGTTTAGGGGTGGCCGTCCAAGCCAGCAGTAAGCCGCCCTGGGGACAGAAGCACCCTGGCTAAGGAAGCAGGCTCCACCCTGGCGGCCCTGAGCGCTGACCAGGAGGACCTCCGGACCAGAGCCCCCACTGGCCTGGGCATCTCGCCCAGGCCGGCAGCTTCGCCTTGAAGATGGAAAGCTTCACAGCGGGCTGGGTGCTGCACATTTTGCTTTTGAATTCAGTCCCCAGGGCTGGATTTGCTGGTCCGTAAAGGTGAGACGCGCTGGCCGTGTGACGTCGGTGGGGTGGCGTGGCTTCTCTGGGATCCCCACCCCAGAAGAGCTGACCGGGTCCCCGCAGCGCCAGCAGTTGCCGGCACGTTGGCCGGCCAAGTCCCCACCCCCACCGCGGGACGGATGGAGCGCAGACGGCGCCTCCCCGGGATGCGGGACGGCAGGTGCGTGCCCTTCTCTCCACGTCGGTGTCCAGCTGGGAAGGCGGCCTCTCTCTGCCCACCGCCAGCCCCTCTGCTGGTCACATAGATGGCACTCAGACACCCTCCGTGTGGGGTGCTGAGGAGGTGGCAGGTGGTGAATCAATGGCTCGGCCAGGGCCGGCTTCGCCCCGCCCACGCGCAGCCTCGGGCCTGGGCCGGCAGGCTGATGGCAGGGGTCAGCGGCACTCGGGTGGGGGTCAGGCCGCTGGACAGCCTCCAAGGAGGGGGCCCCACAGGCGAATGAGGGCCGCAGGGCACATCCAGCCAAGGCCCGGGTCTCTCAGCAAAGCTGTTTCCCCAGCCCACCACTCGGTCCCGCACAGCTCGGCCGGTCCTTCCCATGGGGCGGCGATGAGAATGGCCAAGGGGCCAGCGCCCTGCCGGTGCAGGAAGGCTTGCTGAGCCCCATTCCGTGCTGGCACATCTCCCGTGGGGCCTCTCTAAACCGGTATGCTCTGCTCTGCATTTAAGCCCCGAGGAGGCTCCCAGCCGGCAGGAGCACGCGCAGCCCCTCTCCCGGGGGCCAGGGCCTCTGCCCGCCATGTCCCCGCCTCCCCCAGCGCTCGGGGCCCCTGCTCTTGGCACCCAGGCCTGGCCTCCACACCCTTGCGCCTGGGGTCCCCTGCTCTACTCTGTGGGTTCCCCACCCGGCCCTCTTCCATCTCCCCTCCCTCAGGACTCAGCTTCGGGTCCCCTCTCGGAAGCCTCGTCTGTCCTCACTGCCCGCTGTGTGCGGGGCCTCGCCTGCACGCCCGTGGCTCCCAGGCTGCCCCGGCTCATCAGGGCTCACGCGGCCCGTCTCCCACGAGGCTCTTTCTTTCCTCTGGATGCCAGTCACCGCCCAGGCTGTGCATCCGAGTGCTCCCATGTCCACGGTGGACAGAAGACGGAGGGAGGAGGTGGGAGGGGTGAGTGGGCACCTGCCTGCCTGGCGGTCCCGAGACCCAAGACGGTCTCAGCCCTGTAGCCTCACCCACTGACCCCGCTCTGCCCGAAAGCAATGCCGCTGGCCTCAGTCACGGTGTGCTCTTCCCCGACCGAGTGCCAGGGCGGAGCCCACGCCCACCAGGGTCTGCCGAACCGGCTTCTTCTGCTCGCGGCGCCCGCGGGAGGGAGGCGGCCCTGGCGGTGTTTACCGTGCTCGTCTCCCCACAGACGTGTTTGGCAGACGGCAGGTTTGTGTCATTTTCCTTCACTTGGGCTTTGATTCTTGGCTAATAACTCATGCTTACGGGAAAGCTGGAAGTCTCAGCAATGATATTGAAACCAGATCTCGGGGCCGCGGCTGTGCCGTGAGCCGCGAGGGCCCTGGCGCACAGGGAGGCGCGTCTGCTCGGAGCTCCGAGGGGCTATCTGTCTGAGGGAGCACTGACTCCCAGAAGGGGTCCCGGGGCAGGACCGGGGGCTCCTAGGGCCCCGGCTAGGCCCCTGCTCCCTTCCAATCTGTCTCCGCCAGGAAGAAACCCCGGGGTGGGGGTCTCCCCGGCCAGAACCTCCGACCCCGCGCCTGCCCTCACCCACGGCCTGTCTGGCGTCTCTGGGCGTCCCCTCCAGACCCGCCAGGGAGTGACCGACCGAGGGAGAGGAAGGGACGGCTCCTGCCCCGGGAGCTGCTGCCCACAGAGCAGACTCACCGGGAGGAAAGGGCGGTACTTGCTGGGGGTGGGGCAGCCCGTGACGGCCAGCCCTCCAGGATGCCCTGCACAGGGACGCCCCCAACAAGCGCTGGGCCCCCCGCCCCCTGGGAGCTACGCCCCAGCCACTCAGCGTCCCGCGTCGGAGAGGCCTGTGCCCTCCCCCCGTGAGCGAGGAGGAAACCCAATGGCAGGTTCTTGTCCAGAAACTGCTGACCACTCGAGGTGAAGACCCTCAGGCCAACCCTGGGCCCTCCTCAGAGGACAGATCCCCTCGAGCAAGGACCCCTGAGCGAGGCTCTGCCGTGTCCGAGCTGCTAGCAGGCCACAGTGACCGCCCTGGCCACACCTCACAAGCCCGCGTGGAGCCCGTCGCCAGCTCTCACCTCCCTGGCGTCCCCGCACTGGGCGGTCGAGGCGGGAGCCCCCCCTTCCACCCACTGACTCTGCCCGAAAGCAATGCCGCTGGCCTCAGTCACGGTGTGCTCTTCCGACCGAGTGCCAGGGCGGGCCACGCCCACCAGGGTCTGCCGAACCGGCTTCTTCTGCTCGCGGCGCCCGCGGGAGGGAGGCGGCCCTGGCGGTGTTTACCGTGCTCGTCTCCCCACAGACGTGTTTGGCAGACGGCAGGTTTGTGTCATTTTCCTTCACTTGGGCTTTGATTCTTGGCTAATAACTCATGCTTACGGGAAAGCTGGAAGTCTCAGCAATGATATTGAAACCAGATCTCGGGGCCGCGGCTGTGCCGTGAGCCGCGAGGGCCCTGGCGCACAGGGAGGCGCGTCTGCTCGGAGCTCCGAGGGGCTATCTGTCTGAGGGAGCACTGACTCCCAGAAGGGGTCCCGGGGCAGGACCGGGGGCTCCTAGGGCCCCGGCTAGGCCCCTGCTCCCTTCCAATCTGTCTCCGCCAGGAAGAAACCCCGGGGTGGGGGTCTCCCCGGCCAGAACCTCCGACCCCGCGCCTGCCCTCACCCACGGCCTGTCTGGCGTCTCTGGGCGTCCCCTCCAGACCCGCCAGGGAGTGACCGACCGAGGGAGAGGAAGGGACGGCTCCTGCCCCGGGAGCTGCTGCCCACAGAGCAGACTCACCGGGAGGAAAGGGCGGTACTTGCTGGGGGTGGGGCAGCCCGTGACGGCCAGCCCTCCAGGATGCCCTGCACAGGGACGCCCCCAACAAGCGCTGGGCCCCCCGCCCCCTGGGAGCTACGCCCCAGCCACTCAGCGTCCCGCGTCGGAGAGGCCTGTGCCCTCCCCCCGTGAGCGAGGAGGAAACCCAATGGCAGGTTCTTGTCCAGAAACTGCTGACCACTCGAGGTGAAGACCCTCAGGCCAACCCTGGGCCCTCCTCAGAGGACAGATCCCCTCGAGCAAGGACCCCTGAGCGAGGCTCTGCCGTGTCCGAGCTGCTAGCAGGCCACAGTGACCGCCCTGGCCACACCTCACAAGCCCGCGTGGAGCCCGTCGCCAGCTCTCACCTCCCTGGCGTCCCCGCACTGGGCGGTCGAGGCGGGTTGTGGGTCTCGACCACAGCCCCTCTGGGGCCTCCCCACCCCGTGCCATCCATTATGCAGATGGCCCGCGCTGTGCGGTCGACGGGCGCCCCAGCTCTGGCCCCTCCTGGGTGGGGACGCCCTGGTGAAGTTTTCCGCCTTCCCGGGACCTGGGGCTGCGGGTCTGAGCCAGGCCGCCCGCTGGTGGTGGTCCTCACGACAGCGTCCCCGGCGCCGTGTGGACACGCGGGGCCCGGCCGGACCATCGTCCCTCGAGGCCCCCCGGTGCGTCCCCTCCCCTCTGGTCCACCTGCTCCTTTCACTCCCTGCTCTCACCCACGCCTCCTCTGAGCTCAGCGGCACCTCCGCCGCCGTCGCCAGCAGGAGGCGAGGAGGTCATGGACGGAGGGGACCTTGGCGTGGGGACGGCCCTCCCAGTGCGCCCGTGACACCGCCTGCCTCAGCGCGTCCCGGGGCCGCTGACTTCCTGAGCGTGTTCTCAAGCGCTCTCTCATTTTGCAGAATGTTTTCAAAGCGCTGGCTTGGCTTTAAGGACCACCTCCTCGGAGCTCTTGGCTTTGAACTTGTTTACTTTGGTTTTGTCTCCTTCCGTGGCTGGCGGGGAGTGGCGTTCGGGTCCCGGGGCTCCTGGCGGGGCAGGGGGCATCCCCACGGCTGGGCTCCCAGCGGGCGCGCCTGTGTAACCCAGGCCCCCGCCGCGGCTGACTCACGGCCGGGCTGCAGACCCCCCACCACCAACTGACTTCATCACTCCCGAGAGACCCAGCCAGGTGCCCTGCACAGACGCCCCCAACAAGCGCTGGGCCCCGCCCCTGGGAGCTACGCCCCAGCCACTCAGCGTCCCAGCTCGGAGAGGCCTGTGCCCTCCCGTGAGCGAGGAGGAAACCCAATGGCAGGTTCTTGTCCAGAAACTGCTGACCACTGAGGTGAAGACCCTCAGGCCAACCCTGGGCCCTCCTCAGAGGACAGATCCCCTCGAGCAAGGACCCCTGAGCGAGGCTCTGCCGTGTCCGAGCTGCTAGCAGGCCACAGTGACCGCCCTGGCCACACCTCACAAGCCCGCGTGGAGCCCGTCGCCAGCTCTCACCTCCCTGGCGTCCCCGCACTGGGCGGTCGAGGCGGGTTGTGGGTCTCGACCACAGCCCCTCTGGGGCCTCCCCACCCCGTGCCATCCATTATGCAGATGGCCCGCGCTGTGCGGTCGACGGGCGCCCCAGCTCTGGCCCCTCCTGGGTGGGGACGCCCTGGTGAAGTTTTCCGCCTTCCCGGGACCTGGGGCTGCGGGTCTGAGCCAGGCCGCCCGCTGGTGGTGGTCCTCACGACAGCGTCCCCGGCGCCGTGTGGACACGCGGGGCCCGGCCGGACCATCGTCCCTCGAGGCCCCCCGGTGCGTCCCCTCCCCTCTGGTCCACCTGCTCCTTTCACTCCCTGCTCTCACCCACGCCTCCTCTGAGCTCAGCGGCACCTCCGCCGCCGTCGCCAGCAGGAGGCGAGGAGGTCATGGACGGAGGGGACCTTGGCGTGGGGACGGCCCTCCCAGTGCGCCCGTGACACCGCCTGCCTCAGCGCGTCCCGGGGCCGCTGACTTCCTGAGCGTGTTCTCAAGCGCTCTCTCATTTTGCAGAATGTTTTCAAAGCGCTGGCTTGGCTTTAAGGACCACCTCCTCGGAGCTCTTGGCTTTGAACTTGTTTACTTTGGTTTTGTCTCCTTCCGTGGCTGGCGGGGAGTGGCGTTCGGGTCCCGGGGCTCCTGGCGGGGCAGGGGGCATCCCCACGGCTGGGCTCCCAGCGGGCGCGCCTGTGTAACCCAGGCCCCCGCCGCGGCTGACTCACGGCCGGGCTGCAGACCCCCCACCACCAACTGACTTCATCACTGTTTAAACTCAGCGTCTTCCTCCCAGTGACCACCTTTGCACTCCAGTGCGGCTCTAGCCTCAGTTGTTGGCTCACGCTGGTTTAACCAGTTCGGCTGTGTTTACGCCCAGGCTCCTCTTGTCTTCTTTAACCGACCCCAGTTTCCAAGGAGCCACTTCCAGGGGGGCCTCGGCTCAGGCGCCGAGCCCACGCGTCCCCGCGGGCCTCGCCGCACCTGTCCACCCCGATCAGAGCCGGTAAAACGCACTTGCTTGGTGGACACGCTGGAGGCTGGCATTTTCTACCCAGCTCGGTCAGGTTCCGGAGCCCGGGCCGCAGCCATCCCCGACTCAGCCCAGGGTGCGTGCCTGAGAGACGTCTGCTTCTTCAGAGAGCGCCCCGGTGATCAGAGGCCCATCTCAGCGCTGGACGGGGGGTTCCCCCGCAAAGCTACGGGAGCAAGCCCACCTCTTCACGCGGAGCAAGCTCGCGCTCATGACGGCAATGAAGTGTGACTTCTTCATGCGCACAGAGGACGCGTGTCTGTGACACTGCAGGTGACGCTCGGGACGCACGGGGGGGACAGATTCCCTGGTTCTCTGACTTGACGTTCCAGGCGTGGTCATCCGCAGCGCCCGCTGCAAACAGGAGGGTCAGCTGTGAGGCTCGCGGGCCTTCCCTCCTCCACCGGCACCCGCAGCGGCTTCTCCCACCCCACGCCTCAGAGGCCACGTGACAGTCGTCACACGGCAGCAGCTGACCGATACACCCCCGCGGGCCCCTCTTGTGCGTGACTGGGGACAGTCCCCACACCGCTCTCGCTCATCGTAGAAACCCTGGTGGATCCCCACCACGTTTGCAGCTCCCCACGGAGTTCCTCTTTGTACAGACTCCCGCCTTCAGCAGGGTGCTCATGACCGCGAGGATCCAGGCGCCGAGAGGACCAGGCCGCTGGTGGGCGAGCAGGGCTGTTCTCTAGGTGCCCGGGACCTGGCCAGTAGTTTCATCTGACAGTCGGCTCGGGTCTGAGGAGGGCCAGGAGGAGGGGCCCTGATCCGCACAGCCTCCACGCAGCCCCCGTGGGGGCCAGTTCTTAAAGCCCCTGCCGAGCACCAGAGCCCCTGGGCTGCCCTCGCCCTGCGTGGGGCTCCCAGACGGCCCCGCCCCGCCCCAAGGCACGCGAGTCCTGTCCCTCCAGAGGGACCACCGGCCAGTCCCAAGGTCTCCGGCTGGCTCTGGCCTTTGACGTCCACCACTCGCCCCTCCAGCATGCAGAATACTTCCTGCTTTGACTCTGTCCTCAGAGATGGAGCCCTGACCAGCCTCCAGCCCGCTGACCACCCCCGCTGCCCCCAGGAGGCTGGGGCTGAGGGAGCAGCCGCGCTGAGAGCGCCCCGAGCCAAGGGCTTGTCATCTGGCTGCTTCTGACGTGTCCAGCGATGTTCTTCTCCCCATCTCTTCCTTCCCCCCAGTCGTTTCAAGCCTCTCTGACTCTGTGATCCTGTTCTCTGGCCCCAGGTCCCCCAGAATGTCCCAGGACCCACCCTCCCTGCACCACTGCCCCCCTGGGAAGAGGGTGAGGCCAGGGTGCGGGCCCCAGCCCAGACCGCGGGCTGCAGGCTGAGGTCATCCCGGCCGGGCTTCTTCTGGGGGGTGCCCAGGCCTCGCTGGAGCACAGGCAGTGGGCCCAGTTTCCATGGAAACAGAGCAAAGGATGGTGGCCCTCTCCGCTGGCCCCAGTGCAGCCCTGAAGACGGTCACTGCAGAGAACGAGAGGCGGGCGGCCCTGGGCTGAGAAACCGGGGTGAGAACAGGGAGGAGGCAGGTCCTTTCTCTCCACCAGGAAGCAGGCCATCCTGCCAGTGAGGGCAGCCCGCCCCCCTCCTCACCCGTGACTGTGCCCCTAACCCGGGTCACCATGGCTGTGGGTCACGGAGGGCGCCCTCCCAGGACAGCAGGGCAGGACCTCCCCCCCAGCCGCCTTCCCAGCGTCCTTGGGCCCTCTGCCCATCTCTGTCGACAGTCGAGCCCACAGAGCCAGGACCTGCACACAGCCCCCGGCCTCCAGGGAAAGAGGTCATTTAGATGACGGCCATGCAGCGACTCAGGGCCGGGAGCAAGGGAGGTGCCCCACCAGCCATGGAGACCCGGGCGGGCTTCCTGGAGGAGGCGGCACCTGGAGCTAACATGGTACGCGGGAGGAACTCCTCCCATTGACGTCTCACCCTCCACACTGTGTCCAGGGCTCTCGGACCACACACAGTGGACAGTGCCATCACCTGCCTGGGCCTAGACAGAGTCACCTTCCTCCGCCAGCACTGCCTGCGTGTTCTCTCTGGGAGCCAGCAGGGAGCCAAGAGTTTGGAGGGGGTGGGCAGAGGGAGGCACCCTCCCCTGCACCTGCCGGAGAAAGAGGGACTGAGGGGCCCCTGGGAGGACCACCGAACACTCAGAGTGGAGCACCCACCCCCACCGCTCACGTGCTTCAGTCCCCACGCCCTTCGAGAGGAGTAGGCAGCGCTCACAGGTCCCTGGGGGCGGGGGGCCTCTCCAAACTTAAGGAATGAAACAAGGCACTCATGGAAAGATTGACGGATTTGACTACAGAAAATTAAATCTTTTGTATGCCAGAAAATAACTGAATTTAAAAGTCAGAGCGAAGAGAGGAAGGAAGCGGTGGGGGGAGGGAGGGGAGGAGGGACGGAAGGGTGGGAATCTCAGCAGCAGTGGTCCAGGCCGCAGATGCTGCGAGTCCGAGGGCCCAGAGAGCCTCTGGGGCGGGGCTCCCTCTGGCTGCAGCGAGGACCCCATCCTCAGGAGGAGGCTGAGAGGGGCCTACCCAGAGACGCGCCCGCCAGCCCAGTTCAGGGGGTCCTCGGTCTCCGCCCGCTCTCCTGCTGGGACACAAGTCACCAGAACGCAGGTGCCGCGACCTCTGGAGGGCGATGGGCCATGGCCAGCCTCACCTCCAACTTCCAGAGGTGCAGTCGGGGAGCAAGGACGGGTGCAGAGGTCTCCCCGCAGCTGGCTTCCAGGGAACAAGTCCAGGTTCTGCACGGGACCCAGGAAAAAGGGTGTGGACTCTGACCTGTCCCCTCCTTTCGGACACTGGACCCCAGGAGAGACCAGAAAGAAGCGGCGCTGCCAGGGCTCCTGCCCCCCGTGTCCCGCCAGCACTGTCCCCTGCAGTCCCCAGGGTTCCGGGTGTTTCTCTGGCCTCTCTCCCGGGCAGGCCCGCAGCACCCACGCCAGCCAGAGGGCACAGGCTGAAGCCGCAGGGCTGCTGGAGCGCGAGCCCACCGCCTCAGCCCGCAGCACCTGCACCCACGGCTGCATTCTGGCGTGAGGGTAACGGCTGCCGTCCAGCGTCCTCATGGCAGAGTGTGTGCGGCGGACACACCTTTCTCCCTCTTTCGTTACTTGTCAGACCACAGTCCTGGACTCCCTGGAGGCTCAGGGGCCACCCACCGCTCAGGGGGGGTTTGGAGGGTGGGCAGAGGGAGGCACCCTCCCCTGCACCTGCCGGAGAAAGAGGGACTGAGGGGCCCCTGGGAGGACCACCGAACACTCAGAGTGGAGCACCCACCCCCACCGCTCACGTGCTTCAGTCCCCACGCCCTTCGAGAGGAGTAGGCAGCGCTCACAGGTCCCTGGGGGCGGGGGGCCTCTCCAAACTTAAGGAATGAAACAAGGCACTCATGGAAAGATTGACGGATTTGACTACAGAAAATTAAATCTTTTGTATGCCAGAAAATAACTGAATTTAAAAGTCAGAGCAAAGAGAGGAAGGAAGCGGTGGGGGGAGGGAGGGGAGGAGGGACGGAAGGGTGGGAATCTCAGCAGCAGTGGTCCAGGCCGCAGATGCTGCGAGTCCGAGGGCCCAGAGAGCCTCTGGGGCGGGGCTCCCTCTGGCTGCAGCGAGGACCCCATCCTCAGGAGGAGGCTGAGAGGGGCCTACCCAGAGACGCGCCCGCCAGCCCAGTTCAGGGGGTCCTCGGTCTCCGCCCGCTCTCCTGCTGGGACACAAGTCACCAGAACGCAGGTGCCGCGACCTCTGGAGGGCGATGGGCCATGGCCAGCCTCACCTCCAACTTCCAGAGGTGCAGTCGGGGAGCAAGGACGGGTGCAGAGGTCTCCCCGCAGCTGGCTTCCAGGGAACAAGTCCAGGTTCTGCACGGGACCCAGGAAAAAGGGTGTGGACTCTGACCTGTCCCCTCCTTTCGGACACTGGACCCCAGGAGAGACCAGAAAGAAGCGGCGCTGCCAGGGCTCCTGCCCCCCGTGTCCCGCCAGCACTGTCCCCTGCAGTCCCCAGGGTTCCGGGTGTTTCTCTGGCCTCTCTCCCGGGCAGGCCCGCAGCACCCACGCCAGCCAGAGGGCACAGGCTGAAGCCGCAGGGCTGCTGGAGCGCGAGCCCACCGCCTCAGCCCGCAGCACCTGCACCCACGGCTGCATTCTGGCGTGAGGGTAACGGCTGCCGTCCAGCGTCCTCATGGCAGAGTGTGTGCGGCGGACACACCTTTCTCCCTCTTTCGTTACTTGTCAGACCACAGTCCTGGACTCCCTGGAGGCTCAGTGCAGGGGACGCGGGTTCAGTCCCTGGTCCAGGAAGACTCCTCATGCGTTGGGTCCAACAAGCCCGTGTGCTGATGAGAGAGTAGCCCCGCTCGCCTCTACCAGAGACAGCCCGTGCGCAACAATGAAGACCCAGTGTAGCCAAAAGTGCACACGTTTTTAAAAAGACCAGCATCCCGTGAGACCAGGGCCCACACTCCGACCCTGCCTGATGGTAAGCAGGGCCCGCGGCCCTCGCTCCAAACACAGTCACGTCGGCCGTCAGAGCATCCACAGAGGAATGAGGGAGGGGTGCAGGTCAGTGGACAGCGGGCCGCCAGTCAAATGGCCACGAGCTGGCTTCTCCCTCAGCCCTGGAGGCCGGAAGTCCCAGCTCGGGGGTCCGCAGGGCCGGGCTGCCTGGTGAGGGGAGGCCCCTGGGGAAGGAAGCGTCTTCCAGCTTCTTGGCGTGTGGCTGCCCCAGCCCAGCCTCCACCGCTGTGGCCCCTGCTCCGTCAGCCAGTGTCCTGCAGCACCACCATCGCTGCCTGCGGCCTCGGGCCAGCCGTGCGCCCCGTGCCTCGGTTTCCCCCGCCCCATCTCCGGGGGGCCCGGGGCAGGGGCTCCGCACTCCACGTTGGAGCCGGTCCACCTGGACGCTCCTTCCTCGTCAAGCCGCGGGCGCTCCCCCTCGCCGCTCCTCGCAGGAGGGAGGGGTCAGTGCTCCAAGGAGGGTGCGGCAGGAGCGGGCTCTGCCACCTGGCCGGGCTCCACGCCTGCCTCAGGCAGTCCCCAGGGTTCCGGGTGTTTCTCTGGCCTCTCTCCCGGGCAGGCCCGCAGCACCCACGCCAGCCAGAGGGCACAGGCTGAAGCCGCAGGGCTGCTGGAGCGCGAGCCCACCGCCTCAGCCCGCAGCACCTGCACCCACGGCTGCATTCTGGCGTGAGGGTAACGGCTGCCGTCCAGCGTCCTCATGGCAGAGTGTGTGCGGCGGACACACCTTTCTCCCTCTTTCGTTACTTGTCAGACCACAGTCCTGGACTCCCTGGAGGCTCAGTGCAGGGGACGCGGGTTCAGTCCCTGGTCCAGGAAGACTCCTCATGCGTTGGGTCCAACAAGCCCGTGTGCTGATGAGAGAGTAGCCCCGCTCGCCTCTACCAGAGACAGCCCGTGCGCAACAATGAAGACCCAGTGTAGCCAAAAGTGCACACGTTTTTAAAAAGACCAGCATCCCGTGAGACCAGGGCCCACACTCCGACCCTGCCTGATGGTAACGAGCCAGAGGCCCTCGCTCCAAACACAGTCACGTCGGCCGTCAGAGCATCCACAGAGGAATGAGGGAGGGGTGCAGGTCAGTGGACAGCGGGCCGCCAGTCAAATGGCCACGAGCTGGCTTCTCCCTCAGCCCTGGAGGCCGGAAGTCCCAGCTCGGGGGTCCGCAGGGCCGGGCTGCCTGGTGAGGGGAGGCCCCTGGGGAAGGAAGCGTCTTCCAGCTTCTTGGCGTGTGGCTGCCCCAGCCCAGCCTCCACCGCTGTGGCCCCTGCTCCGTCAGCCAGTGTCCTGCAGCACCACCATCGCTGCCTGCGGCCTCGGGCCAGCTGTGCGCCCCGTGCCTCGGTTTCCCCCGCCCCATCTCCGGGGGGCCCGGGGCAGGGGCTCCGCACTCCACGTTGGAGCCGGTCCACCTGGACGCTCCTTCCTCGTCAAGCCGCGGGCGCTCCCCCTCGCCGCTCCTCGCAGGAGGGAGGGGTCAGTGCTCCAAGGAGGGTGGCGCGGCAGGGAGCGGGCTCTGCCACCCCTGGCCGGGCTCCACGCCTGCCTCAGGCCCTGCAGGCCGGCCGGGTCCTTGGCGACGGTGCCTCCTCTCCACTCCATTGAGCGGCAGCAGTGGCTTTGCTGGCGGTGGCCCGGGGGCCCGTGCCCACCAGCCCCGCTGGCTACTAGCGCCCGGTAACGCGTGGTGGGCTGGGGAACACTGCCGCCTCCTTTTCCCTCTCTGGAAGCGGGGCACGACCTCACGCCCTGGGAGGACACCAGGGGCCTTAACTCTACGAGAAGGCAGACAGCAGCTCCTGGGAGCAACGCAGCCCTCGGGACCACAGGGGCTGTGCACGTGGACCCCACCGGGCCCTCAGAGGTGGACTCGCCCTCAGCACTGCCGACCACAGGCCCGCGGCCTGGGGCACCCCCGGCCCGGCCCTCAGCAGCCAGAGTGACGGGAGGGCCCAGGCCCCGCCCCGGCCCCTGCACGGCTTTCCTCCCTCAGCCGCTCTGCCCGGGACGGACCTGGGACCCCTCCGGGGCTGACGAGGGTTATGGTCTACCCGAGCGGACACCCCACCGCCTGGATACTGGAGCCGGAAAGAGAGCAGCGCTGGAACGCAGGCAGAAAATGAAAGAATAAACGCAGGAAAAGGAGACCATATGTGGGGAGAGAGCGACTTCACCATCAAGAGAGCCCCAAAACCCGAAATGCCCGCAGCGACTAGAATGTGCCTCAGTGTGCGAGCTGAGGCCGGGCTCCGGCTGCCAGGCTGAGCGGCGGGCGAGGGGGCAGGACAGCCCTGCCAGAGGACGCTCTGCACGCCACCAGACGCGTGTGCGTGCGGGACTAGAGGCGTGTGCGGGCTGTCTGTGGGGTCTTCTGTGTACACGGTGCACGCGGCGGAGGCACGCCGCGTCGACGCCGGGGGGGTGCTGCACACACGCACGAGGCTGGACGCCCGGCTGCTCCTGACGGGCTCAGACACAGGAAGGGGGCTCGGCCACCTGGCTCCAGGCCGGGGGCTGGGTGGTCAGCGGAGGGGAAGGACAGGATTGAGGGGCGCGGGCCGAGGGCTGGAGGGGCTCCTGCCCAGGAGCCGCGCCCAGAAGCGGGGGCAGGAGGGCCTGGGGCGGGGAGGCTGGGCTGGCGGGGGCCCTGGGAGTCGAGGCCCGCACCCTGACCCTGGGCGAGGCCGGGCGCCTGGAGGGAGTGCTAAGGCAGAGAGAGGGGTCCCGGGATGGCGCGTGAGGGCCAGGGGCGATGGGGTCCCGGGGAGTCTGTGCGCACGAGTGTGTGTGCACGCATGTGTGGGCACGCGCGTGAGCCCATCTGAGCATGCCCGTGCGTGTATGGGTATTTGCATGCAAGTGTGAGCCTGCCATTGCGTGCTTGTGTGTGCCCGCCGGCACACGCGTGTGAGGCAGGGCAACGGACGCGGCGCCCCAGGGACACGGCCGGCTGCCCTGGGCCCGGCCCCACTGGGGCCTGTGCTGAGCCCCGGCGCCTCCGTCAGCAGCTGGGAATCCGTGACGCACAGCCCCTCCCGCAGCGCCAGCGTGCGCACACTTGCTAGTGAGATTGAATCAAAGCTACGTTATTTTTAACAATTTTGGAAAAACACTTCCAGAAGCCCGGGACGAATCGCACGCCAACCCCCGCGCTCACGGGTCGAGGGGCGTCCCCTCCCAGCTCGGGGCTCAGTCCCCTGGGCCACACGGAGGGTGGGGACTTTGGCTCAAGGATCCGGTCCTGGTGTTTACTCTCGGGGAGGGCGGCCTCCCCCTCACGGACGTGTCCCGGCGTCATCCGTCACCAGCGTGGGCGCGCTGAGTCTACAGGCCCCAAGGAAAGTGCGGCCGTGGGGAAGGCGCTCGGGGCCCCCACCAGGGTTGGGGTTCGGCTGCCTCTGGATGTGGACTGGTCCCCTGGCCACGCCTCCCCAGACCTCACGCCCTGCGGGGGGACCAGGAAGGAGCCGGGCTTCTGGCCGTAAGGTCCTCTCCCCTTCCCGTGTGCTCAGCCGGCACGTCTCCATGAGCAGCACAGCGGCCCAGGCTGCTCCAGGCCGGACACGCCGTGGGCTGGACCTTGGCCCTCAGCCCCCCTTCGTGCCCTTGGCTGGATGCTTCTGCCCTCCCAGCAGTGGGGGCTGGGAGTGTCAACCAGTGGCTGAGCAGATTCCTGTTTTTACCATTTTTGCATTAAAGGGAGAAGAAACAGGCCTATAGACGGGAAGGTGTAGACCGACCTGACTGAGGTTTGGACTCTCGGCTCCAGGGACCCGTGGGCTAGACCCGGACTGGAAGCTGGGGCGTGTGACAGACAGACACGCAGACAGGTCCTCCACCCCGCAGGGTCCCATCGCGAGCGCGTGGCAGGGTGGCGGTGGCTGTGCCTCCAGTGCGCTCGGCCAGGATCCTGATCTGCAGGGGCCGGGACGCTCCTGTGCACCGTGGCCACTGCCCGGCAGCGGGAGCAGAGCACAGCGTGGGCGTCAGGGCCCCAGCCTGAGTCAGCATCCAGCGGGAGGTGAGGCAGGGCGAGCTCTGAGGAAGAGCCGACGTTCGGGGCCCCTCCGGCCCTGGGACTTGCGTCCCGGCAGAGACCTGAGCTAGTAGGCCCTGTCCACCGGAGCACCTGTGTCCATGGCAACAACCGTAGAACGCTGGCACGGGTCCAGGCGTAGCGTGCCACTTGCTGAAATGGCACCAAAGAGGACAGACCCCACAATGAAGCCAACAATGTCACACAGACCTGGAGCCCAGGCCATGCGCAGCCCAGGTCACGCACAGCCCGGGCCGCAAGTGCTCTGCCCCAGCCCCGCCCAGGAAGGCTCCGCATTCCTGGAAGAGGCAGAGCCCAAAGATTTGGGGGCGGGAAGGGGGCAATCCCAGCCTTGATGAGGAGGGAGGAGACCCTGCTTTCTTACGAATGTCCCAAGTTGCCACTTCAAAGGGTGGAGTGACCTGGCCAAGGCTGGTGACAGGCAACTCCAAGCAGGGCCCAGGGGAGAGCCCTCGGGAGCCGTGTGCCTGGGTCCGAGGGAGAAAACAGATCTGTCATCTGCTGTCTTCCAACAGCCACCGAGCACGGCTGCCAGCAGCAAACAAGGGAGCAGCCTGCTGTCTGCCGTCCAGCTGCTCAGCCGGGTCCGAGTCTCTGCGGCCCCGTGGACGGCAGCGGCTTCCCTGTCCTGCGCCACCTCCTGGAGATGCTCAGATTCACATCTGTGGACTCAGGGTGGTTTCCCAGTGGGGCTGGGAGTGTCAACCTGGCTGAGCATTCTGCTTTTAAAGGGAGAAGAAACAGGCCTATAGACGGGAAGGTGTAGACCGACCTGACTGAGGTTTGGACTCTCGGCTCCAGGGACCCGTGGGCTAGACCCGGACTGGAAGCTGGGGCGTGTGACAGACAGACACGCAGACAGGTCCTCCACCCCGCAGGGTCCCATCGCGAGCGCGTGGCAGGGTGGCGGTGGCTGTGCCTCCAGTGCGCTCGGCCAGGATCCTGATCTGCAGGGGCCGGGACGCTCCTGTGCACCGTGGCCACTGCCCGGCAGCGGGAGCAGAGCACAGCGTGGGCGTCAGGGCCCCAGCCTGAGTCAGCATCCAGCGGGAGGTGAGGCAGGGCGAGCTCTGAGGAAGAGCCGACGTTCGGGGCCCCTCCGGCCCTGGGACTTGCGTCCCGGCAGAGACCTGAGCTAGTAGGCCCTGTCCCCCCGGAGCACCTGTGTCCATGGCAACAACCGTAGAACGCTGGCACGGGTCCAGGCGTAGCGTGCCACTTGCTGAAATGGCACCAAAGAGGACAGACCCCACAATGAAGCCAACAATGTCACACAGACCTGGAGCCCAGGCCATGCGCAGCCCAGGTCACGCACAGCCCGGGCCGCAAGTGCTCTGCCCCAGCCCCGCCCAGGAAGGCTCCGCATTCCTGGAAGAGGCAGAGCCCAAAGATTTGGGGGCGGGAAGGGGGCAATCCCAGCCTTGATGAGGAGGGAGGAGACCCTGCTTTCTTACGAATGTCCCAAGTTGCCACTTCAAAGGGTGGAGTGACCTGGCCAAGGCTGGTGACAGGCAACTCCAAGCAGGGCCCAGGGGAGAGCCCTCGGGAGCCGTGTGCCTGGGTCCGAGGGAGAAAACAGATCTGTCATCTGCTGTCTTCCAACAGCCACCGAGCACGGCTGCCAGCAGCAAACAAGGGAGCAGCCTGCTGTCTGCCGTCCAGCTGCTCAGCCGGGTCCGAGTCTCTGCGGCCCCGTGGACGGCAGCGGGCTTCCCTGTCCTGCGCCACCTCCTGGAGATGCTCAGATTCACATCTGTGGACTCAGTGGTGCCATCCAACCATCTCATCCTCTGTCGCCCCTTCTGCCCTCAGTCTCTCCCAGCATCGGGGTCTTGTCCAGGGAGTCAGCTCTTTGTATCCAGTGGCCAAAATCATGCCGTGTCAACAGCAGTCCTTCCAATGAATATTCAGGATTGGCTTTCAGAAGCGGCATCTCCACCCCCAGCCCCACCCACCACCGTGGGTGTGCGGCCCCGCTGTGGCCCGCTGGGCCCACGCAGGCCCTGGGACCCCGCGCAGAGCAGCGGGCAGGCTGGTTAGGGATGATTGGCAATCATAAGGGCAGCGCTGCGAGCTCCAGCCGCAGACGACCAGCAGAAGGGAGGGAAGAGCCGCAGCGAAGGCGGGAGGGACACCACGTTCTTGGAGGGACTTCCGAGACACAGCAAAGGACCAGGAGCAGAGCCCTCCCTCATCACAAGACAGCTGCGGACAGCGTGGTCTCTTTTAGAGCAAGCTTCCCCCGAGAGGAAAGCCTGAGACATCGCAGGCAGCTGGAGAGAGAGAGGGAAGGCAGGAAAGCGCCTGGGAGCCGAGGCCACACCAGGGGCTGCAAAACACCAGCAAACACGAAGGCAACGGGATCCGCGCCCTGGTGGCCGCCGAGGACCGTGGAAGGCCATGCGCCCACGGCAGCCCCACGGCCACAGGAAACCCAGCACAGGTGCCACCAGAGCAAAACCGAGGGCCAGAAACAGCCCCAGACGCCGTGTGAGAGAATGTCTCTGAACGGAGAGACTTGAAATTGCAAGACGCAGGCGCGCATGTTAGAAAGCAGAGACATCCCTTTCCCGACAAAGGCCAGGGTAGCAAGGCCGTGGGTGTTCCAGTTGTCATGTGCGGATGCGAGCTGGACCATAAAGAAGGCTCTGCACGGAAGAACTGACGCTTTTGAACCGTGGTGCTGGAGAAGGCTCTCGAGAGTCCCTTGGCCAGCGAGGAGAGCGAACCAGTCCGTCCTGGCAGGCATCGGCCCTGATACTCATCGCAAGGACTGATGCTGACGCTCCGACTCTTCGGCCAGCGGGCTTCCCTGTCCTGCGCCACCTCCTGGAGATGCTCAGATTCACATCTGTGGACTCAGTGGTGCCATCCAACCATCTCATCCTCTGTCGCCCCTTCTGCCCTCAGTCTCTCCCAGCATCGGGGTCTTGTCCAGGGAGTCAGCTCTTTGTATCCAGTGGCCAAAATCATGCCGTGTCAACAGCAGTCCTTCCAATGAATATTCAGGATTGGCTTTCAGAAGCGGCATCTCCACCCCCAGCCCCACCCACCACCGTGGGTGTGCGGCCCCGCTGTGGCCCGCTGGGCCCACGCAGGCCCTGGGACCCGCGCAGAGCAGCGGGCAGGCTGGTTAGGGATGATTGGCAATCATAAGGGCAGCGCTGCGAGCTCCAGCCGCAGACGACCAGCAGAAGGGAGGGAAGAGCCGCAGCGAAGGCGGGAGGGACACCACGTTCTTGGAGGGACTTCCGAGACACAGCAAAGGACCAGGAGCAGAGCCCTCCCTCATCACAAGACAGCTGCGGACAGCGTGGTCTCTTTTAGAGCAAGCTTCCCCCGAGAGGAAAGCCTGAGACATCGCAGGCAGCTGGAGAGAGAGGGAAGGCAGGAAAGCGCCTGGGAGCCGAGGCCACACCAGGGGCTGCAAAACACCAGCAAACACGAAGGCAACGGGATCCGCGCCCTGGTGGCCGCCGAGGACCGTGGAAGGCCATGCGCCCACGGCAGCCCCACGGCCACAGGAAACCCAGCACAGGTGCCACCAGAGCAAAACCGAGGGCCAGAAACAGCCCCAGACGCCGTGTGAGAGAATGTCTCTGAACGGAGAGACTTGAAATTGCAAGACGCAGGCGCGCATGTTAGAAAGCAGAGACATCCCTTTCCCGACAAAGGCCAGGGTAGCAAGGCCGTGGGTGTTCCAGTTGTCATGTGCGGATGCGAGCTGGACCATAAAGAAGGCTCTGCACGGAAGAACTGACGCTTTTGAACCGTGGTGCTGGAGAAGGCTCTCGAGAGTCCCTTGGCCAGCGAGGAGAGCGAACCAGTCCGTCCTGGCAGGCATCGGCCCTGATACTCATCGCAAGGACTGATGCTGACGCTCCGACTCTTCGGCCAGCTGATGCAAAGACCTGGAAGAGACCCGATGCCGGGAAAAACGGAGGGCAGGAGGAGAAGGGTGACGGAGGACGGGCTGCTTGGAGGGCATCACTGACGCAATGGACACGAGCTTGAGCAGCCTCTGGGAGACAGTGACGGTCAAGGTGGGCCACAGTCCACGGGGTCACGAAGAGCCGGACACAACCCAGGGCTGAGCAACAACAGGGGCGTTACTGGTCTTCACGTGGTGAACGTAGCTACTCCCAGGGTGGGATTTGGGTGCTTTCCTTTCTTTATGGCAGTTTTTCTGATAACTTTCATGATAGACAAGTTTTGTTTTTATGAACTAAAAGGTAGAGGGCCAGGGCCGGCGGGCTCCCTGGCTCCAGTGCCCCCGGGTCTGTGGGCCCAGGCTCGGCCGCCCCCCGCCTGGGGACCCTGAGCGTCAGGCAGGCGGCGTCCCCCTGACCAGGCCTCGCCTCTGAGATGGCCCCCAAGTCGTGCCCCCTCGGCCCAGGCGAGCGCTGCACCCACGGAGGGGCCCAGAGGGGCTCGTGGGCCCCGGGCCTCGGAGACCAGCCTCTCACCCGGTTTTGGAGCCGACTGACGTCACGGCAGTGAGTGGCTGTGGCCCCGAGAGGGTCCTGGAAGGAGCTCAGAGGAGTCCGGGTGCCCCAGGGGTGACGCTGAGGGTCACTCCTGAGGCGCCCACATCTGCCCCTTGCTCTGGTCCGAGGGTTGGCGTCACCCCGCCCCGAAATTGGTAGGGGCCCACTTAGCTGGTATTTTAACCTTTCTATCAGTGATGAGCCACATCGAGCTGTGATGGGCTGTAGTTGTAGGGATGTGGGAAGAGCACGGGCCTCCCAGGCGGCACTGGTGGTCAGCAAGCCACCTGCCAACGCGGGAGACATAAGAGACACAGGCTGAGCCCCGGGTCGGGGAAGATCCCCTGGAGGAGGGCACGGCAACCCACTCCGGGGCTCTTGTCCTGAGAGCCCCAAGGAGAGAGGAGCCCGGCGGGCTGCAGTCCACAGGGTCACAGCGCGTCAGACGCGACTGAAGCGACTTGGCACGCACGCATGCAGAGTGCGTGTAGGGAAGCCCTGGCTCCCAGAGACGCGGACTGAGAGAGCAGGCCGTTGCAAGTGCCTGAATGCGAGGGTGGAGCCCCACGAGCGAGATCAGCAGCTGGGAGGAGGGAGGGTCCTCATCAGGGGTGAGGGGGCCGGCGCCTCGTCGTAGGCTCCCAGCCGCCAGGCCGCGAGCCGTAACTCGCTGCCGCTTACACGTCATCTGGTCATCAGTCCTGGGTGCCTGGACACCGCTGTCACCAGGAGGGCTCTGTGTGCCCGTGTCCACCTGCCCCCTGTAGCTGCTCATAAAACTTCACGCCCCTTCTCCCGTGAGCTTCCCATGGATGCCTCCACAGCACAAGCACAGAGGGACGGCGGGACCCGTGGGCCCCGGAAGCCTGAAAGAGTCGTCACCTGGTCCTTACAGGGGCCCGGGCAGACACGCCCTGGACGGGGGACGGCGCGCGCTTGCCCACAGGGACAGGAGCCGGCGGCACGGATGACTCCCATGTGACTTCCGCGGTGCATGCAGCCCGCGGCGTGGACAGCGGCCGTCCCCTCAGCTGCTGCGCCGCCGCCTGTCTGGGGGTCAGCTGAGAGGTCACACCTGCCCCGTTCCCTGGAGCTTTCCTTCCACCAACAGCGGGGTGGCCACACCAGGAGGTCATCCTCCCGGCCCTGAGCTGCTCTTGCCTGTGACTGACCACACGCCCCTTTCCCCGAGGGGCCCAGGGACAGGGCAGCCGCGACCCAGCCGAGCCCCCGCTCCTGCTCCCCTCCACCCCTCGTCCTGAGAGAGAGCACCCCGATACGGCCCACACCGCGGTGACAGCCACGGCCACGGGGCCACGTGATAACCAGGAGACAGGGTCCAGCGCAGACCCGCAGGTGCTCACCCCCACGCACCCCTGGCGTCCTGAAGCTCCCGCGGCCAGGTTCACGGCCCGGCCCGGCCCAGCGTCCTCCTCAGCACGCGGCGTGCTCCAGAAGGGCCACTACGCACTCGGTGCCCGAGGCCTCAGGGCCCAGGCCCTGCTGGCCCGCGGCTGAGATCCGCGGCCACCCGGCTGAGATCCGCTCTCCAGCCCCGGCTCCTGGCGGCCAGGGGGACGCTCACGACCCAGGACCCAGCCCAGACCCAAGGGAGCGACCAGGGACGAGATACGGGCCCCTCGCCCCAGCTGTGCCTGGGCCATCTGCTGTGTCGTCCACGAGGATGACCAAGGCCCGGACACCCTCTCACACGCGTCGAAGCTACTTTCTAGAAGCCCCTCCCCTCCCGACGTTAACAGCGGGGTGAGTCAGGCCACAGTGTGGGTTTCTCGGAATTCCGTCTCTTCAAGGAAACCAACAAGCCCCTCCGGGCAGAGCAGGAGTCCATGAGGGGCCCGACCCCTGCGCCCAGCCCGGCCGGGGTCGCGAGGCCCCACCAGCTCCGTCCCCTTTGTAGCGTGGCTGGAGTGAGCCTCGAGGTCACAAGTGTTTACGGCCCCTCATTTTCAACGGGCGTAGAACGTGTCACAGAGCTGAAGTTCTAGTAAAAAGAGGCCCAGGATGAAACAGTGACGAAAAGACATGGGCTTTAAATAGAAGCTGGAGAGGAAAGGGAGAGCTGGGTGCCCGTCGGGTGAGTCATCGGACGGCCGCAGAGACGCCCGGGCCGCGTGCTCGGGGTTGGGGACCCCAGGACCCGGGTCTGTGTGCCCGAGGCCCGTGCCGCCTCCCCAGCCCAAACCAGGAGGAAGCTGGGGCTCCACCAGAGCTCAAAGGCCAGCCGGGAGCGCGGCACTGCCGGGAACCTTCTCAGGCCTCCTCGGGGCCCTGGCCAGCCAGGCTCACCTGGATGGGAGGCCATCGTTCTTTCACTCTTTCTCTGTCTTTCACTCATACGCCCCTGCGCCAGGCACTGTTCTGGGCTCTGAGGCCCCACAGGGAGCAAAGTCCTCAGGGGCTGTGGGTCCTGGGTCCAGGGACCCGCCTGCACTCCTCCCAGGGAGAAAGGCTCAAGGCCCACAGCCTGAGGACCCACCTAGCCCCAGGTCAGCGGAGGGGCCGCGGGGCTTCTGGCAAGACCAGGGCTTCGGGAAACGCTGCGGTCCAGGCCTTGAGACCGTGTCTCAGAAGGGGGCGGCCCCGGCAACACCAAGGGAATGGCCTGCCCTGGGGGGCCCTGAGTCCCCTCCCCACCCCCCAGGGAGGCGCACAGCATGCCTGGTCCCCCCTTGGGCTGGAACCCTCCTGAGGATGAGCGTTGGCAACAGGGACAGCCTCCCAAGGGGCTGACTCCACAGGACAAGGGGACCCACCCACCCGGGCCCAGCCCCACGCACCCCCAGACCCCCAGGCAGAAGCCAGCGTTCCCGGCCCACCCGGAGGAGCGTCCTGGGGCCGCTGTGACAAAGGCCCACAGGCTAGGGACTTCAGCCACAGAGAGCCGTTCTCTCTCGGCCCCGGAGGCTCAGGTCTGAGATCACGGAGCGGCGGAGGCTCCGGGGAGGGTCCTCCCTGCCTCTCCGGCGCCTGCGGCTCCCGCGGACCCGGATGGGCGCCCACGGCCCCTCACCTCTGCCCTGTCTCCGCCCAGCCTCCTTCCCGTGTGTGCCTGGGCCTCCTCTCTCTCACAAGGACCCCATCGCTGGACGCAGGCCCGGCCAGGGCGACCTCCTCCTGAGACCCTTCACCCTAACCACGTCTGCAAAACCTGTTGTTCACATGAGGTCAGGCTCACGGGCTCTGAGATGAGGTCACGGGCACGCCTTTCAGGGCCTCAACCAACTTCCTCCCAGTCCCTGACGTCCCCAACGCCAGGCTCAGCTAGACCCCACAGAGCCAGTTGAGAATAACTCTTTATACACATACTGATGTATGTTATTCAGTCTTCCTGTATACACACACACATACATACACACACGCATGTGTGAGCGCGTGTGCATGGGTGCACTCGGTGGTGTCCAGCTCTTGGAGCTACACTCACCAGGCTCCTCTGGCCACGGGATTCCCCAGGCAAGAAGACTGGCACGGGCTGCCACGTCCTCCTCCAGGGGAGCTTCCGGGGATCGAACCCGCGTCTCTCAAGCCTCCGGCCCTGGCAGGCGGGTTCTTTACTACGTATATATCATTCTTTTCGCTGGAGAACCCTGAGAGATACGTAGAAAATAGGCAAATGAAAAACGGGGAACTGGGCTTCCCTGGTGGCGCAGTGGTAAAGCACCTGCCTGCCAATGCAGGAGACACAGGTTCGATCCCTGGTCCAGGAAGATCCCACATGCCGTGGGGCAACTAGCCCCATGGGGCCACAGCTACCACATCTGCACTCAGCCGCCTCGACCGACGAAGCACCCACACCTAGAGCCCGCGCTCCGCACCAAGCGAAGCCCTGGCAGGGAGAAGCCGGAGCACCACGACCAGCCAAGGGCCTCCCCGCTCTGCCGCTGAAGGAGCCTGTGCAGAGCCAGGACCCAGCCCCACGCACCCCCAGACCCCCAGGCAGAAGCCAGCGTTCCCGGCCCACCCGGAGGAGCGTCCTGGGGCCGCTGTGACAAAGGCCCACAGGCTAGGGACTTCAGCCACAGAGAGCCGTTCTCTCTCGGCCCCGGAGGCTCAGGTCTGAGATCACGGAGCGGCGGAGGCTCCGGGGAGGGTCCTCCCTGCCTCTCCGGCGCCTGCGGCTCCCGCGGACCCGGATGGGCGCCCACGGCCCCTCACCTCTGCCCTGTCTCCGCCCAGCCTCCTTCCCGTGTGTGCCTGGGCCTCCTCTCTCTCACAAGGACCCCATCGCTGGACGCAGGCCCGGCCAGGGCGACCTCCTCCTGAGACCCTTCACCCTAACCACGTCTGCAAAACCTGTTGTTCACATGAGGTCAGGCTCACGGGCTCTGAGATGAGGTCACGGGCACGCCTTTCAGGGCCTCAACCAACTTCCTCCCAGTCCCTGACGTCCCCAACGCCAGGCTCAGCTAGACCCCACAGAGCCAGTTGAGAATAACTCTTTATACACATACTGATGTATGTTATTCAGTCTTCCTGTATACACACACACATACATACACACACGCATGTGTGAGCGCGTGTGCATGGGTGCACTCGGTGGTGTCCAGCTCTTGGAGCTACACTCACCAGGCTCCTCTGGCCACGGGATTCCCCAGGCAAGAAGACTGGCACGGGCTGCCACGTCCTCCTCCAGGGGAGCTTCCGGGGATCGAACCCGCGTCTCTCAAGCCTCCGGCCCTGGCAGGCGGGTTCTTTACTACGTATATATCATTCTTTTCGCTGGAGAACCCTGAGAGATACGTAGAAAATAGGCAAATGAAAAACGGGGAACTGGGCTTCCCTGGTGGCGCAGTGGTAAAGCACCTGCCTGCCAATGCAGGAGACACAGGTTCGATCCCTGGTCCAGGAAGATCCCACATGCCGTGGGGCAACTAGCCCCATGGGGCCACAGCTACCACATCTGCACTCAGACGCCTCGACCGACGAAGCACCCACACCTAGAGCCCGCGCTCCGCACCAAGCGAAGCCCTGGCAGGGAGAAGCCGGAGCACCACGACCAGCCAAGGGCCTCCCCGCTCTGCCGCTGAAGGAGCCTGTGCAGAGCCAGGACCCAGCACTGCAAAAAAACCCAAGCCTGGCCTCAGGGCTCCACCCGGACCACAGTCGGGGCTGTGACCCCAAACCGTGGCACGACGCCTTGAGAGGACGGGGGGAGAAGGGTGCGCGGGGAAGCGGTAGCCTCAGCCACGGCGCCAGGCGTCGAGGGTGAGCCCCAGCGCGAGCGCGCGGGGCGGTGGCGTGTCACCACTTGAGAAGTGCAGGACGATCCAAGGGAGCGCGCTGTCCGGAGGCATCTGTGGGACACGTGCCTGGGAGGCGTCGGCCTCTCAGCGTCCTTGACCTTTTTGAGGACATGCAGGGTTTTCTGCAAAAAAAGCAGAATTACTGGACTGGGGTCCCGGCCCGTCACCACCGCAGGAGGCCCGGAGCCCCTCTGGGCCTGTGCTGGGTGGGGGTGGCGGCCTCTGGGCCGGACGCCGTGGAGGGTGTGGCCAGCCTCGCCTCCCTGGAGAAGCCTCTCTGGCTCCGGGAAGACCGGCTGAGCCGCCATCCCCAGGGCCGCCTGGAGCCGGAGCCGGAGCCGGAGCCGCCCGCCGCGCCCTCCGGGCTCTCGTCTCCTCGCCCTTCAGCCGTGTCCGCATCACCGGCTGCACGGGGCTCACCCTGGCGGCCTTCAAACCCGCCCCAAGGTCGCCTGAGTGCTCGGCCTCCGGCTGGAGCCCCCCTCTCCAGCACCCCTGCCCAGTCCTCCCCTGGGTCTGGCTGTGCCAGGTGGCCCCCGCCCCCTGCCCCCTGTGCCCCAAATCTCAGCCCCTCTGAACCGCTCCCTCCTCTGACCAGCAGCCTCGCTGCGGACCCTGGGGTCTGCACTGAGGGCATCGGCACCTGTGTGCACCCCCAGGAGCCCCAAGCTTGCAAGTGGGCACTTGTCCCCAGTTCAAGGAGGTCAGCCCTCCCACGAAGTCACTCTCCCAAGGTCAAGTGTTCAGAGACGCCCCGATGTGAGGCCGGCCACCTGTCCCAGTCTCTGCTAAACTATCCCTCCGTCACTAGCACTTGTCCTGCGAGCCAGGGCCCTGAGCCCTCGCCATCTCACCTCCCGCACGAGACTGCAGGCCCGGAGGTGTTCCCCCGTGTCGAAGAGGGCGATGACGAGCCAGACGGGCTGCAGCGCCAGGTCCTGGCAGAATGTGTCAAGCCGCTGAAACGGAAAGCAAAAAGAGAGCTTATGCCAGCCCACCCGACCCATCCAGGAGAACGGAGGCAGCAGACGACACTTTAAAACAAAAGCAAGTGAAGACGGGAGGGAGCTTCAGGTGGGAGGGGTCACGTGGATCCCCGTGGCTGATTTGGGTTTATGTATAGCAGCAAACAACAAAACACTGCAAAAGTAAAACAAAAATAAGTTAATAATTTAAAAACTAGCAAGCAATGAGGACAGGTGGTGTCGGTCGCTGTGGTTGTTCCATCGCTCGGTCGTGTACCTCGTGGACGTCGCAGCCTCGTGGACGGCAGCACGCCAGGCTGCCCTGTCTTTCACAGCCTCCCAGAGTTTGCTCAGATTCATGTTCTTTGAGTGGGTGATGCTGTCTAATCATCTCATCCTCTGTCGCCCCCTTTTCCTCCTGCCTTCAGTCTTTCCAGCATCAGGGTCGTTTCAATGGCTCGGTTCTTCATATCAAGTACTGGAGTTTCAGCTTCAGTCCTTCCAGTGAAGGTTCGGGGTTGATTTCCTTCAGGACTGATTGGTTGCATCTCCTTGCTGTCCAGGGGACTCTCAAGGGCCGTCTCCAGCACCGCAGTTCAAACGCATCAGTTTTTCAGCGTTCAGCCTTCTTTATGGTCCAGCTCTCACATTTATACACGACTACTGGAGAAACCACAGCTTTGACTACATGGACCTTAGTCAGCAAAGTGATGTCTCTGCTTTGCAATACACTGTTCAGATTTGTCCAGCATTCCTTCCAAGAAGCAAGCGTCTTTTAATTTCATGATGGCAATCACATCCCATAGTGATTTTGGAGCCAAAGAAAATACAGTCTGTCACTGTTTCTATTGTTTCTCCATCTGTTTGCCAGGAAGTGATGGGACCAGAGGCCACGATCTTAGTTTTTTTGCTGTTGAGTTTTAAGCCAGCTTTTTCACTCTCCTTTTCATCAAGAGCCTCTTTAGCTCCTCTTTGTTGGAATAAGGACAGACAAACTGACAGACAGGACATGAGAGAGTTCAGAAACCACCCCGTCTGTGGTCAGTCACCCGACCTGTAGCAAGCTGACGCCGCGGCGTGACGCGGGGCCGGGCAGAGAGGGCCGCCCCTCAAAACACAGCACCAAGTCAACCAGGTGGTCAGACGGAAGAAAGCCCTTGGCCCCTACCTCACCCCAGGCACAAAAATAAATCCCAGGAGGACTGAGATCTACAAACAAAACGTAAAACAATAAAACTTTCAGCGTGTCCAGCTCATAAACCCACTTACGATGGGAAATACACGGCTTAGTGTCCTGGGGTCGCCAGGAGCAAGGGCTGCAGACGGGGGCCTAAACCGCGGACACTCCTTCGGTTCTGGAGACCAGAAGCCCAAGGTCAAGGTGCCAGCCAGGCGGTTCCCCCTGAGGCGTCTCTCCCGGCTGCGGGTGACCGCCAGCACCGTCCATGTTCCGTGGCTCGTGGAAGCTCTCTCGGACTCTCGGCCCCGCCGTCACGTGGCTTCTCCCTGTGGGTGTCTGCGTCCAAGTGTCCCCTCTGCCAAGAACAGCCGTCAGATTGGGGAAGAGCCCGCCCGACGACCTCGTCTTAGCTGACGACCCTCGCACCCACCCAGCTCCCGGAGGAGTCCGCCTTCTGGGGTGTGGGGCTGTGATCTTTGGGCCCACGGTTCAACCCACGGCAATGCGTGTGTGTCTATACAACACGTCACACCGCCGTACAAGGGTTCCTGAGCTAACGATAAAAGCAGCTGAGGTGCAGTCAGCATGTACGACGAGCTGGGCACGGCTCCGTGCATTTTGCAGCATTACCTCCGCCTCCGACGACTGCTCCAGATCCTCGGAACAGAGGTGCAGACCTGGGGCGCAGCGGAGAGAAAGGAGAGGAGGGGCTGTCTGAGGAGGCGGTCCTCTGACCCGGGGCCCCCACCCTCCCGAGGATGCACCGGCCTCCGGCGTCACGTCCACAGCGGGCTGTGTCTCTGAGAGAGACCCTCACAGCAGCCAGGCTCAGCCAGGCCTGGGCTCAGACGCCTCTCCCAGCAGCTCCCACGTCCACGGAGGAACGAGGGAGAGGCAGGGCGCCGCCGCTCTGTCTGTGACGGACGCGATGCCGTGCAGGAGACTTCAGAGACGCGGGTCTGATCCCTGGGTCGGGAAGATTCCCTGGAGAAGGAGATGGCAGCCCACTCCAGTGTTCCTGCCTGGAGAATCCCATGGACAGAGGAGCCTGGCGGCCACAGTCCACAGGGTCACAAAGCATCAGAAACAACTGAGCGACTGGGCAGACACAAGGCTGAGCCGGACCAGGGCGAAAATCAGGCTGAGGCTGGGCGCTGCTGACCCAACAAGGCCGGCCTGCTCTCCCTGTCACTCACTTTCAAGGCTCAGACTCCCTGTTCTTTCATCGCAGCTCAAGGCAGCAGAATCCTGAGCAGAATCCTAGGTAATCTCCTCTCTACATCTGAAGACGCACGATGCAGCAGCTGTAATAAAACCTTCAAGGCAGGAAGAGACTGGAAGGCGGGCTGGAAGCTGGAGAGAAGCAAAGCCGTGGGACAGAGGAGAGTCTGAGAAACACTTTCAAAATGCAAATGCAAAGGGAAAACCAAAAGCTCAGAAGCAAGAAGCCAGGGGGGATGGTGGTCTCGCGTCGCCTCACCCCCAGTGCTAAGAGCTCCCAAAGGAGGCAGAGAAGGAAGCCGCGGAAGCATCCAGAAACCAAGACTGCCAGGAAAAAGTGAGAACTCGGAGAGGCAGTAAACTGTGGTCAAACGATCCACTTTCAGGAAAATCGAGGCATCTGAAAAGCTCCTGCGAGGTAAAAGACACAGCCGATTTTGAAAGAAGCCCCAGGCCAGTTGCGTTCCTGTTTCCCACCAACGTGAAGGATGCCAGAGGACCCCAGAACAGCACGGGCAGATCTGTGCGGGAAACCCCAGGACCTGAGATCTGAAAGCCCCAGAAAGACGCCCCCGCAAACATGACTCTTCAAAGACCCACGGGGTCTGTTTTAAACCACACGACGAGGAGGTGTCAGGCGAGGACGTGCATGTCTGGGAGCCAGATGAGGACACGCGGGTAGAAGGACCAGCCAGCGGGGGCGACGCGCTGCCGACAGGGACTGAAACGATTTAAAATAAAGCCTTTAGTACCACAGCGCCAGCTAAACAGAATGCATTTAAAGCCTCGGGGCGATTTACATGTTAAAGCAGGAAGAGGGAGGTTTCCAGGTCCTAGGACTTAGATGCACTCAGAGAAGGAAGAGGAAGGAGAGGGACTTCCACTGGGCGCCATCCACGGCAGAGGGCACGCTCCTGCCCTGCTCAGGAGGCTGACGGCCCACATGCAACGAGGTGCAGCCCAAAATATCAAAAAATAAAAATAAAGTAGAATTTTTTTTTTTTTTTTTTTTTTTATTTAAAAAGAGGAAGACGAATGCCTTCCTCTGTCTCCCATAGAAGGGGGTCAGAGCCATTCTTTAGATTTTGATTATCAGAGAGACATAAATATAGGTCTGTTGGTTTGAAAAAGCAAGTTAAGTGGTAGAATAAAAACCATAACAGTAAGAAAAAGACAAAAGAGACCCAATAAACCTGTAAGAGAAAAGACTCTGGAAAGAATGTATCCTGACTCTCAGTGCTAGAAACTGGAAACTAACATGACATCGTAAATCCACTGAGCTCCAGCTTCTAAAAAAAGAAGAAAAGAAACTGTAACAGCAAGGAAAGGGCAGGGGAAAGGAACGAAAACCGTGTCAAAACTCATCAGGATTTCTGCTTATTATTGTAACAACCCTCCAACGGCTTACTACTTATGACAGAGATCATAAAACAAAAAAGCACGGAAGCGTTTACAATTGGAAGATAAAAACAGGCACAGATTGAAAAAATACAGAAAGCGGCAACAGGAGCTTTAGTATTGAAAAACGGAGTTTACAGCAAACAAACAAAAAAACTCCATGTGAGCATTAAGGATCATTCTACGTTGTTCAAACACGCAGATGAAGACAGAGCGTGAGTAGAAACGGTTGTGAGCTGAGCGAGACAGCAAAAAAACACCAAAGAAAAAGGACAGTTATCAAAACAGGGAGGCAGGACAAGGCCTGGTCCGTGGGCCGCCTACACGAGACCGGCAGGGCGGGCAGCAGCGAGCGGACGGGCGAGCGGGCGCCCTGCGGGGACGCCTCCGCGGTGCGGGGTGCACTCACACATTCCCGTGGACCCAGCGTGGCCCTCAGTCAACACTTAAGAGCCTTATACAGCGCCTGTTTTCTTATCTTAGTGTGATGAAGCTACAAAAAAACGCCCGAATGCATTTAAAGCCTCGGGCGATTTACATGTTAAAGCAGGAAGAGGGAGGTTTCAGGTCCTAGGACTTAGATGCACTCAGAGAAGGAAGAGGAAGGAGAGGACTTCCACTGGGCGCCCTCCCCGGCAGGGGGCACGCTCCTGCGCTGCTCAGGAGGCTGACGGCCCACATGCAACGAGGTGCAGCCCAAAATATCAAAAAATAAAAATAAAGTAGAATTTTTTTTTTTTTTTTTTTTTTATTTAAAAAGAGGAAGACGAATGCCTTCCTCTGTCTCCCATAGAAGGG
The DNA here is from genome assembly GCA_022376925.1 of Tragulus kanchil. Taxonomy (NCBI): domain Eukaryota; kingdom Metazoa; phylum Chordata; class Mammalia; order Artiodactyla; family Tragulidae; genus Tragulus; species Tragulus kanchil. Next base: position 186,523,207 of record JAIOJX010000025.1, read on the forward strand.
GGTCAGAGCCATTCTTTAGATTTTGATTATCAGAGAGACATAAATATAGGTCTGTTGGTTTGAAAAAGCAAGTTAAGTGGTAGAATAAAAACCATAACAGTAAGAAAAAGACAAAAGAGACCCAATAAACCTGTAAGAGAAAAGACTCTGGAAAGAATGTATCCTGACTCTCAGTGCTAGAAACTGGAAACTAACATGACATCGTAAATCCACTGAGCTCCAGCTTCTAAAAAAAGAAGAAAAGAAACTGTAACAGCAAGGAAAGGGCAGGGGAAAGGAACGAAAACCGTGTCAAAACTCATCAGGATTTCTGCTTATTATTGTAACAACCCTCCAACGGCTTACTACTTATGACAGAGATCATAAAACAAAAAAGCACGGAAGCGTTTACAATTGGAAGATAAAAACAGGCACAGATTGAAAAAATACAGAAAGCGGCAACAGGAGCTTTAGTATTGAAAAACGGAGTTTACAGCAAACAAACAAAAAAACTCCATGTGAGCATTAAGGATCATTCTACGTTGTTCAAACACGCAGATGAAGACAGAGCGTGAGTAGAAACGGTTGTGAGCTGAGCGAGACAGCAAAAAAACACCAAAGAAAAAGGACAGTTATCAAAACAGGGAGGCAGGACAAGGCCTGGTCCGTGGGCCGCCTACACGAGACCGGCAGGGCGGGCAGCAGCGAGCGGACGGGCGAGCGGGCGCCCTGCGGGGACGCCTCCGCGGTGCGGGGTGCACTCACACATTCCCGTGGACCCAGCGTGGCCCTCAGTCAACACTTAAGAGCCTTATACAGCGCCTGTTTTCTTATCTTAGTGTGATGAAGCTACAAGTAATAAAAGTTGAAGCAAAAAAGTCACCCACTTAGAAATGTAAAAGTTTTGGAGCAAGACGGATAGGAAATGATGGGTTGTTTATAATAAAATAAATATCAGGATACTAAAGATCCAGACACATGAGACAGAGCCAAAATTGTCATCAGGCATAGCACCACAGCGGCAAGAGCTAATGCAGTTTTAAAAGACTGGAGAAATATGCTTGGCGGGCCACGCAGGAGTCAGCGAAAACACTCCTGATTTAAAAGCCTCTTTGGTCAGCAGCCCTCGACAGATGGCGCAACTCCCTGCTGGAGAGACGGCCGTCCACGGAGAAGGGCGAGCCCGCAGCACCGAGGCCCCTGCAGGCCAATGGCGTGACCCACGCGGGGGAGACCGGCCCTCACGTGCCACCGGCCCCCGCGGGGACCCCGGGTCTAGGCTGCAGGCGGGACACCAGCCTCCCTCTGCCACGGCGCCTTCGGGGCGACAGCCTCACCCACCCCACCCCACCTAGACTCATCACCGCCTTTCACTGAGGCCCAGCAGCCTGGCACCCAGCTTGACGGGCTGAAGTGCATCCCCAAATCCACATGTTGACACCTGAACCCCCAGGACCTTGGAGGGTGACGATGCTCAGAGACAGAGGCGTCTTAAAGAGGTAACTAAAGTAAAGTGAGGTCCGTGGGGCGAGTCCTCATCCCATTCGATCGGTGTCCTTACCCGAGCAGGACGCAGAGAAAGGATGCCTTTCTGCAAGCCCGGGAGGGCGCCCCAGGAGAAACCAGCACGTCCACACCGCGATCCCAGACTCCCCGCCGCCAGGACGGCGTGAAGACAAAGGTCCGCCGTCGGCCTCTCCCCATCCACGTGGCCACGCAGCCCGCGCCGAAACGTACCACAGCCCAGAAAGCAGCCACGAGACACCCCACGGAAACAAGGGCGAGCGGGTCACCCCATGCACTCGTCTTGAGAGACTTGTCAGAAGATGAACCAGGAGACCTATGACCGAGGGACGCAGAGCGCCAGACGCCAGGAGGAAGCTGGCGGACAGAGGAGGCGCGAGCGCGAGGCCAGCCTGGAGGCGGCAGCGCTGTGACCTGGCTGTGACGGCCGGAAGGCAGACGCCGCGGGGACATTTCCTGAAAGAGACAGGACGTGAGCTAAAGAGGAGACCACGAGGCACGGAATCAACTCATGCACAGTGCACAGACCGCGGAGAGGCTCCGGGCCGCCTTCCTCGCTGGGGAGCCTGGGCCCCCGGAATGAGCAGACACCACCGCGCAGCGCAGAGCGTCCCGCAGAGAGCCCTCAGGGTGCTGGAGGACACAGGCAGCACCCGGGCGCACCGGACCCCGGTGAGCAGTGCCTGCTCCCGCCGTGGCCTTGCGTCCGAATCTGCCGCCCGGGGGCCCACGCCCTCAGGGGCTGACTGCCCTCAAACAGCAGCCCGGTCCAGCTGCAGCCCGGCCACGGGAGAGCCGGGAAAGCCCCACCGCACGAAGACTGGAGAAGACACTGGAAGACACGGCAGAGCCCGTGAGGAAGCAGACCGTGAACCAGGACACTCGCTGCCCGTCTCCCAGTCCCGGGGCTCCGCCGGGTAGACGTGTCCCCACCTTTCCGCCTCAGCCCCCTCTCCAGCCTGTCGCCGCTCGCCCGGCCATCGGGCCCCCGCCGACAGTGCTCTGCCCTCAGTGCCCGCAGGAGATCAGGCAGCAGGGAAGACAGCGAGGCGCAGCACTGCTCGTCCCCGCAGGGTCCCCGCCAGACCGACCGTGACAGGAGAGGATACTAAATATACCGGGTCCTCAGCTGGTCACGAGTGCTGCGGAAAATCCTGGGTGAGTACTGGCCCGAGTCGCAGGAGAGAGGGGCATCCAGGAAGCCTTCCTGGGGGAGGCGGAGCTTGAGTCGCGCCGTAAAGGCTGGGCAGGAAGGTCAGGAGTGGGTGACTGTCCGGAGGGGGGAGAGGGTGGAGCACGGGGCGCCTCAGGAGACGGCAACCCGGGCAGCGAGGAGAGCCAGAGCGGGTCACCCAGTGCGGGCAGCCAGCGTCGCGGACCTCTGTCCCCCCACGCGCCCCGCAGGCCCTCCGGGACTCGCCAGCCCTCGCCTCTGTGGGTGACGGGGTGCGGGGCTCCACCCCCCAGCGTCCGCCCCGCACCCCCGGCCACCTGCGGCCCCCGCTGAAGAGGGGCTCCCCCCGGCCCTGAGGGTCCCAGTGCCCCCGGCCCCGCCCGCCGGGAGCAGGCAGCGGGGCGTCCAGCTGGTCCGGCGCCTGCGCGGGCCTGCGGATGGCCGGTCCACAGCGGCCCCGTGTCCCCGAGCCCGGCCCCCGCCCCGGAGCCCCCCGGGCCCCCCGAGGACCCCTCTGCCCGGCCTCCGTCGCCCCGCCCCTGCCCCAGACACGTCCCCATCCGGCCGGGTGGTGGACGGATAACACAGGACGCTGCGCCTCGTGACCCTCCTGGAACCAGCTAAATGGCGCTTCCCAGGGGCTCCGTGGTAAAGAACTTTCCTTCCAATGCAGAAGACCCAGGTTCGATCCCTGGGTGGGAGATCTCCTGGAGGAGGAATTGGCGACCCACTCCAGAATTCTTTCCTTCCCAATGCAGCTCTAGGCCACGGGATCCCAGAGCCGGCAAGAGCCCCACCGCACGAAGACTGGAGAAGACACTGGAAGACACGGCAGAGCCCGTGAGGAAGCAGACCGTGAACCAGGACACTCGCTGCCCGTCTCCCAGTCCTGGGCTCCGCCGGGTAGACGTGTCCCCACCTTTCCGCCTCAGCCCCCTCTCCAGCCTGTCGCCGCTCGCCCGGCCATCGGGCCCCCGCCGACAGTGCTCTGCCCTCAGTGCCCGCAGGAGATCAGGCAGCAGGGAAGACAGCGAGGCGCAGCACTGCTCGTCCCCGCAGGGTCCCCGCCAGACCGACCGTGACAGGAGAGGATACTAAATATACCGGGTCCTCAGCTGGTCACGAGTGCTGCGGAAAATCCTGGGTGAGTACTGGCCCGAGTCGCAGGAGAGAGGGGCATCCAGGAAGCCTTCCTGGGGGAGGCGGAGCTTGAGTCGCGCCGTAAAGGCTGGGCAGGAAGGTCAGGAGTGGGTGACTGTCCGGAGGGGGGAGAGGGTGGAGCACGGGGCGCCTCAGGAGACGGCAACCCGGGCAGCGAGGAGAGCCAGAGCGGGTCACCCAGTGCGGGCAGCCAGCGTCGCGGACCTCTGTCCCCCCACGCGCCCCGCAGGCCCTCCGGGACTCGCCAGCCCTCGCCTCTGTGGGTGACGGGGTGCGGGGCTCCACCCCCCAGCGTCCGCCCCGCACCCCCGGCCACCTGCGGCCCCCGCTGAAGAGGGGCTCCCCCCGGCCCTGAGGGTCCCAGTGCCCCCGGCCCCGCCCGCCGGGAGCAGGCAGCGGGGCGTCCAGCTGGTCCGGCGCCTGCGCGGGCCTGCGGATGGCCGGTCCACAGCGGCCCCGTGTCCCCGAGCCCGGCCCCCGCCCCGGAGCCCCCCGGCCTCCCGAGGACCCCTCTGCCCGGCCTCCGTCGCCCCCGCCCCTGCCCCAGACACGTCCCCATCCGGCCGGGTGGTGGACGGATAACACAGGACGCTGCGCCTCGTGACCCTCCTGGAACCAGCTAAATGGCGCTTCCCAGGGGGCTCCGTGGTAAAAAGAACTTTCCTTCCAATGCAGAAGACCCAGGTTCGATCCCTGGGTCGGGGAGATCTCCTGGAGGAGGAATTGGCGACCCACTCCAGAATTCTTTCCCAGAAAATTCCACAGACAGAGGCGCCTGGCAGGCTCTAGGCCACGGGGATCCCAGAGAGTCAGACCCGACTGAGCGTGCATGCTCCCAAGACCCTCAGATCACTGAACCCCAACACCCACGAACCTACTGCCCACTCACTCACTCGACAGGCCCCTCGAGGCCCAGACACGCCTCCAGCCCACGCTCAGGACACTGAAACGCGCAGCCACCTCGGCCAGCGGGGCCCACGGACGCCGACAAGGACGCAGTGCGGAGCACAGACGGCCGAGCGCGAGGAGAGCCTGTCCCGGGCAGCAGCCAACCGGCATCCTCCCCTCGCCGGGGGCGGGGACGGCCACCTGCTCCCGGCCTTCAAGGCCGCACTGTCCACCCCTGTCAGGACCCTCAGGGCCACACGAGACGCCGGGGTCTCCTCCCAGGCCTGCCCCCCAGACCACCCTGCGCCCCGGCCCGGGAACAGATGATGTCGCCTGCCAGTGACCTAAGGGGTGGCGCACAGCCCGCCTACTGTCCAGGCTGGTCCAGACACTCTGCTGGCCACTGGGCTCCAGGCGGGGCGGCACCGGGGCCCGCAGCCCCTCTGGCAGATGGAGGCCAGTAGAGCTGCTCAGGCCAGACCGCAGGCAGGAGGCGCGGAGTCTGGGGCCCTGAGGGCCAAGGTGGGCTGGGGGCAGGAGGCGGAGAGGCGTATCCTGGCCCTGGTCCAGCTGAGAGACCAGAGCCGCCGGGAGGGGCTGGGGGCGCGAGGCAGCTCCCCGAGTCCAGACGTGGCAGGCGCCGACGTGAGCGCCACCGCCCATGCCCCAGAGGACCTGCTCGTGCCACCTGTGGCCCGACCCACGTGGGGAGGGCCCTCCAGTGCCAGCGTGTGGCTCTGTTTGGAGACATGGTCCGTGAGAGGTGACCAGGTGGCCTAATCCAACAGGGGCGACGTCCTCAAGGAGAAGGGGAGCCCAGGACCTGGGCACACACGGAGGGCAAATGACAGAGAAGACGGCTGTCTCCACGCCACACAGAGAGGCCCCAGGAGAAACCACCTGCCCGGCCTCAGACCCCAGCCTCCAGGACTGTGAGACACACGTCTGCGGCTGAAGCCACCCGCCGGTGGCCCGTGCTTGCCTCGCCCGAGCAGACCAACGGCGGCCCCGGAGAGGCGGGCCCGCGTCCGAGTGTGGCTGTGCCCGGCTGCACGGGCCCGGGCGTGGTGCTGACGGGGGTGGTGGTTATCGCTCCTGAGCCCACAGCCGTGCTCAGCGCTGCCTCCCTTGGCTCCGTCCAGAGCCTCTAACGGTGGCTGCTGTGTGCGTGTGTCCTCACTAAGTCGTGTCTGACTCTCTGCAGCCCATGAACCGTAGCTTGCCAGGCTCCTCTGTCCCTGGGATTTCCCAGGCAAGGATGCTGGAGTGGGCTGCCGTTTCCTTCTCCAGGGATCTTCCCGACCCAGGGGTCGATCCTGCACCTCCTGGCTGGCAGGTTCCACTGAGCCACCTGGAAAGTCGGGGACTATGTATACGATGGAATACTAGTCAGCCATGACAAAGAATGAAGTGAGGCCATTTGCAGCAATAAGGATGGACCAGAGAGCATCATACTGAGTAAAGAAGGTCCGGCAGAGGAGAAATGCCACACAACATCCCTTATGTGTGGAATCTAAAAAGAAATGATACAAATCAACTTGCAAAACAAAAAGAGACGCATCAACAACGAACTTAGGGTTGTGGGGAGAAGGGATGGTCAGGGAGCTCAGGATAGCCATGTGCACATTCTATGTTTAAAATGAGTACCCAGCAAGGACCTAGAGGACGGCACCCGGAGCCCTGCTCAGTGCTCGGCGCCAGCCTGAAGGGATGAGGGTCTGGGGAGGATGGACACGCGGATGCACACGGCCGTGGTCCTCCGCGTCCACCTGAGACGACCTCCATGTTACTCATCCGCTATGCCTTCGCACAAAATAAAAGTTTACAGCTTGGGGAAAAACAATGGCTTCACTCGCGGCAGTTCTCACACGTGACAGGCCTGGGGTGGCCCTCGGTGAAGCGCGGGGAGCCAAGAGCCCCGATCCCGCTCGCGGCCGCCCCTTCCCGGGCGACAGGTGAGCATTCCGCAGCCAGTGGGGGGCGGGGGGCCCGGGCGCCACCGGGTCACCCCGGGGAGCCTGGACCTCCGTTTCTGGCAGGCGGAGCGCCCCACCCAGAGCTCAGGGCGCCCAGGAGGCCAGCCCCGCCGTGTCCCCTCAGCCCCCAGCTGTGTGGACGGCCAGGGCACGGGGCGAGCCCTCCCGTGGACGGCGACTGACGGCGGTGACGCTCGGGGCTCCCGCAGATTCTGAACTGCTAGTTGGTCCTCCTCCTGGGAGGGACGGGGGCAGGACTGGGTCAGAGCCTGGGCCGCCCCCACAGACGTGACCTCAGGCCCAACTTGTCGCTGGTCTCGGGGCGGGGACGGAGCCTCCCCTGTGCTACGCCTTAGTTGCCGTGTGTTTTCACTGCTCACGTGTTGTAGACCAGCAGGCTGGGCCCGCTGTGGCCTCCCAAGGAAAGAAGTGGGATTTGAACCCAGGGCTCTTTGGTTTATGACCCTACCCTTTACCCATGGATCCCACACACACACCACCGGCTCATTCTCCAGGCGTTTCGAGAAAGAATGAAGTGACATACATGGATGGACCAGAGAGCATCATACTGAGTAAAGAAGGTCCGGCAGAGGAGAAATGCCACACAACATCCCTTATGTGTGGAATCTAAAAAGAAATGATACAAATCAACTTGCAAAACAAAAAGAGACGCATCAACAACGAACTTAGGGTTGTGGGGAGAAGGGATGGTCAGGGAGCTCAGGATAGCCATGTGCACATTCTATGTTTAAAATGAGTACCCAGCAAGGACCTAGAGGACGGCACCCGGAGCCCTGCTCAGTGCTCGGCGCCAGCCTGAAGGGATGAGGGTCTGGGGAGGATGGACACGCGGATGCACACGGCCGTGGTCCTCCGCGTCCACCTGAGACGACCTCCATGTTACTCATCCGCTATGCCTTCGCACAAAATAAAAGTTTACAGCTTGGGGAAAAACAATGGCTTCACTCGCGGCAGTTCTCACACGTGACAGGCCTGGGGTGGCCCTCGGTGAAGCGCGGGGAGCCAAGAGCCCCGATCCCGCTCGCGGCCGCCCCTTCCCGGGCGACAGGTGAGCATTCCGCAGACAGTGGGGAGCGGGGGGTCCGGGCGCCACCGGGTCACCCCGGGGAGCCTGGACCTCCGTTTCTGGCAGGCGGAGCGCCCCACCCAGAGCTCAGGGCGCCCAGGAGGCCAGCCCCGCCGTGTCCCCTCAGCCCCCAGCTGTGTGGACGGCCAGGGCACGGGGCGAGCCCTCCCGTGGACGGCGACTGACGGCGGTGACGCTCGGGGCTCCCGCAGATTCTGAACTGCTAGTTGGTCCTCCTCCTGGGAGGGACGGGGGCAGGACTGGGTCAGAGCCTGGGCCGCCCCCACAGACGTGACCTCAGGCCCAACTTGTCGCTGGTCTCGGGGCGGGGACGGAGCCTCCCCTGTGCTACGCCTTAGTTGCCGTGTGTTTTCACTGCTCACGTGTTGTAGACCAGCAGGCTGGGCCCGCTGTGGCCTCCCAAGGAAAGAAGTGGGATTTGAACCCAGGGCTCTTTGGTTTATGACCCTACCCTTTACCCATGGATCCCACACACACACCACCGGCTCATTCTCCAGGCGTTTCTTGCTCTTGGAATGCCCTTCAAAGTTCACCGCGGACAGGTCACCTCCTCTAGGAAGCCATCCCTGCCTTCTCCCCACCACAGCCAGCTTGCGTAGATGCCCCCTCCCCAGGGACAGACAACGTGGCGTGAGCTCATCTGACGCACTCAGGGAGGACCCGCGGTCCTGCGGAGGTCTTCTCTCCGTCCCCTGACGCACGGCGAGTGCCGGCCCTGCTAGACCCGCCCTGGTCTGAACAATTTCCATCCTTGGGCAGCTATGAGTAAGCCTCCAGCGCCTTCTGCCAAGCCCTTTCATCAGCTCCGTGTTTGTTTGGGTTGGTTTTGCCCTTTTAAAGTAAAAATAGTTTATTTTTAACACATCGATGTTATTTTCTCTTAAAGGAAGTGCAAAAAAACGCCTGTTTCTTTTCTTAGCCCGGCCTGTCCGCGAGCAGCATTCTCACCCAGCACCCCAGGGTGGGCCCCCTGCACCCGCGACGCCTCTGGATGCTCAGAGGGGCAGCGCTCGGGGCCGGGAGGGAAGGGAGCGTGGGCAGCTACCCCTGGGAGACACAGCGGAGGCGCAGAGGAAGGCCAAGGAGCCCCTCCCGCCAGGAACGAGGCGCCTTCGGGCTCCAGTGCAGTGGGCAGGACGTGGGGCGAGAGCCCCTGCCCCTGCTGGGAGCCTGCCAGCAATCCGTCCTCGCCAGGCATGGAGCCTGCGGCAGCCCCATCCCTGCCCAGGGGCAGGGACGAGGCGGAGCGAGAGGTGGGAGGGCCAGAGAGGAGGAGGGCGAGAGGCCGAGCAAGGGGAGGGGGAGGGGCCCCAGGGCGCAGCTCGGAGGGCCTCCTGGAGGAGGTGGCTCCTGGGCTGCCCCAGAGGACAAGCGGGAGTTCAGCCGATGGACCGGCGCCAGGAGGACGCTGCTGGGGCACGCCAGCCCCGGGAGGTGCTGGAGACGGTCGTGGTCAGTGCTGCCCACCAGGCAGGGCTGTGGCGAGGATTTCCTCTCTTCTCCCTTCTGGGGCGGCGGCGGCCTCTCGCCTCCAAGAAGCTCCTGCCCTCTGGCCCTCCTCTTCCCACGGTTTTAACTCGCCTTCCTGCCTCCCCAGGTCCCAGCCAAGGAGACGGTCAAGGCTGAGCCGTCGCAGCCTGTCGAGAAGGGACGAGCGGCCCGGACTCCCCCTGGGCACGCGGGGCTGGGAGAGCAGGGTCCACACGCACAGTCCTGCCCACGTGGCCTCCCCGTGCACACGCACACGCTCGCCCAGGCTCCACATCGCGGGCTTCTGGAAAGGGGCTGGAGCCGGCGTCCCCGCTGCCGCTCCGCGGTTTCCATGGCAGCCTCCGGGGCACCCTGGGCTCTGTCCTGGTCCCGGAGAAGCACAGGTCTTCCCGCCTTCCGCTGCCTTTCCAAGGAGCCCCCTCGGCGCTGGGCGGCTCAGCACTCGGCCATGGCTTCTGCCCGCGCAGCGGGAGGGGGCAGCAGACGGCCAGGCCTGCTCCCACCCGGCCTTACCACAGCGCTTGACCTTCTGGAAGCCACGGCCTCACCAAACCTCCGCTCTCTGGGCTTCGCTTCGAGTGGCCCAGGTGGGCCCCTGCACCGACGCCTCTGGATGCAGGGCAGCGCTGGGCCGGGAGGAAGGAGCGTGGCAGCTACCCTGGGAGACACAGCGGAGGCGCAGAGGAAGGCCAAGGAGCCCTCCCGCCAGGAACGAGGCGCCTTCGGGCTCCAGTGCAGTGGGCAGGACGTGGGGCGAGAGCCCCTGCCCCTGCTGGGAGCCTGCCAGCAATCCGTCCTCGCCAGGCATGGAGCCTGCGGCAGCCCCATCCCTGCCCAGGGGCAGGGACGAGGCGGAGCGAGAGGTGGGAGGGCCAGAGAGGAGGAGGGCGAGAGGCCGAGCAAGGGGAGGGGGAGGGGCCCCAGGGCGCAGCTCGGAGGGCCTCCTGGAGGAGGTGGCTCCTGGGCTGCCCCAGAGGACAAGCGGGAGTTCAGCCGATGGACCGGCGCCAGGAGGACGCTGCTGGGGCACGCCAGCCCCGGGAGGTGCTGGAGACGGTCGTGGTCAGTGCTGCCCACCAGGCAGGGCTGTGGCGAGGATTTCCTCTCTTCTCCCTTCTGGGGCGGCGGCGGCCTCTCGCCTCCAAGAAGCTCCTGCCCTCTGGCCCTCCTCTTCCCACGGTTTTAACTCGCCTTCCTGCCTCCCCAGGTCCCAGCCAAGGAGACGGTCAAGGCTGAGCCGTCGCAGCCTGTCGAGAAGGGACGAGCGGCCCGGACTCCCCCTGGGCACGCGGGGCTGGGAGAGCAGGGTCCACACGCACAGTCCTGCCCACGTGGCCTCCCCGTGCACACGCACACGCTCGCCCAGGCTCCACATCGCGGGCTTCTGGAAAGGGGCTGGAGCCGGCGTCCCCGCTGCCGCTCCGCGGTTTCCATGGCAGCCTCCGGGGCACCCTGGGCTCTGTCCTGGTCCCGGAGAAGCACAGGTCTTCCCGCCTTCCGCTGCCTTTCCAAGGAGCCCCCTCGGCGCTGGGCGGCTCAGCACTCGGCCATGGCTTCTGCCCGCGCAGCGGGAGGGGGCAGCAGACGGCCAGGCCTGCTCCCACCCGGCCTTACCACAGCGCTTGACCTTCTGGAAGCCACGGCCTCACCAAACCTCCGCTTCTCTGGGCCGGTGGCGTGGAGGCTGCCGTCTGACCGAGCCTGGCACGCCGAGCTGCCCCCCAGGAGCTGTCCCTCGACTCAGTCTGGGAGCCCGGGGCAGGGACCCGGACGCGGGGCTGCTCTGTATGTCGACCTGGCAGGGGCACCGGGGCGGGGCTGGGGAGGGCCTGTCTCAGCCGCTGCAGCCTCGGGCAGGGCCCAGGCGAGGTCCTGCCGGGCACCGCCGGGCACCCCGCGCCCCCGGCCCGAGAGCCCTGTGAACACCAGTCGCAGTCTCAGCAAGGATGAGCGGGGCCTCGCCGGGCCCCTCCAGTGGGATCCTCCGCCACTCTCCACTCAGCGGCAGGCGGCGCCTCCATGACGGGGGTCAGGCCCCTGCCTCTCACCCTCACGGGCCACCCAGCAACACATGCTCCCCTGGGCCTCGGCACCTGCCTCCGGCCTGCTCTCCCTTCCCCCGCCACACATGCTCACGGCCTGTTCTGGGCATTTCCACTCACAGAGAGGGAGGCTGCCGGGAACAGCCAGCCTAATCCCGAACGCCTGCCTCCGTCGAGGGGCCAGACCCCGCACCCCAGCTTCCAGCGCAGCCGCTGGCCCGGGGTCAGGATCTGTACGGCCCACCTGCCGGTGCAGCCTTCCCGCGCAGCCCGGGAGCCCCCCGGCCTCTGCCCTGGCCTGGCCTCCTGTCTGCTCCCCTCCGGCAGCAGGACGTGCAGGCTGCAGGCGGCCGCGGCTCCCGCTGCCCCAGAGCTGTGTGCGTGCAGCCCTGGCCGCCCGCCCCGCCCGCCCCGCTCCCACGGCCGGTGCACCTGCGCCAAGCCCCCGGGGTCCTCTCCAGACACGGCAGCGGTCCCCAGGCAGTGTCCCTGCGAGGTCCACGTGTCGTGTGCCCATTCCGGTCAGTTCAGGGAGCACGACAGCTCTCAGCAAGCCCCCCACGGGCGGCTGGCCATCCCTGCCTTCTGGCCTCCTCACTCCCCCACCAGCAGCAGCTCAAGGACAGACACAGACCCGGGTCAGCTCCATCGCAGAACCTTAAAACCGTGTGGCTAACTCGGCTAGCGAGACACACAGCTTGACCTTCTGGAAGCCACGGCCTCACCAAACCTCCGCTTCTGGGCCGGTGGCGTGAGGCTGCCGTCTGACCGAGCCTGGCACGCCGAGCTGCCCCCCAGGAGCTGTCCCTCGACTCAGTCTGGGAGCCCGGGGCAGGGACCCGGACGCGGGGCTGCTCTGTATGTCGACCTGGCAGGGGCACCGGGGCGGGGCTGGGGAGGGCCTGTCTCAGCCGCTGCAGCCTCGGGCAGGGCCCAGGCGAGGTCCTGCCGGGCACCGCCGGGCACCCCGCGCCCCCGGCCCGAGAGCCCTGTGAACACCAGTCGCAGTCTCAGCAAGGATGAGCGGGGCCTCGCCGGGCCCCTCCAGTGGGATCCTCCGCCACTCTCCACTCAGCGGCAGGCGGCGCCTCCATGACGGGGGTCAGGCCCCTGCCTCTCACCCTCACGGGCCACCCAGCAACACATGCTCCCCTGGGCCTCGGCACCTGCCTCCGGCCTGCTCTCCCTTCCCCCGCCACACATGCTCACGGCCTGTTCTGGGCATTTCCACTCACAGAGAGGGAGGCTGCCGGGAACAGCCAGCCTAATCCCGAACGCCTGCCTCCGTCGAGGGGCCAGACCCCGCACCCCAGCTTCCAGCGCAGCCGCTGGCCCGGGGTCAGGATCTGTACGGCCCACCTGCCGGTGCAGCCTTCCCGCGCAGCCCGGGAGCCCCCCGGCCTCTGCCCTGGCCTGGCCTCCTGTCTGCTCCCCTCCGGCAGCAGGACGTGCAGGCTGCAGGCGGCCGCGGCTCCCGCTGCCCCAGAGCTGTGTGCGTGCAGCCCTGGCCGCCCCGCCCCCGCCCCGCCCCGCCCCGCTCCCACGGCCGGTGCACCTGCGCCAAGCCCCCGGGGTCCTCTCCAGACACGGCAGCGGTCCCCAGGCAGTGTCCCTGCGAGGTCCACGTGTCGTGTGCCCATTCCGGTCAGTTCAGGGAGCACGACAGCTCTCAGCAAGCCCCCCACGGGCGGCTGGCCATCCCTGCCTTCTGGCCTCCTCACTCCCCCACCAGCAGCAGCTCAAGGACAGACACAGACCCGGGTCAGCTCCATCGCAGAACCTTAAAACCGTGTGGCTAACTCGGCTAGCGAGAGCACACACCCGCGGGGCAAGCTGGGACGCAGGCCCAGGGCCCCAGTGGGGCCACAGCTCTGCCCGGGCGGATGCATTCTGAGGGTGCGTCCAGGCCCTGACACTCACCCCAGGGCCTCCTCCTAGGAGTCCCAGCAGCTCCTGCCCCAGTGGCCCAGGACCCCCGGCTCCCCCAGAGTCACCAGGGGGCTCTGCAGTGAAAGGCCCAGTGCCGGGGTGCACACGGACCTCTCGGCCCTGGCAAGCAGGCCGCCTGGCCGCGGCTCCCAGCCGCACACACAAATGAGGAGAGAGGAAGAGAGAGAGGAGAGGGGAAGCCGCTCCCCCAGCGGGGGTCTTGGCGCCTATTCAGCTGCGGCCCCCGGGAGCCCGTGAGCAAGGCCTCGTGGGGGCTGAGACTCAGAGGCAGAAGCCCAGGGCTCCCCTCCCAGCCGTGCAGGAGCCGCTAGACTTGACCTAGCCTCTTTGACCCTCTGTCTCCTCCACGGTGAAATGCGACAGCGTCACCACGGTCTCGGGCCGAGGAGCAGGGGCAGCTGAGGGTGTGAGGCCCGAGGACAGGGCTGGAGCCCCGGGCAGTCCCCAGCAAGGCCGCTACAGCGCGTGCACCCCCCGCCGAGAGCAGGCTCCCTGCTTTGAGGCAGCCTGCGGGCGCCCGGGGCCGTGCCAGCTGGACCGCCGGCCCCGACGCCCTGCAGCCGAGCCTGGCCGTGTGTCTGGGCTCAGCCAGCGGAATGGGGGGGCCCCGTGTGCTGCTACGGGCTGAGTCACGTCCCTGAACAGGCAGAGGCGGAGGTCCTCGCCCTGGCCTCTGAGGGTGACCCGACAAGCAGTCACGCCGGTGTCACCAGAAGGGTGAGTCGGTGGGTGGGCCGTCACCCAACGTGGCTTCTGTGAAAAGGGGACATTTGGACACACAGACAGCACACGGCGGGGAGGCCGCGGGCAGGCCGAGGGAGAGACGACAGCGAGGTGCCTGACCGCGAGCCAAGGAGCAGCAGCTTGGCCCGCAGAGCCCCGAAGCGGGCGAGGGCCTGAGCGGAGCGCCCCTGGCCGCCTCGGACGGAGCAGCCTGGCCGGCTCGCTGGCAGACTCCGGGCCCAGAACTGCGAGACGGCCTCTGTGCAGCCGTCAGCCTGGGGAGCGCCATCGGGCTGGCCTGCGCCTCTGGGGTCACCTCGGCTCGGGGTCCTAACGGTGCCCGGGCCGCCATCAGCCTGGCCTTGAGCCCCCATCACCTCCCGTAGGCTGGCGATCAGCCGCCACGGGGAGGGGGCCCTCACACCTGCCGCCCCGCCTGCGGAAAGGCGCCGGCGAGGCCTGGCCTCAGGGAGCTCCCGCCTGCTGCGAGAAAGGGACGCGGGGCTGAGCCCAGGGCCGCTCTCAGGAAGCAGGGCTGCTGGCGCGGAGCCACGCCCCTCCCAGCTCTGCGCTCAGAGGCGCTCTCGGACCACAGGCCTGGGCGGGGGAACCCCAGAGACACGGTATGGGGGCTCGCTGGGCTCCACCAGGGTCTGGGGAGACAGTGCAGCCGGAATTCATGGGCGAAAGGAGGAGCTTCACGAGAGGAGACCCGGAAACACACACTCAGGGTCCCCTGAGGTCTTCCACATCCCAAGCTGGCCGGGTGCACAGCCAGGTGTGGGGGGCCTGGGGGTGTGAGGGCTGAGGGCAGGGGGCAGCGCAGACCTGGGAATTGCCTGCACCCCACCCGGTCAGAAGGGCCGGATGCTGAGAGCAGGCTTTCCAGCGCTGGAGCGAGGACTCCACCGCCCGCCGCCAGCAAGCTTACAAACCAGCTTCAGGAGGGCCAGACCGACCCTCCCGTCAAATAACTGCGGCCGGGACTTAGTTCAACAGTCCCACCACGCTGATCAGTTAAAAACAATTTACTGTAAACCTTGGGGAAATGATCAAAACGGCTTTTAAAGAGGAATAACTAAGTCAGGGCCCCCCTGGTGGCTCAGGTGGTCAGGCATCGCCTGCAACGCGGCAGCCCTGGGTTCAATCCCTGGGTCGGGACGACCCCCTGGCGACGGGCATGGCAGCCCACTCCTGTATGCGTGCCCGGGGAATCCCACGGACAGAGGAGGCCAGCCGGCCTCCGTCCACAGGGCTGCAAAGAGTCAGGCACGACGGAGCATCTAACACTTTCACTTCACAAATAAGTGAAAAGGGAGATGCATGGAATTTTCGCTTATCTTTTGTGCCTGTTTCGGGCTGCACTGGGTCTTGGCTGCTGCACAGCCTCCTCTCCGGCGGCGGCGAGTGGGCGCTGCTCTCCGGCGGTGGCGCTCAGGCTCCTCACGGCGGCGGCTTCCCTGCTGCCCGGCACGGGCTCCAGGCCCTCCGCAGCTGTGGCACGCGGCGCAGTGGCTGCGGCGCCCGGGCTCTAGAGCACGGGCTCAGCAGCGTGGCTCACGGGCCCAGCTGCTCCGAGGCACGTGGGATCCTCCCGGCTCGGGGATCGAACCGGGGTCTCCCGCATCGGCAGGCGGACTCCTCACCTCTGAGCCACGCCGGAGGCCCTGGGTGGAACTGTGAAATGCTCCATCCAAACAGAGGCGGCGGGGAACGAGGACGAAAGAGACCCAAAGCGAAGACAGGCGACACCCCCTCATCTGGGCTTCCGAAGACAAGCCGTGGGAGAGCAGGGCCCTCTCTGGACGACCAGAGGGAAGCTCACCGACCAGGGACGCAGCCTGACTTCCTGTTCACAGGAAAGATCGAGGCGCGGGGCACGCTGAACCCACAAGCGGTGGAGGACCGACAGACGGAGGACGGATGCGGTGTCGTCCACGCTGACCAGCCCTGCAGAACGCACGTCCTGGGGAAAGGTGGCGAGAATTTACAGTTCTAAGCCCAAACTTCAAATCTAGAAAGACTCCTCTAGACTAAACGACACCAAAGGGCCGACCAGCGGTGCCGAACAGGGCACCTGGCTGGGTCTCTGCTCAGACCAACAGCCGTGACACAGATGTGGGGGAAACTTTGCCGATTTTCAGTCTGGACAGGACAGTAGATGGTATCTGGGAGCCGATGGTTCACTCCCTTGGGCGACCGGGGCGTCGCGGCTCTGCGCGTAGGGGCAGGCATCACAGTGCCCCTCATGTGTTCGGCGGAGTCTCCAGAGAGGGGAGGTGGGGAAGCATGTCCACGTCGAGCTGCTGGCAGCTGGGGCCCCGGGTGGGGAGGCACGGGTGGGCCTGTGCTCATGGTCCGTGTTATTCTCCCCTCATGAAAATACGTGTAAGAAAGGACACACAGTTACACACAGATCCGATTTCCAGGAGGGTCCACCCTCTGGCACACAGGCGCACGCCCCGACGTGAGCGAGAGGCTGCCCGGGGGCCCTGTGGTGGCAGTGGGCACGCCGGGCCGCCTCCGCCGCACGCGAGGTGACGGGTTGAGCCCCAGCGTCCACCACCCCCGCCGTCTGCTCGGATTTAAGCCTGGGGATGCACCATCACGGGACGCTTCCACCTCCGATCGCAGAGCCGGGCTCAGGGATGCTCAGGGACAGGGATCCGCCCGGTCCATTCAGGCCAGGTGCGGACCGAGAGCCAGCGCCTCGGGAGCTGAGGACAGAGAGCCCGGGCAGAGCGGGGGAGGCAGCCCTGGGACACGCCGCCCAGCCGGGCCGCCCGCCGAGGCAGAGGCCGGGGTCCTGGGTGACGGCCCGGAGCGGAGGCTGGAGCTGCACCTGAAGCTGCCGCAGCCATAGGGTCGGTTCGCTGTAGAAGCGGACAGCCTCACGTGGGCTACACTTCCTGCATTCTTTACGCAACACAGTTCTGTAGGGAAGTCCTTCAGGCCCTCAGGGACCATCTGAAACCAGCAAACGATTCGGTATCGTGTTTTCCAGGACCCAAAACGCCCCTAAAGATTAGAAGAGGGAGGGCAGTGGCAGGCAGGAGCGGCATACAAGCAGCTGGGCTCTTCACAAAAGAGGACGCCAGACGCTCGCCCTTGTGCGTGACCAGAGAAACGCATATTCAAGCCATGGTGAGGGGCCTCCCTGGTGGCCCTGCAAGGTGCCCAGCATCCAGCCCGGTCAGGGAACTGGATCCCCCAGACCCAGTGCAGCCAAATCCATAAACTGGAAAAAAAAAAAAAAAAAAAATCCACAATGAGATAGCGCGTCCAGCCCACCAGGCGGGCAAAGCTGGGGTAACATCAGTGCTGGCCGGAGGGTGTGACGCCTGGAAGGTCCACCCACTGCCGTGGGCGTGTCCCCGCGTGAGCTCACTTCAGACGGCCGTCAGGACGCCCGAGACCAACACAGCGCTGTAGCTCTCGTGTCCTCCAGCTCACCCACGTTTCAGATTTAAAAATGTGAATGTCTGAGAGACATTTTTTTAAATGTCTAAGAGAAAGCAATTTAGCACTGTCCACTACAAACTGGCATTTACCAATCACATCGCCAATGACCAATCACATCGCCAATGACTGATGCAGGGTATTTGCCGTCGGCCTCTGTGGAGACTGACCCCTGTGCCGTGACAGCTGCTGACCTTCCACACCTCTGAGGCCGTTCAGGGTGGGGCAGGCGCTCTCTGGCCCAGGGAATCTGGTGGGGAAGGTCTTTAGACAGCTGGATGCTTTTAGGAACAGATTCATGATCTCAATCCCTGCATCTCCTCATATGGAGAAGAGCACTAAATCTCCTCATGGTGACATCAGATCCCCATGACTAACTGAAGACCCCTTGTAAAGTGACTGTTTATTGGTATGGAACTCCCCCTTCCTCAAACTGTTATGTATTGATCTTCCTCCTGCTGCCACTGTGGGGCTGTCTCTCAGAGCTGCTCTGGGGTGCTGCCTCCCGGGCTGCAGTCCTAATTATGCCCCCAATACAACTTAACCCACAGGGGCTTCCCTGGTGGTCCAGTGGGTAAGGACGCCTCCTTGCAGTGCAGGGGGACGCCAGATCGATCCCTGGCCTGGGAAGATCCCACGTGCGGCAATGTGTCCAACTATCAAGCCAGAGCTCTGGAGCACATGTGCCCAGAGCCGGTGCTCTGCAGCGAGAGAGGCCGCTGAGATGGGAGGCCCACACAGGCCAAGGAACAAAGATGACTGAAAATAAATAAATGAAAGACCAATAGAAGTGGACCAAAAAAAAGGAAGAAAAAAAAAAACCACAACTCTCAAGTTGTTCATCTTTTTTGGTCGACAGCACATATACAATAAAGCCACCGGAGGGGGGACCGCTGCGTAGGTGCCACTAGGCTAGGGGCGTGTGAGCCCACCTGTTTGCCGGAGAAGCCCAGGGACCCGCGGACAGAGGGCACGCCTTGCCTTAGCGCCAGTTTGGAGACCTGATTGTCCAGAGAGGAAGAAGTATTAATGAGACTCCTGTTTCACACTGTCCACGAAAACCAGTGCCAGGAAAAAATAATCCGTGAAAAGCACTGCTAGGCAGATTAAAGACTGAAATACAAACCATAAACCCACAGATCTTCTGGAAAGACAGAGAAGACAAGATGCGATGATTCAGGGTAGGGAAGAATTTCTTAAGCAGGACACAAAGGGCACAAACTATGAAGAGAAGGAAGCCTTAATTGGACGGCATTAAAATTTAGCCCTTTCTGTTCCCCCGACACCACACAGAAAATGAAGAGAGAAGCCACACTGGGAGCAGACGGCAACGCCTCATTAGGAAATGGAGAGAGAACGCAACTATTCTCTGAGGAAAAGACCAAAAAAAAATTTTTTTAATGGACTGAAGCCTTGAACGGGTGTTTCAGGAAAAGCAGAAAAATTCAAATGGCCCATGAGCTCAAGCAAAGATGCAGCCCTCATGAATACTTAAGGACATGCAAATTAGACCCCAGGGAAGCCTCTTTGACATTCACTCCCTTGTCAAAAAAAGTTGACATCAGACAGAACCTAGGGTTGGTGGGGAGCGTGGGCCAGGCTCTCGGGACGCTGCTGGTCCTGCCCCCGGCCACCAGCCAGTGGCTCCAGGGAAGCCGAAAGGAGGAGAACCGTGGACACAGAAGGCCTCTTCTGGGTGCTCCGGTAAACGACGTTTTGCGACCTGGGCACCGGAACAGGATGCTTTCCTCCCGCGTGTGCAGCATAGTGACACGCAGAGCCGCGTCCACAGGCACACGCGGCCAGGCAGCGGCCTCAGCCGGCACCGGCCTGATCGAGCGGCCCCGAGCGGCCCTGGACCCGCCCCCTCGGGGCAAGCTCGCCGCAGGCGGGGCGGGGGGCCGGCGGCAGACGGCGGGACGGGCGGCCACCGAGGCGGCGGGGGCTTCAAGGCGAGAGGGGCAATGTGTGAGCCCCCCTGCTTGCCGGAGAAGCCCAGGGACCCGCGGACAGAGGGCACGCCTTGCCTTAGCGCCAGTTTGGAGACCTGATTGTCCAGAGAGGAAGAAGTATTAATGAGACTCCTGTTTCACACTGTCCACGAAAACCAGTGCCAGGAAAAAATAATCCGTGAAAAGCACTGCTAGGCAGATTAAAGACTGAAATACAAACCATAAACCCACAGATCTTCTGGAAAGACAGAGAAGACAAGATGCGATGATTCAGGGTAGGGAAGAATTTCTTAAGCAGGACACAAAGGGCACAAACTATGAAGAGAAGGAAGCCTTAATTGGACGGCATTAAAATTTAGCCCTTTCTGTTCCCCCGACACCACACAGAAAATGAAGAGAGAAGCCACACTGGGAGCAGACGGCAACGCCTCATTAGGAAATGGAGAGAGAACGCAACTATTCTCTGAGGAAAAGACCAAAAAAAAATTTTTTTAATGGACTGAAGCCTTGAACGGGTGTTTCAGGAAAAGCAGAAAAATTCAAATGGCCCATGAGCTCAAGCAAAGATGCAGCCCTCATGAATACTTAAGGACATGCAAATTAGACCCCAGGGAAGCCTCTTTGACATTCACTCCCTTGTCAAAAAAAGTTGACATCAGACAGAACCTAGGGTTGGTGGGGAGCGTGGGCCAGGCTCTCGGGACGCTGCTGGTCCTGCCCCCGGCCACCAGCCAGTGGCTCCAGGGAAGCCGAAAGGAGGAGAACCGTGGACACAGAAGGCCTCTTCTGGGTGCTCCGGTAAACGACGTTTTGCGACCTGGGCACCGGAACAGGATGCTTTCCTCCCGCGTGTGCAGCATAGTGACACGCAGAGCCGCGTCCACAGGCACACGCGGCCAGGCAGCGGCCTCAGCCGGCACCGGCCTGATCGAGCGGCCCCGAGCGGCCCTGGACCCGCCCCCTCGGGGCAAGCTCGCCGCAGGCGGGGCGGGGGGCCGGCGGCAGACGGCGGGACGGGCGGCCACCGAGGCGGCGGGGGGCTTCCAAGGCGAGAGGGGGCAATGTGTGACCCCACTGAGGAGCCACAGCCAGAGCCCTGGGCCCAGCGCTGGCTCTGCCCCCGCTGGTCCTGCGCCCAGGGCGGCCCCTGGCCGCTCTCGGGCCGTCTGCCCCAGGAGGCGGCAGGGAGTGAATGTCGGCGCCATCCCTGCTCTGTTCTTGCCGGCTCCTGCCCGGCCGCGCGCACGGGCCCCTCCAGTCCTCCGTCAAAGGGGCAAAGGGCCCCCGAACCCTCCACGCCTCACCTCCCTCAGCAGCCAAATGTCCCCCAGGAATCCCGCCGCCCCTCGCTCCCCAGACCGGCCCCCCTCCAGTCCTGACCTGCCGTCCTGCCTCTCCTTTCCCTCACCCGGGGCTCCCTCTTCCTCTCCACCCGCCTCCCGACCCCTGGTGTTCAGCGGGAGCTCAAGCAGCGTCTGCTCTGCACCCACTCTCGAGCACCCAGCCAGGGCAGGCTCGAGGGACCCCGGGGCCACCACCGGGGCCGTCCTACGCAGGAGAGTGGGCAGCCAGCAGGGCCAGGTGGCTGCGGGCACCTTCGGCACCTCGGGGATCGGCCGTGGACAGGGACAGCGGAGCTCCCGGGGCCTCTGTGCGGGGGACCTGGGAGGGGCAGGCTGGATAGAGGATTTCAGGTGGCACAGTCCGTGTGTGGAGTGGAAAAGAAACTCCAGACGTGAGGCTGACGGGGAGGAGGGTGAAGCTCATTAAGTGGGAGACGCTGTTAGCACCGCGGTCTGGCTCAAGGGAGAGCTGAACGCCTTCACGGCCTCTAGAGCCTCAAGACAGAAAATTCCGACTGGCATGGCGGCATTAGGTGATTGGTTACAATGCTCCAGGTGCGGCATAGGTGGGTATTTGACCTGACACGGGGTCAGGGCACTGGCTGGTTTAGGTCAGGAGGCTCATGTCAACAGTTGCTGGGGGCTTGGTCAAGTCCCAGGGTCTTTTTCTTTTTGAACGGTTCTTGGAGAATATTCTATTAAATGCAGAAAAAATAAGAATAGGAGCATCTTTTTTTTTTTTTTTTTTCTGTGGGTCGGGGGACGGGTTGAGGAGGGAGTGGGGTGAATGGGCCACTTCTATTGGTCTTTCATTTATCTATTTTCTTTCTTTGGCCCGTGTGGGCCTCCCATCGCAGTGGCCTCTGTTGTCGCAGAGCACCGGCTCTGGGTGCATGTGCTCCAGAGCTCCGGCTCGGTAACTGGAACATGGGTCCAGCCACTCTGCGGCACGTGGGATCTTCCCAGGCCAGGGATCGAACCGGCGCCCCTTGCACTGCAAGGCGGTGTCCTTACCCACTGGACCACCAGGGAAGCCCGAAGAGAAGCATCTTAAACAATGTCTTTCATAATTTAAATAGAATAGATTTCTATTTATATTACTTTATATTAATCTTACATCCTCCACAAATGTATCTGAAGTGTTGTGTCTCGTGCACGGTTGTTAGATTCCACAGGACATGTGGAAAGACTCCGTCCTGTGACTGCGGTAAAGGCCTCCACCCCGTGACCTCGGTCCAGGGCTCCACACAACACCGGGGAGGGACAGTCCTGAACGTGGCGCCAAGGGACGCACGACCCGAAGACCCTAGCAGCCGGGCCAACCGCCGGGGAAGATGCGAACTCCTGGGACGGGGCACTGCGTCCCTGCCTCCCGAGCAGAGCGAGAGGACCGGCATCCCCGACGGGAGGGCCGGGCTGCTGCGTCCCAGCAGCCGTGCTCCAGGGAGGTGGCCGGACTGGCTGCGTGCGCGGGCTCCAGGCCAGCACGCTCCTGCAGGCAGTCCCTGCAGTCCAGGCCTGGCCATGGGGCGCCGAGCTGGGGGCGCCAAGCAGGGGCGCCAGGAGGGGCTGTGAGGATGCTGCTCAGCTTCCCTTTGACACGTCCCTCACGGAGAGCTACCTCCTTTCTGTCCCTCACAGTCCCCAAGGCCACACCCTCTCGGCTCCTATGGCGGCTGTGACTGTCTGCGTCCATCACCCCATGGGCCACCAGCCCATAAGCACGCCTGCCATCAGATGGTGTCCAGCAGGGCGCCTGGCCAGACACGGCAGGGCAGCTCTGACCAAGGGCTGGCAGAAGCCCCACACCGAGGGCCCCCTCGGATGAACCCACGGGGTCGGGGCTCCTCTCGATGCACTCCACTGACAACAGGACCCGCAAGGAGGAACGGGGGTCTGGATCTGGCCGCGGGTGCCAGGGCCGACACGCCTACCTCTGCGCCGGGGTCCCAGACGCAGCTGGGGGACGAGACGAGACCACGAAGGGGAAGGGCGGAGAGAGGGCAGCACCGGGCCGCCCACGGCCAGACGGCACGCGCGTCCTCGGGTCCGGAAGCGGCCTCCCCTGAGCTGGGGGCCTCTTTCTAGCGTCTGCCACCTACGAGGTGCTTTGGTCGACGCCTGCTGGCTGGCTGGATGAATGGGCAGCTGAATGGGCGGGGGGTGGGTGGATGGGAGGGCAGATGGACGGACAGATGGCTGGGTGCCTGACGACGTGGAGGAGCAGGTGGGAGGCTCGGGGCCAGCCGGACGGGAGGACAGGAGGTGGGGGAGGACGGGCGCGTGCGGACGGCGCACGGGAGGAGGCGTGGGCGCCGGGCGTTCACTGACTCGGCCCTCAGGTCCCCAGGCTCGCCTTCTTTACGTAGGAAAGACTGTTCGGAGATCCATTTTTAATTACATTTTCCCTTATTAACGTTACAAAACTAGAAACATAGATTTTGCTCCTCTGAACTATTAATTCAAACTTTTAAATCTAACAAATGTCAGGATTCTTTTTAAAGGGTTTTTTGATTAACAGTGTGTCCCATTTTCAACCTTACTTAGCAGAACACCTTCAGAAATATAATTACATTTGCAAGCCTGATGTACTTGATTTTATCTGATAAATTTTCCCAAGATGTTAAGTGATTTTGGGAATCTATAAAGATAACTTGCTGGGACTCCTCTGGTGGTCCAGGGGCTAAAGCGCTGCTCCCGGCATAGGCGGCACAGGCTCCGTCCCTGGTCTGGGACCTAGAGTTCATACGCCAGAACAAAGATCGACGGTCCAAGCCCCTAGGTCCAAGTTATATAATGAAGCATGCATTTTAAATTTGAGTTAAAAGCAGGCTTCCCCTGGTGGTCCAGTGGGTAAGGACACCGCCTTGCAGTGCAAGGGGTGCCGGTTCGAGCCCTGGCCTGGGAAGATCCCATGTGCCGCGGAGCGGCTGGACCGATGTGTCCAATTACCAAGCCGGAGCTCTGGGGCACATGCACCCAGAGCCGGCGCTCTGCAACAATAGAGGCCACCGTGATGGGAGGCCCGCAGGAGCCAAAGAACAAAGACAGATGAAAATAGAGAAATGGAAGACCAATAGAAGTGGCCCGCCCACCCCCCTCCCTCCCCAACCCGACCCCCGCCTAAAATAAATAAAATAAATAAATCTTAAAAAAAAAATTGAGGGCTTCCCCGGTGGTCCAGCGGGTAAGGACACCGCCTTGCAGTGCAGGGGGCGCCGGTTCAATCCCTGGCCTGGGAAGATCCCACGTGCCGCGGAGCGGCTGGACTGATGTGTCCAATTACCGAGCCAGAGCTCTGGAGCGCATGTGCCCAGAGCTGGCGCTCTGCAACGACAGACCACCGCGATGGGAGGCCCACAGGAGCCAAAGAACAAAGACGGATGACAATAGAGAAATGAAAGACCAATAGAAGTGGCCCGCCCGCTCCCCTCCCTCCCCAACCCAACCCCCGCCCAAAATAAATAAATAAATAAATCTTAAAAAAAAAATTGAGTTAACCAATTGAGTTAAAAGGTTGACTGCTTTTTCTGATTGCCCGGATGCCCCCAGGGCCGATCCACAGGCGCGCTCACCAGGTGTGTGCCGGAGGCATGGCGGGGTCCGTCCTTCCCCTCAGAGAGACAGCACGGGGCGACGGCCCCGAGCAGGTGCTGCTGGACGTGCCCCCACTGAGGCCAGAGAGTGACGCTCCCGTTATGCCGCCTCCAACACCTCCCCTCCACACAGCGCTCCGGAAACAGCAAGCAGCCGAGGAGCCGCCGGCGCCCCCCACGCGAGCCCCTTCGGCTCTGCTCCCGCGCACGTCACGGGGGAGGCCCTGCCCGAGGACGCAGGGGCACCCGGGCTCCGGAGTGCAGACACCGTGGGCAGGAGGAGGGGCACCCGTGGCGTCTGCGCCCGCCTGTCTTCCACGCACACGTGCCGGGCGAGCGCCCCTCCGCACGTGGGGCTCACCTGCCCCTCGCAGCTGTGCCACCCTGAACCCGCGCCTCGCCTCTCTGAGCCCCCAGCTGCCCCTGCAGAAGAGAGGTCGGGGTCACGAGAAGCACTGGCAACAAAACGCCCATCACGGCTGCACACAAGCAACCCTAACGAAAGAGGCATCGACGTGACAGAGGCTCTTCTCTCCCCTGGATGAAAAAGTCTGAAGGTGGCAAGTCCGGGGAAGCCTGGCAGGCCCACAGGGTCCTCGGGGACCCGGACTCTCGCTGCTGTCTGCTCCTCACCTTCCCCCAGCAGCCTCCGCTCGCCGTCGGCACAGCCTCCATGCCCAAACCCACGTCACGGTCCAAAGGGGCTGCTGGAGCTCCAGCCATCGAGACCGCAGGGCAGGAGGAGGAGCGTGGGGCAGTTGGGGCAGGAAGGCCACCCCCAGGAGTCCCAGCTGAGTCAGTTCCTTTTTTAAGGAGCCTTTCTGGAAGCCCCACAGAGAACTTCCTCTTCTGTTTCTTAGCCAAAAGGCCCCTGCTTGGTGGCACTTAGCTGCCAGGGAGGGAGGTGAGGAGACGTAGCCTTTTACTCGGACCAGTGTCCTGGCCAGGTCAAACGGGACAGGGAGCAGGGACGTCAGGACGACGGGGCTCCGGCACAAGGCTGACCTGCAGCAAACAGCCGTTGCTCCTGCCTTGTTGCCGGCATCCCCGGGGACCGCCCACCGCTCAGCCCTTCCTAAAGCCCCCCACTCCACGTCCTCCGGCTTTCCCAGCAACAGGGGCTTTTCCAGTGAGCAGGCTCCTCACTTCAGGAGACCAGCATATTGGAGCTTCAGCTTCAGATCAGTCCTTCCAATGAATATTCAGGA
Source organism: Tragulus kanchil (assembly GCA_022376925.1). Classification (NCBI taxonomy): domain Eukaryota; kingdom Metazoa; phylum Chordata; class Mammalia; order Artiodactyla; family Tragulidae; genus Tragulus; species Tragulus kanchil. The sequence goes on from JAIOJX010000025.1 coordinate 186,548,781, forward strand.
TTGATGACCTGTAGGATTGACGGCTTTGACCTCCTTGCTCTCCGAGGAACCCTCAAGAGCCTCAAAAGCCTCGATTCTTCAGCCTCAGCCTTCTCTACGGTCCAGCTCTCTTGTCCGTCCATGACTGCTGAAGAACCACAGCCTTGACTCCTATGTCAGTCCCTGTATTTGCCCACCTTGTCCACCCCGGGCACATCCAGAGCCAGCCGCCAGCCCCACCACTGCACCTCGCAGCTGTGCCACCCTGAACCCGCGCCTCGCCCTCTGAGCCCCAGCTGCCCCTGCAGAAGAGAGGTCGGGGTCACGAGAAGCACTGGCAACAAAACGCCCATCACGGCTGCACACAAGCAACCCTAACGAAAGAGGCATCGACGTGACAGAGGCTCTTCTCTCCCCTGGATGAAAAAGTCTGAAGGTGGCAAGTCCGGGGAAGCCTGGCAGGCCCACAGGGTCCTCGGGGACCCGGACTCTCGCTGCTGTCTGCTCCTCACCTTCCCCCAGCAGCCTCCGCTCGCCGTCGGCACAGCCTCCATGCCCAAACCCACGTCACGGTCCAAAGGGGCTGCTGGAGCTCCAGCCATCGAGACCGCAGGGCAGGAGGAGGAGCGTGGGGCAGTTGGGGCAGGAAGGCCACCCCCAGGAGTCCCAGCTGAGTCAGTTCCTTTTTTAAGGAGCCTTTCTGGAAGCCCCACAGAGAACTTCCTCTTCTGTTTCTTAGCCAAAAGGCCCCTGCTTGGTGGCACTTAGCTGCCAGGGAGGGAGGTGAGGAGACGTAGCCGTTTACTCGGACCAGTGTCCTGGCCAGGTCAAACGGGACAGGGAGCAGGGACGTCAGGACGACGGGGCTCCGGCACAAGGCTGACCTGCAGCAAACAGCCGTTGCTCCTGCCTTGTTGCCGGCATCCCCGGGGACCGCCCACCGCTCAGCCCTTCCTAAAGCCCCCCACTCCACGTCCTCCGGCTTTCCCAGCAACAGGGGCTTTTCCAGTGAGCAGGCTCCTCACTTCAGGAGACCAGCATATTGGAGCTTCAGCTTCAGATCAGTCCTTCCAATGAATATTCAGGATTGATGACCTGTAGGATTGACGGCTTTGACCTCCTTGCTCTCCGAGGAACCCTCAAGAGCCTCAAAAGCCTCGATTCTTCAGCCTCAGCCTTCTCTACGGTCCAGCTCTCTTGTCCGTCCATGACTGCTGAAGAACCACAGCCTTGACTCCTATGTCAGTCCCTGTATTTGCCCACCTTGTCCACCCCGGGCACATCCAGAGCCAGCCGCCAGCCCCACCACTGCACCTCTCTCTCACCCCCACCCCAGAAGGCGGCTCGCCCTTCCAGGCCGAGAGCTCTGGGAGCACAGACCACCGCCTCCGCCCCTCCCCAGCCCTTCCCCGGGCCCGGGCCCTGCCTTCCCTCCCAGGCGGACTCTGACTCACTGGGCAGCCTGGGGGAGTCCGGGTTCCGCCCCGCCCACGGGGTCCCTGCACGACCCCACCCTGGGGCTGTGCATTCCAGCCTCCAGTCCCTCCCTGCCCCGAGAGACTGGCTGCAGCCGGAGGCCGGCTCAGACCCTTCTCCGTGGAGCCTGTCCCACAGCGGAGAGGACAGCGAAGGGAAGCCTAGAAACAGGTCAGGACCGGGTTGCAGTCAGGCTGCAGAGAGCAGCGACAGCTCCCTTCTCACAAACGCCCGCCCCGCCCCTAGGGAGCGCCCAGCGCAGCAGGGCACCGGCCCCGCAGGCCCGGCCGGTCCCCAAGGCCAGGAGGCTGGGTCCGGCTTGCGTCTCCGGCCTGCCTTGACCAGCCAGGGGCCAGCAGCACATCTCTGAGCTGCAGCTCCTTCATCCACATGAGGGGCGTTCCTCCTGAGGGTGCAGAGCCCAGGGGTGCGGGGGCACTGGGCACTCCGGCTGCACTCCAAATTCTGCTCCCTCCTCACACACGCAGCTCACAGCTCCTGGGTGGGACCTGGCTGTGACCACCCTCAAAAATGCAGAGAGACCCTTAGGCCTCAACAAGGCAATTTTCTTCCCAAACAGCCATTCTTAGAGATCCCAGGGAGGCGTCTAAGCGGACACACTCAGAAGGGCCTCCAGGGCCTGGAATCACTCAGGTGGGCTCGGGGCTGCCGGTGCAGGTGGGGGTCCTGGGGATGGTGGTGGCAGGAGGTGGGGGCCGTTCTGGGCTCTGCTCCTGCCCCGGCCTCCTTGTCTGCATCTGTAAAATGGGGAGAAAGGCCTTTCCTTCTTGATTCCGGGAAGCCTTGGAGGATAAAATGAGAGCATGAGCCAGGAAGGCTGACCCTCTCTGCACAGACGTGCTCTGAGGCAAAGTAACGGATTCAAACCCTGACCTGCGGGCTGGCATGGCCTCAGAGGGAGACCCAGTCGCCCAGGAATCTGGCCTTCTACGAAGAGAGAAAGGGAGCCGTGCCCTGCCACTGCACTGACAAGCCCCCCAACTCCCAGCTGCCTCCCGGACCGCCGGCCTGTGCACACCAGAGCTCCCGCCATCCCCCTGCTCTGGGACAAGCCAGCGCCTCTGCCCGGTGGGGTTGGAGAGTCTGGGCGTCGGGCTGCCTGGGCACAGCCTCCACCCCCTGGAGGGTGGTTTCGCTCTTTCCTGGAGGTTTGTGACGACCACCTCGCCCACTGTCCCTGGGAGGAACCTGGCCCCACGCATGGAGCTAAGTCGCTCAGTCGGGTCCGACCGCTTGTGACCACACGGCCTGAGCCCCGCCAGGCTCCTCTGTCCGCGGGACTCTCCAGCCACGAATACTCGAGTGGGTTGTCGTTTCCCTCTCCAGGGGATCTTCCCGACCCAGGGGCTGAATCCGGGTGAGCCCGTGTCTCTTACGTCTCCTGCGTCGGCAGGAGGTTCTTCCACCACTAGCGCCGCCTGAGAGGAGGCTCCCAGCTGAGAACTGGTCATCTGGAGACCAGACCGTCCTTTCTACTGTCTCTGACTCCTCCAGACAGGGCAGCTCACCCAGCCCTCACCCAGCTCAGGTCCTCATAAACCAAGCCCACGCCAGCACGGAGCCCTGTCCTGCGGAAGGAGGAACGGAAGGAATGAAGGAAAGGCAGGATGGAAGCCGGCACACTGCGGGGCGACCTCAGGGCGGTGGGGAGGAGCCGAGTGCGGTGCTGCGGTGAGCACCGCAGGTGGCCGCCCTCAGCAGGATTCTAGGAGATTCCCTCCGGCCCCTGCACTATGCAAGTTCCCTCCAGGATGGCCCAGGCCTCACGAGCTGGACGCTTCCATCACCCCCAGGCCTCCTCCAGCCTCCCGCTGTGAGTCTTGAACCTCGGGCGCCGAGTGGATGAACACTGATGCTGAGAAGACAAGGAGCCGCTGGACAGACGAGGCGGGAGGGCTGAGGGGGCTTTTCCTCCGGCTCCCGCCCCTCCCGAGGCTGAGCTGTGCTCCCCTTCCCAAGCCTCGGGTACTCCCCGGCACCCAGAGAAAGCCCACACGTCCCCCCGTGAAAAGACAACAGGGGTGCTCATCTCAGCAGATGCAGAAGAAGCGGATGGAATTCCATCTCTGTTCTGAAGAAAGCACGTTAGGGGACTTCCCTGGTGGTCCAGTGGTTGAGAATCCACCTTCCAATGCAGGGGACGGGAGTTCGATTCCTAGTCAGGGAATCCCACTCGTGGCAGGGCAACTAAATCTGTGAATTGCAACTAACGGAGCCCACACGCCATGACTGAAGAGACGCCTGTGCTCTGGCAATGAGGATCCGCAGCCACAAGGAAGGCCTGATGCAACCATGAATAAATACTTTAAAAAAAAAAAAGCATGTTAGCTGCTTCAGAGAAGGGAAGCCTGTTAATCTGATAAAGCCTATCTCCCTAAAACCTCAAGTTAATGCAGACGTGGTGAAAGCTCCCACTCTCAGATCAGCAAGGAAACAGAGACGGCCGTGCAGTGCGCTGCACGTGAGAGGGGTCAAGTGTGCAGGGACAGAAACAAAAGAAGCAAAACTGTCTTTACTCGCAGACAAAGTCGACACGCATGCAAGAGATCTGAAGAACCAGCAGAGAAGTTAGGACAAGGAGCAGAGGGTGTAACCAGGTGGCTGGATCCAAAATCTAAGTGCAAAAGTAACTGTTTCTATATACTAGCAACAATGTTGGAAAAATAAACTTTCATAAGCAGACATTATTTGTAACAGTATCAAAAACAGGAATGAAATGGGGCCTCCCCGGTGGCTCAGTAATAAAGAATCCACCTGTCGAGGCAGGAGGCATGGGTTCTCTACCTAATCCAGGAAGATTCCACAAGCCCAGAGCAACAAAGTCCCACGCCTACTGAGCCTGTGCTCCAGGGCCCGGGAGCTACAACTACAGAGCCCAGGCCCTCCTAAACCTGAACCTCGGGCGCCGAGTGGATGAACACTGATGCTGAGAAGACAAGGAGCCGCTGGACAGACGAGGCGGGAGGGCTGAGGGGGCTTTTCCTCCGGCTCCCGCCCCTCCCGAGGCTGAGCTGTGCTCCCCTTCCCAAGCCTCGGGTACTCCCCGGCACCCAGAGAAAGCCCACACGTCCCCCCGTGAAAAGACAACAGGGGTGCTCATCTCAGCAGATGCAGAAGAAGCGGATGGAATTCCATCTCTGTTCTGAAGAAAGCACGTTAGGGGACTTCCCTGGTGGTCCAGTGGTTGAGAATCCACCTTCCAATGCAGGGGACGGGAGTTCGATTCCTAGTCAGGGAATCCCACTCGTGGCAGGGCAACTAAATCTGTGAATTGCAACTAACGGAGCCCACACGCCATGACTGAAGAGACGCCTGTGCTCTGGCAATGAGGATCCGCAGCCACAAGGAAGGCCTGATGCAACCATGAATAAATACTTTAAAAAAAAAAAAGCATGTTAGCTGCTTCAGAGAAGGGAAGCCTGTTAATCTGATAAAGCCTATCTCCCTAAAACCTCAAGTTAATGCAGACGTGGTGAAAGCTCCCACTCTCAGATCAGCAAGGAAACAGAGACGGCCGTGCAGTGCGCTGCACGTGAGAGGGGTCAAGTGTGCAGGGACAGAAACAAAAGAAGCAAAACTGTCTTTACTCGCAGACAAAGTCGACACGCATGCAAGAGATCTGAAGAACCAGCAGAGAAGTTAGGACAAGGAGCAGAGGGTGTAACCAGGTGGCTGGATCCAAAATCTAAGTGCAAAAGTAACTGTTTCTATATACTAGCAACAATGTTGGAAAAATAAACTTTCATAAGCAGACATTATTTGTAACAGTATCAAAAACAGGAATGAAATGGGGCCTCCCCGGTGGCTCAGTAATAAAGAATCCACCTGTCGAGGCAGGAGGCATGGGTTCTCTACCTAATCCAGGAAGATTCCACAAGCCCAGAGCAACAAAGTCCCACGCCTACGGAGCCTGTGCTCCAGGGCCCGGGAGCTACAACTACAGAGCCCAGGCACCACAATTCCTAAAGCCTGCACACCTCTGAGCCCGCGTTTCTCAACATGGAAGCCGCTGCGGTGAGAAGCCCACACACTGCAGCCGAGAGCAGCCCACGCTCGCTGCAGTTAGCAACAGAGACCCAGCACGGCCAAACCAACTAAACAACGCCATCATATATACACCCAGGACCCCGGCCCCCAGGCTCCTCTGTCCACGGGGATCTCCAGGCCCCAGCACTGGAGTGGGCTGCCAGGCCCTCCTCCCGGGGATCTTCCCCGCCCAGGGATCACACCCCAGCCTCTTACGTCTCCTCCATAGGCAAGCGGTTCTTCACCACCAGCGTCACAGCAAATGCCATGGAATCCTGCCTTTCAAGGGAGCAGGGGCCGGACCAGAGGAAGAGAATCGTCTCATTAGACTCGCCGGCATGGGCTCAAATGCTCCACTCGAAAGTGAGCGCTTGGCCGCTTTCTAGCTGTCTGACCTCAGACAACTGACCTCACGGCTCGCTTCCTGGCAGAATGCAGGTGCCTGCTGACCCCTTAGTCCGCGCTCCCCCTTGCGAGCCGGAAGCCCAGCTGTGCTGCCCCATCAGGTGGCTGCTGAGTTCCGGAAGCACGCGACCTTCTTCAGTCACTCTTGTCACCAGAAAAGGGTCCTTTCCCTCGACCCCTGGGGCAACCACCCGTTGAGACCGCAGAGCCCTGGAGTTGGGCCGCTTAGGGAAGCGCGCAGGTGTCCGGGTGTGGGTTGTGCTCCGGGGACTGAGCACAGGCTCCAGCCAGAGCCCCGGTCAGCGCAGGCAGCGAGGGCGCGGGGCCCAGGGCCCATTAACCGCCCTCGGCAGGGGCAGGTGTCGCAGGGCGGCGTCACACTGGAGGCCTGTCTCTTGGTCTCTTCATCTCTTTGGGGGAGGCCGGAGGCAGGGGAGGAGAGAGGGAAAAACATTAACTTTTCAAAAGGTGTTTTTAGTCATTGCTGTGCTGAGCCCGGCCCCACCTGGTGGGGGTCCCACCTTGAGTCACTAGGTCGAATTGATAAGGAACAGGTTAATGGTCCTTGTTCCGGAGTGTGGTGCTGAGCGGTGACCCAGGGACCAGGTGAGGAGTTGCCCAGGGCTGCCAGCGCAGGAGGCCGTGGGCAGAGCAGAGGGCACGGCAACGGGGTTGGGGGAAGCAGGGGAGGGGTCCCCGGGGGCCATCACTGTGCACACCTGGGTGGGAGAGGCTCCAGGCCAGGCCCTGTGCCCTGTGCCAGGAAGCCCGGAGTCCGTGGCAACACGGCGGGGGCCGGGGCAGGGGCCGGGAGCGCGGTGGGGCGTGGGCGGGAGCTGTCGAGCCTGGAAGGGGCGTCGAGCACTGCCCGTCTACCCCAGCCCCAGCCCCTCATCAGATCCTGATGGCTGGCGTCTCTCCCAGACCAGCTGTGGCTCTGAAGTGGGTATGAGATCGGCACCATCTGTCCCTTTGCCGGTCACCACTGAGGGCTTCGTGGCACCCTGTGGCTGAGAACAGACGGCACATCCTAGGACCTGGCTGGGAACAGGGAAGAATTCATCATGTATCCCTCCATCCGTCCATCCATCCATCCATCCATCTGTCCATCGTCCAGCAAATCCCTCCTTGACTCCAGGCACCTCGAACCCTTTCTGGAACAACATGGGCTACCATTTAAAAGTCACTAAATGCTGCCATCAGTCGTAGAAGAGAACAAAAGAATGCCATCGACAGCAACGTGGACGGACCTAGAGACGATCGTCCTAAGTCAGAACAGAGACAAGTATCTTAAGACATCGCTTACAGGTGCAATCGAAAACACACGATGCATGAACTTATTTACAAAGCAGAAATAGACTCACAGACGTGGAAGAGGAACTTAAGGTTACCAAAGGGGAAAAGAGAGCAAGGCATACACTTGGAGCTCAGGATTATCCGTTACACACAATAATACAAAACACAGAAAGACAACAAAGACCTGCTGCATAGCACAGGGAACTATGTTCTTATAATATCTTCTAATAACTGACAATGGAAAATCATTTGAAAAGATATATATATATATATATATATATATATATGTATGTATAACTAAAACAATTAGCTATACACCTGAAACTAACACAGCATTGTAGATCAACTATACCTCAATTAAAAAAAAAAACACACAAAACTTTTTTGGTGGGGGGGCCACTTCTACTGAATAGAAGTGGCCAAAAAAAAAAAAAAAAAACTTTAAAGAAAAAAAAAGGTAAGAGGATTTATTACCTGCAGCAAGTAAGGAGAACCCTGAGGGTATTTCCCAGAGTCTCTCAGAACAGCAAAATAGGAGGAGTTTTTTGTTGTTGTTTTTTAATTTTTTGGCCACTTTTATTGGTCTTTCGTTTATTTCTTTGGCCTGTGTGGGCCTCCCATCGCAGTGGCCTCTCTCGCTGCAGAGCACCGGCTCTGGGCGCATGCGCTCCGGTGTTCTGGCTCGGTAGTTGGACACACCGGTCCAGCCACTCCGCGGCACGTGGGATCTTCCCAGGCCAGGGATCGAACCGGCTTTACCCACTGGACCAGCAGGGAAGCCCTAGGAGGAGTTTTAAGCTAAGAGATACTCCTGAGGGGGCTTGTGCAGAGAGGAATTGAGCACAGGACTGGAGCAAGGGTCATCCTAGCTGATGCAGGCCAGGTCTCGGTTGACCGAAGCCGGCGAAGATCAGCCCTGTCGGTTCTCGGGCTACAGTTAGTTTGGGGGCCAGTGACCCAAGGGGTTCGCACCCTGTCAAACAGCTCGGGGAATGTGTGTCAGGCTATGCCTCGCCTCCAAAAGAGAACCGGCAGTCTTCATGACTGGTTTCCCTGGTGGCTCAGTGGCAAAGAGCCTGCCTGATGTGCAGAAGACCGCCCGCTGTGCTGGCGCTGCAGGGTCGATCCCTGGCTCGCGAAGACCCCCTGAGAAGGGAATGACAGCCCACTCCAGTGTTCTCGCCCGGGAAATCCCACAGACTGAGGAGCCTGGTGGGCTGCAGTCCCTGGGGTCGCAGAGTCAGACATGACTTAGCGACGAAACCACCGCCGGAACCCACGTGTTGTCTCCAGTGTGGTTAAATTACGTCCCTGGCCTGGTCATAGCTGTTTGCCCTTACGTGCTTTAGTTTCCTTAAAATCATGGGAGATCCTGTCTTGTCCCCACCTAGCCCCGGGAAACCCTTCCGTGCCTGCGGCGTCACGGGGCCGCGGTGTGGTTGCCTAGGAAACGCCCCCGTGCCTCCGCAGGGCTCCCCGGGCCTCGTAGTCCGCCTTTGGACCGTCCGCGGGAGGAAACCGGGGGGACTACAACTCCCAGGAGGCAGCGCGGCGCCCGGGGGCGGGGCGAGCCTGGTGGGCGGGGCCGGGGCGGGCCCGGGGCGGGGCCCTCTTCCTCCCGCGGCGGCCGGGGGCTCGGCGTCTGCCGGCGGAAGATGGCGTCGCGGAGGGCGGTCGCCGGGCCGCGCGGGCTCCGGTCGGCGCCGCTGGTGCTGGTGCTGGTGCTGCTCCTCGGGCCGTGGCCGGCGGCGGGCCACGCCGGCAAGTACTCGCGGGAGCAGAACGAGCCCGGGCCGCCCGCGAGCCGCGCGCCCGGGGTGGAGTTCCGCATAGAGAAGCTGAACCAGCTGTGGGAGAAGGCCCAGCGGGTGAGCGGCGCCGGGCCCTCCGCGTCGGGGCCCGCGGGGGGCGCTGGCCGGGGGGCGGAGGCCGGGGCGCCCGGCGGAGGGCCCCGGGCTCCCGCCCCGCAGGTGCCGGCCGCGTCTCCTGCCTTCTGCCTCCCCGGATGGAGGAACGGGGGGAACGTGTGACGCTGGTCAGGAGGACCAGTCCAGGGCTGGCAGAAGCCAGGAGCGGGCAGGTGCGTGCTCGGTCGGGTGGGAGGACACCTGGATCTCGGGACGGAGCCCCACCTTCCTTGTTTCAGAGGGGAGGACAAGGTCACACGGCCCGGGGGCAGCACCTAACAGCCCCTCCGGTGCTGGGCGGGGTGTTTCACTGCTCCAAACCAGGTATTCACAACTTCTGAATGGAATTCGTCAGGCCTAGCCTTCCAGCATTCCCGAGTCCTTGAAGGAGAGTAAAACGGGCAAAGGAACTCCTTTTTTTTAGGAAAGAGGAGGAACTGGAAGGGGAAGGACGGTGGGGGAGGGCCGTGGCCGGGAGCTTGCGGGGCTGTCAGGGGCCGGTGGAGCCCCCAGGCCCTTGGTGAGCGTCCCAGACCAACGCCCTTGAGGATTCTACGTGCTTTAGTTTCCTTAAAATCATGGGAGATCCTGTCTTGTCCCCACCTAGCCCCGGGAAACCCTTCCGTGCCTGCGGCGTCACGGGGCCGCGGTGTGGTTGCCTAGGAAACGCCCCCGTGCCTCCGCAGGGCTCCCCGGGCCTCGTAGTCCGCCTTTGGACCGTCCGCGGGAGGAAACCGGGGGGACTACAACTCCCAGGAGGCAGCGCGGCGCCCGGGGGCGGGGCGAGCCTGGTGGGCGGGGCCGGGGCGGGCCCGGGGCGGGGCCCTCTTCCTCCCGCGGCGGCCGGGGGCTCGGCGTCTGCCGGCGGAAGATGGCGTCGCGGAGGGCGGTCGCCGGGCCGCGCGGGCTCCGGTCGGCGCCGCTGGTGCTGGTGCTGGTGCTGCTCCTCGGGCCGTGGCCGGCGGCGGGCCACGCCGGCAAGTACTCGCGGGAGCAGAACGAGCCCGGGCCGCCCGCGAGCCGCGCGCCCGGGGTGGAGTTCCGCATAGAGAAGCTGAACCAGCTGTGGGAGAAGGCCCAGCGGGTGAGCGGCGCCGGGCCCTCCGCGTCGGGGCCCGCGGGGGGCGCTGGCCGGGGGGCGGAGGCCGGGGCGCCCGGCGGAGGGCCCCGGGCTCCCGCCCCGCAGGTGCCGGCCGCGTCTCCTGCCTTCTGCCTCCCCGGATGGAGGAACGGGGGGAACGTGTGACGCTGGTCAGGAGGACCAGTCCAGGGCTGGCAGAAGCCAGGAGCGGGCAGGTGCGTGCTCGGTCGGGTGGGAGGACACCTGGATCTCGGGACGGAGCCCCACCTTCCTTGTTTCAGAGGGGAGGACAAGGTCACACGGCCCGGGGGCAGCACCTAACAGCCCCTCCGGTGCTGGGCGGGGTGTTTCACTGCTCCAAACCAGGTATTCACAACTTCTGAATGGAATTCGTCAGGCCTAGCCTTCCAGCATTCCCGAGTCCTTGAAGGAGAGTAAAACGGGCAAAGGAACTCCTTTTTTTTAGGAAAGAGGAGGAACTGGAAGGGGAAGGACGGTGGGGGAGGGCCGTGGCCGGGAGCTTGCGGGGCTGTCAGGGGCCGGTGGAGCCCCCAGGCCCTTGGTGAGCGTCCCAGACCAACGCCCTTGAGGATTCTCCTGCTGGGAGTGCCCAGCGGTCAGGGCCTCTGTGTGCCGCCTGCCCAGGTGAGACCACTCTGCTGGAGAGCCTGGGGGGCTTCCTGGAGGAAGGGGCTCCTGTGCCCAAGAACCCTCCCGGGGCCCTCCTGCCTGCAGGGCTGTGCTGGTCAGCCCCGCCTCATCTGTCCAGATGCTGGTTTGCACCTGCCGGCCTCACACCTCCTGGCCGCCACCAGCCCTCGAGCTGCACCCACATGACCCCACGCCCCAGTCCACTGCTGACCTGGTCAGCCTCAGATCACATCTGGCCAAGAGGGCGGCCTCTGTTCTCCGGGAACCCTAAGCCCGTTCCAGCCTTGGACAGACAAGCCCTGGACTGGATGACCTCTCTGAGCCCCTGGGCCGTGAAATTCTCCAGTGGCACGTCCACGTGTTTTCTGCTCAACAGAGTGCACAGGTCCTCGGGCTGGGGCTCGTGCCTGGTGGCGTTCATTCGGCCCCCGCTGAGCAGGCCTGTGGAATTCAAGCGGGCCTGGACAGGCCCTCCTGGATGGCGACTGGACTTTCCCGGTGGTCCAGCAGTTGACTGTGAGGTTGTCTTGCCAGTACAATTTTTATTTTAAATAATATTTAAATGTGGGCTTCCCTGGTGGTCCAGTGGGTAAGGACACTGCCTTGCAGTGCAGGGGGCGCCAGTTCGATCCCTGGCCTGGGAAGATCCCGCGTGCCGCGGAGCGGCTGGACCGATGTGTCCAACTACCGAGCCGGAGCTCTGGAGCAAGAGAGGCCACTGCGATGGGAGGCCTACACAGGCCAAAGAACAAAGATGGAAATACATGAAAGACCTATAGAAGTGGCCAAAAAAAAAAGACAAAACAACTTAAGATCTACCTTTGGAGCCAGTTGTTATATAATCAATATACAGTTTGAATGGGCTTCCCAGGTGGCAGAGCGTAAAGATCCCTGCTGCCAGTACAGAAGATGGGCATCTGATCCCTGAATCAGGAAGATCCCTGGAGAAGAAAGTGTCGACCCCAGTATTCTTGCCCGGACGACCCCATGGAGCCTGGCGGGCCACAGTCCACGGGTCACAGAGTCTGACTCGATGGAGGGACCAGATGGCTGCAGCGCACGGTCTGGTTACCAGCGTCGCTCCGTGCCCACAGCAGACTCTGTGCCCTTTGACCAGCCCCCCACCCCCACCCCTGGCCCCGGCCCCGGCCGCCGGCTCTGCCCTCCACTCCCGTGAGTCTGGGCGGCTCTCCGGCCTCTGAGTGGTGGCGTGGGGTGGCGCTTACTCCGAGTGCCTGTTGCACTCAGTGTCACGTCCTTCGGGCCGTCCACGCTGTCTCAGACGGCAGGCGTCCCTTCTCCGAGGCTGTGGTCTGCCTGTTCCATGGTTTCTTCATCTGTTCATCTGAGTTGTTCCCAGGTCCTGGCTGCCGTGACCAGGGGGCGCGGGAGCCCAGCTCTGTCTCCCTGCTTCTGACGGGCCGGAGGCGGGCTTCACGCGGCAGACAGGTGCCTCCGAGGCTCTCGGGCGGGCACGCGTGCAGGATTTTGACCGGCCGCCTCTGGCGTCTCCTCCCAAGGTCCATTTCTCCGGGCCTGTGGTCGGTCCCTCCGCAGCTGGTGGTCAGGGGTCCTCTCTTCTCCCACAGCTGAACCTACCCCCTTCCAAGCTGTCCGAGCTCCACGCCGATCTGAAGATCCGAGAGCGGGACGAGTTCAGGTGGAAGAAGCTGAAGGCCGAAGGCCTGGATGAGGACGGAGAGGAGGAGGCAAAGCTCGTCCGCAGTCTCAACGGTATCTCCTCCTCGGTCCGGGGCAGCGGCCTCCCAGGCTCGGCCTGGCGTCTCGTTCTGACTCGGCTTGCGGGCAGGTCGAGAGTCAGGGCCGCCCCGTGAGCCTCGGCCACAGGCAGGGCCGCTGCCCAGCTGTCCCCGACGGCCGAGGCCAGGAGGAGGGAGGCCGGGACGGGGGTCTGGCGGGTGAGCCCACAGCAGCCGAGGCCCCGGGGCGTTGGCTCCAGGAGCGCTGCCGGGGGCGCCCAGGGTCGCCCAGGTGAGGACCCTGCTGCCAGTACAGAAGATGGGCATCTGATCCCTGAATCAGAATGGGGGTGTCGGCCCCAGTATCCTTGCCCGGACGACCCCATGGAGCCTGGCGGGCCACAGTCCACGGGTCACAGAGTCTGACTCGATGGAGGGACCAGATGGCTGCAGCGCACGGTCTGGTTACCAGCGTCGCTCCGTGCCCACAGCAGACTCTGTGCCCTTTGACCAGCCCCCCACCCCCACCCCTGGCCCCGGCCCCGGCCGCCGGCTCTGCCCTCCACTCCCGTGAGTCTGGGCGGCTCTCCGGCCTCTGAGTGGTGGCGTGGGGTGGCGCTTACTCCGAGTGCCTGTTGCACTCAGTGTCACGTCCTTCGGGCCGTCCACGCTGTCTCAGACGGCAGGCGTCCCTTCTCCGAGGCTGTGGTCTGCCTGTTCCATGGTTTCTTCATCTGTTCATCTGAGTTGTTCCCAGGTCCTGGCTGCCGTGACCAGGGGGCGCGGGAGCCCAGCTCTGTCTCCCTGCTTCTGACGGGCCGGAGGCGGGCTTCACGCGGCAGACAGGTGCCTCCGAGGCTCTCGGGCGGGCACGCGTGCAGGATTTTGACCGGCCGCCTCTGGCGTCTCCTCCCCAAGGTCCATTTCTCCGGGCCTGTGGTCGGTCCCTCCGCAGCTGGTGGTCAGGGGTCCTCTCTTCTCCCACAGCTGAACCTACCCCCTTCCAAGCTGTCCGAGCTCCACGCCGATCTGAAGATCCGAGAGCGGGACGAGTTCAGGTGGAAGAAGCTGAAGGCCGAAGGCCTGGATGAGGACGGAGAGGAGGAGGCAAAGCTCGTCCGCAGTCTCAACGGTATCTCCTCCCCTCGGTCCGGGGCAGCGGCCTCCCAGGCTCGGCCTGGCGTCTCGTTCTGACTCGGCTTGCGGGCAGGTCGAGAGTCAGGGCCGCCCCGTGAGCCTCGGCCACAGGCAGGGCCGCTGCCCAGCTGTCCCCGACGGCCGAGGCCAGGAGGAGGGAGGCCGGGACGGGGGTCTGGCGGGTGAGCCCACAGCAGCCGAGGCCCCGGGGCGTTGGCTCCAGGAGCGCTGCCGGGGGCGCCCAGGGTCGTCCAGGTGAGGAGGGGGCGCCCGGGGTCCAGTCCGCATGGTGAGGAGCGGAGCCTTCACCGGCCACGTTCGTGCCCCGCGCAGAGCCGTCCTGTATTGTCTCAGGGACACTGGTTTCTCGGGGTGCCAAGGTGACCCAGCAGGGGCTCTGGCCCGGGAGCTGGAGCCTGAGGTGGGCCCTCCGTTCTGGGGGTGCTCCCTGGGCGGCTGGCCGTCTTCCGGGTGTGGCCCGTGGGCCTCCGCATCCCGCCCTCTGTGGAGTGAGGTCCAGAGGAGGGACCGGGGCCAGGCGGGCCCCAGCCTGGATGAGGACCCAGGCGTGGAGCGCAGCGGAGAGGGGAGGCCCAGGCCGTTTCTCCGGGGGCCCGTGGTGGGGCCTGGGGGGACAGTGGGTCCTCTCAGCAGACCCTGGGCGCCCGTCCCTCAGCGGGAAAGGTGGGTGGGAGGAGGTGCCTCCGTGGAGGGTGCTTCCTGCCGGGACGCGGGCGCTGAGCCGCAGGCGGCCGCCGGCACGGAGGTCCTGGGGGGCGCTGTGTCCAGGCGCCGTGGCGAAACGGCACCCGGCCACCGGCCTGCGGTGACCGGCCAGCAGCAGTCGAGCCAGGGTCCCGCCCGGCTCCACTGTGGTTAGAAACCTTTCACTGGAAGCTGTTGACTCCGAGAGTCCTAGGAGAAGACCGCTTTCTCCAGCAAAGACGTGGGCTGTGGGAGAGCCGCCCGGGCGCGCAGCCTGCCCGCCCCACCCCGCCCTCGGACGGAACCAGGCCGCGGTTCTGGTTTTGGGGAGCTGGCCCTGAAGGCAGCCCCGTGGGGCTGGCCTTGTGCTCCCGTGCGGTGCTGTCTGCCACGGAGCACGGGGTGGAGGGGTCGGCGGGAGCCCCGAGGCCGCCAGCGTGGGGGCTGGTGGACCAGGAGCCCCGGGTTCGCGCTCCTCTCCAGGCCCGGGGGCCGGGGCAGAGGCCGGGGCCGCCCCCAGGCCGCCCCCTCGAGCCCGCCCTGCTCTCTCCTAGTCGTCCTGGCCAGGTACGGTCTGGATGGGAGGAAGAACGCCCACGCCGTGAGCGGCAACTTCATCGACCAGGGCCCCACCGGCGACGGCCTGGCGGACCCGCGGCTGGAGAGGCTGTGGCACAAGGTACCCGCGGTGCTGCGCGGCCGAGCCCGGGCGAGAGCGGCCTCCGGCTCCGGCGCCCTGCCCGAGCCGGGCTCGCGGGGCTTGCTTCCGGCTGCCGCCCCCGCCCTGGGTCTCGGCTCTTTCCTGGCTGGACTTCAGGCGGCTGTAGGCGAGCGTTGAGGCCAGGGAGTCAGACGTGGCGCACGGGCTCCTGGGCCGCGGTTGGAAACGCAGACTCGTGTGACGAGCGGCTCGCTCCGCGCGGCCTGGGCGGTCAGCGCTGGGGCACCGGGGCCGGCAGGGGCGCTGGCCCTGCGCCGTGAGCACCGCGTGCACCTGAGAGGCAGCCCCGTCTGGACTCAGCCGACCGCTGGTCGTGCAGCAGGGCAGTGTCGTTTGCACACGTCTGTGCGTAAATGGACCCTCGCAGGTCAGACCTGAGGTCAAGGGTCAGAGGTGACCTGCCCCTGTGGACGGTGGCTGTGACTCAGAAGGTGCTGGCTGGTGCAGCGCCGGGTGCTGGCCGGCCAGGGTCAGGGGATGCTGGCCCGGGCAGGGCTTCGCTCCACTTTGCCCCCCAGCTCCTGGCCTGGACCTGGCGTCCGTGGTCACGAGGGGCAGAGCCAGAGCAGGGGTGCGAGCGGGGCGGGGTTCTCAGGGCTGAGCCGGGCCTGCTCTGTCCTCGAGAGTCTGCCGCCTCCGGCCCCGTCCCTGGCGGGTGGGGGTCGACCTGAGTGCCAGGCCCTCCCCGGAGGGTGCGGCCGCCCGCGCTCCCTCGCCCGGGCGCTCCTCCGGGGGCCCGTGCCCACCCCGCTGGCTTGTGGTCTCCCGGCCGTGCCCCAGGAGAGGTGGTGAAGCTGAGAGCTGGCCTGGGCACGGCCCGGGGTGCTCACTGGCGGTGCTGCCCTTTCAGGCGAAGACCTCCGGGAAGTTCTCCAGCGAGGAGCTGGACCAGCTGTGGCGGGAGCTCCAGCACCACCAGGAGAAGGTGCAGGAGTACAACGTGCTGCTGGAGGCGCTGAGCCGCGACGGAGGTGCTCCCCGGGGCGGGCGGGCGGCCCCGGCTCCGGGGCAGCCAGGCGGGGTGCCCGGGTGGGACTGGCGCCCCGCTCTCGGGCCTCCCGGCTTCTGAGCAGGAGCCTCGGGCTTGGGAGCCTGCCGTGTGTGAGCACGTGGCCGGTGGGCGGGCCTGCAGTGAGCGGACTGCCACCCCGGGCGGGACTTCGAGGGCCCCTTTGTGGTGGACGGGGGACCCGCCTGAGAGTCCCCAGGACCGCCCCTCAGCCCTGCCTGGGTGCCCCCAGAGCTCCACGAGAACGCCATCAGCCCGGCGGACGCGAGCCGCGTCCAGGAGGAGGCGCTGCAGGGCCGGCACGCGGAGCTGAAGGGCCGGCTGCGCAGCATCAGCCAGGGCTTCGACCGGCTGCACCGGGTCAGCCGCCAGGGCTACGGCGGCCAGAGCGGTGAGCGAGCCCGTCGCCCTGCCCCGGGCATCCCGGCTGCCCTGGCCGCTGCAGGCGGGTCACTTTGCCTGCCTTCTCGCGCAGAGTTCACGGAGCCCCGGGTGCTGGACCTCTGGGACATGGCCAGGTCAGCCAACCTCACCGAGAAGGAGCTGGAGTCCTTCCGGGTAAGCGGGGGTCCCAGCCACGTGGTGTGGCCGCGGCTCGCCCGGCGGGCTTGCCAGCAGCGGGGAAAGGCGCCCTCCCCTCGTCCTCGAGGCCGGCGCGCACACGTGCAGCCTCGGGCCCTCTGCGTCCCCCGACGTCCAGGCTGACCGCCCGCGCGGGACAGGCAGGCGGTGGCTTCGGGCGTCTGCTCAGAGTGGCGCCCTGGGTGTGCGCACTGGGCTCGTGGGACCGCTGGAGCGAGGGGCGTGGGGCGTGGAGGAGCCACGGAGGCCCTGGCCTGCGGGGCCCAGAGGAGCCGGGACTTGTCAGTCGCCTCCCCGTGCGTCCTGCTGAGGCCGAGCCTCCAGGGGTCAGGGGCCGGGGAAGGGCACAGGCTGGGGCGCAAGCCGCCGTCTCCTCGGGCAGGCGTGCAGGGCGGGGGCCGGGCGGGGAGCTCCACGGGGCCTGTGGCGTTAGGCGCCGTGGACGTGGTCGGGGAGTCTGCCCAGGCCTGGAGGCAGTAGAGCCTGTAGGGGGCTGAGCTGTTGAAACTTGATTCTAGGAGGAGCTTAA
The DNA here is from genome assembly GCA_022376925.1 of Tragulus kanchil. NCBI lineage: Eukaryota > Metazoa > Chordata > Mammalia > Artiodactyla > Tragulidae > Tragulus > Tragulus kanchil. The sequence continues at coordinate 186,566,006 of JAIOJX010000025.1, forward strand.
GCACTTTGAAGTTAAAATTGAGAAGCATCACCATTACCAGAAGGAGCTGGAGATTTCTCATCAGAAACTGAAGCACGTGGAGAGCTTTGGGGACCCGGAGCACATCGGCCGCAACAAGGAGCGGTACGCCATGCTGGAGGAGAAGACCAGGGAGCTGGGCTACAAGGTGGGTGTGCACTGCCGGGGGGATCGGCTCACCTCAGGGCCCCGCACCTGCTCCTGCTGGGGGCTGCACAGCCCTGATGGGCGTCACGCTGGCCGATGGGGCAGGGACCTCCCACCTCCCCTGCCTCCGGGCCTGTTGGGGCCAGGCTGCCCACCAGGTGCCCAGGCAAGGGGTTTGGGGGCAGGCGGGCGGGCAGCCAAGGCTGGAGCCGGGCTCTTCCGGCCACACGGCTGGCCTCCTGGCCCCAGAACGTGTGGCCCACCACGGCTCTGTGTGACCTTTACCCCCCCCCCCACAATGAGCTGCCTCTGGAGTGGACACAGGAGCCAGCGGTCCCCAGCATTCGGCCTGGGCACTCGGAGACCACGCGCAGCTCCAGAGGCTGTGGACGCTGTCGGGGCAGCAGCAGGTGGCCTGGGGCCCCTGTCCTCGTGCCGCTCAGTGGGGCACACAGATGCCCTAGACGGGGGCGTGGGCCCCGTCGCTGGGTGATGTGAGAATCCCAGAGGGGGCCAGGACACAGCAGGACAGAGACGAAGCCCCCTCACTGGCTCACGTGTCCCTGTTCGGAGCAGAGCGGAGCTCACCGAGGGGAGAACAGCAGACCAGGGAGGAGGGCTATGTGTGCTGGTTTTTGAAACGATGAACAGAATCCATAAACCTTCAGTCACATTCATCAGAAAGACAAGAGGGCTTCCCTGGTGGTTCAGTGGGCAGAGAGTCCGCCTCGCAGTGCCAGGGGCACCAGTTCGATCCCTGGCACGGGAAGCAGCCCACGTGTTGTGGAGCGACTGGACCAGTGTGTCCAATGACGAGCCAGCGCTCTGGAGCACATGCGTCCAGAGTCAGTGCTCTGCGGCGAGAGAGGCCACTGCGACGGGAGGCCCACACAGGCCCAAGAATGAAGATAAAATAATAAAATGAAAGATCAATAGAAGTGGCCAAAAAAAAAAAAAAGGCTTCCTGGTGGTCCAGTGGTTGGGAACCCGCCTTGCAATGCAAGGGACACTGGTTCGATCCCTGGCCTGGGAAGGTCCCGCGTGCCACGGAGCGAGGAGGCCAGAGCTCTGGAGCCCGTGGGCCACAACGGCTGAAGCCCAGGCGCCCAGAGTCTGCTGTGCAGCAGGAGAAGCCACTGCAGTGAGAAGCCCGCACATGACCAGGGAGAATAGCACCCGTGTCCCTCAGCTGGAGGAAGCCTGAGTGCCGCAGTAGACACCCCACCGCGGCCAAAAGTAACACCTCAATCTTGAAAAGACAGCGAGAGATGCCGGGTCAGTGGAGGCAGAAGCGAGGACGCTGCGGGGGAGAGGCGCGCTCGCCGCAGCCCGTCCACTTCCCTCCGGTGCTCCCTGGAGGCTGTTTCGGGTTAACGAGCTGCCCAGATGGTTTTTTGTGACGAGCTCTTGGTGGGGCGGGGCGGGGGGACTTGGAGTCACCAGGCTCAGGCTTTTCAGCAACAGGCTGTGTCTCGGGTCTTGAGATCGCCGCTGACCGGCTTGCCTCGGGGGCCTCGGACCGTAGCATTCCAGGGCCCGCGTGGGGCACACAGATGCCCTAGACGGGGGCGTGGGCCCCGTCGCTGGGTGATGTGAGAATCCCAGAGGGGCCAGGACACAGCAGGACAGAGACGAAGCCCCCTCACTGGCTCACGTGTCCCTGTTCGGAGCAGAGCGGAGCTCACCGAGGGGAGAACAGCAGACCAGGGAGGAGGGCTATGTGTGCTGGTTTTTGAAACGATGAACAGAATCCATAAACCTTCAGTCACATTCATCAGAAAGACAAGAGGGCTTCCCTGGTGGTTCAGTGGGCAGAGAGTCCGCCTCGCAGTGCCAGGGGCACCAGTTCGATCCCTGGCACGGGAAGCAGCCCACGTGTTGTGGAGCGACTGGACCAGTGTGTCCAATGACGAGCCAGCCCCTGGAGCACATGCGCCCAGAGTCAGTGCTCTGCAATGAGAGAGGCCACTGCGACGGGAGGCCCACACAGGCCCAAGAATGAAGATAAAATAATAAAATGAAAGATCAATAGAAGTGGCCAAAAAAAAAAAAAAGGCTTCCTGGTGGTCCAGTGGTTGGGAACCCGCCTTGCAATGCAAGGGACACTGGTTCGATCCCTGGCCTGGGAAGGTCCCGCGTGCCACGGAGCGAGGAGGCCAGAGCTCTGGAGCCCGTGGGCCACAACGGCTGAAGCCCAGGCGCCCAGAGTCTGCTGTGCAGCAGGAGAAGCCACTGCAGTGAGAAGCCCGCACATGACCAGGGAGAATAGCACCCGTGTCCCTCAGCTGGAGGAAGCCTGAGTGCCGCAGTAGACACCCCACCGCGGCCAAAAGTAACACCTCAATCTTGAAAAGACAGCGAGAGATGCCGGGTCAGTGGAGGCAGAAGCGAGGACGCTGCGGGGGAGAGGCGCGCTCGCCGCAGCCCGTCCACTTCCCTCCGGTGCTCCCTGGAGGCTGTTTCGGGTTAACGAGCTGCCCAGATGGTTTTTTGTGACGAGCTCTTGGTGGGGCGGGGCGGGGGGACTTGGAGTCACCAGGCTCAGGCTTTTCAGCAACAGGCTGTGTCTCGGGTCTTGAGATCGCCCGTCTGACCGGCTTGTGCTCTCTGCAGGTGAAGAAGCACCTCCAGGACCTGTCCAGCCGCATCTCCAGGGCCCGCCACAACGAGCTCTAGGCCCCGGAGCCCGGCCGGCAGCACAGAGGCGGCGCCGGCGGTTGAGCTTCTGACGAGGGCCCGGGAGCTCAGGGGCAGCGTGTCCACCAGCAGGCCCTCAGGGAGGGCCCAGCGGAGGGGAGGGGTGGCTGCAGGTGCACTGGGCCAGGAGGAGGAGCTGGGCAGTCCCTCCCGCCCCACCCCGCCCCCAGAACCGCAGCTGGCGGCCCCGGTCAGGGACGCCACCCCCAGCGGCCCAGGGAGTGGGAGGCGTGCTACAGGGCACAGTCGGCCACTGGAGACTGTACAGAAGTCCTTGCAAATGTATTGTTGTGTTTAATTAAACCTTGGGGTCCCCGAGGTGTCGCTGGGTCCCGCCTCGCTGTCCGCTTGTCTGCTGGGCTCCAGGCCCCTCTTGCGCCCACCCCCACGCCCCAGTCCCTGGCGGAAGGGCTGGTGGACTTGGCTGGGTCTGCCTGCTCGGCGCCGAGGTTGCACCCTGGCCCCCGGCCCGAGGTCCCTGCGGGTCAGGGTGGGGCGAGCCCAGCAGCCCGTGGGGCTCCGTGTCCGGCAGGAGGGCAGGGTCTTGCCGGGCGCTCCAGGCTGTGCTGTGGCTCCACGGCCGAGGCCGCAGGTCAGAGCCAGACCCACGACACGCGCGGGCCCCGCTGACTGCTGCGTTCAGCGCTCGGCCACGTCTGACCGCCGCCGCACCAGCCCTCACGGGCAGTGCCGTTAGCTGGCCTGAGAGGAAGAGCCCCCCAGCCGGCCGGGCTGCCGCGGTGCCGTGCGCGCGGGTGGGGAGGTGGCCCCGTGGGAGGGGCCTCAATGCAGGCGCATGTCTCCACCGGCCGCGGGGTCCGGTGCCAGGCCTGTCCACGCTGGAGCCCTGCCCTGGGCCTTCGCGTCCTGTCTGCCGGCTGCTGTGGCCCTCGCAGCCGTGACGGGCTGGGCTGGGCTGGGGCCGCTGCACGAGGCCAGCCGCCTGAGGCGGAGGGCGGACTCCGTGCTCGGCTGCTCGGTGAGGCGCGGGGGCCGGGGCTCAGCTCTCCCCGCCACGCCCCTGGGCACTGAGTGCCCCTGTGCACACACGGCCTGGCCCTGGCGGGTTCCCGGTGGCGGGGAGCAGTGCGGGATCAGCCAGGACCTGGGGACCCTCGACTCTGGTTACCGTGAGAGAAGCCAGCCACCTGGAGGCAGCAGCTGGCCGCAGACGTGCCGGGGGAGCGGCTGGGCCCTCGCTGGTCTGTCGCCGCTCTGGCCCCGGAGGAAGGGGTGAGGTGAAGCCCCCGGTCGGGCAGGGGCCGCCCTGGTCAGCCGCAGCTTCTCAGCAGTCACTGTGGAGTGGACAGCGTCCACTGGGGAGATATGGACGGCATCCACACAGCCCACGGAGTGTATGCCTTCCGCCGGCCCCCACCTTGCAGACGCCGTCTCCAGAGCCGGGAGTTCTGGCGGGTGAGCTCAAGGAAGGCGGCCCTGCGGCCCGGCCCCCGCCCTGCACCTTCCTCCCCCACCCCCGCCCCGGCTTTTCCTCAGTGGCTTTAGCCAGGTCCCGCCGATGGGCAGGTGGGACCGGACAGGGAACGGCGGACTGGCTCCAAACTGGGAAAGGCGTGTGACAGACTCAGTTACCGCCCTGCTGACCTGGGGCTGGGCCGCACGGAGCCCAGGCCGTTATCGGGACCGCTGGGGGGAGGGCGGCCGCTTCAGAGACGCGGGGGTGCCGCCCTCGCGGCAGAGGGGACGAGCAGCTGCAGCGCCTCTCGAGGAGAGGAGAGTGAAAAGCTGGCCTGGAACTCCGCACGAGCAAAGCCGAGACCATCCCGTCCCGTGACTCCTGGCAAACAGATGGGGAAACAGTGGAGACAGCCACGGAATGTATTTTCCTGGGCTCCAGAATCACTGTGGACGGTGACTGCAGCCATGACAGTAAAAGACACTTGCTCTTTGGCAGAAAAGCGAGGACACACCTAGAGGGCACGTTAAGAAAGCAGAAGCCTCGCTTTGTCGACAAAGGTCTGTCCAGTCAAAGCGGTGGTTTTCCCAGCACGACATGAGAGCTGGACCAGAAGGAAGGCCGAGCACCAAAGAACGCATGCCTTTGAACGGAGGCGCTGGAGGAGACTCGGGATCCCCCGGGACAGCAGGGAGCTCAGGCCAGTCCATCCTCAAGGACGTCAGCCCTGACCGCTCACTGGGAGGACGGAGGCCGCCGCTGAAGCCCCAGGCCTTTGCCCGCCTGAGGGGAAGACGAGTCGCTGGACAAGCCCCCGATGCTGGGGGAGGAGACGGGCGGCAGAGGAGCAGCCGGGTAGCCAGCACCCCTGACGGTGGACGTGAATTGGAGCCAGCCCCACAAGCCACAAGCCAGTGAAGGACGGGGAGCCTGGCGCGGCACTCCCTGGGGCGCAGTCAGACGCAGCCTCGCGGCCACAGCAGCACGGGGGCCCGGGGTTCCAGTCCACAGTCCTGTGAAACGTACAACCCGGACTCTGGTTAACATCCTATCCTGTGTGTGGACCGTCGATGGGGAGCCTATCTTCAGAGGAGGACAGGCCTGTCGCTGTGGGCGGCGAGGGGTGGTGTCGGGCCTCGCGTGGCGGGGGTCGTGTCCCAGTACCTACAGGATCGTGAGGCTGTGCCCCTAAAACCAGCCAAGCAAGGCGTCCAACAGTCGTATTCCAGGACCGGACAGGAACGCGGACTGGCTCCAAACTGGGAAAGGCGTGTGACAGACTCAGTTACCGCCCTGCTGACCTGGGGCTGGGCCGCACGGAGCCCAGGCCGTTATCGGGACCGCTGGGGGGAGGGCGGCCGCTTCAGAGACGCGGGGGTGCCGCCCTCGCGGCAGGGGGACGAGCAGCTGCAGCGCCTCTCGAGGAGAGGAGAGTGAAAAGCTGGCCTGGAACTCCGCACGAGCAAAGCCGAGACCATCCCGTCCCGTGACTCCTGGCAAACAGATGGGGAAACAGTGGAGACAGCCACGGAATGTATTTTCCTGGGCTCCAGAATCACTGTGGACGGTGACTGCAGCCATGACAGTAAAAGACACTTGCTCTTTGGCAGAAAAGCGAGGACACACCTAGAGGGCACGTTAAGAAAGCAGAAGCCTCGCTTTGTCGACAAAGGTCTGTCCAGTCAAAGCGGTGGTTTTCCCAGCACGACATGAGAGCTGGACCAGAAGGAAGGCCGAGCACCAAAGAACGCATGCCTTTGAACGGAGGCGCTGGAGGAGACTCGGGATCCCCCGGGACAGCAGGGAGCTCAGGCCAGTCCATCCTCAAGGACGTCAGCCCTGACCGCTCACTGGGAGGACGGAGGCCGCCGCTGAAGCCCCAGGCCTTTGCCCGCCTGAGGGGAAGACGAGTCGCTGGACAAGCCCCCGATGCTGGGGGAGGAGACGGGCGGCAGAGGAGCAGCCGGGTAGCCAGCACCCCTGACGGTGGACGTGAATTGGAGCCAGCCCCACAAGCCACAAGCCAGTGAAGGACGGGGAGCCTGGCGCGGCACTCCCTGGGGCGCAGTCAGACGCAGCCTCGCGGCCACAGCAGCACGGGGGCCCGGGGTTCCAGTCCACAGTCCTGTGAAACGTACAACCCGGACTCTGGTTAACATCCTATCCTGTGTGTGGACCGTCGATGGGGAGCCTATCTTCAGAGGAGGACAGGCCTGTCGCTGTGGGCGGCGAGGGGTGGTGTCGGGCCTCGCGTGGCGGGGGTCGTGTCCCAGTACCTACAGGATCGTGAGGCTGTGCCCCTAAAACCAGCCAAGCAAGGCGCCCCGTCCAACAGTCGTATTCCAGGACTGAGATGCGGCGCCTTACCCAGCCCTGGAGGCCCCCAGCCCCCAGGGCCCCTCGCCGAGGGCGGGGCCTCGTCCAGCACCTGCACGGTCTCCCCGCCGCCGTCGGGGCCGCAAGAAGGCCAGCCCGAGGGCAGAGGGCAGGGCAGGAGCAGGGAGGCATGTCTATGCAGGGGTCAGGCCAGGTGCTCCTTCCTTCTCAGCAAAGGCGAGGAGCCCATCCCAGGCGTGAGTGGGGGTCCAGGGCTCCTGAGACCCTTCATGACCACACGGTGGCCCGGGGGCCTCACCCCGCGGGGCTCCAGCAGTCTTGCCGAGGACGCCGGTGGACCTGGCCACCCGGTGTCGACCAGCCGCCTTCCTCGGGCCTGGAGGAAGGGCCAGCCTTGGGCCCACGTGGCCCTGCGTGGTCACCCTGGCGGCCCTGAGCCTCGCTGGCCAGGACAGCTGTCACGCGGCAGGACAAGCCCTCCCCCGTGTGCAGACTCCTGGCTCCCCTGCCGCCGCGAGGAGCCCTCGGCCAGGGACCCTGCGCCCCCGCTGGGTGCTGCCCAGGAGACCCCTCAGCCACCCACAGGGCAGTGTGCCCGACACGCCTCCTGGATTAGCATCACAAAAACAGCAGGCGCGTCCTATTTTGACACTAGGAGAACCTAGAAGCCAGCAGCTGGAGGTCCCTGGTAATGCCTGGAGCCCTGGGGCCTGTCCCTGAGCTGGGGCGTCACCCTGCCCAGCACCTCTCCTCTTGAGCGGAGGGAACCCTGACAGTGGAAGCCTGAGACTGGGGTGCACTGGTCACGCTTTGCCCGACTTGTACCTTAAGACAGAAGCGTGCTCCCTCCCCGGGAGTCCGGTCCAGGGCCTCTGAGACTCTGACCTGCTTGTGGAGTAGCCCCAGGGCCTTCGCATCCCAATGGGGACCTGTTCCCCCGCAGGCCTGAGCAGGGAGCGAGAAGTCTGGCCATATCCACCTGAAGGACCCTCCCCCGAGAGGAACAGGACCTGGGGCGTCACACGGGCTTCCCGCGAGCAGACACCAAGGCTTGCTGGATGCTGGGTGGGGTCACAGCAGGGGGCAGTGGGGTGGGTCTCTGTGGGTGGCGGTTGGGGCGCCCCAGGCAGAGAAGCCTGTCACGTCTCTTGAGACCTGGGTGGGCAGGTCCAGCGAGGAGGACAAAAAGCCTACCGCCAACTCCAGGATCCCTAGCATCCAGGTCACCATTGGCAAGCGGAGCTCGGACCACCCCCTCCTGCCCACTGAGTCATGAAAATGCCCCATGGCCCCCACGGCCATGGGAGAGCCCACCTGCCCGCCAGGGTCCCTCTCCTGCGTCCAGAGGCAGGAGCCAGGGGGACCCTCAGGAAATAACTTGCCGTGTGGACAATGGGCCATGAGTGGTTTTAAAGATTTAAACCGTTCACGGGTCCCTGGAAGCCAACGGTCAGCTGACGGCTCGAGGCCGCTCTGTCCGGGTGCAGGGCAGTGGTGACGGGGAGGGGACGGCGGGGCCGGCAGAGGGCCAGGGGTGGGGTCTGGGGGGATGCGCTCACCCCATCGTGGTTCGTCACTAGGCCGCCGCCTCCAGGGCAGGTGCGGGCAGGTCGCGTCCTAGGACCGGAAGCTGATCGCCAGACGCCTGGGGTCCATCCGAGCCACCCGTCCCCAGCCAACAGGGCAGTGTGCCCGACACGCCTCCTGGATTAGCATCACAAAAACAGCAGGCGCGTCCTATTTTGACACTAGGAGAACCTAGAAGCCAGCAGCTGGAGGTCCCTGGTAATGCCTGGAGCCCTGGGGCCTGTCCCTGAGCTGGGGCGTCACCCTGCCCAGCACCTCTCCTCTTGAGCGGAGGGAACCCTGACAGTGGAAGCCTGAGACTGGGGTGCACTGGTCACGCTTTGCCCGACTTGTACCTTAAGACAGAAGCGTGCTCCCTCCCCGGGAGTCCGGTCCAGGGCCTCTGAGACTCTGACCTGCTTGTGGAGTAGCCCCAGGGCCTTCGGATCCCAATGGGGACCTGTTCCCCCGCAGGCCTGAGCAGGGAGCGAGAAGTCTGGCCATATCCACCTGAAGGACCCTCCCCCGAGAGGAACAGGACCTGGGGCGTCACACGGGCTTCCCGCGAGCAGACACCAAGGCTTGCTGGATGCTGGGTGGGGTCACAGCAGGGGGCAGTGGGGTGGGTCTCTGTGGGTGGCGGTTGGGGCGCCCCAGGCAGAGAAGCCTGTCACGTCTCTTGAGACCTGGGTGGGCAGGTCCAGCGAGGAGGACAAAAAGCCTACCGCCAACTCCAGGATCCCTAGCATCCAGGTCACCATTGGCAAGCGGAGCTCGGACCACCCCCTCCTGCCCACTGAGTCATGAAAATGCCCCATGGCCCCCACGGCCATGGGAGAGCCCACCTGCCCGCCAGGGTCCCTCTCCTGCGTCCAGAGGCAGGAGCCAGGGGGACCCTCAGGAAATAACTTGCCGTGTGGACAATGGGCCATGAGTGGTTTTAAAGATTTAAACCGTTCACGGGTCCCTGGAAGCCAACGGTCAGCTGACGGCTCGAGGCCGCTCTGTCCGGGTGCAGGGCAGTGGTGACGGGGAGGGGACGGCGGGGCCGGCAGAGGGCCAGGGGTGGGGTCTGGGGGGATGCGCTCACCCCATCGTGGTTCGTCACTAGGCCGCCGCCTCCAGGGCAGGTGCGGGCAGGTCGCGTCCTAGGACCGGAAGCTGATCGCCAGACGCCTGGGGTCCATCCGGAGCCACCCCGTCCAGGTGGCACCTGCCGCCGGCCCGAGGACCAGAGCAGCCGCCCGGCCCCCACCCTCGCGCGGAGCCTGGCGTGGCGGAGACGCCGCAGGGCCGCCCCCTCGGCTGTCCAGGCGCGTCCTCCGGCCGCCTCACCGCGGGGCCCCCGTGGGCCGCTCCTCCCGGGTCCGCGCGTGCTCGGCCCCCGCCCTGCGCGCCGCCTCGGTGGCCGCGACGTCGATCTGCGCGTAGCCGGAGGCGCCGGCCCCTGCAAGCACGCGGGGTGAGCCGGGGCCGCGCCGCCCAGCACCCCCGGGCCCGAGCCCCGCCCGCGGCGCGCACCCACCTCGGACGCCCGCGCCGGCGGCCGGCAGCCTCAGGCCCAGGTAGTGCAGCTGCTCCGGGGGCGGCGAGGGGCTGGCGGGCAGGTTCGCGTAGGCGGGCGCCTCCCCGCGCGGCCTCACGGGTCCCGGCGCTCCTGCGGGAACAGCGGCTGTGAGTCCGGAGGCGGTGACCCCGGACTGTCCAGAAAGGAGCGCCCCACCGCCCAGCCCCTCCCATCTCACCTGCTCCTCCCCAGGGCGGCGGCTCCCGGCTCCCCGCTTTCCTGACTCTCTCTGTCCGCCCCGCCCACGTGCCGCCCTGCCCCTCACTGCGGGCTGGGCCCGGTCACCGCACTTCCCTCTTCAGCCTCCAGCCCCCACCTCCCAGCATCTCCCCCTCCACGGCTCCCCAGCGCCCAGCCCCGTCCTCCCAGGTCAGGGACCCTCTCTGGACCAGGGATTCCCCCAGAGCATCCCTCCCTGAGCGCGGGCCCTCCCACACCTCCCTTCAGAGTGACGCCCCCGCAGGGTGGCCCCTGCTCCTCAAGTCCCCGCCCCGTCCAAGAATCTGCTCCCTGCCCACCCCCCACTTCCTAGCGGCTGGTTTCACTCAACACAGGCCGGCGGGCATGGGGCAGACATGACCGGAGCTGAGGCGGGAGCCGAGTGCCGAGGCAGGCTCGGCCCGCCTTTCCCCTCCGGGCAACAGCCCGGCCTGCCCGGCCCCACCCTCGCGCAGGACGGCTGATCGCCAGACGCCTGGGGTCCATCCGGAGCCACCCCGTCCAGGTGGCACCTGCCGCCGGCCCGAGGACCAGAGCAGCCGCCCGGCCCCCACCCTCGCGCGGAGCCTGGCGTGGCGGAGACGCCGCGGGGCCGCCCCCTCGGCTGTCCAGGCGCGTCCTCCGGCCGCCTCACCGCGGGGCCCCCGTGGGCCGCTCCTCCCGGGTCCGCGCGTGCTCGGCCCCCGCCCTGCGCGCCGCCTCGGTGGCCGCGACGTCGATCTGCGCGTAGCCGGAGGCGCCGGCCCCTGCAAGCACGCGGGGTGAGCCGGGGCCGCGCCGCCCAGCACCCCCGGGCCCGAGCCCCGCCCGCGGCGCGCACCCACCTCGGACGCCCGCGCCGGCGGCCGGCAGCCTCAGGCCCAGGTAGTGCAGCTGCTCCGGGGGCGGCGAGGGGCTGGCGGGCAGGTTCGCGTAGGCGGGCGCCTCCCCGCGCGGCCTCACGGGTCCCGGCGCTCCTGCGGGAACAGCGGCTGTGAGTCCGGAGGCGGTGACCCCGGACTGTCCAGAAAGGAGCGCCCCACCGCCCAGCCCCTCCCATCTCACCTGCTCCTCCCCAGGGCGGCGGCTCCCGGCTCCCCGCTTTCCTGACTCTCTCTGTCCGCCCCGCCCACGTGCCGCCCTGCCCCTCACTGCGGGCTGGGCCCGGTCACCGCACTTCCCTCTTCAGCCTCCAGCCCCCACCTCCCAGCATCTCCCCCTCCACGGCTCCCCAGCGCCCAGCCCCGTCCTCCCAGGTCAGGGACCCTCTCTGGACCAGGGATTCCCCCAGAGCATCCCTCCCTGAGCGCGGGCCCTCCCACACCTCCCTTCAGAGTGACGCCCCCGCAGGGTGGCCCCTGCTCCTCAAGTCCCCGCCCCGTCCAAGAATCTGCTCCCTGCCCACCCCCCACTTCCTAGCGGCTGGTTTCACTCAACACAGGCCGGCGGGCATGGGGCAGACATGACCGGAGCTGAGGCGGGAGCCGAGTGCCGAGGCAGGCTCGGCCCGCCTTTCCCCTCCGGGCAACAGCCCGGCCTGCCCGGCCAGAGCGCCCCGCAGGGAAGGGGCCCAGCTGCCGGGGGCAAGACCCGGCCTGGCCTCCACCTGGGGCGGGGGCCCTGGGCCACAGCAGAGGGCAAGGAACACGGCCAGGCCGAGGGGCTCCGGCAGGGGTGCCCCTCCGGAGGCCACTGCCCGGCCCGGGCTCCACGGGACTCCCCTTCTCCGGCCTTCCGTCTGAGCCGCTTGTCTCCTGGCCAGGCAGAGGCTGGGTGGTCAGCCCTGGCCGCTCCGCCGCACCGGGTGTCCCCATCCCTGCGTCCTGGCCGCACCATCCAGTGGCCGATTCTCCTCTGCCCCCCCCAGACCCAGGCCCCCCTGCCCCAGACGGACTCCTCGTCCTCCAGCAGATCCTGACGCCGGCCCTGCCCTCTCCCGGGAGCCTACACCGCTGGGGTAACGGCAGGGCCGTGTCCCCTGTCATCAGGAGACGGTCCGCAGGGCCCCATCCTGACCTGGAAAAGCCCACGCCACCCAGCACGGGGCTCTCCTGTGACCTCTGTCTGACCTGCATGCTCACGACCTTGACCTTCCCCTCCCGCCCCCTCAACTGTGGACGTGGCCCACAGCGTCGGACCCCAGATAGGCGCCGTGCCCCCCGAGGGGGAGACAAGAGGCCTGAGCTCGTTAGGACCCCACTCAGGCTGGAGCGGCCTCTCCTGGACCCGGAGCATGAGGCGCGGAGTGGCCCCGGCCTCCAGCCGCGCTGCCCGAGGCCACCCGCCCACCCCTCGCCCAGCCTCCCGCCTTCCCCGGTCAGCGCCAGCGTCTGCCCAGCGGCCCTCTGCTCACAGGGCTTCTCCACGGAGAGCCGGCGTCTCCCCTCCCTCTGCCGGGACCCCCTCCCCCCACCGTCCCCTGGGCCATCCTCACACCCGTCCTCTGTCGCCTGGGGCCGGGCCTGGTGGGCCCTCCCTCGAGGCGGCCCGCCGCGAGGCCCGCTGCTCCCACGGCGCCGCCCGCTCGAGTCACGTGGGCTCTCCCTTAGGCCGGCCCGCTGCGCTGGGGACAGGCTCCCCCAAAGGCCGGGGCTCGAGGCCAGCCCTGGCCGCTCCGCCGCACCGGGTGTCCCCATCCCTGCGTCCTGGCCGCACCATCCAGTGGCCGATTCTCCTCTGCCCCCCCCAGACCCAGGCCCCCCTGCCCCAGACGGACTCCTCGTCCTCCAGCAGATCCTGACGCCGGCCCTGCCCTCTCCCGGGAGCCTACACCGCTGGGGTAACGGCAGGGCCGTGTCCCCTGTCATCAGGAGACGGTCCGCAGGGCCCCATCCTGACCTGGAAAAGCCCACGCCACCCAGCACGGGGCTCTCCTGTGACCTCTGTCTGACCTGCATGCTCACGACCTTGACCTTCCCCTCCCGCCCCCTCAACGGTGGGCGTGGCCCACAGCGTCGGACCCCAGATAGGCGCCGTGCCCCCCGAGGGGGAGACAAGAGGCCTGAGCTCGTTAGGACCCCACTCAGGCTGGAGCGGCCTCTCCTGGACCCGGAGCATGAGGCGCGGAGTGGCCCCGGCCTCCAGCCGCGCTGCCCGAGGCCACCCGCCCACCCCTCGCCCAGCCTCCCGCCTTCCCCGGTCAGCGCCAGCGTCTGCCCAGCGGCCCTCTGCTCACAGGGCTTCTCCACGGAGAGCCGGCGTCTCCCCTCCCTCTGCCGGGACCCCCTCCCCCCACCGTCCCCTGGGCCATCCTCACACCCGTCCTCTGTCGCCTGGGGCCGGGCCTGGTGGGCCCTCCCTCGAGGCGGCCCGCCGCGAGGCCCGCTGCTCCCACGGCGCCGCCCGCTCGAGTCACGTGGGCTCTCCCTTAGGCCGGCCCGCTGCGCTGGGGACAGGCTCCCCCAAAGGCCGGGGCTCGAGGCCAGCCCTGGGCCCGCCGCCCCATCCCTACACCCCCGGGGCAGGCGGGCCGCACCGGCCACCTTGTCCTCGACTCGCCGCCCGCGCCAGCCAGGGTCCAGCCTGTGCCCCGCTGCGGCTGCCTCCGCCCTCCACCGTCCACGCCGCCCCCTCCTCCCGCGGACCCCTGACCCCCTGTCTGGCACCGACGTTCTGGCGGGGCTGTGACCACGGTCACGGGGACCGCACGTCCCTGTCCTGTGGCCGGACGGGAGCCGGGCGAACGCCGAGGCCTACCTGGGTGCGTGGCCGGGAGCCCAGGGGACGAGGCAGCAGCTGCCTAGACGGGGAGAACACGCGTCAGTCTGTCCGTCTGGCTCCACCCCAGACAGAGCGCAGGCCCGCCTGCGGGAGCCCAGCAGTCCGGCTCCTCCCAGGGCCCCGCCCGCCCCAACACCCACACACCCTGCTTGGGGTGAGGCGCTGGCCGCGCGGGGCCCAGACCTGGGCAGCTGCTCTCGTCACCGTGCTGTCCGTGGCCCCCCGCCCCGCCACGTGTGACGTGCCACGCGCGGGCGTGTGTGCCCTGAGGTGCCCGAGGACTGCCACGCCACCCCGGCCCTGGGCACCGCCCGCCTGCTCCAAGCAGGGCACCCAGGAGAGCCTCTCCTGGGGGCCCCGGGAAGGGAGTCAAGGCCCCCCACGTCAGGGCGGCCACTTTGCGGTGTCTGATTGGAGGTGCAGACGGGCCTAGAGGAGGAAGGAACCCACCCGCGGCCGGGAGCGGCGGGGGCAGCGTCGACCGGCCAACCAACCGGGAGTGAGAGGCACGGCCCGCTGCAGACACGCTCGCCCGGGCCCCCAGCCCAAGCCCCGCAGGAGGCGGGGCACCGGGCAGACCCGCTCCCCAGCGCGGCGGCGGGGCAGCCCGGCGGTGGGACCTCTGTGCCGGAGCCCGCCTGCTCTTTGGGGGGACGAGGGGGCCTCCCAGACGCAGGACACAGCACCCAACCCTGGTCCCAGGCCGGCTCCTGGGCACCCCGTCTGTCCTAACTCGTCACCTGGGTAAAGGCCTCCGGGCAGGCCCGGGGACGTGGGGAGCGGGGGTCTGTGCTCTGAGACCCGGGACAAGAGCCGGCGGCCCTCAGGCCCCCGTCGTGAAGGCCTCGGAGCCGCGCCCCAGAGGGCGCCTGCCTCGGCGCTGCAGGCCCCGCGTCACCGGAGCGCCGCGGCCCGGGCCGCGGGGATAAAAGTCAACAAGCGCGGCCCCTCCCACCCCACCGCCCGCGGGCCAGGGCCAGGCGGGCACACGTGCCCAAGGTGGTGAGGAGGGCTCTCCGGTGGACCCGGCCCCGAGAAGCCCCTCACACTGCCCGCCCTGCCCCAGGGAGCGGGAGTGAGGCTGGCGGCCCGGGAGGGGGCCGTGACGCAGGTGTTTCCAGCCAGGAGCACAAGCCCCACCTGTGACTCAGGGATGCCAGTGGGTGGAGCTGAAAGCCTCCCGGAGCGGGGACGCTGTCCCGGAGCCCACCCGCCCCGCCAGGTGGGAGGCCCTGCGCCCCACCCATTCCCCGGGCCACTCTGGGCAGCAGGGGAGACGAGCTGTGGGGCCCGGCCTCCTCCCAAGCCTCCCCACCGCCTCCCCCAAGGGCCCCCTGGCCAGTGGCCACTCCTCTGAAGGGCCTCACCTCCTCCTGCCCGCGGCCCACACTGGCAGGCCTTGGCCACCTGTTCCAGCCTAGCCCAAGTCCCTAGCTGGGCGCCCACCGTCCAGCCCTCCCACCTCACCCCCGCATGGCCTCCCCTGAAGTCCCAGGCAGCAGCTGGGACAAGGAGAGTGGAGTTCACAGGCAGGGGCAGGAGGCCCAGCTCCAGCCCTCCCCGGCTTCCCATGGGGACGGTCCTGGGGCCGCCAGGGCCTCCGCCTGCTCTGGTAGAGGGGTGACGTCTGCCGGCAGGGGCCCCACGGGACTGAGCCTGGGCTCGGACGCCTGGGGCCAGAGCCGGCGGCCCTCAGGCCCCCGTCGTGAAGGCCTCGGAGCCGCGCCCCAGAGGGCGCCTGCCTCGGCGCTGCAGGCCCCGCGTCACCGGAGCGCCGCGGCCCGGGCCGCGGGGATAAAAGTCAACAAGCGCGGCCCCTCCCACCCCACCGCCCGCGGGCCAGGGCCAGGCGGGCCAGGCGGGCACACGTGCCCAAGGTGGTGAGGAGGGCTCTCCGGTGGACCCGGCCCCGAGAAGCCCCTCACACTGCCCGCCCTGCCCCAGGGAGCGGGAGCGAGGCTGGCGGCCCGGGAGGGGGCCGTGACGCAGGTGTTTCCAGCCAGGAGCACAAGCCCCACCTGTGACTCAGGGATGCCAGTGGGTGGAGCTGAAAGCCTCCCGGAGCGGGGACGCTGTCCCGGAGCCCACCCGCCCCGCCAGGTGGGAGGCCCTGCGCCCCACCCATTCCCCGGGCCACTCTGGGCAGCAGGGGAGACGAGCTGTGGGGCCCGGCCTCCTCCCAAGCCTCCCCACCGCCTCCCCCAAGGGCCCCCTGGCCAGTGGCCACTCCTCTGAAGGGCCTCACCTCCTCCTGCCCGCGGCCCACACTGGCAGGCCTTGGCCACCTGTTCCAGCCTAGCCCAAGTCCCTAGCTGGGCGCCCACCGTCCAGCCCTCCCACCTCACCCCCGCATGGCCTCCCCTGAAGTCCCAGGCAGCAGCTGGGACAAGGAGAGTGGAGTTCACAGGCAGGGGCAGGAGGCCCAGCTCCAGCCCTCCCCGGCTTCCCATGGGGACGGTCCTGGGGCCGCCAGGGCCTCCGCCTGCTCTGGTAGAGGGGTGACGTCTGCCGGCAGGGGCCCCACGGGACTGAGCCTGGGCTCGGACGCCTGGGGCCAGAGCCGGCCGCCCGCCCTCTGGGGCCGCCTGCAGCCAGCAGCTCTGGGCCTCGCTCTCTTGCAGCCGGCTGGCAGGCCCTGGGGGAGGGGTGGCGGTAGCAGTGTGCACGGTGACCCACCGGCAAGCTTCCACCGAGACCTAGACCCGTCACTCACAGTCCCCGGGGCCCAGGCAGGCGGCGCTGCCGCCCGTGCACGGAGGAGGCTCCGATGGGAGATTTGCTTAGGCCCCCCCGGCCCCTCTTCCTGCCTCAGCACCGCGAGAGCTGGGTCAGAACCCGCCCTGAGCGTCCGCGGGCTCCGGGGCCCCGGCCGCCCAACAGGCGGTGAGCAAGGCGGAAGGGCTGGCACGGAGCAACACGGCCTTGGGCACGTGCGGGGACCACAGCGGGGCCCCCACAGACTGGGGGCAGGGGTGCGTCAGGCTCAGAGCCAGGACCCTCCCTGACCCAGAAGGTGGGGTGTCCCACCTCCCTGGACACAGGGAGCCCCTGCCTGAGCCCAAGGGGCCACGGAGGATCGCACCGTGGTCTCCAGTGTGACCCATGTCACAAGGGCCACAGACGGGACACCTGGCACGCAAGCATGCCTCACAGCACACACACGTGTGCCTGCACACACACACATGCACGCCGCGTGCACACGCATGCATGCAGATGACGCGCTCGCATGCCCACCGCACACACGAGCTCACACACACACGCATGCCCAGGCCCCGCGGGCTGGCAGGGCCGCACCCTTGCTCATGCTTCCAGCGTGTGCAGGCATGAGGCCACCGGACTGGCCAGGCCGTGGGCTGCCTGTGACCCGCCGGCCCGAGGAGGCCGGGCCCGAGGGAGTGGCCCGGAGGGGAGGCGGAGAGAGCCGGCCACGCGGAAAAGGACAAGACGATAAGAAAAAAATGATTTTATTTCCAGTCTAAGAATGTATCACAAACAGTGTCAGGTTTTAAAAACGTTTAAAGAGCAACAAACGTCCTCAGCCAACAGTGAAGGTACAAAGCGAAACGTTTACAGGTGAGCTGGGCGCGGACGCGGGTGCTGGAGCCCGGACGGCGGCCACGGGCCTCGCCTTCCACGGAGGCGTCCGGAACCGCAGCGCGAACGGACACACAGGCCACACAGCCGAAACCCATGCAGGCGGGAAGGCCGGCCACGAGGGCGTGGTGCCCGCTGGGGCCGGGGCCCCTGAAGGGGAACGGACGCCCCGGCCCTGCCCCCCTGGTCCTGACCGCCAGCCCTCGGCTCTGCCCGGAGGACGGCGAGGGCTGCCGCTGCCCACCGGGCCCTGGGGCTCCTGACAAGCGACCCTGGCCCACCCTCCTCCCGGGGCACACAGTCCGCAGAGAGCCTGCAGTGAGCCGTGGGGGTCCCGAGAGCCAGACCCCCCCGGCCCCGGGCGTCCGGAGCCTCGGCGTCCTGCTCAAAGGACGGGCCACCTGCAGGCGCAGCTGGGCCAGGAGGCGAGGGGCGAGCCGGTGAGGCCCCGGGACACGTCGTGGCGCCCGGGGAGGTCCTCTAGGGCGCCTGGTCCCCGGGTTCCGCGGCTGCAGACCTGCCCGCCCCCGCCTCCGCCTCCTGAGCGCAGCCTTCCCTGCAGGTGGGCCGGGCCCCCCACCGAGCCCCGCCCCGGCTGCCGAGAGCCGAGGCCGCCGCGAGGGCACCCCCACCCGCAGCCACCGTCGCCTCAGGGAGGAGGCTTTACCTTCAGTCCGCCACAGACAGGACACGTGGAAAAGAGCACCGGAAGGGGCCCGGCGTGGGCGGCGCCGGCTTCCCAGGGCTCGCCCGCCCCTGCCGCGGCCTCTGGCGCCTGTCCCCGCCGTCTCTCGCCCGGCCAGCCGGGGGCACACCCCGCCGAGGGCCGGCCTCCCGCGTCCCGGGCGGGCCCCCCGTCCAGGCTGCCCTGCGCGGCGGGCGGCGGGTCCCGGGGGGCCGGGCGCAGGCTGCGGGGCGTGTCGTAGTGGGGCCTGGGGGCGGCGGGCACCTGGTACTCGGCCGCGCCCGGCGGGCAGGCGCACAGTCTGGGCTCCGGCGCCCCGGCGGCCGGCAGGCTGAGTAGGGAGCCCAGCTCGTCCCCTGCGCGCCGCACGTCCAGGCTGCTGCCCGCGCAGGACGAGAAGCTGCCTGAGTAGGAGGAGGGGCTGCCCGTGGCGATGCCGCTGTCCGAGGAGCTCTGGCGGCCGACCTCCTGCAGCTGCCGCGGCCGCAGGGGCTTGGGGGGCGGCCTCGAGGCGCCGGGGGCGGCCTCCCCGGGCGCCTGGGCGGCCACCAGCCCGGGGCCCTCTTGTGACGTGCTGGCCGAAGACGAGGACACCTCTGGCCAGGGCGTGAGCCGGCTGCTGGCGCTGACGTCCGAGTGGCTGGCCTCCGACGACGAGCTGGACAGGCTGCGGTCGTCCCCTGGGGGGAGAGCCGGGGTGGGGCCTCTCGGTGGGCTGGGGGCCTCGGAGGGAGCGGACGCCCGGCCCCTGGGGCCCTCCCTGCTGAGGGCGTGTGCTCGCCAGTCCCCAGTCGTCACCTGGGACAGCACGCGCTCCCCGGCCCCCCAGAGCCACCCAGGGGCCCCCTCCCCACCAAGGGCCTCCCCCTGGAACCAGACGTGAGCGCTCGGAGGAGGAGGTGGCGGCCGGGCACACCTGAGAGCCCGCTCCGGGGGCCTGCACGGGGCTCCGCCGTCCCCGCTCGGCAGCCCTGGCGCGTCCACCGCCCAGAGGACAGAGGGCCCAGAGCTCCCCCGCTCGGGCGCGGGGTACCCCGGCGCGGCCCCTTCCCCAGCGCTGCCCCCTCACGGGAGCGGCAGCGCCCCCTCGAGGGGCCGTCAGCCCTTTCCGCCCGTCCCCCCGCGGACCTCAGCAGCCGGGGGCCCTCTGCTCCCAGCCGCCGACACCCAGACGGTGCAGCCACGCCTCCCCCGGCCACAGCGCAGGCAGCGCCGCGCCTTGGTCGGCGTCCAGGCCCGAGCGCAGTGACGGCGGCACCGGGGGTGCGGGGACAGCCGGATGACCAGGAGGCGCTCGGAGGTCGGGGCCGCCGAGCCTGCCCCCCGCCCCGGGGCCCGCTCCTACCTCCGCTGCCCGGCCGGCCGGCCTGCGAGAGGAGACTCAGTCGCTTCTCCAGATGCAGGGCTTCCAGCGCCTCCTGGGCCACGCGCTCCTCCAGGCCGGGGCCCCCGGGGCTCGGGTCTGGGCAGGGAGGAGTCTCGGTGCCGAGGCGGCCCCTGCCCTGGCCCAGCAGCACCCTGGCTGCGACCCCCTCGCTGCGCGGGACGTCACGGTGACCCCGGCACCGCCGCGGCCGCGTGGACCCTGGTCCAGCACCGTGGCTGAGCCCCCGGGAGCCCCACTCCCCTCACGCCTGCATACCAGCCCCTGGACCCCAAGCTCGGGATGCCTCAACCAGCGCCGTCCAGGGCCCCTGGCCACCGTCCTGTGTGCTGTGCCCAAGGACAGCCCTCAACCGCCAGCCGCCCTCCCTGCCCCAGCGTGGACAGCCCCAGCAGGCGGTCAGGACGCCCGCGCACCCCCTGCTGCTGCTGAGCCGGCTGGACGCCGGCACGGGCGGCCCGACGCCTCCCCGCCCCCCTGAGCCTCGCGTCCGCCTACCCCGGGGCCCGGGTGGGAATGCGTGGGACACGCTGAGGGCGGGGCCCCTCGGTACGCTGCGCCCCCCTTCCTCTTCAGAGCGCCGTCTGCTGGAGGCGGTTCCTGGCTCTGGGCCTTGGTGACCACGGGGCCCGGCCGAGCAGCGGCCCGCTGGAGAAGACGCTCCAAAGCCCCGGCGGGTGCGGCTGCTGGCCCGGGAGAGGCCACGTCGCGCGTCCCTGACGATCCCAGGCTTCGGCGTGACGTCAGCCCGGCGCGGAGATCGGAGCGCCCCGGCTCCGTCCTCACCCCGGCCATACACACCTGCCCTGTGCACACCCCCATTCACACCACCCACACCGCACCTGTGGCTGCAGAACCAGGCTGCCGGCAGACGGCGCGGCCACGCCAGCCCCGGAGCCGGGCAGCCCGGCGCTGGTCTCAGGAGCTGCCCCTTCCTGTCCAGCCCCTGGCTCACTTGGGGGTCGGGGGCAGAGTGCCGAGGCTGGGAAAGAGGAGCCTGGCACATCCGCGGCCCCTGCCCGTCTAGGAGGCCTGCCTGAGCCTACCCGGCTGCGGTGCTCACGCAAGGCTGCCTTGACCTCCCTCCTGAACGAGGGGCTGAGCGCTGCCTCACTGGGGCCAGGGCGTGTCCGCGACCCCGGGTGCCACCCACCCGAGGGCCTCCGTCACGGGAGCCGTGACGACAGGGCCCGCCTGGGCCCCGGGCCTCCACTGTCCCCACACAGAGGGCAGACCTCGCCCGCTGGGAGGAAGCGCCAGGTCGCACGCCCTCCGGGTCCAGCAGCACTCCGGGCCCGGGACTCTCGAAGGGTGGCACCCCGCCCCCGCCAGGGAAGCGGGGAAGACCAGGCCGGCTCCGGCAGCCCCTGCACCCACACCCCGACTGGCCGAGACCTCGCCCTCGTGGGGCGGCTTCCAGCCGCACTCCAGCCCAGAAGGGCCAGCCTGGCTCTGTCGACCTCGGGCAAGGCAGCTGCCCAGGCCCAGGGGACAGGCCCGCTCAGGTCTCGGGGTCCGAGGCTCCGGCCTCTTGCTGGCCGACCAGCCACGGCTGTGGTGACCGCCCCAGTCTGAAGCGGCGCCTCAGAGCATCCCAGCAGTTCAGACCCCGAAAAGGAGAGGCTGCAGGGGCGGTGAGTGCCCCAGGAACCCAGCGGGGATCCCAGCAGCCCCCGCCCCCACAACACACCTGGGAGAACCGGCCGCAGCCCAAAGGGGCCCCTGGTGGGGGAGATGCCGCGGACGATGCAGTCGAACAGGAAGCTGATCTGCTCTCCCTCGGTCGAGGACAGGAAGAAGACTCCAGCCCCTGAGGAGAGGACAGACCCGCTGCCAGCCTGGCCAGAGCTCCGAGGCGGGACCCCGCAGGCCGGGCACAGGCCGCCAGGGCGGCCGCCCGCGGGAGCCGGAGCCGCCCCGCGCGTCCTCCCCCAGCACCCTGGGGAGGCGAGCCTCCTCGCGACCCGGGCAGACGGACGCCTCGTCCAGGAGGCTCAGGCCACAGGCCAGTGCCCCAGGCCCACGGGCGCCAGCCTGGCCGGAGTCAGGCTGCACAGCATCGGCCAGGTCGGGGCGGGTGTCCGCCCGCCGGTCCCGGCTGTCAGACGTCTCCCGTCTCCCGGGCCGGCACGGGGAGCTGGTGACCTCTGATGGACGAGGGCCGCGGCGGGGGCCGAGGAGGGCGGCCTGGCTGCCCCGCCCTCCGCCCCGCGAGCGCCCGCCCGCAGGAGGCTGTGAGACCTGGCTTCCTCGCCCGGGGCTGCTGGGAGGGGCGCGGGCACCGGCCCCGCAGATGAAGCGGACTGGCCCTACCAGCCCTCCCTCTTCCTGGACGCGCTCTCAGCGCGGGGGGCACCGAGCCCCCCACGCACAGCTGCCGGGCTCCCACCCCAGAGGTAATCATGAAATGCTCACATCCTGGGAGACGGGAAGGTCACGGGCTCACGCCCGCGTTCACCTGCGTCGGAGGCTAACTTGCGCAGCCCGCTGCAGCCCACCAGCCGCGCGCGGCGCCTCTGCCCCGCCATCGAGGAGGAGGGCACGGCGACCAGACACGGCGAACATCCGGGCCGAAGACGAAGGGACGCCCCCTTCCCGGGACCAGGGAGGTCCCCTCCGGGCGCCAGGCCACGCTGCCTGGCGGGCTCGTGCGGGGAGCGTCTGTAGCCCTGACTTCTCTCGTGCGCTTTGTCCTGACACATCAGCTGTGAGGAAACTGCTGAAAACATCGCTTCTGCGAGCATCTGGGAAGCGGGCTTCCCGGCTCATCCTCGGCCAGGCTCACCCAAAACCCGTGTCTGTTCTTATTACTGATGTCTTAGTGTTGTCGACGAGGAGCGGCCCGCTGGGATCCCAGCCCGGGGGCACCTGGCCCGCGAGGAGTCTGGGCGGAGAGCGGCCGCGGGGGCCCTGCCCTGGGCCAGAGCCTGCCGGGGTGAATGAAGTCCCGTGGCCGCGTGAATGGGGACACCGGGTCCCGTGGGCCACGCGCCCGGCCCGGCGTCACCACACAAGAATCTCGCGTGCCTCGCCCTCTGCCCAAAGAAAGGCCGGCTCCAGCCCGGCGGAGGCAGCGGGCGGGGTGGGCGGGACGGGGAGGCGGCACACTAAAGCTGTGCTGGTCACGCTCCCCTGCACCGGATTCCAGGGACCCGGGCCAGCCCCCCACGTGGCGAAGCTGCTGGGCGCTGGGCAGCCACCCAGAGCCCTGACAGGTTGACATGCCGCTTGAGAGATGAGGAAATGGAGCCAGAGGGGGCCAGGCCCTGCCACCGTGGAGCCTCAACCAGGAGCAGAGGGAGGGCCCCCCGCCCCGTCCAGGCGCCCCCACGAGGCTCACTGCCCGCAAGAGCCGGGCACGGTCTCGCTCAGCCAGGGCCGCTGACCGGGAACTCGAGCCCGGGACGCCGGCCGACAGCGGGCGGGCGGGGAGGAGGCCCCGTCCCGGGCACCTCGCTCGGCGGGGCCAGGCCTCTAATCCTGAGCTTACGGTCAGCTGGCAGAGGCCACGGCACGGCCAGTGCCCCGACTATAAAAAGCCACGCTCCGGGGGGAGCGGAGCCGGCGGCATTCCGCGGGCGTCTGCGGGCTCCACTGCTGCGCCGTGCCCCGCTCCAGGGGCTCCCGCAGGGGCCCCGCGTCTCTGCCCGCCATCGAGGAGGAGGGCACGGCGACCAGACACGGCGAACATCCGGGCCGAAGACGAAGGGACGCCCCTTCCGGGACCAGGAGGTCCCCTCCGGGCGCCAGGCCACGCTGCCTGGCGGGCTCGTGCGGGGAGCGTCTGTAGCCCTGACTTCTCTCGTGCGCTTTGTCCTGACACATCAGCTGTGAGGAAACTGCTGAAAACATCGCTTCTGCGAGCATCTGGGAAGCGGGCTTCCCGGCTCATCCTCGGCCAGGCTCACCCAAAACCCGTGTCTGTTCTTATTACTGATGTCTTAGTGTTGTCGACGAGGAGCGGCCCGCTGGGATCCCAGCCCGGGGGCACCTGGCCCGCGAGGAGTCTGGGCGGAGAGCGGCCGCGGGGGCCCTGCCCTGGGCCAGAGCCTGCCGGGGTGAATGAAGTCCCGTGGCCGCGTGAATGGGGACACCGGGTCCCGTGGGCCACGCGCCCGGCCCGGCGTCACCACACAAGAATCTCGCGTGCCTCGCCCTCTGCCCAAAGAAAGGCCGGCTCCAGCCCGGCGGAGGCAGCGGGCGGGGTGGGCGGGACGGGGAGGCGGCACACTAAAGCTGTGCTGGTCACGCTCCCCTGCACCGGATTCCAGGGACCCGGGCCAGCCCCCCACGTGGCGAAGCTGCTGGGCGCTGGGCAGCCACCCAGAGCCCTGACAGGTTGACATGCCGCTTGAGAGATGAGGAAATGGAGCCAGAGGGGGCCAGGCCCTGCCACCGTGGAGCCTCAACCAGGAGCAGAGGGAGGGCCCCCCGCCCCGTCCAGGCGCCCCCACGAGGCTCACTGCCCGCAAGAGCCGGGCACGGTCTCGCTCAGCCAGGGCCGCTGACCGGGAACTCGAGCCCGGGACGCCGGCCGACAGCGGGCGGGCGGGGAGGAGGCCCCGTCCCGGGCACCTCGCTCGGCGGGGCCAGGCCTCTAATCCTGAGCTTACGGTCAGCTGGCAGAGGCCACGGCACGGCCAGTGCCCCGACTATAAAAAGCCACGCTCCGGGGGGAGCGGAGCCGGCGGCATTCCGCGGGCGTCTGCGGGCTCCACTGCTGCGCCGGCCGCCCCCCTGCCTCCCGGCGGCTCCAGGGGCTCCCGCGGGGGCCCCGCGTCTCTGAGGACCCTCCTGAGCCTCACGACCGAGTGACCAGCCTCCCGAGCCCAGCGCCGACTCCCACAGCCCGGGCTCCCCTCCTCCGCCCAGGGCCCGGCTCCCTAAGCAGGCCCCGCCCACCTGACGCCGCACCCCCAGGGCCCACCCCCGCCGCCCGCACCCCCTGCCCAGGCCAGTCCTCGGCCACAGGTGACAGCCCTTCTGCTGAGACTCCGCCCGTGCAGCATGGCCTTTCCTGACCCCTGACCCCTAAGTGGTCACCCGGTGACACTTCCGGGGGCTCCTCCTCTGGGGCAGGCCCCGTGGCCCTCGGCCTGCCCCGCGTGGACACTGTCCAGGCCGCCAGCTCGCACTGTGAGCCGGGACTCCCGGGCCGGCTGTGGCCGCCGGGGTCTCAGGCCAGGCACCCAGGAGCGCCCCCGCTCAGGGCGGATGGACGGAGGAGGGTGTGGGGCCAGCCGGGCCGTGCTCGCCAGGGAGGGCCTCTGCGCTCCTTGTGCGCTTGTCCGTCCCGCCTGGCCTCTCTGTACGGTGTGGTCACGGCCACGACCCCGCAGCCCCCGCCGCCACCTCTCATCCAAGCCTGTGATGCCCCGCCTCGCCTTCCTGGGGTCGGGACCCCGGGAAGCAGCCCCGGGACACTCTCCAGGGCTTGGAGGCGGAGGGGCTGGCGACCCCCACACTCGCTCTCGTGGAGCCAGCCACCCTGGCTGTCGTGCTGGGACAGGAGGACTGAGTGTCCCCCTGCCCAACGCCGCTGCCCGAGCGACGCCCGTCCACCACGTGAGCCGCGGGCACCCTGCCCAGACGGCTGACCACGGTCACGGCCAGGAAGCAGCACAAAGTTCTTCGGGTGTCCGTCTCCCAGCAACAAACACCGTGGGAAGTCAAGATTCGGAGAAGGCCCTGCTGGGCAGGAAGCAGCCGCCTGCGGGCTCACGGCCACCTCGCACTCGGGGCAGGCAGCGTGGGACAGCCTTCCTTCCAACGTCCAGAGACCCAGGCAAACCCGAGAGAAAGAGACGCCTGCCTTCCAACGTCCAGGAAGCCGTGAGATCCCGGCCGATTCCTGTCTGGAGTCCGTCTGTAATCTCCCACGTCCAGACCTTCGTCCCTGGACCCTGTGAAGAGCCTGGCGCCCCTCACTCCTCAGAGCGTTCCACTCGCTGATAACAAAGACACACAGGGAAGTCCAGTCGGGGACAGAGAGTCTGAAGGACTTTCCTGCCGAGAAGGTTCTAGAAAGCGCTCTCCATCCAGCACTGATTACAGAAAGCTGGCATAGCTAACTAGCCCCTTGGGATATCATTTTGCAGTTTCCTGATAGACTAAAATGGGCTTCCCCGGTAGCTCAGCAGTGGACAAAACAAAACAAAAAGCAACCCTGCCTGCAGGGTAGGAGCCGCAGGTTCAATGCCCAGGTCGGGAAGATCCCCTGGAGGAGGAAATGGCGACCCACTCCAGTCTTCTCGCTGGAGAATCCCGTGGACAGAGGGGCCTGGGGGGCTACAGTCCACGGGGTCGCAGAGAGTCAGACGGGGCTCAGTCACCGAGCACACACACGATAGTCAAACATCCATTTAGTAGTTTTGTTTGTCTGCCTTCTCTGGAGAGACAGAAGCACATTTCAGTGGAATCAGTTCCTTTGAAATGCAGTTATAATTTCACCTGGTCATTTCATACCCACTAGAAGGACGGCCATTAAACAGCCCAGAGCGACAGAAGGGGAAGCAGGTGCTGCCGAGGCAGGGCCGGGCCCTCGTCGCGAGCTGGCCAGGCTGGGCAGCCCGGGCCTCGCACACGGTTGGCAGGAGCGTCGGGGGGCAGTCGTTTAGAAAACAGTGCGGCCCCTCCCAGAAAACCAGCCCGAGAGCCGCTGTCGGACCTGGCAAGCGCTCTTCTGGGCACGTGCCCAAAAGAAGGGGAGGAAGGTGTCCAGGAGACGTGCGCCTCGCGTGTTCACAGCGGCACCATTCACAGCAGCGGACGCGTGGCCGCCGTCCAGGCCTCCGCTGACAGACGGGCGGTAAACCACGGCGCGCCGCCCACACGGCGGACTCTGGCTCCGCGTGCGGCAGGAAGGAGACCTGGGCACCCGCTCAACCCGTGCGCCTCGAGGACGCCGTGCCAAGGGACACGGCCAGTCGCGAAAGGACAGCCCCTGTGGGCCTCCTCCCGCTCAGGGTCCCCAGAGCGGCAGAATCAGCCCGGACGTCGACTCGGGGCGCGGGGTGGGGCGCGGCACGGCGTCGCTGTTCCCGGGGCACAGCGCGGGAAGCCGGGACGGCTCGGGGACGTGGCGGTGACGGTGCGCAGCGTGCCCCGCGGACGCCAGGAGTGGTCGAACCCGGAGAGCGCACGTTTGCCGCCGTAAACCAGAGGCAGAGAGGACAGACGCCCAGCAGCCTCTCCGGGAGGCAGGCTCTGCCCCGCCCTCCAGCGAGCCGCCCCCGCCAGCAGGATGCAGCCCTGCAGCGCGGCCTCCGCACGCCCCCCGAGCCCCACGGGCCTGCCCTAGTCGCCCTGACCGCACGCCTGCACACGGAGAGGGGGCGCCCAACCCCTCCTGAGCAGAGAGCCGGGCCATCTGCCTTGGCCCTGGATGCTGCCCCTGAGGGGACGCTGGCCTCCGCCTCCCGGTCACAGGCCAACACCCTGCTCCAGCCAGGGCCACGCCTTGGTGACCTGCTTCCCTCCAGGGCCGCCCCTCCCCGCCCCCCAAGGCTGCCCTGGGCGCCTGTCCGGGTGAGAGGTGCCTCGGGGCAGGCCTGGGGCTGGCTTTTCCCTGCACCTCCCCAGGGGCTAACTGAGGGTCCTGCTCTGAAACGGCATCCTGAAGGACCCGGCCGCGGCGAGGGCTGGTCCCCGAGCCCACCGCCCGCAGGTCAAGGGCTCAGGGCACAGGAGGAGAGCCCGCTCAGCCAGTGTCCCCACCCCTCCTCTGGGACAGGAGGTGCAGGCCATGGCGCAGCGGGTAGAGACCCTGCCCAAGCCCCCTCATTCCATGGTGCCCACCACCCCAGGCCGTGCCACGGAGTGCTCAGAGGCCTGGACGGGAAGGGTGCTGCACAGACAGAATGTCCATCCCTGGGAGAATGCTGTGCCCACCAGGGCAGAGCCACTGCAGAAGGCGGGGCTGACGCCACATGCCCAGTCCCTGCGGGGCCAGTCTGGCCAGCAGTGGGGTCTCTCCCTGGGAGAGCGGGACTCGGGGGCCCCTCTAGGGAACGCTGTCACCCACCGCTCAGTCACCTGGCTGCACCAGACACTCCTCGGCCAGAGACCTGCCAGCGGGGTCACCCCAGCCCACGAGAAGCGTGAAACTGCCGGAGCTGCGAGCAGCCAAGGGCCCGGAGCGCCTGCCGCCGTCACGGGAGGCTGGGTGAGGGCAGGGCCCGAGCACCCCCGGCGAGACCCAGCTCACCACGTGGCACACGCCTCCCCGTTCGGGGTGCGGGGAGCCCCACTGCGGGGGAGCCGAGGCTCAGAGGGCTTGAGGCCCGGCTGGCGCGTCACACGCGTCCCCGGGATCCCGGCGTGGCCGGCACTGCCTCCCGTGGACCACGCTTCCCCCGCGTGGAGCGGTGGGGCGAGGCTCGTGTGCTCTGTCGTCCAGTCGGTCCCGCGAGGCCACCCTGCCCACTCCCGAGGCTGGAGGCACCCTGGGCCTGCTTTGGGGGACAGACTGAAGCCAACTGCCCTGAGAAGGAGTCCCAGAGCTGCTGAGAGATGGGAAGCGGCCCCGCCCGCCCAGCCCTGGTGCCAGGCAGGCTCTGGGCTGGCAGGTGGCACCGGGCACGGAGAGGGGCCGGGCCGACGGCCAGACTGGGGCCGGCCGTGGCCAGCTCCGAGCCTCCGTGTGCCCCTGTGAGCGCATGTGCTCAGGGCTGGGGTGAGGACCGGAACCCCTAGCAGGCGGCCCTGCACCCCAGGGGCTAACTGAGGTCCCCGACGGCCCTAACCGGTCCCAGCCCACCGCCGCAGGTCAAGGGCTCAGGGCACAGGAGGAGAGCCCGCTCAGCCAGTGTCCCCACCCTCCTCTGGGACAGGAGGTGCAGGCCATGGCGCAGCGGGTAGAGACCCTGCCCAAGCCCCCTCATTCCATGGTGCCCACCACCCCAGGCCGTGCCACGGAGTGCTCAGAGGCCTGGACGGGAAGGGTGCTGCACAGACAGAATGTCCATCCCTGGGAGAATGCTGTGCCCACCAGGGCAGAGCCACTGCAGAAGGCGGGGCTGACGCCACATGCCCAGTCCCTGCGGGGCCAGTCTGGCCAGCAGTGGGGTCTCTCCCTGGGAGAGCGGGACTCGGGGGCCCCTCTAGGGAACGCTGTCACCCACCGCTCAGTCACCTGGCTGCACCAGACACTCCTCGGCCAGAGACCTGCCAGCGGGGTCACCCCAGCCCACGAGAAGCGTGAAACTGCCGGAGCTGCGAGCAGCCAAGGGCCCGGAGCGCCTGCCGCCGTCACGGGAGGCTGGGTGAGGGCAGGGCCCGAGCACCCCCGGCGAGACCCAGCTCACCACGTGGCACACGCCTCCCCGTTCGGGGTGCGGGGAGCCCCACTGCGGGGGAGCCGAGGCTCAGAGGGCTTGAGGCCCGGCTGGCGCGTCACACGCGTCCCCGGGATCCCGGCGTGGCCGGCACTGCCTCCCGTGGACCACGCTTCCCCCGCGTGGAGCGGTGGGGCGAGGCTCGTGTGCTCTGTCGTCCAGTCGGTCCCGCGAGGCCACCCTGCCCACTCCCGAGGCTGGAGGCACCCTGGGCCTGCTTTGGGGGACAGACTGAAGCCAACTGCCCTGAGAAGGAGTCCCAGAGCTGCTGAGAGATGGGAAGCGGCCCCGCCCGCCCAGCCCTGGTGCCAGGCAGGCTCTGGGCTGGCAGGTGGCACCGCGGGGCACGGAGAGGGGCCGGGCCGACGGCCAGACTGGGGCCGGCCGTGGCCAGCTCCGAGCCTCCGTGTGCCCCCCTGTGAGCGCATGTGCTCAGGGCTGGGGTGAGGACCGGGAACCCCCTAGCAGGCGGCCCTGCAGGGGCTCTCAGGGTGACCGTCGCCCTTGGCCCCGCCTCTCCCTGACCCTGTGCGACCTCAGCCTCCCTGGACGCTTGGCGTGTCACCTCCCTGGGCAGGCAGAGAGCCCAGGACCATCTCCGGGGGCACAGACCACTGTGGGCCAAGAAAGGGGGACGGATTTCAGGTCTAACTCCAGCCCCAGAGCACGGACCTCAGGGCACGGCAGAGGGCTGCAGTCACCCGGACCTGCCGGGGGTGGCGGGGTTCAGGGCCAAAGGGACGCTCCCTCTCCAGGACACAACCTGGTCTAGGTCTAGACGGGCTCTGAACCTTGCCTGGAGGCCTGCCGACTGCCCGCCCTGGGCTCAGGCCTGGAGCTCAGCCCGGTCCACCCCCTGGACTCCCAGCTCGGCCTCCTCCCCGCCCACCCCAGCTGGGCCTCCCTCCCCGGCCCTGCGCTCCCCTCCATGCTCACATTCCTGGCCCACCCACTCAGCGGCTGCCCCCAGCCTCCGCCTCCCTCGCTGGAGCACCCCTCAGTCTCCTCAGGCCCGGCCTCCTCCCCCTGCTCCCTGGGGCCAAAGTGACGCCCCTCAAACAGACCTGCCCCAGCACCTTCGATGGCTCCCTGCTACCCTGCGAACACAGCCCAGCTCTGGGGCAGCCTCCCGGGCCTCCCCTAAGCGGGCCCTGCCTCCCGCCCCAACCTCCCCTTGGCCCCCACACGCTGTCCCTCCGCCAGCCACGCTCAGCGCCCATCTGGAACACCTCTTCTCTTTCCTCCACTCTATCCTTCCTTCGGCAGCTGGGCCAACTCCTATTCACCCTGCAGAGGCCCTACGCGGGCTCCCCTCCAGAGGCCTGGCCCTTCCCGGCTCCCCTCGCCCCCCGAGGACTCTAAATGTCCGTGTCCTCTTACGCGGCCGGCGTCTTCCCAGCCCACCGTGCTCCCCGCTCCAACCGCGCACCCAGCGGGCACAGGGAAACCCCGGACACACCCCTGCCGTCCAGACTGCTGCTCGGAGACCAGGGCTCCCGCAGCTCCGGGAGACCAGCACTGGGCCCACAAGAGGCAGCCCTGCAGGGCTCTCAGGGTGACCGTCGCCCTTGGCCCCGCCTCTCCTGACCCTGTGCGACCTCAGCCTCCCTGGACGCTGGGTGTCACCTCCCTGGGCAGGCAGAGAGCCCAGGACCATCTCCGGGGGCACAGACCACTGTGGGCCAAGAAAGGGGGACGGATTTCAGGTCTAACTCCAGCCCCAGAGCACGGACCTCAGGGCACGGCAGAGGGCTGCAGTCACCCGGACCTGCCGGGGGTGGCGGGGTTCAGGGCCAAAGGGACGCTCCCTCTCCAGGACACAACCTGGTCTAGGTCTAGACGGGCTCTGAACCTTGCCTGGAGGCCTGCCGACTGCCCGCCCTGGGCTCAGGCCTGGAGCTCAGCCCGGTCCACCCCCTGGACTCCCAGCTCGGCCTCCTCCCCGCCCACCCCAGCTGGGCCTCCCTCCCCGGCCCTGCGCTCCCCTCCATGCTCACATTCCTGGCCCACCCACTCAGCGGCTGCCCCCAGCCTCCGCCTCCCTCGCTGGAGCACCCCTCAGTCTCCTCAGGCCCGGCCTCCTCCCCCTGCTCCCTGGGGCCAAAGTGACGCCCCTCAAACAGACCTGCCCCAGCACCTTCGATGGCTCCCTGCTACCCTGCGAACACAGCCCAGCTCTGGGGCAGCCTCCCGGGCCTCCCCTAAGCGGGCCCTGCCTCCCGCCCCAACCTCCCCTTGGCCCCCACACGCTGTCCCTCCGCCAGCCACGCTCAGCGCCCATCTGGAACACCTCTTCTCTTTCCTCCACTCTATCCTTCCTTCGGCAGCTGGGCCAACTCCTATTCACCCTGCAGAGGCCCTACGCGGGCTCCCCTCCAGAGGCCTGGCCCTTCCCGGCTCCCCTCGCCCCCCGAGGACTCTAAATGTCCGTGTCCTCTTACGCGGCCGGCGTCTTCCCAGCCCACCGTGCTCCCCGCTCCAACCGCGCACCCAGCGCGGGCACAGGGAAACCCCCGGACACACCCCCTGCCGTCCAGACTGCTGCTCGGAGACCAGGGCTCCCGCAGCTCCGGGGAGACCAGCACTGGGCCCACAAGAGGCAGCCGAGGGCTCCTCAGGGCTGGACAGACGAGCAAGACTGGCTCCTGGCCCAGAGCTGCATCCCTAACGCACTTATCTGTTGTCTCTCAGTCGCTCGGTCATGCCCGACTCCGGACGGCCCCGTGGACGGCCGCACGCCGGGCCTCCCTGTCCTCCACCATCTCTGGAGCTCGTTCAGACTCCTGTCCGCTGACGGAGCGCCAGCCACCTCGTCCTCTGCCGTCCCCTCTCCTCCTGCCCTCCGTCTTTCCCAGCACCACAGTCTTTGTCAGTGAGTCGACTCTTCACATCAGGTGGGCAAAGTGCTGGCGCTTCCCTATACTCACTCACAGAAATTGTTTTCATGCTCACTGGACCCCAAGGGGCGGATAGGGGAGCCTGGACCCCGAGCAGCTGGGGCGAAGGCGAGTGGGGAGCAGCGGGCACGGTCCGGGGCAGCCTCGTCCTGCTCCGCGCCATCCGCCGGACCCCTTCAGCGGCCCGGAGCCCAGATCCCCGCGCCCGCCGGCGCTCGCGTGGGCGGAGACGCACTGTGAGTGCGCTTGGTGGCATCTGCCCATGGAGGGACAGGGGCTTCCTCTGGCCCCTCTCCCAGAAACTCCCGCCCACCCTGAGGCCCTCTTCTAACTCCATCTACCCTGCCCCCAAGGCCCGCCTGGCTCCAGCTCCGGGCAGACGCCCTCGCCTGAGCCTACCCCCTCCCTGCAGCTGAGCCATCCCCGGGGAAGGGCGTCCCGGATCACCGCCCCGCCCCACCTGCAGCCCTAAACACGGCCGTGATCAACCCAGGGACAGATCAGGCCTCCGGGGACCTCAGGCCCCAGCACTCTGAACTGACTGCTGTCCACAGAGAGGCCATCGAGCGAACACATCCACACTGGTGTCCCCAGGGCCGCACGGCGCCCCCGCACCCCTGCCGGGTCCTGGTCACACCGGCCCCACCGCCGCCAGGGCCCTCTCCTGACACCAGTCAGCGACGTCTCGGCCCGCGTGAAGCGGCCAGGGCCTGCTGGCTGCTCTCTGGGGCGGCCGGGGGGCATGGTGCTCAGCCACCCCCGCGGGCACAGGGAAACCCGGACACACCCCTGCCGCATGCCTGGACCGGCTCCAGGGAGCCCCTGGAAAAATCCTCAGGGCTGGACAGACGAGCAAGACTGGCTCCTGGCCCAGAGCTGCATCCCTAACGCACTTATCTGTTGTCTCTCAGTCGCTCGGTCATGCCCGACTCCGGACGGCCCCGTGGACGGCCGCACGCCGGGCCTCCCTGTCCTCCACCATCTCTGGAGCTCGTTCAGACTCCTGTCCGCTGACGGAGCGCCAGCCACCTCGTCCTCTGCCGTCCCCTCTCCTCCTGCCCTCCGTCTTTCCCAGCACCACAGTCTTTGTCAGTGAGTCGACTCTTCACATCAGGTGGGCAAAGTGCTGGCGCTTCCCTATACTCACTCACAGAAATTGTTTTCATGCTCACTGGACCCCAAGGCGGATAGGGGAGCCTGGACCCCGAGCAGCTGGGGCGGGCGAGTGGGGAGCAGCGGGCACGGTCCGGGCAGCCTCGTCCTGCTCCGCGCCACCCGCCGGACCCCTGCAGCGGCCCGGAGCCCAGATCCCCGCGCCCGCCGGCGCTCGCGTGGGCGGAGACGCACTGTGAGTGCGCTTGGTGGCATCTGCCCATGGAGGGACAGGGGCTTCCTCTGGCCCCTCTCCCAGAAACTCCCGCCCACCCTGAGGCCCTCTTCTAACTCCATCTACCCTGCCCCCAAGGCCCGCCTGGCTCCAGCTCCGGGCAGACGCCCTCGCCTGAGCCTACCCCCTCCCTGCAGCTGAGCCATCCCCGGGGAAGGGCGTCCCGGATCACCGCCCCGCCCCACCTGCAGCCCTAAACACGGCCGTGATCAACCCAGGGACAGATCAGGCCTCCGGGGACCTCAGGCCCCAGCACTCTGAACTGACTGCTGTCCACAGAGAGGCCATCGAGCGAACACATCCACACTGGTGTCCCCAGGGCCGCACGGCGCCCCCGCACCCCTGCCGGGTCCTGGTCACACCGGCCCCACCGCCGCCAGGGCCCTCTCCTGACACCAGTCAGCGACGTCTCGGCCCGCGTGAAGCGGCCAGGGCCTGCTGGCTGCTCTCTGGGGCGGCCGGGGGGCATGGTGCTCAGGGCCGGGGGCTGGGCTGGGGCCTGCCCCAGGGGAAGAGATGTTCACTCTTGCGGCCAGAGCCCCCCGAGCCCTCCGGTGACTCGAACCCCTCTCCCTCGGGGCCACA
Source organism: Tragulus kanchil (assembly GCA_022376925.1). NCBI lineage: Eukaryota > Metazoa > Chordata > Mammalia > Artiodactyla > Tragulidae > Tragulus > Tragulus kanchil. Next base: position 186,599,540 of record JAIOJX010000025.1, read on the forward strand.
GGCTCCCTGAGATCGGAGACTCACTAGCTTGACGGAGCCCACGACGGCACCCCCGTGTGGCAAAGGATTCTGCAGGCGCGCCCACGTGAAGCTCCCAGACCATCCTGGAGCCTCGAGGCCCCTTAACTCCAGAGACGGGCGTCCCACAGCGGCGCCCCACGAAGCCAGAGCAGACAGGAAGGGTGTGGCCACGGGCCTGGGACACCCGGGGCCCCCGGAGGCTGGAACGGGCAGGGGGGACCCTCCCCAGGAGCCCGGGGTGGGGGCGGCCCCGGGCCCAACCTGGACTCCAGACAGGACGGGGAAGGAGGGAACGCGTTGTTCCGAGGCCCCGGCCCGTGGCCGCTTGCCCTGAGGCCCCAGCACGCTCACCCCAGCTCACCGCCCTGGACACCGGCCAGCGCCTCCCCCAGGACGCGGGCCCGAGCGGCCTCGCGCTCCGACCACACGCCAGGGGCGCACGGCCCCGCCTCGCCCAGCCCCGGCACGGAGCCCGGTGGCATCTGAAAGCAGCAGAGCAGTGGCAGGACTGCCCCCGAAGAGGACGGAGCCCAGAGGGACCTGCGGGGGACGGAGGGTCAGGTGAGACGGGCCCTGCCGCTCACGCCGTGTCCTCCGGTCACCGATGACCGGGAAGGTTTGGGCCCGGGGTCTCCAGACCATCTGCAGCGGGGACGAGGGTGTCCAAGAGGCGCTCTCGGGGCAGGGGCAGTGTCGGCCTGGAGCCTGCAGGGTCAGGCGCGCCCACCGGGCCGGCCGAGTGTGTGACCCTGGGCAGATGCACCAGGCGGCGGCCAGAGCTCACGCTGGGAGGACTTGGCAGCTCCTGCCCTCCCAGGAGGCCTGCGGCTCCCGATGCCTGGAACCGGTGACGGCCCGAGGAGCCCACTCACACCAAGAGTCGGAATTCTGAACCCTGAGGTCTCTGGGGAAAACATCCAGCCGACTCGATTACATTAGGCCCCACCGCCGCCAGGGCCCTCTCCTGACACCAGTCAGCGACGTCTCGGCCGCGTGAAGCGGCCAGGGCCTGCTGGCTGCTCTCTGGGGCGGCCGGGGCATGGTGCTCAGGGCCGGGGCTGGGCTGGGCCTGCCCCAGGGAAGAGATGTTCACTCTGCGGCCAGAGCCCCCGAGCCCTCCGGTGACTCGAACCCCTCCCTCGGGGCCACAGGCTCCTGAGATCGGAGACTCACTAGCTTGACGGAGCCCACGACGGCACCCCCGTGTGGCAAAGGATTCTGCAGGCGCGCCCACGTGAAGCTCCCAGACCATCCTGGAGCCTCGAGGCCCCTTAACTCCAGAGACGGGCGTCCCACAGCGGCGCCCCACGAAGCCAGAGCAGACAGGAAGGGTGTGGCCACGGGCCTTGGACACCCGGGGCCCCCGGAGGCTGGAACGGGCAGGGGGGACCCTCCCCAGGAGCCCGGGGTGGGGGCGGCCCCGGGCCCAACCTGGACTCCAGACAGGACGGGGAAGGAGGGAACGCGTTGTTCCGAGGCCCCGGCCCGTGGCCGCTTGCCCTGAGGCCCCAGCACGCTCACCCCAGCTCACCGCCCTGGACACCGGCCAGCGCCTCCCCCAGGACGCGGGCCCGAGCGGCCTCGCGCTCCGACCACACGCCAGGGGCGCACGGCCCCGCCTCGCCCAGCCCCGGCACGGAGCCCGGTGGCATCTGAAAGCAGCAGAGCAGTGGCAGGACTGCCCCCGAAGAGGACGGAGCCCAGAGGGACCTGCAGGGGACGGAGGGTCAGGTGAGACGGGCCCTGCCGCTCACGCCGTGTCCTCCGGTCACCGATGACCGGGAAGGTTTGGCCAGGGGTCTCCAGACCATCTGCAGCGGGGACGAGGGTGTCCAAGAGGCGCTCTCGGGGCAGGGGCAGTGTCGGCCTGGAGCCTGCAGGGTCAGGCGCGCCCACCGGGCCGGCCGAGTGTGTGACCCTGGGCAGATGCACCAGGCGGCGGCCAGAGCTCACGCTGGGAGGACTTGGCAGCTCCTGCCCTCCCAGGAGGCCTGCGGCTCCCGATGCCTGGAACCGGTGACGGCCCGAGGAGCCCACTCACACCAAGAGTCGGAATTCTGAACCCTGAGGTCTCTGGGGAAAACATCCAGCCGACTCGATTACATTATGTCCGGCAAATAAAACAGTCTCCAAGGAAGCGGTCCTCCCGGCCGCCCCCGCTCAAGGGCACGTGCCAGCGCCAGCCGCAGGCCTGCATCCCGGTCCTCACGGCCGCCACAGGCCACCCTGCCTGAGTCTCAGCCTCGGGAACCCCACACGTCCAGCCGGGACTCTGGGCTCTCTCCCGCCGGGGGCCCCGAGCAGCCCCGGGGCCCACAGCAAGATCTCGGGAGGAGAGGGCGGCCGCACGGACCAAGCGCTGCCCCCCATCCATGCGAGGGAGGGGAGCGGAGCTGGGCCGGGCCCCCACACCCTCTGCTGTCCCCTCGAACGTGCCAATGACAAGGCGGCCCAGGGCTTGTCCAGCAAAGAGGACTCTGGTTAATGCCCCGCACGGCCCTCCACGCCAGCCAGGCTGGCAGCCCGAGAGCTGTGCTCAGATCGCCAGGCGGGAAGACACGCAGGCCCAGCCTCAGTCAAGGCTCCTCAAACTGGCAGCGGCCGCCCTCAGGCCCAGGGCCACCGTGCCAGCCCGCCCGCTCCCCCAGCCCACCGACACCTCCGCTCCGTCACGCCTTCCTGCCTCCTAAAACCTGAGAGCGCTTCACCGCCCCAAGCCCAGAACTAGCCGTCACAAGGAACCTCTGTGGCCAGCGAAGGCTCGCTGCTCCAGGGGGAGCCCGTGCCTCACCTGCCTGTCCACCTGCTTGCCCAGCCCCTTGGCAGCCTGCCTCCCGGCTCACCAGAGGCAGGCCCCGCCAGCGGCCCGGCCGGGCTGACAGAACGCGGGCAGGAGCAGTCCATCCCGCCTCGCGGCCCCCTTTGCGGAAGGAGGCGGCACGTGCCCAGCCTCCGGCACCGCCGCCTGAGACACCCAGGCGCGGCCGCGCCCAGCGCCCCGGGGCCCCGCCCGTACCACGTGGGCGCCCGGCCCTGCGGCGCCCCGCCGCCTCTGTCCTCCCGACAGGCTCTGAGCCGCGGCCCAGCCGGGAAGCCGGACGCCTCGCGACATACTTACAGTACCCACACCTGGTCCCGCCTTCGAAGATGAACCCGCCGGGCACGGCCCCGTAGCGCCGGAGGTCCGACAGCTTCCACTGCCCTGCGACGGCCGGAGGGACGTCCCGGGCCACGACCAGCATGTCGTTGCAGAGGTGCAGGGTGGCGGGGCCGCTCTCCAGCTTGGTGCCTGGAGCCACGGTCACCGGGAACCTGTGCACTGGGCGGGCAGGGGCGAGAGGGCGCTGCTGGGGCAGAGGCGGGGGGAAGGAGCAGCCTCCCCAGGGCAGGGCCACCCAGCACCCCGGCCTGGCCCTCCGCACCGCGTGCGGCTGGACTTGGGGCCTCCCGGACCCCCTCCCCATCCCAGCAAAGCCGGACCTGACCCCACCCGCGGCTTAGAGCCTGTCGGGAGGACCGACAGGCCGTCGTGCCCGGCCCGAGGAGGCTGGGGGTCGGCGACCTGGGGATTTCTGTCCGGGCACCACGCCCGGGCTCCGGTTGCCTCTGTACAAGGTCCCTGCCCACCCCTGGTGGAAAAGGAGCCACGCTGTGTGCCCGGGTGAGCCGGCGGGGGCTTCCAACTGGGGAACCTCCTGGAAACGTGAGGCCCTTCCCCCTGCCCCCTGCCCCACGCCCCTCACTGGGCCGTCCGCACGGCCCGCACCAGACGCCGGGGCTGGAGGCTTCCGGAGGAGGGCGGGCGGCCGCCCCTCGCCAGGCTGGGGGAGGGCCGCAACGTGGTGGCCAAGATCGGTGGTGTCTCAGTGAGCAAATGACAAAAAACAGCGCAAAAAGGCCTACGGAGAGTGAACCATCAAATGTTCAGACAACGACCGGGCTGGCTGCGGCGCCGGGCGCGACGGGAAGGTCTGAACACGGCTCACGGCCCGGCGTCCAACAGACGCGGACGCTGGGTTCATCCTGATCTTCTGGCTGTAACTGTGAAGTTTTTAAATACTGTGTTAAGACATCAGGGGTTCTGAGATACATGAGGGCTTTGGGATTAAGCTACACACACTACTATGTATCAGACGGGCAGACAGCAAGGTCCTCCCGTCCGGCAGCGGGAGCGACTCTCAGGCTTGTCATCCATCACCGGAGGGAGTCTGAAAACGCACACGCGTGTCTCACTGAATCCCTTTGCTGTGCGCCTGGCACTCGCCCCACGCTCTGCGCCAGCGGCCCTTCAGCAGAAGGCGCCTGTCGCGGGCTCTGATGACTCGTCTGGGCCAGCCCTCCTCCCGAGAGCACCCCAGCCCACCCCGCCGTGTCCCTGGGGCCAGCTCCTCGGCCCCCGGCTCTGGCCCCGGGCAGCCGGGCGAGGGGCGAGGGGCTGCGCTCCACTCAGCCCACCGCCCGCCGGGCTCGAGACGCGTTCAGAGGAGCGTGGTCAGGCCGCCGAGCTCGAGGGGCATCCCTGCTCCCCGCCACGGCCACAGCCGACCAGAGGGCGCTCAGCAGGCCCTGGGGACCAGCCTGGCGTCGCGTCCGGCCCCTGCCGCCCACCGGTGGACCCCGAGGGCCCAGGCTGTGCGCCCAGGCCCAGCGCCGGCTGTGCTCACCCTCGCCCAGCGCGTGGCGGATCCGGGCGTCCCAGGCGCACATGGCCTCACGGCTGTCGAAGCCGAGCATGACGGCCTTCGACAGGCAGACGATGGCCAGCGTGTGGGCCAGGCCCTCGTAGGGCAGGCCGGGCTCCAGCCCGCAGAGGTCCTCCAGCGTCAGGCTGCTGCGCTCCCGGAGGCCCTTGGCCCGCTCCGACTTGTCCTTGTAGGCCAGCATCAGCAGGCAGTCTGCAGGGCGAGAGGGCGCGGTCAGGGCGGCCAGCGCTCCGGTGTCCAGCGCCCCCACACCCGAGACCAGGGCTCCAGGCAGGCCCGAGCGACCCCCGGCGCTAGGAGTCCTTACCTCCCCGAGCGCCAAAGGTGCCCCCCGCCCACAGCGCCACAGCTCGGGGCAGAAGCGGGCTTGAGACGCGGCCTGGCAGGGCCTGCCCCTGCCCCTGGCCCCCAGCCAGGGCGTCCACCTGCCCCGGGCCGCAAACGCGGCGCGGAGCCGCCTGCATGGCCCTGGTGACCGCCCTGGCGGGAGCAGCCGCCGCTCCCAAGGGCAGGTGCAGCCTGCCCAGCGCCGCCCGGCACTGCGGAAGCGGAGGGGCCCGGGCGGCCGGTGAACACCCAGACCCTACAGCGCGGACGGCTCCGAGCCCCGAGCGAGCGGAAGCTCCGTGAGCACGCCCCTGTCGGGCAGGAGAGGGTGGAGGGGCGGACGCAGAGGGCCCCTAGGGATGGAGCACGAAGCTCTTCCCCTCGCCCTGGCGCGGGCAGAGCCGCCCGCAGACCCAAGGGACCCCACGAGCCTGGCAACACGCGTCTCTCCCAGCAGGCGGAGAACAGGGCGGCCCTTCCTGCCCGTCCGCCACTAGCGCCTGCCGCGGGAGGGCAGAGGCGGACGGCGCGGCCAGGCCCCTCCGGCCACGGGGATCACAGCCGCCGGCAGGCCGTACGCCGGCCCAGGCGAGCGGCTCCGGCGACCCCGTCTCTACAAGCCGAGAACGCTGATGGGCCTCGTTCCTATCTGAGACCCCGCTCCTGGCCTCTGAAACGCTCACATCAGGGAGAAGCCAGGACCCCGGAGCCCGCAGAGACCCGCCGGCCCACCCGAGGCTTCCGGCGTTCTCTCCCGAGCACGGCTCCCTTTGGGAGGCCTAAGGGGCACAGGTTGTCACGGAGACCCCCACGTGTCACCAGAGGCCCAAGAGGTGGAAGCCCGGGGGGCGGGGCCCGGGCAGCCGCGGTAGAGCGCCGCCGACCCTCCGCTGCTCCGCTCGCAGGGCTTCTGTGCGGCTGTCTGTGCCGGTCTGCCTCCTGTCGCCCTGCCCCCTCTGGAAGGTGAGCTCTCAAAGGCCACCCGCTCCGGCGGTGACAGCCCCGTCACCCACGCAGGCGAGGTCTTCTCTTTGGCCACAGGAAAGACAATGCGCTTTTGCCAAGGCCTGACCCGTCGGGCAGGGCAAGAGGGCCACCTCCTCTGTTCTAGGAGCTACGCTCCTCATGATGCAGCCAAGAGCAGGGTCCTAGACCTCTCGGAAGAGTCAGCCGGGAACGGCTCGCTGTGATGAGAGCTGACCGGGCTTGGCGGCGGCGGCCGGGGGGACTCCGGTCTCCACGGTGGCATGCGCGGTCCTTTAGTTGTGGCTTGGGAGACCTAGTCCCCTGATGAGGGATCGAACCCCGGCCCCTGCACTGGGAGGACAGAGCCCTAGCCACAGACCGGAGTCCCTGTCACACTTCTTATCTGCAAAAGCAGCCAGAGACCACCCGTGGGGGCGTGGCCGGGGTCCAACAGAACTCCACCACAGAAGCAGGCGGGGGCCAGGGCTGGGGCCGCCCCGGCGTGCAGCCGCGCGGTCCAGAGTCCAGCCTGCTACGAGATCCCCCGGGTCGCTCCGCGCTCCTCACGCCTCCCCGGTGCCTCCCGGCGTCACGGAGCCGCCGGCGCCTGCAGGGCGGGTGCGGGGCCCTGCAAGCGGGCGCCGGCACGCATGCCCGAGCCCCCGGGCCTGTCCCGTCCCCTGGAGCCCGGCTCGGCTGCCCAGAGATCAGAGCATCAGCTCGTAGCCCCACCCGCCTGCAGGTGAATGCGGACCCTCCAAAGCCATGTCCACGCCCGCCCCCAGAACCTGCAGACATGGCCTTATTGCAGGAGGAGGTCTACGCCGATGCGGTCAGGTTAAGGAGCCCAGCCAGTCACCCTGGTAACCCACGGCGGCCCCCAGCTGAAGATGAGGGTCCCTCTGACAGACGGAAGAGGAGAGCCCGGCACGCAGGGCAGGGCCACGAGAAAAGTCACCACGGGAGCCCAAGAGCTGCCGGGAGTCGGAGGAGGCGGGGAGGCCGGTCCCCAGCCCGCGCAGGAGCACGTGGCCCTGCTGACACCTTGACTGTGACCTTCCAGGCTCCAGGATGCGGAGAGAACCCGGGCCTGTTGCTTCAGGCCCCGCAGTTTGCGATACTTTGTTACCGCAAAGTAGGAAGCCAGACGCCCGGCCAGTTGCTCGTCTCATTTTTAAACGTGAACAGAAAGGGTGGGGGACGTGATGGTGTGACGAGCCCACCTTCTCCCTCGGGGAGACGCTGGACCCGAGTCACAGCCCCGGTGACGGCTGACGCCACTGGCATCACCCCAGACCCGTGCCCCCCGCCCCGGCGGCGGGCTCCACGAGCTGAGGCCGGACACAGCCCGCAGGCGGGGGCCGGGCGGCGCCCTGCGCCCAGCAGCTGCCCCGGCCCGCTCCCCTCCCGCTCGCCTCCCCACCGCCACAGCCGGAGGTGGATTCTATGTTTAAAACGCGTCCTATGGGGAGCACTGTCCAGTGAGAAGCCACTGGAGACACAGGGGCCAGAAACAGATTCTTTGCTCCGGGATCTGAGGCAAAGCAGGTCGCGCCCGGGAGAGCAGCGACCCCGCTGGCCCTGTGGACACACCCCGGGGAGGACCAGCGGCCGGCTCAGCCGGGGACCCACGCCGGGAGCGCCCAGGGCCGCGTCCCTCACTGGCAGCCCGGCGAGGCCGGTCCCTCGCGAGCTTTCCTGGGCTCTCCCGCCCCCGCTCTGGCCACCCGCTCCCACGGCCTCTCCCTTTCCACGCCAGCCCCGTGGGCCTCAGGACCCGGCTCGCAGCACGCCCGTCCAGCCGTGGGGCGCAGCCAGGCAGCACCCTGGCCTCGAGTCGCCCAGACGCCAGGTGCGGCGCCGACGCTGCCGGTGCAGCCGGAGGGCATCTGACGGGCGCGGCTCCCGCGGGGCTGGAGGGGCTGCGGTCGGCGTGGTGAAGGGAGGCACAGCGGGGCCGCAACGGAAGTGCCAGGGGCTAAACGCGCGGTGCACACACAGGCACACGCCCTCACACGCTCAGTCACAGGCGCCTGCACGCTCACACCCATGTGCACGCACACACACACCTCCGTGCCTGGGCACTGTGGGGCCGGTTCAAGCCCCGGCTCGCCGGTGGCGGGGGACCGCCGCTCAGCTCCTAGAGCCCCCATCTTCCAACTGAGACACGGATGCCACCCCCGCCCCGTGGAGTCACGGACTAACACAGCCTCCGCCAGGCCCACTGCCCTCAGCGACGCCACTCCCCGGGCACGGAGACCCCGGCCCGGCGCCTGGCACAGTCCCATCACCGCGGGACCCCCGAGCAGGGCTGTGTGTGGACCGCGCATCCTCTCCTCGGCTGGTCCCCCGCCCCCCTGCAGCGAGCCGGCCAGCCACGGCCGGAGGCCTGGCGGAGGAAGAGGCATTTGCCCGGAGGCCCCAACAGGGTCCTGTCACCAAAAGGGCCACTGAAAGACCCCCGCTGGACGCCTCAGAGCCCTCCCACCTCCTCTCCCGTTCCCCTGCCTGGCGGCCGCCCCCGCAGCACTCCACCCGGTTCCTTCTGCTCATGAGCAGCCCAGGGACCCAGCCCGGCTTCTGCAGAGCTGAAGCCCACGAGGGGAGACGGTCAGACCCTGAGGACGTGCTCTCCGGGGACCCGCAGCCGGCATCTGATGGCAGCAGCTGTCACGCGGCCGTGCAGAGGGGACAGGACTCCCAAGGGAGGTAAGAAGCCAGCCGAGCGGCAGGCAGGGAACAGCACTGTGCCAGCGCAGAAGCCCAGAGGCAGGGACCTACGGGCAGGGCAAGCACGGGGGCAGGGAAGAGCCTTCCGGAAGAGCCGGCGGGGTGCAGCCGGGGGGGGCGAGGGCCCGTCCCAGCGCGTGAGGCCCTCAGAGCTGTCGGCAAAGAGGGCCCAGGCTGGCTGAGGACAGAGGGCAGACACAGAGAGCAGAGCTCCAGGCCCGGCAGCTGTCCCCGCCAGAGGCCTAGGCTGGGCAGAGAAAGGGAGGCCCAGGCTCCGTGGCAACCACGGCGACCGCGGCAGGGCCTTCCCTCTGCCCGAGGCTGCACCAGCTCACAGGACAGCTTGCTGGGTGGCCGGGGGGCTGAGGGAGAGGAAGAGGCACACGCCTCACACGCCAGTCACCCCTGCACCCACCCATGTGCACGCACACACACCTCCGTGCCTGGGCACTGTGGGGCCGGTTCAAGCCCGGCTCGCCGGTGGCGGGGACCGCCGCTCAGCTCCTAGAGCCCCCATCTTCCAACTGAGACACGGATGCCACCCGCCCGTGGAGTCACGGACTAACACAGCCTCCGCCAGGCCCACTGCCCTCAGCGACGCCACTCCCCGGGCACGGAGACCCCGGCCCGGCGCCTGGCACAGTCCCATCACCGCGGGACCCCCGAGCAGGGCTGTGTGTGGACCGCGCATCCTCTCCTCGGCTGGTCCCCCGCCCCCCTGCAGCGAGCCGGCCAGCCACGGCCGGAGGCCTGGCGGAGGAAGAGGCATTTGCCCGGAGGCCCCAACAGGGTCCTGTCACCAAAAGGGCCACTGAAAGACCCCCGCTGGACGCCTCAGAGCCCTCCCACCTCCTCTCCCGTTCCCCTGCCTGGCGGCCGCCCCCGCAGCACTCCACCCGGTTCCTTCTGCTCATGAGCAGCCCAGGGACCCAGCCCGGCTTCTGCAGAGCTGAAGCCCACGAGGGGAGACGGTCAGACCCTGAGGACGTGCTCTCCGGGGACCCGCAGCCGGCATCTGATGGCAGCAGCTGTCACGCGGCCGTACAGAGGGGACAGGACTCCCAAGGGAGGTAAGAAGCCAGCCGAGCGGCAGGCAGGGAACAGCACTGTGCCAGCGCAGAAGCCCAGAGGCAGGGACCTACGGGCAGGGCAAGCACGGGGGCAGGGAAGAGCCTTCCGGAAGAGCCGGCGGGGTGCAGCCGGGGGGGGCGAGGGCCCGTCCCAGCGCGTGAGGCCCTCAGAGCTGTCGGCAAAGAGGGCCCAGGCTGGCTGAGGACAGAGGGCAGACACAGAGAGCAGAGCTCCAGGCCCGGCAGCTGTCCCCGCCAGAGGCCTAGGCTGGGCAGAGAAAGGGAGGCCCAGGCTCCGTGGCAACCACGGCGACCGCGGCAGGGCCTTCCCTCTGCCCGAGGCTGCACCAGCTCACAGGACAGCTTGCTGGGTGGCCGGGGGGCTGAGGGAGAGGAAGAGGAGGTGATGCTGGGGGGCGGGGGGCTGGATACCTGGGCAGGGGAGGGGGCGGCGGGTGGGGTGGGGGTTCTGTGCGGACACATGAGCCTACGAGGCCCAGGGGACACGGGCGGCGTGCATGCAAGCAGCTGGACACGGGCGCCTGAAGATGTAAAAATAACTCTGGAGTCATGGGTCCTCGGAGGCGTTTACGGGCCGGAGCCTCCGGGCCTCGGGGGGGCGGGGAGTCGGCAGGGAGGACAGAACCGGGAGGGAAACGAGGCTGACGCCCACCGCCGTGAAGCACTGCAGAGGAGCACCGTGGGACGTACCCCTCGGAGGTCACGGTGACCCCGGGCAGGGCCTTGCACAGCACCGCTGGGCAGCAGCCCGGGGGCCGCCCGAGCACTGCGGCCGGGGGCCGCCCACCAGGCCCGTCTGCCGGCGCCCCAGGCCTCCGGACCCGCCAGGCCTGCGGACCCACAGTCCCAGCCTGTTCCTGACCCGGTTCAGGGGGACAGAGTGTCCACCGTGTGCGCAGGCTTTGCGGGGTCACACAGGCGGGCTGCCTGCGCGGACAGGAGCGGACGGAGCCCCGGCCCAGCCCACAGCACTGCCCGTCCAGCCCCTGCAGAGGACGCGCTCACGTCACGACTGTTCAGAGGAGAGGCCAGACCTGAGCCCGGGCGCTCCAGGCCCAGACGGAACCAGCACCTGCGGGAAGCCCCGACCCTCCACGGCGCGGGTCCCTGGGGACCGCAGGGCCAGCCGCCACCCACAGCCTGTCCTCGGGTGCCGGCCCAGCCCAGGACTGGGATGTCACACCCGTCCCCGGGGCACAGGGATGACCCAGGCCAGGCAGGACGGAAGCAGGATCCTCCGGCCCCTCCCACGCAGTGGCCACTCTGCTGAGGTGGGTGGAGTCCGAGAGGGGCCGGCAGAGGCCGGAGGGCCAGCCTGGGGCTCACGAGGCACAGGCCCCGAGGACCCCATTCAGGAGTTGCCAGGCGGGGCTGGGCTCACAGCACCTCCCGGGCGGCCCTCAGGCCTGGCCGCTGCCCAGCATCACCTGTGAGGGACGAGGCGGAGCTCCCTGCCCTCCAGCAGCTCAGCCCCAGGACAGAGGCATGGGAGGGGGCGCTGGACCAGCCTCACCGTCCGCAGGGGCGGGGCAGGAGGCAGCACCCACTCATCCGCGGCCAGAGCCCTTGGGTCACCCAGTCCCAGCCTCCCGCCTACAGCGACTCCATAGGCCCTGCCAGCTCCAGGCCGCGGGGGCCTCCTGGTGGCTCTTCTGGACAGAACGAAGCAGCCCCGGCGGCGCCCCCAGGAGCGGGTGAAGCAGGGCCCTCGGGCCAGACGCCAGGCCACCCTGGCTGCTCGCCGGCCCCTGGCCGCCTCGCTCGCGGGCCGGCCGCCCTCCACGGGCAACCACGCGAGACTCCCCTCCTGCTGTCCGAACCCTCAGCCCAGGGAGGCAGAGAGAGGCTGCCCGCGGCCACCAGGGGTGGGCCCAACGCCCTCCTCTCAGGGGAGCTGGCCCAGAGCAGGGACCCAAGCAGGAGCCCTCCGGCCAGGACAGAGGCTGAGACCCCTGGGGGCAGGTCTCGCTGAAGGTTACTGTCTTTTGTAATGATCGTTTCTTTCAATAACAGAAGTTTCCCTTTCCTCTAACTAAACTTTTTTATAAGAATAAGTGGTCCTGGTTTTAAAAAAAGAGAAAAGAACACACAACAGCAGAGACGGCGCGCAGTGGCGAGGGCATCCCCCTGCCCAGAGCCTCCGCTCCCTCTTCCCTGCCCCCTGGGCCCCCCAGAAGGAGGCCATTTCTGAAAACAAGACCCTGGTGTTTTCTTACAAGGAGAAGGCAGGTGAGCCCCTCCTCTCCATCCCAGGCGCCCGTGGCTGCAGCCAGGATCGGGGGAGTCTCAGCTGTGAGGCCCCCACGTATACGAGGGCCTGCCCCCCACCCGAGGGAGCCGGCCTTCAGACACGAGGGAACCGGCGGCCGCACCCGTCACAGCCAGGCCCCCGCGGGCTGGAGGAGGGCCAGCGGGGGCAGGCGTGGGGGAGCCAGGCTCCTTCCCTGGACCCCGACGGGGAACCAAGGCTGCCAGCGGGCAGGAGGCCGAGGGAGGGCCGGCGAGGAGGCACCTGGGCGGCGGCCCAGCGTGTCCGCTCCGCCTCCGGCCGCACACTGGGAGGAGGACGCCCTCGCGCAGGGTAAGAGCGAAGGCGATGACGCAGGACAGCCAGCGGCCACCGTGGGGCTCCTCGGCTCCGGGGACCAGGGCGCGTGACCAGGGCTCTGAGCCGCCCAGCGGGGCCGCCCGGACCTTCCGCCCCCAGGCCCCTCCCGCCTGGTCCCCAGGCCCGTCCGCCCGCAGCGCCTGCCCGCGTCGGCCCCGACGTCCCCTCCAGCCCCGCTCTGGCCGGGGCGTCTCTTCTTCCCCGAGGCCCGTGACCCTCTCCCGCTGGGCGGCACGCGGGAAGACCCAGGAAAGGCGCGATGGCTCCAAGTCCACTCACAAAGCCCAGGCGTGGGGAACGCAGTGCAGGAGGGCGCCGTCCACCAGGGTCCGCCAGGGCTCACCCCTCCCCCAGCTCTCCCAGATCCTGGCGTGACGCCCACCACAGGGCCGAGCAGGGACCCAAGCAGGAGCCCTCCGGCCAGGACAGAGGCTGAGACCCCTGCGGGCAGGTCTCGCTGAAGGTTACTGTCTTTGTAATGATCGTTTCTTTCAATAACAGAAGTTTCCCTTTCCTCTAACTAAACTTTTTTATAAGAATAAGTGGTCCTGGTTTTAAAAAAAGAGAAAAGAACACACAACAGCAGAGACGGCGCGCAGTGGCGAGGGCATCCCCCTGCCCAGAGCCTCCGCTCCCTCTTCCCTGCCCCCTGGGCCCCCCAGAAGGAGGCCATTTCTGAAAACAAGACCCTGGTGTTTTCTTACAAGGAGAAGGCAGGTGAGCCCCTCCTCTCCATCCCAGGCGCCCGTGGCTGCAGCCAGGATCGGGGGAGTCTCAGCTGTGAGGCCCCCACGTATACGAGGGCCTGCCCCCCACCCGAGGGAGCCGGCCTTCAGACACGAGGGAACCGGCGGCCGCACCCGTCACAGCCAGGCCCCCGCGGGCTGGAGGAGGGCCAGCGGGGGCAGGCGTGGGGGAGCCAGGCTCCTTCCCTGGACCCCGACGGGGAACCAAGGCTGCCAGCGGGCAGGAGGCCGAGGGAGGGCCGGCGAGGAGGCACCTGGGCGGCGGCCCAGCGTGTCCGCTCCGCCTCCGGCCGCACACTGGGAGGAGGACGCCCTCGCGCAGGGTAAGAGCGAAGGCGATGACGCAGGACAGCCAGCGGCCACCGTGGGGCTCCTCGGCTCCGGGGACCAGGGCGCGTGACCAGGGCTCTGAGCCGCCCAGCGGGGCCGCCCGGACCTTCCGCCCCCAGGCCCCTCCCGCCTGGTCCCCAGGCCCGTCCGCCCGCAGCGCCTGCCCGCGTCGGCCCCGACGTCCCCTCCAGCCCCGCTCTGGCCGGGGCGTCTCTTCTTCCCCGAGGCCCGTGACCCTCTCCCGCTGGGCGGCACGCGGGAAGACCCAGGAAAGGCGCGATGGCTCCAAGTCCACTCACAAAGCCCAGGCGTGGGGAACGCAGTGCAGGAGGGCGCCGTCCACCAGGGTCCGCCAGGGCTCACCCCTCCCCCAGCTCTCCCAGATCCTGGCGTGACGCCCACCACAGGGGCCGCCCCTCACCACCCACCCTACCAGGAGCAACAAGGCCCGCCTCCCAACAAGCAGGCAGCCCCGGCCACGGCCCCTTCCAGCCGCACAGCCTGCATCCTCTCTGGCGCTCAGGGCCTGGCCAGTGCCTCCGCTCCCGGCCTGCGGCGGCCCCACCGTCCCCCGGCCCCCAGCCCCAGCAGCTGCCCAGGAGGAGGGCCCCGGCACCAGGCACAGCGTCTGTGAGACTGGTCGGCCGAATATAGGGCTTGCGGAGCCCAGGCCCCCTCGGAGGGGAAGCTGAGGCCCAGGCAGGAGGACAGTCCGTCCGTGGCCAAACGCAGGCCCTTGTACGGCCACCGTGAGGCTCCGAGAGCTGGCTCGGAAGACGGATGAAGGAGGGGACCTCTCTGGGGACGGACAGACGCCCAGGGCGGCCACCCGCGCGTGCGAGGCGGCGTGCTCGCCCACCCCCGCGCCCCACACAGCCCCCGGCTGGGCCGGCTCCAGGGCACCTGTCTCTGGGAACAGCTGCAGCCCTGCAGCACGCAGCCTCGACTGCGCGGGTCGGTGGGAGGCTGGAGATGCCCAGCGCCACAGCGCCCTGCCGGCCAGCGCCAGGAGGGGCCGCTGGCTCCGGGGGCGCCGGGAGCGGGCCCCGGGACACGAGGTCCTTCGCACTTTTCTCTCTTCCTACCTGGCCGCCCGGCCCAGGCCCCACCTGGGGACGGTGGGAGGGCCCGAGTCAGCGCTGCCCGGACGGACACTGCCCAGATTTGGAGTCAGTGACACAACAGGATCGCCGGGGGCGGGCCTGGCTGGGGCGCCCCCTGCTGCGCGATGGGGGAGGGGCCTGACCAGGCTTCCGCGCGCTCTCCGCGGCCCGCCGGCCCTGCGCCCGGTCCCCGGAGGCTCCGCCGACCCTTCTGCCAAGCGGGTCCGCCGGGCCTGGAGCCCGGGAGGACGGCCCGGCGAGTCGGGCGCGGGAGGGCCGTCCACCAGGGTCCGCCAGGGCTCACCCCTCCCCCAGCTCTCCCAGATCCTGGCGTGACGCCCACCACAGGGGCCGCCCCTCACCACCCACCCTACCAGGAGCAACAAGGCCCGCCTCCCAACAAGCAGGCAGCCCCGGCCACGGCCCCTTCCAGCCGCACAGCCTGCATCCTCTCTGGCGCTCAGGGCCTGGCCAGTGCCTCCGCTCCCGGCCTGCGGCGGCCCCACCGTCCCCCGGCCCCCAGCCCCAGCAGCTGCCCAGGAGGAGGGCCCCGGCACCAGGCACAGCGTCTGTGAGACTGGTCGGCCGAATATAGGGCTTGCGGAGCCCAGGCCCCCTCGGAGGGGAAGCTGAGGCCCAGGCAGGAGGACAGTCCGTCCGTGGCCAAACGCAGGCCCTTGTACGGCCACCGTGAGGCTCCGAGAGCTGGCTCGGAAGACGGATGAAGGAGGGGACCTCTCTGGGGACGGACAGACGCCCAGGGCGGCCACCCGCGCGTGCGAGGCGGCGTGCTCGCCCACCCCCGCGCCCCACACAGCCCCCGGCTGGGCCGGCTCCAGGGCACCTGTCTCTGGGAACAGCTGCAGCCCTGCAGCACGCAGCCTCGACTGCGCGGGTCGGTGGGAGGCTGGAGATGCCCAGCGCCACAGCGCCCTGCCGGCCAGCGCCAGGAGGGGCCGCTGGCTCCGGGGGCGCCGGGAGCGGGCCCCGGGACACGAGGTCCTTCGCACTTTTCTCTCTTCCTACCTGGCCGCCCGGCCCAGGCCCCACCTGGGGACGGTGGGAGGGCCCGAGTCAGCGCTGCCCGGACGGACACTGCCCAGATTTGGAGTCAGTGACACAACAGGATCGCCGGGGGCGGGCCTGGCTGGGGCGCCCCCTGCTGCGCGATGGGGGAGGGGCCTGACCAGGCTTCCGCGCGCTCTCCGCGGCCCGCCGGCCCTGCGCCCGGTCCCCGGAGGCTCCGCCGACCCTTCTGCCAAGCGGGTCCGCCGGGCCTGGAGCCCGGGAGGACGGCCCGGCGAGTCGGGGCGCGGGAGGGCCCGCAGGCCCGGGCCGGAGCGCTCTCCGGTTACAGCCCTTGCCCGGCGCCGCCAGCTATTTGGGGCGAGCTGGCCGCGCTCCAGGCTGCCTGGCGCAGGGGACCGCCGGAGCCCGCCCCGCGCCCGCGCCCCGCGGCGCTCACCTGCCACCGGCGACGGCCTGCGCAGCACCAGCCACCTAGTCTTCCACTGCGGGACAGAGGAGCGTGAGCGGCCGCCCGCGCCCCGCCGCCCCGCGCCCGCCGCGCGCCCCGACCTTCTTGCCGTCGCGCAGCTTGACCTGGCCCTCCACCAGCGCCGCCTCGGTCATCTTCTGTCATGGTTCCGCGCGCCCGCCGCTCTCCCCGCCGCCCCGCGGCCGCCCAGCCCAGGGTCACTTTCAAAATAGCTCCGGGCGGGCCCTGCGCGGCCGGCGGGCGGGCGGGCGGGCGGGGCGGCGCGCGGGCGGGGCGGGGTGCCTCCGCCGGTCCTGCCCAACCCGCGCCGCCCGGCCCGCGCCCGCACCTGGGGCCACCTGCGCGCCCCGCCCAGCGGAACGGCGCGCCGGGAGGCCTGACCCTGGGGCCCCGAGGCGGCTGCCCCGGCAGGTGGGCGGGGAGGGGTCCTCCCTTCCCCAAGCAGAGACCACCCCAAAGAGACATCCGGGCGGCCGGGCGCAGTCTACAGTGTGCTCTCCAGCAAGCCGGCTCCGCCCTCCCGCACCTGTCCCTCCCGGACGCCAACATGGCAGACTGACCGCGGGCCGACCCTGGCCAGGACGCAGGGCCACCGCCCTCCAGCCTCCGCTCTGCTCCCCACAGGCTGTGTGGTGGCAGGGGTGCGGTGCTGGTCCCTGCCAGCAGGGGCCCAGTGTGGGGCCTCGGGTGGTGAGTGTGTCTGGTGCCCGACCTGACCACCCCACCCCTGCTCCCAGCACCCACCCTCCGCTGCTCCAACCCCGCAGGAGGGCTAAGTCCCAGGGGCGGGCCTGGCTGGGGCGCCCCTGCGCATGGGGGGCCGGGTCCGCCCCCGGGCCCGCCGGCCCTGCGCCCGGTCCCCAGGCTCCGCCGACCCTTCTGCCAAGCGGGTCCGCCGGGCCTGGAGCCCGGGAGGACGGCCCGGCGAGTCGGGGCGCGGGAGGGCCCGCAGGCCCGGGCCGGAGCGCTCTCCGGTTACAGCCCTTGCCCGGCGCCGCCAGCTATTTGGGGCGAGCTGGCCGCGCTCCAGGCTGCCTGGCGCAGGGGACCGCCGGAGCCCGCCCCGCGCCCGCGCCCCGCGGCGCTCACCTGCCACCGGCGACGGCCTGCGCAGCACCAGCCACCTAGTCTTCCACTGCGGGACAGAGGAGCGTGAGCGGCCGCCCGCGCCCCGCCGCCCCGCGCCCGCCGCGCGCCCCGACCTTCTTGCCGTCGCGCAGCTTGACCTGGCCCTCCACCAGCGCCGCCTCGGTCATCTTCTGTCATGGTTCCGCGCGCCCGCCGCTCTCCCCGCCGCCCCGCGGCCGCCCAGCCCAGGGTCACTTTCAAAATAGCTCCGGGCGGGCCCTGCGCGGCCGGCGGGCGGGCGGGCGGGCGGGGCGGCGCGCGGGCGGGGCGGGGTGCCTCCGCCGGTCCTGCCCAACCCGCGCCGCCCGGCCCGCGCCCGCACCTGGGGCCACCTGCGCGCCCCGCCCAGCGGAACGGCGCGCCGGGAGGCCTGACCCTGGGGCCCCGAGGCGGCTGCCCCGGCAGGTGGGCGGGGAGGGGTCCTCCCTTCCCCAAGCAGAGACCACCCCAAAGAGACATCCGGGCGGCCGGGCGCAGTCTACAGTGTGCTCTCCAGCAAGCCGGCTCCGCCCTCCCGCACCTGTCCCTCCCGGACGCCAACATGGCAGACTGACCGCGGGCCGACCCTGGCCAGGACGCAGGGCCACCCGCCCTCCAGCCTCCGCTCTGCTCCCCCCACAGGCTGTGTGGTGGCAGGGGTGCGGTGCTGGTCCCTGCCAGCAGGGGGCCCAGTGTGGGGGGCCTCCGGGTGGTGAGTGTGTCTGGTGCCCGACCTGACCACCCCACCCCTGCTCCCAGCACCCACCCCTCCGCTGCTCCACAAACACCCCCAAGAGCCCCCTTGGCAGGGGAGGGCTCTGAACCACCGGCTTTCCCCTCCCTCCCCAGGCTCTTGGGGGCCCAGGTGGCCAGGGGACGTGGCAGGTCCACGTCACAGCCCCCGTTTCTTTGACAACCTCATGTCTTCAGGCACACTGGACAAGGCCCAGGGCCAGCAGTGGAATGGTGGGACCGCACCCCGAACAGCAAGGAGAAGCACCGTGCCCACCTCGGGGTCCCCCGCGAGGGGCTGGGAGGAGAGGGAAGGCTCGGCCGTGAAATCCTCACGCGAGAACACCTGTGTGCCCTTACCCCGTCCGGTCTTGCTTCTTACGGAGGAGATCTAACTCCCAGAACCGCACACACCCCGAGGGCTGACCCACGATGGCTGGGCCCCGAGCAGGGCGTGGGAGCCGTGCGGGCAGGCGGAGCCCTGGGCAGGGGCCCCAGCTCAGCGCTCACCACGCTGGCCACGGAGCGTCCATCCTCTGTGGGCACCTCCTCCCTGTTGACCCTGGGGGCCTGGGGGGCAACGAGCTTGGTTCAGACGCCCCGGGGCTGTGTGGCCGGGGCACGGCGCGGCGCAGGGAGGCCCGGGCCCAGAGGGCAGGCCGCTGTCCTGTCTCCAGCGGCAGCAGTGCAGCCTCCCGCCGCCTCTGCGGGCCGCTGCCCGAGCCCCGAGCCCCATTCATGCTCCCTGCTCGTCTCAGGCCCCCAGTGCTGGCCGAGGCAGCTAGCACGTGGCCGGGCGGCGCTGGGGGCCGTGGCCGCCGGCACATCCGCCGCCCCGGACGCCTGGCACTAGAGCCTCCCCGTAGGGAGGGGCCCTGCCGCATTCCCCAGCGTTGGCCCCGACCCAGGCGCCTGCCACG
The DNA here is from genome assembly GCA_022376925.1 of Tragulus kanchil. NCBI lineage: Eukaryota > Metazoa > Chordata > Mammalia > Artiodactyla > Tragulidae > Tragulus > Tragulus kanchil. The sequence goes on from JAIOJX010000025.1 coordinate 186,618,422, forward strand.
CCCGGCAAGGGCACCTGCTCCCGCACTGGCCAGAAATGCGGGCCGCGGTGGCCAGAGAGCGCCACCCGGGCCCCAGAGGCAGGGTCGCCTCCCCGCCTGGCTCCCGCTCCCGGACCTGGGGGGCTCCGGGCCTCTCTCTCCTAAGTTCCTGCTGCGGACCCCACCCCTCAAATTCACGTTGGAGCCCAACCCCCAGGGGGACGGTATGCGGCGGGGGCATGCAGAGGGGGTCAGGTCCCCAGGGCGCAGACCCCAGGACGAGACCAGCTACCAGTGGAGCAGCCCAGGGGGCGTGAGCACATCCCGAGGCCGCCTGCCGTCCTAGAAGCGGCCCCGCCCGGGACGTGGCAGGTCCACGTCACAGCCCCCGTTTCTTTGACAACCTCATGTCTTCAGGCACACTGGACAAGGCCCAGGGCCAGCAGTGGAATGGTGGGACCGCACCCCGAACAGCAAGGAGAAGCACCGTGCCCACCTCGGGGTCCCCCGCGAGGGGCTGGGAGGAGAGGGAAGGCTCGGCCGTGAAATCCTCACGCGAGAACACCTGTGTGCCCTTACCCCGTCCGGTCTTGCTTCTTACGGAGGAGATCTAACTCCCAGAACCGCACACACCCCGAGGGCTGACCCACGATGGCTGGGCCCCGAGCAGGGCGTGGGAGCCGTGCGGGCAGGCGGAGCCCTGGGCAGGGGCCCCAGCTCAGCGCTCACCACGCTGGCCACGGAGCGTCCATCCTCTGTGGGCACCTCCTCCCTGTTGACCCTGGGGGCCTGGGGGGCAACGAGCTTGGTTCAGACGCCCCGGGGCTGTGTGGCCGGGGCACGGCGCGGCGCAGGGAGGCCCGGGCCCAGAGGGCAGGCCGCTGTCCTGTCTCCAGCGGCAGCAGTGCAGCCTCCCGCCGCCTCTGCGGGCCGCTGCCCGAGCCCCGAGCCCCATTCATGCTCCCTGCTCGTCTCAGGCCCCCAGTGCTGGCCGAGGCAGCTAGCACGTGGCCGGGCGGCGCTGGGGGCCGTGGCCGCCGGCACATCCGCCGCCCCGGACGCCTGGCACTAGAGCCTCCCCGTAGGGAGGGGCCCTGCCGCATTCCCCAGCGTTGGCCCCGACCCAGGCGCCTGCCACGCCCGGCAAGGGCACCTGCTCCCGCACTGGCCCAGAAATGCGGGCCGCGGTGGCCAGAGAGCGCCACCCGGGCCCCAGAGGCAGGGTCGCCTCCCCGCCTGGCTCCCGCTCCCGGACCTGGGGGGCTCCGGGCCTCTCTCTCCTAAGTTCCTGCTGCGGACCCCACCCCTCAAATTCACGTTGGAGCCCAACCCCCAGGGGGACGGTATGCGGCGGGGCCTTGGAGAGGCGATCAGGTCCCCAGGGCGCAGACCCCAGGACGGGACCAGCCTCCAGTGGAGGAGCCCCGGGGGCGTGAGCACACATCCCGAGGCCGCCGCCTGCCGTCCTAGAAGCGGCCCCCGCCCGGCTCTGACCCTGCTGCCACCCTGATGGCCGACGGCCGGCCTCAGGAACTCCGGGAACACACCTGCTGTTCCAGCCTCACGGCCGCGGCGTCTGTCGCGGCGATCTGAGCAGGCGCAGACAGGTCCCTCCGCCGGGGCGGCCGGGGTCACTCGCTGCAGGGGGCGGAAACGGACTCGGGCCACTGAAGCAGGAAGGGATTTGCGGGAAGAAGGCCAGGCCTCCGGTGGTAGCGGCGGAGGCGGGGGGCACAGCCATGCTCGGGGACTGGACGCCACCCCAGCTCTGCATCCCTGTCCGGCTGGACTCGCAGCCACAGGGCACGGCGGGGCCTTCCGAGAAACCCACGACCGGGGACCAGGGCTGACTGGCCACGCAGCCCCAGGCTCGGCCGCTGGACACCCTGCCGAGGCCGCCATCAGACTCCACGCCACAGGACCCTGTCACCCGTCAGCGGCTCTGCGCCCACGGGGCCGGCCATCCGGCACGGCATCCGACACTCGCCGGCCAGCCAGCTGCGGCATCCCACGACGTGCTGGCCCGTCTCCTCGTCCAGTCTGAGGCTATCGCGATGAGCCCCCAGAGGAGAGGGCGGCCTGGGGGCTCCAATGGCGAGGACTCTGTCCCAGGTCCGGGAGGCCTGGGCTCGGTCCCTGGGCCGGGCGGATCCCCCGGAGGAGGGCACGGCCAGCCACTCCGGGATGCTCGCCCGGAGAATCCCGTGACAGGGAGCCTGGTGGGCCACGTCGTTCACGGGGTCACAGAGCGTCGGACCCAACTGAGCACCGGAGTATGCGCCCGAGGAGAGGATGAGCGCGAGGGTCTTTCAAAACGATCATGGGTCTCACGCACACAAGAGAGTGAGGGCACCAGGGGCCGGCGGCCTTGTCTGGCTCCAGGTGCTCCGCGAGACTGGAGACGCCCACACACGCCAGCTGACCGTGGCCCTCTGCCCGAGGGCACCGGAGGGACCCCCTGCGTCGCTCCCCTCAGGCAGGGGGGCCACACGAAGGAGCTGTGGCCAGCGGGACATACGCAGCAGGGACGACCAGCGCCTCCTGGCCCCACAGAGGCTACCCCCGCGGCGAGACGGGGCCTTACCGACCCCCCTGCGGAAGCCCTGGCCCCAGAGTGACTGTGTTTGGAGACGGGGCCTCGAAGGAGGTAACGAAGGTCAAATGAGGTTAGAGGGGTGGGGCCGTGATCCCGCAGCACTGAGGTCTTGTAAGCAAAGGGAGAAACACCGCATCTGTGCACGTGTGTGACTCAGCACATGCAGGCCAGGCCACCGAGGACGCACGGGAAGGCCTGCGGGAGAGGTCTCCCCAGAATCCCACCATGCTGGATCTCGATCTTGAACTTCAGCCCCGAGAACCACGAGAAGACAAATGCCTCTCGTGTGGGCCCCAGTCCGCGGCCCCCTGCGACCGCAGTCCCGGAAGACCGGTCCAGAGAGCGAGGAAGGCTGAAGACCGCCTGCGGCGTCCCCGGCCTGCACCCACACCCCTCGGCGTGTGGCCGCCTCCACGGAGCCCTGGAGCCTGGCCCCGCGCCCCGGGGTCCAGCTCGCGTTGGCGCGTGCAACTTGCCGGGAACGTTCACACCCACGGTTCCGTCGGGGCCTGGCCTCCGCCGTGTGAACGGGCCCTGATGAGCCGGCCAGACGCCAAACGACGTGTGGCCGTCTCCCCACGGCCCAGCCGGTCGGCCCCCAGGGCAGGACTGCCCAAGACCCACTGGTGACCAGGTACCACCCGGCTACAGGAGCCAGCCTGCCGAGCAAGGCCTGCAGCTGGCGGACCCGTCATCGTGAGCCACGTACGGGCCGCACGTCACGCGTCTGGGCCGTCGTCACGACGCCCAGGCAGCAGCCTGACAGGCGTCTGGCGAGCCCCGGGCCCCGCGGCACGCTGGGAATTCCGCAGAGAAGAAGCCCCGACCCTGAGGGGCCGCGGCCGAGGACGCGGGCAGACGCCCAGGCTGCGGGGGCTGCCCACAGCAGCAGGCGAGCCAGAGCGAGGCCCCTGTGCGTCCCGCGTGAGGTCACAACACGTCAGACCCCGGAGGCTGCCAGAGGGGCAGTGGCGCCACAGGGCCACACGGCTTGCAGGATCTTCGCTTCCCAACCAGGGACGGGACCCGTGCCCTCTGCACAGGAAGTGTGGAGGCCTGACACTGGACGGCCAGGGACGTCCCCGCGACTCGAGGTAAAGCAGGTTTCTCAACACTAGTGACAGACGCCCGTGGAATACCTTCCAAGGTGACGGAGAGTAACTATCGACACACGAGAGACGAAAGCCCAAGAGAAGAGCACAGGCACCGCTGGGGCGGCAGCCGTGGACATGTCGACGGGGCCGTTCACCGAGGTGTTAACTTCCTAAAACCCCCTCGAGAAGGAACAGAACTCTCAACAAGGCCCAAAGTACTCAACAATGACTCAGCAGTGATCTTGAACTTCAGCCCCGAGAACCACGAGAAGACAAATGCCTCTCGTGTGGGCCCCAGTCCGCGGCCCCCTGCGACCGCAGTCCCGGAAGACCGGTCCAGAGAGCGAGGAAGGCTGAAGACCGCCTGCGGCGTCCCCGGCCTGCACCCACACCCCTCGGCGTGTGGCCGCCTCCACGGAGCCCTGGAGCCTGGCCCCGCGCCCCGGGGTCCAGCTCGCGTTGGCGCGTGCAACTTGCCGGGAACGTTCACACCCACGGTTCCGTCGGGGCCTGGCCTCCGCCGTGTGAACGGGCCCTGATGAGCCGGCCAGACGCCAAACGACGTGTGGCCGTCTCCCCACGGCCCAGCCGGTCGGCCCCCAGGGCAGGACTGCCCAAGACCCACTGGTGACCAGGTACCACCCGGCTACAGGAGCCAGCCTGCCGAGCAAGGCCTGCAGCTGGCGGACCCGTCATCGTGAGCCACGTACGGGCCGCACGTCACGCGTCTGGGCCGTCGTCACGACGCCCAGGCAGCAGCCTGACAGGCGTCTGGCGAGCCCCGGGCCCCGCGGCACGCTGGGAATTCCGCAGAGAAGAAGCCCCGACCCTGAGGGGCCGCGGCCGAGGACGCGGGCAGACGCCCAGGCTGCGGGGGCTGCCCACAGCAGCAGGCGAGCCAGAGCGAGGCCCCTGTGCGTCCCGCGTGAGGTCACAACACGTCAGACCCCGGAGGCTGCCAGAGGGGCAGTGGCGCCACAGGGCCACACGGCTTGCAGGATCTTCGCTTCCCAACCAGGGACGGGACCCGTGCCCTCTGCACAGGAAGTGTGGAGGCCTGACACTGGACGGCCAGGGACGTCCCCGCGACTCGAGGTAAAGCAGGTTTCTCAACACTAGTGACAGACGCCCGTGGAATACCTTCCAAGGTGACGGAGAGTAACTATCGACACACGAGAGACGAAAGCCCAAGAGAAGAGCACAGGCACCGCTGGGGCGGCAGCCGTGGACATGTCGACGGGGCCGTTCACCGAGGTGTTAACTTCCTAAAACCCCCTCGAGAAGGAACAGAACTCTCAACAAGGCCCAAAGTACTCAACAATGACTCAGCAGTGAGACCTCATCCCGTAGAGGAAACCCTGGCGCTTCCCCGGTGGCTCACCGGCGAAGCGCTCGCCTGCCAGTGCAGGAGACACGGGTCCGATCCCTGGTCTGGGAAGATCCCACGTGCCACGGAGCCACGAAGCCCGCGAGCCACGACGGCGGAGCCCGTGCTCTAGAGCTCGTTCCACCACAGAAACCCCCATGCTGCGAGGCTGGCGCGCAACGAGAGAGCAGCCCCGCTCGCCGAAGCTGGAGAGGAGCCCGCACAGCAAAGAGGACCCCCGACAGCCAGCAGACGCCATAAATGAGAAGGACAGAGACCCCGGAGCCCACGGGATTTAAGGAGATTCTACCGAACTGCGGGGACAACACCCGCTTCCCACAGCCCTCCAGCAGACAAGCAGCGATGGGTGGCTTGCCTTGAACGTCCTCTAGGAGCTCGGGGTGGCCTGAAGACGGTCATTCAGAGAGGCTACGGAAGAAAACTACAGGACGACTCGCTCAGACACACGGGTCTAAGATCCTAAATAAAATACCAGCAGATCCCGGAAAGACTGCTAACAACTCGGACACCGCCTGTCAACAGGGTCCCCGCTGGGACACCACGTCAGGACAGCCGTGCCCGCGGCTCCGTCGTGTCTGACTCTTGGCGACCCGTGGATGAGCCACGGAAACCTCCAGGCAAGAATCACGGAGTGGGCAGCCAGTCCTTCTCCAGGGGATCTGCCAGCCCGGTGCCCCCGCGTGGCAGGCCAGTCCTCGCCAGCTGAGCTACACGGAGGGTCTGTTCACAAAGGCGTGCTCTGGGGGGACCCGCGTCAGTCGTGACTGGATCCCTGGGCGAGTTAGAGAGGCGTGGAGCCACCTCTAGACCTGGGGGTGGGGTCCCTGAACCTCAAAGGGGTGTGATTTACATCTTGGGAGGACCATGACCTTCGGTGAGGGGTCCGGGTGCACCCTTTGCTGGGGCACCAGAGCAGGGACACCACAGCTGGGGGCTTGCCCAGCAGAAACCATCTCCCCGTCCTGGGCCAGAAGAGGAGGCGGTCAGAGGGCAGGGTCCTCCCTGCCCCGAGAGAACCCGCCCCGGCCTCGCCCGTGGGCGGCCGTCTCCCCCAGCGGCCTCATCCGCTGGGACCCCGCCCTGAAGACCCCCTTTCTAAACCAGGTCACATTCTGAGGTCCCGGGGGCGGGGCCTCTAGCATATGAACTTGGGGAGGATCATCCAACCTGTGACGCTGAGGTGACCCCCGAAGAGGGAAATCAGCGCCCCGCCTCGCTCTCCGCCCTCCCCCGGCTTTCTGCCGGCTCCTCCCGGGGGCACCGAGCCCACGGACACAGCCGTGGGAGCAGCACGGAGGCCCAGGCGAGACGGGGAGGAGACCCAGAGGCGCCGCGCTGGCTCCTGCCCGGCTCAGCCCGGCTCGCTCCAGGAACTGAGGCTGGACCCTCCGTGACCACACGTCCCCTTTCCCGGCCACGCGCGCCACCCGCGGGGACGAGGTCGGGGAGAGCGCTCACCAGGCAGAGGTGTGGGGGGCTCAGCGACCCCATTCCCTGGGCCTCGCGGGGCCTCCGCTGCCCCGGGGCGCCAGCCTCCGCTGCCGGGCCGTGTGGACAGGGCGGGCGGCAGCCGTGCGGCCCAGCCAGGGGAGGGCTCGGAGCCCCGCCCGTGCAGCGGGGCGGCGGGCCCCCTGCGGCCTCTCTCCCTCTGGCTGTGCCCAGGGCAGGTGTGCTCCCGGCGACGCGGCTGATCGTGCCCCGACAGGTCTGTTCCCGGCCCTCCCCGCCTCCCCGGCGGCTGGGTGGGGCCGTGGGACCCCGTTTGGCAATTGCAAATCTCCAGGAGGAAAGGAATCTAGGGGACCCTTCCTCTCCTGACCACTGGACTTCCTGCTACGGGAGGAAGTAAAGCTCTCCAGACACATGGACGGCCAGCTACGGCCGAGGGGTGAGGGCTCAGTGCCCCTGTGGGCATTACGCCGAGGGACTGGGAACGGGCCTGGCGGCCAGGCCTCCCAGGATCTCAAAGGGGAGTGGAGTGCACGGGAGAGAACATTCTAGGAGCAGGGGGAGCAGCATGTGAGAGCAGGAGGCCAGTTTGGCCGGAGGGCTTGGGGGGACAGGGCGGGGCGGAAGGGGTCGGAAGGTCCGGTCTGCATCCCTGCCCTGATTCTCCAGGCCCCGGGCCGGACCCTCCCCGGGGGCCACGGGCGCCCTTCTCCACTGAGGAAGGGCAGCTCGGGGGGTGGCTCGGGGCCCCCGGCCCTGAGGCCAAGGCTGGGTGGGGGGTCACGGCCTGGCAGGGGCGGCCGAGCTGGCGGGCAGGCGGCGGGACAGGCAGCGTGGGCCGGGCTCGGAAACACCTTTATTGCCAGCGAGGAGGGAACGGTGGGCACGAGGCCCCGGGTCAGGAGGGGCTTGGGGGCCGCTTCGGGGGCCGAATCCGGTCGTTGATCCAGTCCACGTAGTTGGCCACGCGGGTGTAGACGCCGGGCTTGCTGAGCCGTCCGCAGCCGTCGCCCCAGCTGATGACGCCGTACAGGTAGGCCACGCCGTTCTTCTCGCAGGCCAGCGGGCCCCCGGAGTCCCCCTGCGCAGAGCGGCCGATCCGAGCCGAGCCCCGCGGCCGAGCTCCTTGGCGCCCAGACCGTCCGCCCCGGACCCCGCCCCGACGAGCCTGCAGAGGGGATCGGGCGCCCCCGGGACGCAGGCGCTCACGGCGGAGTCCCAGCCGCCCAGGGCTGGACAGCACAGGCATCCCTTCCTCCAGCCCCAGGGGCAGCGAGCCCTGCTTCTGGCCCTGCCATGGCTCCCTCTCACCTCTACAACTCGCAGGGCCTCCTCTGTCCAGCTCCCCGGCCACCTGCCCACCCACTCACACCTTGCTGGAAGAGCCCGCCTCGCCACCTGACAAGCTCCTATTCACCCCTCAGAACTAGTACCCGTGCCCCCTCCTCCAGGAAGCCATCTGTGACTTCCCCCAGGGGCTTGCTGTACCGCCTTCTGCCACCTCTATAAGGCACGTGAGCTGGAAGAGTGAGCGAACTCTCTGGCCTGTTTCCCCACCTATAAAGTGGGAAACGAAACGTCTGCTCCATCTCAGCCTTGACGCGCACCCCACGCGCACCCCTTGACATGGGGCTACTAGGAACAGCAGACCAGCCGAGCCCACTCAGGAGGACGGAGGTGAAGCGGGGCTTGCCCTTTGTCACGGGGCAGTCCTGCCCTCGGCCGGACGTGCCTGGGCCCCAGGCCCCAGCCCCGGGGAGCAGAGGAGGTCCTCCTGCCGCCGTGAGCGCCCATCCTGGGGGCGGCCTCCCGCCCCGGCGCCCGCAGCCCTGCCAGCCCGGCGCCCTCGCTCCGCGCTCGCGGGCGCGCCAGGGCTCACCTGGCAGGCGTCGGACTTGCAGTCGAAGTAGCCGGCGCACAGCATGTTGGGGCTGATGTCGGCCCCGTACACCTCGGGGCTGCTGCACTTGTGGTCGGCGACCAGGGGGACCAGCGCCTCTCGCAGCGACGGGGAGTAGCCGCTCACGTCTGCCGGCGGCGGGTTGGGGGCCTCAGGCACCGCTCCCGGGCCCGCCCCGGCCCCCGCCCCACCCGACTCACTCTCATCCTGGTGGCCCCAGCCCGCAATCTGGCATTTGTGTCCAGCGGGGAAGGGGCTGCCGGGCTCGGGCAGGCAGATGGGCTGGACGAACTGGGAGCGGACGGCGCAGCGCTCCCCCTTCTTCTCCAGCCGGACCAGGACTGGGCGGGAGAGAGGCCGGAGGTCAGCCCGCGGTGGACGGGCCCCTGGCGGCCGAGGGCGGCCCCTGAGCCGCAGGGCTGTGGCCTGGAACCCGCGAGGAAGCAGGCAGGCCGGCCCGGGCTTTCCCTGCCGGCCGAGGCGCTCAGCCACAGCAGGACCCGCTCTCCCTCCCCGCTCCGCCTCACCTTCTCCCTCCTCTCTGCCCTCCTCCCTACCCGCCGGCTCTCCTCTCCCTCCCCGCCCTCCCCAGGCCTGCCGTCCTCACCGAGGTCGTGGTCACTGGGGTTGAACACCGAGTACAGGGGGTACGGGATGTACTTCTCTATGCCAAACGTCTGGGTCACGTCCGTCGTGCGGTTAAAGAAGTGCTGGCCCAGGACCACCGAGACGCTGGACCTGGGGGGGCTGTGCAGCAAGGGTGGGGTGGGGCCCATGACCCGAGGGCCCCTGGAGTCCGCTCACCCCGACCCACGGGACAGAGCAGCCAGGAGATAGCCCAGGGGTGTGACGTTGTGCAGGGCCCCCGCCCCAAGCCCTGGGGCAGATCTGAGCAGGGCCGGAGTGGGCAGCGGGGTGGTGGGGAGGGGCGGGCGATGGCCACCCCAAGGTGCTGGCAGCACCACCCCGAAGGCAGGCCCTGGGGGACCCGGGGGTCGCTCTCGTGAGGCCAGGTGGGGTCTGTGCAGACGCGCGCTCTGCCCGGGGCGCCTGCCCTGGGGGCCGGCCTTCCTGGGAAGTCACCGGAGGTCCAAGAGCCTGAGTGCTCCCGTCCCCGCCCCACCTGCCCAGGAACTGCCTGTCCCGCCCTGCTCGGTCCAGGCCTGGGCCCACTGTGCTGGGGTCTGGCCCCCTGGGGAGGGGGACCTCCACCCAGCTGGGCCCCTCCCGGCCCTCCCCAGACGTGAGGAGGCTGCCTGCTCCCCTCTCCCGTCTCCTAACCACCCCCACCCCACTGCATCCTGGGGAGGCTTCCCGGGCATTTCGCGGGTCCAGCGGCGGCCCCCAGGCCACAAGCAGGCAGCACAAGGCAGGATCGATCGGTGCCCCCACCCCCACACCACGGTGTAGTCCTCAGGGTCAGTGCTGGGGGGTCACTTCGGCCTCTAACCTTGCGAAATCCCAGTACTCCCCAAGCCCCTGACCCCTAGGATGACACTGGGCCCCCTAAAGAGCCCCCTCCCCAAGGCAGACACCTTAGGAGCAGGGAATGGCTGGCCTTTCCTGTTCGCCGCCCGCACCCCTGGGGAGCACCCCGGACCCCGACCCCAGCCAGCCGTCCCCACCCGGGCGTCCAGGCTCCCCAGCGCCGCGGGGCGGAGGCGGGGCCGGAGGGGGCGGGCCCTGCCAGGGACGGGCCACGCCCACCGCCCACCCGCCGAGCTCCAGACCCGGAGCTGCCGGCGGCGAGGACCAGGACGGGGATGAGGCGGCCACCGGGACGCGGACAGGGACGGCGCCCCGGGGCACGACCGGGCGGGTCTCCGCCGTCTCCTGCCCGGCACCGAGCTGAGCGCGGAGTCCCTCCCAACTGAGTCAGAGGGCCGACGGACGGGGTTTCCACGGGTAGGCGGGGACGGGTGGGGACGCGTCCGGGGTGGTCAGGACGGGGGCGCTGGAGGATGGAGCGTGGATGCCGGGCGCATGGCGGGTGGGTGGCGACGGGGACGCGGGTCAGAGCCGCTCACCTGTTGGAGAAGCAGTGGGCAGCGGACACCACCCAGCAGGTGTGGATGAGGCTGCCTGCACAGAAGCTGTTCCCGATGTAGATGGCCGCGAGCCAGGGGTGGGAGCCGGGCAGCGAGGACGAGCCGCCGACGATGCGCGGCCGCAGGAAGGTCCTCTTTTTGTGCCTCTTGCCACAGGTCTGGCCTCGGGCCGGTGCGGCCGCCGTGGGGCGGGGCAGGGTCAGCAGGGCCTCGGTGGGCGGGGACTGCATTCTAGCCAGGGATCCTGGGAGCCCAGAGCACTGGGTCACTGTAGGTCCTGGCTGCTCCAGCGTCCCCAGGTCCCGCGTTCACCCGCCTCGGTCCCCGCCTAGGCAGCTTGTTGGAAAGAGGACCCCAGCTCAGGCCCAGCTCCTGGGAGGCTTCCCGGGCATTTCGCGGGTCCAGCGGCGGCCCCCAGGCCACAAGCAGGCAGCACAAGGCAGGATCGATCGGTGCCCCCACCCCCACACCACGGTGTAGTCCTCAGGGTCAGTGCTGGGGGGTCACTTCGGCCTCTAACCTTGCGAAATCCCAGTACTCCCCAAGCCCCTGACCCCTAGGATGACACTGGGCCCCCTAAAGAGCCCCCTCCCCAAGGCAGACACCTTAGGAGCAGGGAATGGCTGGCCTTTCCTGTTCGCCGCCCGCACCCCTGGGGAGCACCCCGGACCCCGACCCCAGCCAGCCGTCCCCACCCGGGCGTCCAGGCTCCCCAGCGCCGCGGGGCGGAGGCGGGGCCGGAGGGGGCGGGCCCTGCCAGGGACGGGCCACGCCCACCGCCCACCCGCCGAGCTCCAGACCCGGAGCTGCCGGCGGCGAGGACCAGGACGGGGATGAGGCGGCCACCGGGACGCGGACAGGGACGGCGCCCCGGGGCACGACCGGGCGGGTCTCCGCCGTCTCCTGCCCGGCACCGAGCTGAGCGCGGAGTCCCTCCCAACTGAGTCAGAGGGCCGACGGACGGGGTTTCCACGGGTAGGCGGGGACGGGTGGGGACGCGTCCGGGGTGGTCAGGACGGGGGCGCTGGAGGATGGAGCGTGGATGCCGGGCGCATGGCGGGTGGGTGGCGACGGGGACGCGGGTCAGAGCCGCTCACCTGTTGGAGAAGCAGTGGGCAGCGGACACCACCCAGCAGGTGTGGATGAGGCTGCCTGCACAGAAGCTGTTCCCGATGTAGATGGCCGCGAGCCAGGGGTGGGAGCCGGGCAGCGAGGACGAGCCGCCGACGATGCGCGGCCGCAGGAAGGTCCTCTTTTTGTGCCTCTTGCCACAGGTCTGGCCTCGGGCCGGTGCGGCCGCCGTGGGGCGGGGCAGGGTCAGCAGGGCCTCGGTGGGCGGGGACTGCATTCTAGCCAGGGATCCTGGGAGCCCAGAGCACTGGGTCACTGTAGGTCCTGGCTGCTCCAGCGTCCCCAGGTCCCGCGGTTCACCCGCCTCCGGTCCCCGCCTAGGCAGCTTGTTGGAAAGAGGACCCCAGCTCAGGCCCAGCTCTGCCCTTAGGGCTCAAGGCCTCCTCTGAGCCTCGGTTTCCTCATCTGCAGGATGGAACAGCAGCTCCCAGTCACAGGCTTTGTGGGACCCAGGCTGGCCATGCTAGGGTGGCCTAGCGTACCTGGGGGGCTCCTGTCCCTTCCAGGAGCCTGGGACCCCAGAGCCACTCCAGGATGGCCAGAGAGCCCTGGGGAGCGGGGCCGGAGGGCTGGCTGGCCCCATGGAGCCGCTCACTCCCAGGGTCTGACCCCAGGGGACCCACACTGTTCACCTGCACTTCCCTGTCCCTGAGGACTGCCCTGGCATGGTGCGGAATGGGTGCGCTGCCTGGCCGCTGGTGCTGACCCACCACGTGTCCTTGGTCCAGCCCTGCTGTGACGGGCCTCCACCTCCCCATCTCTCAGATGGACCCATGGTCCTCTGGAGAGAGGTGGCCAGGCGGGGGAGTGGGGAGGGCCCCGGGAACAGCACAGAGCCCCCTGCCCTGTGCAGCCCGCCCGCGTCTCTGCCGGCCCCCAGCGCGCACCGCAGGCCGCCAGGCGGCAGTACTCCCAGGAGAGCGCGCCGTCCCTCACGACGTAGCACCACGGCCTCTCGTCGCCGTCGGGGTTCCTGGGCGCGGGGAGAGGCAGGCGGGCAGGACCACGGTGCCTCAGAGGCGGGGGCGGGGAGGGGGCGGGCAGGGAGACGGGGACGCCCCCGCAGCCGCTGCTCCTGCGGGTGGCTCTGACCCCAGGCTCCTCCCACGGGCAGCCCCCCAAGCGGAGGGGGCAGGACCCTGGGCACCGGCCCCGCCCCCTGGTGCTGACCGGCAGTAGGCGTGGGGGCCCAGGCCCAGGAGGGCGGCGGCGCCCACCGAGTCCACGTGCAGCTCCTGGTAGAGCAGGTCGGAGTTCCAGGGCAGGCAGCTGAGGCCCGAGGCCGCCGTGCGGGCCACGCCTCGGTACTCGGTGCCAGTCCCCACGAAGCAGCGCTGGGCGGGCACTGTGGGCGGTCAGCGCCGTGAGCCTGGGCCCCGGCCGCGGGCCACGATGCGGGGCCACGCCGCTTCGAGGCCAAGCGACTCACCGATGTTGCAGAGCCTCCCGGCGTAGTCCGGGGGGCAGGCGCACACGGTGGTCCCCGTGGCCACGATCAGGTGGCAGGAGCCCCCGTTCAGGCAGGGGCTGCTCAGACAAGCTGCGGGGAGGGCTCCGAAGCTAGGCTCGGCCCCCAGGGTCGGGGCCTGGCTCCCGCCCCGGGCCCACCCCCGGGGAGAGGCTCGCGCCCGCCCGCCCGCCGCGTACCTGTGTGGCGCGTGCCCTCGCACCGGGCCTGGCCGCCCACGCACGCGCACCGCTCCACCCGGCCCTGGCGCACGCGGGCCCAGCGGGCGCCCGCCTCCAGGTACTCGTAGTGGCTCTCGTCGAAGCACTTCTCTGGGGAGGGGGCGCCCGTGAGCCGCCGCTCCCGCCGCGGCCTGCGGCCCCGCCCGCGCCCCCGCCCCGCTCACCGGTGCCGCAGTCCTCGCCGGTGAAGGCCACGGGGCAGGTGCAGTGGTACGACGGGGGCTCCTGGGCGCTGGCGCACGAGCCCCCGTTGAGGCAGGGCCCAGAGGCGCAGGGGTCCGGGGCGGCTGGGCACATGCAGGAGGGAAGACGTGTCTGAGAGCCCACAGACCTCTGCCCCGGCCCGCGCCATGCGCCTCCCTGGCTGTCCAGAGCCACTGCCTTAAAGGTGCCCCTTCGGGGTTCCCAGGGGGGTGCGCCCTGGGAGCCGGCACAAGCCTCCCCTCACCACATCCCTGCCCAGCTCTCAGACCCTGGGCAGTGGCCTCTGGGTCTGCATCGGACCCCCTGAGGGCCCGAGCCCCGTCAGGCGGCACCGGTCCCCCTCGTGTTCCCTGACCCTGTAAGTGGGGTGCCAGCATCGCACCCGGCAGACCCCTTGGGCCCTTCTGGGTCCAGGGCTGGTCCTGCGTAGCTGCAAGGCCCGGCCTGACCACCAGGGGGCGCCTGAGACCCGGCCGTGGCCAGGGCAGCACTGGGTTCCCCAGCGAGGGACCCCGGAGGCCACGCCCCTCCTGTAGGCCCCCGGGATGAGCCCGAAGCCCCCTCCCGCACCCCAGGCAGGATCACCGCTCCAGCTCAGCTCTGACCCCCCAAGATCACCCCCAGCCCCCCAGCCCTGCGCTCCGGCGGCAGGCCCCTGCGCACCCACCTGGGCCCTCCCGTGGCACGGGGGCCTGCGCACAGTAGCCCCAGGCCCTGTCTCGGTCATAGTTGTGCGTCGTGGCGCACCTGAGGGCGAAGGGCGCGGGGACGTGGGGCCCGGACCAGAGACCTGCTCGTCCTGACCTCGGCCCCCGCGGGGTGTGGGGTGACCGCCCCGGAATCCCCGTGCACGCCCCCGCCCCCCGCCCGGGCTGCGTGCAGGCTCAGTCTGGAGGGGGCGGGCAGAGGGCGGGAGGGCCTCCGGGCGGCGCGGGACGGGACCCACCACTTCCTGTGGGCGCTCCCCTCGGAAGTACAGGAGTAGAACATGCGGCCGCCATAGCGGAAGGGGAACCGGCAGGGCTGCCCGGCCTCCGTGAGCGCTGCGGGAGGCACAGGGGTCAGGGGCTCCCAGCCGGCACCTCCCGACCCCCTTCGCCCCCACCCCACTCCCCTGGGGCTGCTGCTGGCCCCCGGCCCCCGTCTGGATGAAACCTGCCACCTCCTCCACGAAGCCCTCCCGACCCACCTGTGCCCCCAGGGCTGCTGCTAGGGGGGGCTCCCCCGGGAAAGGGCGTGCGCCCCCCACCAGGGGGCCCCTCGGCCTGGGGGGCGCCCGTGGCCGCAGTGCGGGGGGTCTCCGAGGTCACAGAGCTCATGGGCGTCACGGTGGCATTGTGCCCTGGGGCTTCACTGTGGTTCTAGGGAGAGCCGAGAGGGCCGTGATGGCGGGTGTGGGGTGGGCCCCGCACGCCCAGGACCTGCCTCGGTTCCCGCATCGGAGTCCTCGGGTCTTGGAGTGGGGACCAGGGGACACTGGGCGTCCCAAGGCCTCCGATGGACCCTGTCTCTCCCCTCCTGGCCAGGCTGAGGAGTCAGGCTGCGCCGACTCAGATCTGCCAGCCGCCACCCCCGCCGGTGGGGGGACGGACAGGAGCAGCGCGAGGCCCTCGTAGGGCCCCTCCTCCACCCCAGGCAGGATCACCGCTCCAGCTCAGCTCTGACCCCCAAGATCACCCCAGCCCCCAGCCCTGCGCTCCGGCGGCAGGCCCCTGCGCACCCACCTGGGCCCTCCGTGGCACGGGGCCTGCGCACAGTAGCCCCAGGCCCTGTCTCGGTCATAGTTGTGCGTCGTGGCGCACCTGAGGGCGAAGGGCGCGGGGACGTGGGGCCCGGACCAGAGACCTGCTCGTCCTGACCTCGGCCCCCGCGGGGTGTGGGGTGACCGCCCCGGAATCCCCGTGCACGCCCCCGCCCCCCGCCCGGGCTGCGTGCAGGCTCAGTCTGGAGGGGGCGGGCAGAGGGCGGGAGGGCCTCCGGGCGGCGCGGGACGGGACCCACCACTTCCTGTGGGCGCTCCCCTCGGAAGTACAGGAGTAGAACATGCGGCCGCCATAGCGGAAGGGGAACCGGCAGGGCTGCCCGGCCTCCGTGAGCGCTGCGGGAGGCACAGGGGTCAGGGGCTCCCAGCCGGCACCTCCCGACCCCCTTCGCCCCCACCCCACTCCCCTGGGGCTGCTGCTGGCCCCCGGCCCCCGTCTGGATGAAACCTGCCACCTCCTCCACGAAGCCCTCCCGACCCACCTGTGCCCCCAGGGCTGCTGCTAGGGGGGGCTCCCCCGGGAAAGGGCGTGCGCCCCCCACCAGGGGGCCCCTCGGCCTGGGGGGCGCCCGTGGCCGCAGTGCGGGGGGTCTCCGAGGTCACAGAGCTCATGGGCGTCACGGTGGCATTGTGCCCTGGGGCTTCACTGTGGTTCTAGGGAGAGCCGAGAGGGCCGTGATGGCGGGTGTGGGGTGGGCCCCGCACGCCCAGGACCTGCCTCGGTTCCCGCATCGGAGTCCTCGGGTCTTGGAGTGGGGACCAGGGGACACTGGGCGTCCCAAGGCCTCCGATGGACCCTGTCTCTCCCCTCCTGGCCAGGCTGAGGAGTCAGGCTGCGCCGACTCAGATCTGCCAGCCGCCACCCCCGCCGGTGGGGGGACGGACAGGAGCAGCGCGAGGCCCTCGTAGGGCCCCTCCTCCACCGCCAGCAGTGGACCCCCAGAGGCCCAGGGAGCGGGCCCAGCCCCCAGCCCCGGGGGGGGCGAGCAGGGTGATCCCCTGGCTTCCTGTCCCTGGGCCAGCCGAGCACGCCCACCTCACCCCGAAGGTCCGCTTACACCACGCTGGGCCCCTCACCGCGTCCACACCCGACCCTGGCCTCGCCCCACGGGCCAGAGTGGGCCCGGAGCCCGTGTCCCCGTGCAGTGGGGTCCGCGCTCACCCCGCCCGCCTGGGGCTGGCCCCCGCGGGGCACCAGCAGCAGCAGCAGCAGCAGCGCCAGCCCGGGCAGGGGGTCGGGGCTGGCGGCCTGGGCCCAGCGCCCCATGGCTCTAACTGGGCTGGCGCGAGGAGCCGCAGGAGGCGGGAGCAGAGTGGCCAGGGCGGGCGGGGGTCAAGGCTGCCTGGAAATGATTAACCCTGGCCGCCTCCCCTCCCGGGCCCACATGCCGCCCATGTCTGCTGCCCAGCTCACCCTGCCGGAGCCGGCCGCCCCTGCGGCCTCAGCCATGCTGTTCCTGGACCTGACAACGTTTTCCAGACTCGGCCTAGATGCCTCTTCCAGGAAGGTTTCCAGGATGACATGGCAGGAAGGGGCCTGGACCCCCAGGCCCAGCTTCCAGTGCCCACCTGGCAGCAGGCCCGGGGGATGCATGAGTGATACTAACCCGCTCAGCTGTTAAGTGCTGGGCCCTTTGAGGGCCTCTGCGTGGGGCCGCCATGGCCGGCAGGAGGCCCAGCGCAGAGGAGAGTGTGTGCACGGGGCCGAGTAGTGGACCAGACCCCAGACGGGGCCTCTGTCGCCACCCCCACGGCCCTCCCTCCTGCAGGAGTGGAGCGAGGCGGTGGGCAGGACCAGAGCCCGGCCTGTGCCCCGGCTCTCCTCGCCCACTGCGCCTGGACCTGCGGGGGCACCCCTCGGGAAGCCCACCCACCCGTGGACGTCCTCGGGCCCGGCCCCCCTCACAGCCTGCGGCCTCACCCGCGCCACACCACCTCCCGCCCGGCCCCGGCCCGGCCCCACCCGGGCCCACAGAGACCGGCCCTGCCCCAGCCCGGACCGCCGGTTCCCCACCTGTGAGCGGGGTGGGGTGCTGCCCCAGACACAGCCGTGGTGGGCGCCCCGGCCGGCCGCGGGCAGGGCTGTGGGACCCTCCTCTGCGGTTGGCGGGACTGCGCCGGCGAGGGTCCCGCGCGTCGGCTCAGCTGCGGCGCGGGGCAGGGCTGGCCCTGCGGCCGCCTCCCCGTGCGCCCCACGCTGCCTTCTCTGGTCCCTTCGCCCTCTGGGCAGAGGGAGGGAGAGCGAAACGGCACCTGGCTTGGCAGGCGGCGGGCGGGGCCCGGGCCCTCTCTCCCGCTCAGGCCCCCCCGGCCCCCGGCGGCTAGCTCAGGGCCCTCGGCACCTGCCGTGCCCTCCGCGAGGCAGCGACGCTGGGCCTCGGCACTCGCGCTGGGCATGGGCTCCGCCGAGGCACCTGGGCACCGTCGCCGTCTGCCTCCACCCGGTGCCCTGCCCCTGCCTGGCTGCTACCCCGTCCCCTCTGGGCTCCCGCCTCAGGGCTCTGCCCAGGGCAAGTGCCTTCCCAGGCCCTCTGCGGGCAGGCAGGTGGCTCCACAGACAGGCCCCGGCAGAGCACTCGTCTGAACGGGGCCAGGGCTGGGGGTCTGGTCAGGATGGCCTGAAGGGCCCCCAGGCGGAGCCCTGGCCCTACTGGTGGCCACCGAGAGGAAACCCTGCACGGCCCCGGGAGACGGCACGAAGCAGCAGGACCGGGCCTGGACGCGGCGGGACTTCACCCTGCTGTCCGCACGCCCCATTAGGTCAGCCTTACTTCCCCGCCAGCCTCTGACCTCACCCCAGAAAGCCGGTTCTCCCCGGCCCCTCCCCGTGGACGTGCGCGGGGCCGCGGAACCGTGGCTCCCGAGGGCAGGGCCGGGCCCCGGGCCAGCACCAGGCCGACAGTCGGTCCTCAATGACACTTTATTGCGGGAAGGCCGGACGTGGCGCAGCAGGGAGGCGAGCCCTCGGAGCCGACCTTGGCGGGGGTCTGCGGCCAGGCCCTCCGGCCTCTCCGGCGGGCCCCGGGGGTGCTGAGGCGGCCTGGCCGAGCTGCCCCCTCGAGATCAGTCTCTGGGTCCTGCCGGGCGGCCCGAATGCAGAGTCACAGCGCCGGCTGGCCGGAGCGGGTCCGTGGCGGCAGCCTCAGACGAAGGTCGCGTGGTGCGGGCGGGCCCTGGACTTGGCGGGCGCGCCCGGGACGGGGCTCGGGGCGGGGCGGTCTGAGGCCGGGGCCCTGCTGGCCCGTGACCTCCGGGGGCCGGGCCCAGGAGCTGCCCCGGCGACGCGGTCCACGTCTATGATCGTGTTGACCGGGAGGCCTCGGCGGCCTCGGGCCCCGCCTCCTGTCGCGGGGAGAAGAGAGAGGCTGTCACCCCGCGGCCCGCACAGGGCAGGAGACCCCACCCACCCTCCGCGCGCAGACCCTGGGCAGGGGTTCCGAAACACCCACGGACGTCCGGGGCGGGCCACCTCTGCCGCTGCGCACACCCCGAGGAGGCCCCGGGGCTGCGCTGGGGCCGCGGGGGAGCCAGAGGTGCTGGGGAGCTCTGGGGTGCTGGCCTGGGCGCTGGGCGCTGGGCGCAGCGGGCCCTCACTAAGGGACCTCCAGGGAGAGGCGCCCCCCCCGCAGACCCCACCGCTGGGCCAAGGGGAGCACCGAGCGCGGAGTGGAGCCGGTCAGGACGGGCTGGACCCTTGGAGCAAGGCTCCCCGCAGGCGCTCCGCAGCTCCCAGGCCAGGGTGGGGCGGGGCCGGAGCCCGGCGTCCAGGGCGCCCAGGGCCCTCCCAACCTGGCCCTGCAGTTCTCCACCTGCCGCCTCCCCGGCTCGGAGTCCCTCCCGGCCCCTCCCCGTGCTCGCCCACTCCGCCGGCAGCGCCACAGGCCGCCGGCCCGTCCAGGCCCCTCGGTGGCAGCCAGGCCCCTGGCTCCAAGCCCCCACGTCATCCCCAGGAGTTCCGGGCCGCCTCAAACGGCCTTGGAAGCCTCTGGACGCTGGGGTGGGCAGCGACACCCCTGCCAGTCGCCCCAGGAGCTCCTCACGGCCCGGTCGCTCTGGCTGGTCCCGGTGGGGCCCTGGAGGACAGAGGTGCAGGCCCCCGGCGCCGGTTGGTATGAAGAGAGTGCGGGCACTCGGCAGGCGCTCCAGCCTCGGTTCTTCACCACGCTCCCCAGGCCCACCCCAGGCCAGCGCCAGGGTCAGGGCCACGGCCAGGACCCCAGGCCGGCCCGCCCCAGGCGAGAGCGGGACCTAGCACGTCTGTGAGGCGGTCTCGGTGAGCCTGGGCCAGGGGCCCGCACAGGCCCGGGGTGGAGGGGGAGAAGCCCGGGGCCCTGGCGGCCGGGGGCCAGGCTGAAGCAGGTCCAGGCCCGGCAACGCGGAGTCCGGCTCCCTGACGGCCCCTCCCGGGCTCGAGCTAGAGGCGCCCTGCTCCCGTGGGTCGGCGGCCACGGCAGCCCGCACCTCGCTCCCCCAGCTGCTCCGTGGCCCCCGAGTCCCCGGGGCGAGTCTGCCGGCAGGAGGGGCTCGG
Source organism: Tragulus kanchil (assembly GCA_022376925.1). Lineage (NCBI taxonomy): Eukaryota > Metazoa > Chordata > Mammalia > Artiodactyla > Tragulidae > Tragulus > Tragulus kanchil. The sequence goes on from JAIOJX010000025.1 coordinate 186,638,189, forward strand.
CGGCCTCTCGCCCGAGCGGACGGAGGCGGCAGAAGGCGCCTGGCTGGCCTCCGCAGCGCGTCCGCCTCGGGCTCCTGGGGGCAGCGCGCGTGCCCCTCGGGCGCCGGTGACGAGGTGGCGGGGCGCCTCTCGGGGTTCCAAGAGTCCGCTCGGAGCGGCGGGGACCCGCCCCCGATGGCCAGGCTCTCAGTCATTCGGCCGCGTCTCCCCTGGGGCCGCCGCTCCCGCCTGCCGCCGCTTGTCCGCCCCGCCCCACCCGGGCAGGGAGTGAAGGGCCGGGGCTGGTCTGCACTTGGGTCTGGGCCGGGAGAGAGGCCGGGGTGTGCTCCTCGATCGTGTGCCCCCATCTGGGGCATTTATCTGGAGCACTAAAAGGCTTGTGACCCCACATAGGTTGAGGGGCACGGCCCTCTCCTGTCCTCGTGGGCCCACCTGGAGGACAGAGCCCAGGAGAGGGGGGCTCCGGCCGCGGGCCCCTCGGACGCCCGGGCGGCTCGTGGGCTCAGGACGGGGACGGGCGCGTCGGGAGGCGGCTGCGGTCCACCCCTGCCTGCCGCCGCCCGACCTGCTCCCCTGAGGAGGTGGCAGCCCGGGGCCTGTGACTCAGCGTCAGGGGACCAGCCCAGGCGGCAGGCGGGCACTCGGCAGGCTCCAGCCTCGGTTCTTCACCACGCTCCCCAGGCCCACCCCAGGCCAGCGCCAGGGTCAGGGCCACGGCCAGGACCCCAGGCCGGCCCGCCCCAGGCGAGAGCGGGACCTAGCACGTCTGTGAGGCGGTCTCGGTGAGCCTGGGCCAGGGGCCCGCACAGGCCCGGGGTGGAGGGGGAGAAGCCCGGGGCCCTGGCGGCCGGGGGCCAGGCTGAAGCAGGTCCAGGCCCGGCAACGCGGAGTCCGGCTCCCTGACGGCCCCTCCCGGGCTCGAGCTAGAGGCGCCCTGCTCCCGTGGGTCGGCGGCCACGGCAGCCCGCACCTCGCTCCCCCAGCTGCTCCGTGGCCCCCGAGTCCCCGGGGCGAGTCTGCCGGCAGGAGGGGCTCGGCGGCCTCTCGCCCGAGCGGACGGAGGCGGCAGAAGGCGCCTGGCTGGCCTCCGCAGCGCGTCCGCCTCGGGCTCCTGGGGGCAGCGCGCGTGCCCCTCGGGCGCCGGTGACGAGGTGGCGGGGCGCCTCTCGGGGTTCCAAGAGTCCGCTCGGAGCGGCGGGGACCCACCCCCGATGGCCAGGCTCTCAGTCATTCGGCCGCGTCTCCCCTGGGGCCGCCGCTCCCGCCTGCCGCCGCTTGTCCGCCCCGCCCCACCCGGGCAGGGAGTGAAGGGCCGGGGCTGGTCTGCACTTGGGTCTGGGCCGGGAGAGAGGCCGGGGTGTGCTCCTCGATCGTGTGCCCCCATCTGGGGCATTTATCTGGAGCACTAAAAGGCTTGTGACCCCACATAGGTTGAGGGGCACGGCCCTCTCCTGTCCTCGTGGGCCCACCTGGAGGACAGAGCCCAGGAGAGGGGGGCTCCGGCCGCGGGCCCCTCGGACGCCCGGGCGGCTCGTGGGCTCAGGACGGGGACGGGCGCGTCGGGAGGCGGCTGCGGTCCACCCCTGCCTGCCGCCGCCCGACCTGCTCCCCTGAGGAGGTGGCAGCCCGGGGCCTGTGACTCAGCGTCAGGGGACCAGCCCAGGCGGCAGGCGGGCGTCACGGCCTTCGTGCCAGGGCCTGCCCGGGGCGGCTGCCCTCCTGGCTCTCCGTGGCCCTCCCGCGGGATCGGCAGCACGGAGGACCCCGCAAGGCTCGCGGGCCACCGCTTCCAAGGGAGCCAGTCTGCCCTGTCCTCAAGGGTCACTCCCGGCACCGCCGTCCCAGCCCTCCAGCCCTCCGCCCCACGGCCCCCAGACGCCACGCGGGTGCCCGGAGCCGGTACGCACTGCCTGCTCCTCGAGCGGCCCCAGGGGCCACAGGCCCTGCCCCCTCACCCGCCCCTGCGCAGCCAGCCCCGCCCTGAAGGGTCCCTGGGGAGCCCTGATGGCAGCCGGGACCCAAGAGCTCCTCCCGGGAGCCCCACCTGGTCAGCCCCGCCCAGCGGCATCCTCCCGGGGCCAGCAGGTCCAGGGCTGCACTGGCGGGGCCAGGGCAGGGGTGCGGCCTGAGCCCTTGGCCACCTCCAGCTCTCCCTCGAGACCTGGCCCCGGCCGCCCCCAGAGGCACGGCCTGGCCTCCGTCTCGGCCCCCGCTGGCCCCCGCACAGCCCCTGCCGGCCCGGGGAAGCCCGGCCCGCTTGGCTCCCTTTGAGGCAGGGAGGCCGCCTGGGCCCTCAACGGGGAGTGGGCCAGCCCACCCAGAGCCCCGGCTCCCCGCGTGCCACACAGCTGTGTCTCCGGTGGGGGCGGGGGCCGGGTCAGGCACCCCCTCCAGCAGACCTTCATCCAGCCCCTGCTGGGTGCCAGGGCCACAGCACACGGCGGCACGGGCAGCTCCGGGACCACGCCGGACGCAGGCCGGCGGACACGGGCAGGGGACACGCGGAGGAGGACACGCAACGGGGACCCAGGGCCAGCGGCCCGAGGGGCCAGGAGGATGGGGTGTCCTGACCTGTGCCGGGTCTGGGGAGAGGGCGCCGGGCCGGCAGTCGGCCCTGGGAAGCCTGTGGAGCTGGGAGTGGGCCAGGCAGAGCGTGGCCGCGGTGGTCAGGAGCAGCTGCCGGGCACTGGGATGACCTGGGTTCCTGCCCACCAGGAACAACCAATGCGTGGCTGGGGGGCACCCATGGGCCCAGCCATCGCCTGGGAGACGCAGGGATCCACTGGCCGCACTGTCCAGGCCCCAGTGAGGCAGCCACGCGGGCTTGATGCCGAGCCCGAAATGTGGAGCCGGAGGAGCCGGTCCTCTCAGAGGGCTGGACACAGGCAGCCAGCGCGCCTGGGCTCCGGGTGCACAGGGAGCGGGGTGGAAGGACCCGCCCGGCGTGGTGGGCTCACCCGCCCGAGCCCGGACCCCACGGCTCCCAGGGGAGGAAGGGCCGGCTGCCCCCGGAGCCCCACCCCGTCACACCCGGCCTCCCGGCGCGTCGCAGCCACCCTCCGCAGTGGTGTCCGCAGACACCCTCGGGGGGCTCACGCCCATCTGCTGAGCGGACGGTCTATTTTCAAAAGCCACGGCATTAAACTCAATGAACTCCATTAAAACATGCAGTGTCTGCCCCACGTTAAAATACACCTATAGTTTTCTACAGAGGGAACAACTGTGAAATGGACAAGGAAAGAGTGTTCGACCAGTCCGATGGTAAGACGTAGCGTTTATTTCTCCTGGAGGAGCACAGACTCAGAGCACGGGGGCAGCTACACGCATGTGTGCAGGGGCGCGGTCGGTCGGGCGCAGAGTGGGGCCATGCGGGGAGGGAGGCCCGGCCCAGCCGCGTGCTGTCGCCGGGGAGGACGCGGGGCCCGCCCACACAGCCCTGCCCTCCGGGCCGGCACCCGAGAAGAGCCCGACCACTGGTGCCCCAAGATGCGGCGGCAGGCCCGGAGGGCCAGCCCTGGCAGGACGCAGGCAACGGGGGCCTTCCTGGCCCCAGAGCAGCCCACAGGGAGTGTGCGCACCACGGAGCCCGCGAGGCGTCCTGGGCGCGTGGGTGGGGCTCCGGCGCGGGCCGGGCACGGGCGGGGCGCTAGACCTCTCCAGGAGGCCGGGCCTCGCTTCACCGCCAACATTCACCGTCCTGGGGCCAGCTCCACCCCCACTGTCCTGCTCACTGGAGACGTTCACGCTTGACCTCCCGGGTCAGGGAACCCCGTGGGAACCCGGGTGCCCAGGCCCGCGGGCCCCACGTGCTGTCTGACCGACCAGCCTCCTGCTGCAGGGCCTGGAGGTCAGCACGGTCCTGGGGATCTAAACCACACGGGGTTTCGCCCACATGCTCAAGACAAATACGGTGTTTTTCAGTCTCGAGATTAAAATACTGAAAGTGCTAGAGATCCAGATTGTAAAAGTAACACCAATTTTTCAAGACGCGCCAGGGCCTCGCGTTTACTGCCAGGAATTCGGGAAGAGGCGGCGGGGACCCTCCTCCGAGCCTTCGCCAGCGTCCCGGCCCCTCTCCAACCTCAGCGGCACCGGGTCCTCCCACAGAGGGCAGAGGCAGCTGGGACAAGCGTGGACACCGAGGTGGCGGTCACCTGGGCCCCCCCGGGAGAGACTCCGGGCGGGGTGACCTACCACCGCATCTCCTTCTACCTGGACACTGGGCGGCCACCCCCAACACCGGGCAGGCAGCACGGGGCGGGCCACCGGGCAGGGAAGGCGCAGTCAGAGGGGAGCGGGGGCGCCGCGCCCGGAGGTACCTGGTCTGGGAGGCGCGGCCGCGTCCCTCGGGGTGGGCGGCGGCAGGAGCGTGCTGTTGGGGCTGCTGATGTCCCCCTCCCCCACGAGCGTCAGGTCGGCCACGTGCTCGCCCTCCTCTGTCTGGACGCCCCCGGCCTCCTCGTCCTGCGCCGGTGGGCTGGGGGTCCCGGGGGTGCAGAGGGGCGGACTCTCGCCCGAGCTGGGGCTGCTGGCCGGGCTTTCTCGGGGCCGGGGGGCCCGCTCCTCGCCGTGGCCCGTCACGGGTCTCGCGCCGAAGGCCTTGGCAGCGGCCGACGGGGAGAGGGCCAGCCCCGGGGGGCTGGGGGGCAGACGCAGAAACTCGGGCAGCACCAGGTCCTCCTTCCTCAGCAGCCCACGCTGGTCATCGGCTCTGTTGCTCTGAGCTTTGGAAATGAGCTCAAAAAACTCTGGGAAGAGAATCCACATGGATCAGGTTAAAACCTGCTCCCCTCCGGCCCACAGCGGGTCTGGGAAGTTCAGTCCGCGGCCCGGGCCTCCCACCCCAGTCTCCACCGCAGCCCGGCAGGCGGCGGCCCGGCTCTGCTCTTCCGGACTGGGGCCAGCTCCACCCTCACTGTCCTGCTCACTGGAGACGTTCACGCTTGACCTCCCGGGTCAGGGAACCCCGTGGGAACCCGGGTGCCCAGGCCCGCGGGCCCCACGTGCTGTCTGACCGACCAGCCTCCTGCTGCAGGGCCTGGAGGTCAGCACGGTCCTGGGGATCTAAACCACACGGGGTTTCGCCCACATGCTCAAGACAAATACGGTGTTTTTCAGTCTCGAGATTAAAATACTGAAAGTGCTAGAGATCCAGATTGTAAAAGTAACACCAATTTTTCAAGACGCGCCAGGGCCTCGCGTTTACTGCCAGGAATTCGGGAAGAGGCGGCGGGGACCCTCCTCCGAGCCTTCGCCAGCGTCCCGGCCCCTCTCCAACCTCAGCGGCACCGGGTCCTCCCACAGAGGGCAGAGGCAGCTGGGACAAGCGTGGACACCGAGGTGGCGGTCACCTGGGCCCCCCCGGGAGAGACTCCGGCGGGGTGACCTACCACCGCATCTCCTTCTACCTGGACACTGGGCGGCCACCCCAACACCGGGCAGGCAGCACGGGCGGGCCACCGGGCAGGGAAGGCGCAGTCAGAGGGGAGCGGGGCGCCGCGCCGGAGGTACCTGGTCTGGGAGGCGCGGCCGCGTCCCTCGGGGTGGGCGGCGGCAGGAGCGTGCTGTTGGGGCTGCTGATGTCCCCCTCCCCCACGAGCGTCAGGTCGGCCACGTGCTCGCCCTCCTCTGTCTGGACGCCCCCGGCCTCCTCGTCCTGCGCCGGTGGGCTGGGGGTCCCGGGGGTGCAGAGGGGCGGACTCTCGCCCGAGCTGGGGCTGCTGGCCGGGCTTTCTCGGGGCCGGGGGGCCCGCTCCTCGCCGTGGCCCGTCACGGGTCTCGCGCCGAAGGCCTTGGCAGCGGCCGACGGGGAGAGGGCCAGCCCCGGGGGGCTGGGGGGCAGACGCAGAAACTCGGGCAGCACCAGGTCCTCCTTCCTCAGCAGCCCACGCTGGTCATCGGCTCTGTTGCTCTGAGCTTTGGAAATGAGCTCAAAAAACTCTGGGAAGAGAATCCACATGGATCAGGTTAAAACCTGCTCCCCTCCGGCCCACAGCGGGTCTGGGAAGTTCAGTCCCGCGGCCCGGGCCTCCCCACCCCCCAGTCTCCACCGCAGCCCGGCAGGCGGCGGCACGGCTCTGCTCTTCCCGGGACTGGCTCTGGCGCCGGGCAGCGGCTCCCATCTGTGCTCCTCGTGGCTGCCGCTGCTTGCTGACCAGAAGCCACGGCCGGACAAGCCCGGGGCCCGGCTGTCTGGAGCTGGTGAGCCACCGGCAGGAGGCCTCTGGGGCACCAGCCTGGGGCAGAGGACCCCCTGATGGGGCCCGCGAGCCCCGCCGGCCCTCAACCCCGTTCCCACTGGCGCGCCACAGCCCTGGGCACCCCCCACCTAACCCCCCCGGCCCGGTGCTCCTGCCTCCGAGCTGCCGCGCCACCCAGAGCTCTCCCTGCCCTTGAAAGCGGAATGTCAGTCGCTCGGCCGTGTGCCTCTGACCCCACGGGCTGCAGCCCGCCAGCCCCGTCCCTGGGTGCCCCAGGCACGAATCCTGGAGCGGGTCGCCGTGGCCTCCTCCAGAGAGCCTGCAAACCCACACCTCGTCTCCTGCGCGGGCAGGCGGGTTCTTCCCCGCGAGCGCCCCCGGGAAGCCGGTTCCTGCCGGGCGGACTCCCGGGTGTCCCCCGAGTGCACCCTCCCAGGCAGAGGGGGCTGCACGGCGCCTCCCAGAGGCTCCCAGCACGCCCGCAGCTTCCCGCCAGCAGGAGCCGGACCCCCCACGGCCAGGGGCTCTCAGGAAGCCAGAGCTCCGTGCAGCGGCCCGGGGCCGCGAGGCCAGCTGAGCAGGACGTGCCACCGCATTCAGGCTGAACCGCACGGCTCCGAGCCTGGAGCTGCTCCACTAAGGGCTTGTCTTTGTGACGAGCTTGTGGACTAAAAGGAAGCCTCCCGCGCCTCCCTCTGTCTCGCACGGGCACCCTTCCTCCGCCCTGCAGGCCAGGGGCCAGCGGGTGTCCGACCGCCACGGCCTAACGCACAGCCTCCCCCCAGGGCCTCTCATCAGCGGAGTCAGCGTGGCCAGGGCCCTGCGCCCGCCTCCCCCTCGCCTGGGCCCACCCGGCGAGGCCCTGCCCCCCGGCTGAGGACCCCCGGGGACAGGCCCCTGTGCCTGAGCCCCCCCCGAGCTGTGAGGGGAAGGCAGAGGCCGCAGGCCGCAGCCCGAGGCGGGGGCTCCCTGACTCCCCCGAGGGCCCAGCCCCCGGTCTGGAAACGGAGACTGTAGCAAAACCACACAGATAGCTGCAGACCGACACGGAGCGACTTCTCGGTGCGAAAGGGTCACGCTCATCCCAATGGGAGTAGCTCAGAGAAGGTTCCGGGGATCGTATGCATTCATGGAAAACGTGCAAGTTTTAAAAAGTACACATACCCTCCGCTTCGTCCAAATTAATTTTCTGATATTTTTTTTTCCCAATCTTTGCAATAGATTCTTCTCTCTTTGAAAGTCGGGGCTCCCTAGCATTCTTCCCATTTTCTCCTTTAATTTTAATAGAATTAGACTTGCCTAGCGTCCTCTCCTCTCCCTGCGTCAGAAGGAAAGCCAAAGTTCCACTCACATCGCAGACACAACGGCAGGGCGGCAGTCGCACGAGGAGGGTCGTGGAAACCCGGGCCACGCGCCTGGGCGTCACGCGGGCAGGAAGGCCCGCCGCAGTACCGCCTCACGGGGGCCACGCCCGCCCCCCAGCAACGCCCAGGCTGGGGCGGCGAGCACCACAGGGCCCGGGAGCCCCCACCCGGGCGCAGGCCCCACGGGAGCAGAGGGCGAGGGGATTACCGTAGCCGCGTGATGCCTGGAGCTGGCGTTCCCAGTCGTGCTCTGTCTGACGGGCGCACCTCTCTGCTTATCTGTGGACGCCAAACACAGTGAGGCAGACTTAGCACGGCCGGCACTGCACACCCACCTCGACACGCTCACGTTCACACCTCCGAGAGCAAAGCCACACAGAAGCCAAAGGTACGAGAGGAACCTTATCTCCTCGCACGTCAGGCCAGCGCGCCCTTTGCTGGCCAAAGGCCAGAGGATCAGCCCCTGGGCCGCGTCTGAACAGGGTGGGGTGACCACGCCTACTGGGCCCTGTGTCCTGCGGTAAGGGGTGAGGGAAAGTGCCTCTCGGGGACCATTCGGCATGGACGTCTTAAGAAGGTAAGAGACTCTCACATTTATTGTGCGGAGTCAGGGGCCACCTGCGCCCGCCTCCCCCTCGCCTGGGCCCACCCGGCGAGGCCCTGCCCCCCGGCTGAGGACCCCCGGGGACAGGCCCCTGTGCCTGAGCCCCCCCCGAGCTGTGAGGGGAAGGCAGAGGCCGCAGGCCGCAGCCCGAGGCGGGGGCTCCCTGACTCCCCCGAGGGCCCAGCCCCCGGTCTGGAAACGGAGACTGTAGCAAAACCACACAGATAGCTGCAGACCGACACGGAGCGACTTCTCGGTGCGAAAGGGTCACGCTCATCCCAATGGGAGTAGCTCAGAGAAGGTTCCGGGGATCGTATGCATTCATGGAAAACGTGCAAGTTTTAAAAAGTACACATACCCTCCGCTTCGTCCAAATTAATTTTCTGATATTTTTTTTTCCCAATCTTTGCAATAGATTCTTCTCTCTTTGAAAGTCGGGGCTCCCTAGCATTCTTCCCATTTTCTCCTTTAATTTTAATAGAATTAGACTTGCCTAGCGTCCTCTCCTCTCCCTGCGTCAGAAGGAAAGCCAAAGTTCCACTCACATCGCAGACACAACGGCAGGGCGGCAGTCGCACGAGGAGGGTCGTGGAAACCCGGGCCACGCGCCTGGGCGTCACGCGGGCAGGAAGGCCCGCCGCAGTACCGCCTCACGGGGGCCACGCCCGCCCCCCAGCAACGCCCAGGCTGGGGCGGCGAGCACCACAGGGCCCCGGGAGCCCCCACCCGGGCGCAGGCCCCACGGGAGCAGAGGGCGAGGGGATTACCGTAGCCGCGTGATGCCTGGAGCTGGCGTTCCCAGTCGTGCTCTGTCTGACGGGCGCACCTCTCTGCTTATCTGTGGACGCCAAACACAGTGAGGCAGACTTAGCACGGCCGGCACTGCACACCCACCTCGACACGCTCACGTTCACACCTCCGAGAGCAAAGCCACACAGAAGCCAAAGGTACGAGAGGAACCTTATCTCCTCGCACGTCAGGCCAGCGCGCCCTTTGCTGGCCAAAGGCCAGAGGATCAGCCCCTGGGCCGCGTCTGAACAGGGTGGGGTGACCACGCCTACTGGGCCCTGTGTCCTGCGGTAAGGGGTGAGGGAAAGTGCCTCTCGGGGACCATTCGGCATGGACGTCTTAAGAAGGTAAGAGACTCTCACATTTATTGTGCATTTTTGAACACGGCCATTGCCCTGAGTCAGGGCCGCAGGCTGCCCCTCAGCCCTCGTGGTCCGGAGGCCACTGCTCTGACCAAGAGGGGGCGAGGGGAGCCCTCCCTCCCAACCGCGAGCGGCGTCCCAGCCCAGCGCACGCACCTGCCTGCAGCCGCACCTGCAGCCGCACCTGTGCACACAGGCCGGAGGTCCGACCTTGTCAGACCCTAGAGCGCACGCGGAGCGCCCGGCCCCGCTCAGGCCGCTGGCCCTGGCCGCCGGCCGGCAGGCAGGGCAGAGCCCTCTGCACTCTCCAGAACCCTGATGAGCCGGGACGGGACCAGGAGCGGCACTGGAGCCCCGAGGGCGGGCGGAGAGGCCCCGCAGCCCAGGGCAGCCCGCCACTCCACACACGCCGCCCCGCCCTGCTCACCCGCTCCCGGAGGCGCCCCGCGGGAGCCACGCCCCGCTGCCCCACCTGGGGCTGAGCGCGCCGGGGAGAGCGGGTCCCAGAGGCCCAGCGTGGGGCCAGGCGACCCGATGGAGCCCCGGCAGCCCCACGGCTGCGGGGACCCGCTCTCCCCAGGGAGGCCGCAGCATCAAGGCCGAGGCAGCGCGCGCAGGGGAGAGCTCCATGGACCAGCGCTGCCCCGCGCCCAGGCCCTCCGTCTCACCCAGGCCCCCTCGGCCACCCGGGCCCGAGACCGGCAGCACCGCCACGGGGCCCCCGGTCCTCGGGTAGAAGGCGGGGCAGGCCCCCCAGGAGCAGAGCACATTGCAGGGCAGCCCGGGGGCTCGGCAGGCCTGCAGCCCACCTCCTGGAGAGAAGGCGCTCGGCGAGACCCCGGCCTGCGGCCCTTGTGCTCCTGGAATCAGGGCCTCCTGCCCAGCCGGGCGCCCGCAGGCTCGGGCTCAGCGGTGGCGGGGAGTGGCTGGGCCCCCGAGACCCTGAGGCTGAGCGAGGCCCTCCGCAGCAGTGTGCCCAGACTACGGGCTGTGGGGCCCAGGGACCCGGCACCGTCCTGCTCACCTTTCCCTCGGGAGGGGTCCTTCTCCTCCAAGATGACCCGCTGTCCGTCCAGACTCGAGATGGGGGCCCCAAGGTCCAGGGGCTCCTTCTCGCCGCTCTAGGGGCAGAGACGGGGCAGTGAGCCGCCGGCCAGGCTGGAGCTCTCCTCTGCGGAACCGCCGTGCGCCCGGGGCCCCTGCCAGACCTCCCAGGCCTGACGGCGTCACGCACGCTCGCGACCCCAGGTCCTGCCCCCGTGGCAGGGCTGGCCACAGACGCCCACCACGGAGCGACCAGGACCCCGAGCGCCAGCGGGCCGGCCTGAACGCAGGCATCCCGAGGAGCCCGTGAGAGCCGGGCCGTCGCCCGGCTGCCGGCTGCCCAGCGTCAAGCTGGAGATGCAGGCGGAGGACACTTGGCGGCCGGCCGACATCTGTGTCCCCAAGTCAGGCTGGCCTCAGTCTCGGTGTCCCCCAGCGGAGGGGACCCACAGCCCACCCCGCTGGTCCCTAGGGTGCTGGGAAGCGTCCCTGTGGGCAGGAAGCAGGCGTCTCAGAGGCCCAGGGTCCTGCCTCTCTGCCCTGGGAGCCCGTCCGGCTGCTCTCGTCCCTCAGCCGCTGTCAAAAAACAGTCCAGCCTGGCTCTCCAACTGCCAAGTGGCCAGGCACACCCGGCCAGCACTGCTGCCGGCGGGGGATGGACCAAGGCCAGCAGGATCCAGCCGGCCCACGACCTCCTGGCCTCAGCAGCCCTCAGTGCACCCCGGAGGGTCAGCAGGAGGGTCCTTGGACAGCCGCATCCTCGAAGGTCACCCACAGACTCCCCTTTCTGCCCTCCCCAATTCCCGCAGCCTGACGTGGCCGGACTGCTCTTCGGGGTCAGGCGTCTGCACCCAGCAGGGAAGGAGCCCTGACCACCAGCTGCCCTTCGGCCTGGAAGCGCCCCCGCATCCCACGAGCAGGCTTCCCTGACTCTCCCCGCTTTACAGACAGAGGCGGGGCGCGGGCGAAGCCGAGGGCCTCCGTCCAGAGAGCCGCGAGCCCCGCCCGCCCGCCGTGGCACAGGCTAGGCCCTGGGCTGGCGCCCACCCGCACCCCCAGCCGAGCTGGGGGCAGCCGGGGCTCCAGAGTATCCTCGGGAAGCTGACGGGGACCTAACTGGTCCTCTGGTCCGCTTCAAAGCTCTCGGACAATTCTGGAACCCGTCTCAGAGAAAATAAAAATCCTGGAGACCCCTGAGATCGCAGCTCTGGCACGGCACATTCTGTGGAGAAGGGAGGCCGCGGGCCAGTGAGCCCTGCGTGCGTCCTCCGTCGCTTCAGGCGGGTCCGACTCGTCTGTGACCCCCCAGGCTGCAGCCGCCCGGCTCCTCTGTCCGTGGGAGTCTCCAGGCAGGAACACTGGTGGGGTGCCTCACCCTCCTCCAAGGGGTCTTCCCGACCAGAGATCGAACCTCCTGCGGCCCCCGCGATGCCGGCAGGTTCTCTACCACGGAGCCGCCAGGGAAGCTCCCGACGGGTCACAAATAACCACATTTCACAGCAAATTCGGGGCGCGTGTGGGTTCACGGCCCGAGCCTGCGGGCCTGAGTTTCCCCCGACACCCCCTGGCTAGGGGGCGGAACGCTGCTCTTGTCCCTCCTTAACCTGTTCACGACGTACCCGACGGGTGGCTGGGAAACGCCAGCGAGCCGTCAGGCCCCGGGCACGCGGCGGTCAGTGGGCGCCCGACAGGCTGGGGCAGCTGCATCAGGCAGCGCCCACCCATGCGGTCACCCGCTCAGGAGCACCAAACGAGGGGGACCGCAGGGTTTCCGGTGCTCCCCTTCTTGGTTCCCTTGGGCCGAACCCCCACATCTCAGCTATCAACCCCCAGCCAGACAGCACGGCTGAGGTCCAAACACGCAGCAGCCGTCCTCACGACAGGCTGGGCAGCGGAGGGCGGCAGAGAGTCTCCCAGGGCCCCAGGCGCACCTGCAGAGCGCCCCGGCCACGCCCTGCCCTCCCCTCCCAACGCCACGGCTCACGTCGTGGACGACTCGAGGCAGACGGCGCCCCAGTGGCCCGCGCGTGTGGGCAGCTCGGGCCCTGGAGGCGCGCGTCAGCCGCCAGCCTGGTCACTCACCAGCCGGGCCACCAGGTCGCTCAGACGCAGGCCGTACTTGGCCGCCACAGGCTAGGCCCTGGGCTGGCGCACGCACCCCAGCCGAGCTGGGCAGCGGGCTCCAGAGTATCCTCGAAGCTGACGGGGACCTAACTGGTCCTCTGGTCCGCTTCAAAGCTCTCGGACAATTCTGGAACCCGTCTCAGAGAAAATAAAAATCCTGGAGACCCCTGAGATCGCAGCTCTGGCACGGCACATTCTGTGGAGAAGGGAGGCCGCGGGCCAGTGAGCCCTGCGTGCGTCCTCCGTCGCTTCAGGCGGGTCCGACTCGTCTGTGACCCCCCAGGCTGCAGCCGCCCGGCTCCTCTGTCCGTGGGAGTCTCCAGGCAGGAACACTGGTGGGGTGCCTCACCCTCCTCCAAGGGGTCTTCCCGACCAGAGATCGAACCTCCTGCGGCCCCCGCGATGCCGGCAGGTTCTCTACCACGGAGCCGCCAGGGAAGCTCCCGACGGGTCACAAATAACCACATTTCACAGCAAATTCGGGGCGCGTGTGGGTTCACGGCTCCGAGCCTGCGGGCCTGAGTTTCCCCAGACACCCCCTGGCTAGGGGGCGGAACGCTGCTCTTGTCCCTCCTTAACCTGTTCACGACGTACCCGACGGGTGGCTGGGAAACGCCAGCGAGCCGTCAGGCCCCGGGCACGCGGCGGTCAGTGGGCGCCCGACAGGCTGGGGCAGCTGCATCAGGCAGCGCCCACCCATGCGGTCACCCGCTCAGGAGCACCAAACGAGGGGGACCGCAGGGTTTCCGGTGCTCCCCTTCTTGGTTCCCTTGGGCCGAACCCCCACATCTCAGCTATCAACCCCCAGCCAGACAGCACGGCTGAGGTCCAAACACGCAGCAGCCGTCCTCACGACAGGCTGGGCAGCGGAGGGCGGCAGAGAGTCTCCCAGGGCCCCAGGCGCACCTGCAGAGCGCCCCGGCCACGCCCTGCCCTCCCCTCCCAACGCCACGGCTCACGTCGTGGACGACTCGAGGCAGACGGCGCCCCAGTGGCCCGCGCGTGTGGGCAGCTCGGGCCCTGGAGGCGCGCGTCAGCCGCCAGCCTGGTCACTCACCAGCCGGGCCACCAGGTCGCTCAGACGCAGGCCGTACTTGGCCGCCACAGGCCGCAGCACCTCCGTGACGGGCTTGCTGGGCTTGGCCTTGAGTCCCACGGATCGGTTAATCGGCACCAGATCCAGCCTGAGCCGATGAGGAGAGACAAGGACACGTCTGCCACGCGGGAACCTCTGCGGACGCCCCGGGAGCAGAGTGTGCTGCGTCCGCGGCGTCCCCGTCACCTCGGCAGCCCAGGCCCTGCACCAGCAGAGAGCCCGCCGGGGCCCCCTCCCGGGTCCTGAGGGGCCGCGCCAGGGCTGTGACACCGGGCAGGGAGCGGCGCCCCCAGGATGGCCCCGCGCGCGGCAGGCAGGGAGCGGGACCCTCTGCCCCCTGGGGGCCCGTCCGCTCCCCGCGCGCAGCGGGTGTCGGCACTCCTGACCGGCCCAGCAGAGCCGAGGCCAGCCGAGTGAGGCGTCGCCGACAGCTCGGAGGCTCTGGAAACCTCAAAGAAACGGCAATCGCATTTTTCTTACCGAAATAAAGTGCGTTTTTCCAGGCGCAGGTTCCTGGACTCCAAGATGCTACTGTCCTGATGCAGCACCAGCGGCTTCAGAGCGCACGGGAGGAACGGAGGTGGACGTGAGAGGGGCCAGGCGCACGGCACGCAGAGCGGCAGCAGCCCGGGGCCCGGGAGAAAGCCGCCGCTCTCTCCCAGATGCTGCGAGCCCCCCGCGACGGGCGCTGCCGAGCCAGCTGGGCTCCCGGATGGGCCTCCGTCAGATGCACGGTCCAGACGAGGAGCTGCCCGTGGGGCCCAGCGCAGGCCGAGGCGGCCGGGAACCCGCAGGTCAGGCCAGCCGACACGGACCCCCCGCTGGCAGGGTCCCCGCGGGCAGCGCCCCCACGAGAAAGGCCCAGGGTCCCCGCAGCCCGTACCTTGTCGCCGCCCACCAGGAAGAGGTCCACGGCCGCCCCGTTGAGGCCGTGCCGCTCGCAGAGCCCGGCCAGTGCTTCCTTGATGGAGAGCCCGGCCCTGACGAGCAGCACGCAGGCCGTCCCGTCGGGCAGCTGGACGCTGCAGTGCCTGGCGTGCGGGTCCCTCTCGGGCGCGAGCGTCCTGCCGGCCTCTGGCTGGGGTGGGAGACACGGGGGTGGGCACGGGCCAGGGGACGGCAGGGGCACGTGGGAGGGGCAGTCGCGGCCTGCACACGCGCGGGGGCCCAGCAGGACCCCCGTCACACCCAGCTCCACGGCACAAGCAGGCTCAAAGGACCCAGTGTGCGGGGCCAGCAGACACAGGAGGCGGAGACCCCTCTCCACCTCAGGGCGGTCCTTGCGGTCTCACTCCCTGACGTCCAAGTCTAACTCTCACAAGAGCTGGGCTCACAGCTGACCACACGGCTTTCCTGCCCAGAACAGGACGGGTCTTCCCACTGTGCCTTTTGGGTGCCCGGTCTTGGCCTTCCTGATCCAGAAGCACACGCAGTCTGTGAGCCCCGTGAGGCCACTTGGAGACCGTAAGCGGGCCTGCTCACCTCTCCATCTGGGGACCAGGGACACGCAAGGCAGGCTGGACCACACCTCAGGGCCCAAGGCCCAACCTCTGCTGCTTCTGGCCACTCTGGTTCTTTCTGTCCAACGTCCCAGGACAGGAGGCCTTTCTGGGAGGAATGGACTGATGGACAGCAGGTGGGCCGGAGGGCAGGGGCTGGGAGAGGGGCGGGAGGGCCAGGCCGGGCTCAGCACGCACCCGAGGTCACCGGGAGTGGGCGGGGGCAGGCGGGGGTGGGGCACAGAGAGTCTCAGCCCCTGCCTCCTGGGGGGCAGGCCGGGGGCTGCAGCCTGCGGTGCCCGCTGCCCAGGTGAGGATGCGGCCCGCCCACTGCCCGGCCTCAGCGGGGAGACGCGTGGAGGAGGCGGGGCCGGCGGGCAGCCCGTCACAGCTCTCGGAGCGGGTCCAGGCTAGGGCCAGAGCCGGGCCAGCGGCCACGCTCCCGGGGCAGACCCCAGGCCCCTCCACGACGCTCCTCCCGGTCCCCGCGTCACAGGATCCCTTCCTGGCCCCAAGGGGCTCCCTACACATCCTTCCAAGGTCCGGCCTGCCCTGGTCCTCGGGTCCCTCCTCCTGGGGTCTGAAAATCCCTTTCACCCACATGTTACTCAGAAAGCGAGTCTGTAGGCGGAGGACTGCTGGAACAGCCCCCCGTGAGCCCTCCTCAGACGTGCAGGCCGCGGCCCGCGTCCTCTGCGTCAGCCCCTGCCCACGGGCGGCCCGGAAGCGGCAGCAGCCGGTGCCACACGGTTCCCCCGAGAGGTCCGCCGGCATGGTTACAGTGAGGAGAAACACCCCACGCCGAGCACGGCCCGAGCACTCCAAGACCGGCAGCCACCGCCTCCTCCCCGTGACTGGAAGGCGGCCCGACAGGCAGCTCAGCAGGGCGAGGGGCCAGCGCGGGGCCAGCCGGGGTCGGGCGCCCGCCCCCGTGCCCAGGGGCCGACGCGGGCGTCTGAGCTCACGGCGTGCAGGTGCCGGGAGCGGACGAGCACCTGCGGCTCCCGTGGGCGTCCGCCCGGGCCAGGACAAAAGGCTGGGAAATATTCTTAGCGCTGCGGGGGCACCCCTCCGTCGCCACGCCTCCCGGGAGCCCCGGGGACGAGGGCGCGGCTCTGCGGGGACTCACCAGGTCCAGGCTCCCGGCCGAGGACACGGAGCCCTGTGACTCGCGGCGGCCCAGGCCTCCGTTGGCGTGCGGGGCGTCTGCGGGGACACGGGCACTCAGAGCCCCCACCAGCGTCCCCCCTCACGGAAAGCAGCCTCCCCGCGTGCCCGCGGCCCCGCACCCCACCGCCTCGGGCTGGACAGGCGCGCTGGAGGACAGCCTCGGAGGCCCTTCCCCGGAGCGGCCTCGCTCTGCAGGCGTGCAGCCGGCTGCCCGCCGCCCCTGCTGCCTCCCCGCAGGTCCCGCCACCAGCCCGCGCGGGGCCTCGGCCTCCCTAACCCAGGACGGTTTTCTCAACCGGGGCTGAACACGCAGCCGGTTCCACAGCCTCGCCACTGGCTCCCGTCCTGTCTTCCCAAGAAGCCCGGAACCAGCCGACGACCGCGGGGCCTGAGTCACCCACTGAGCTACGGATGCTCTACAAGCCCCGGCTACTCTGACACAGAAAGGACCTTCCACAGCACAGGGCCGGGCCTGTCCCGGAGCAGGCCTCCGCGCAGGGCCCTGACTGGACGGAGGCCCCCAGGGCCCACTGACCGCCGTCCAAAAGCAACAGACGGCCAGGGGACCGCGTCAGGACTCCTGAGGAGGCCCCGGACTCAGGGTTTAGCGCCCTTTCCAGGTGGCTCTCAAAGACCCGGGTGTGGGGACCCTGGCCGCCGGGGTGCTGCTCGGGGGCACAGACCCAAGAGGCAGGCGCTGCCCCTCTCCGGTCCCCGGGCTCCCCGACCCCACGACGGCAGCGCCCCCTGCCCAGCCTGTCCTTCCTGGTGGAGGAGCCGCCGCCCCGACCCCCGGCAGGGCCCGGAGCCCGAGGGCACCCGCGGCAAAGCGGCAGGAGGCCTCCGGGGCGGCTGCTCTGCGAGGGAGGCAGCACGCGGCCCTCCCCGCCGCCCACGGCCGGCACGGCGCAGCACGGCCAAGGCCGCCTCCGCTCCCCCCGAGCTGCTCCCCGTCCGAGCTCCCCCAGAAGCTGCCCAGTTTACACCCGGGGCCCAGGCCTGGAGCCTCCACGCCGCTTCCTGGGAAGCAGGCCGTCCCGACCGTCTGTGGCGCAGCCACCACGCCCTCCGCGTGCTTCCCGCTGCCGCACCGCCCTCCCCCGCCCCGCCGCCCACCTCCCCCACTCTCTTCTCAGCCGCACTCCAGAGAGAAACGGAGGAGCAAAGCTCTAGATGGCGACCTTTAAGAGTGACAACGCCAAAATGGCCATTTTGAAAATGCTCGATAACCAAGCCACCGTGCCGCATTCTCTTTGAAGCACGACAGAGGCTTGTGCCCCGCGGAGGCGCGAGGGCTGTCTGGGGGACGGAACGTTCCAAGCTTCCTACATAGAGCACCTGTCCCCGCGCGGGCGAGAGGGTGGAGGCGTGGCCGCCGCGAGGCCCACCGCAGGCGCTGGGCTGGGGGAGCGTGGGACGCACCCCTCTCTCCCAGAGGCCCGGGCACTGCCCCGCTCGCCAGCCGGCTCGCCCTGCGTCCCCCAGGACCACGGCCGCTCCGGGACCAACCACGGACCGTGGGGACGGTCGCCGTGCTCCTTCTTCTTCTGGGAGCGCCCGGTGCTCCTTGTCCGCGACCAGGAGAAGAAGGCGCCTTTCCGCTTCCTCTCGCTGTCCTCGTCCCCCGGCTCTTCGTTTGACTGGACGGAGGCCCCCAGGGCCCACTGACCGCCGTCCAAAAGCAACAGACGGCCAGGGGACCGCGTCAGGACTCCTGAGGAGGCCCCGGACTCAGGGTTTAGCGCCCTTTCCAGGTGGCTCTCAAAGACCCGGGTGTGGGGACCCTGGCCGCCGGGGTGCTGCTCGGGGGCACAGACCCAAGAGGCAGGCGCTGCCCCTCTCCGGTCCCCGGGCTCCCCGACCCCACGACGGCAGCGCCCCCTGCCCAGCCTGTCCTTCCTGGTGGAGGAGCCGCCGCCCCGACCCCCGGCAGGGCCCGGAGCCCGGGGGCACCCGCGGCAAAGCGGCAGGAGGCCTCCGGGGCGGCTGCTCTGCGAGGGAGGCAGCACGCGGCCCTCCCCGCCGCCCACGGCCGGCACGGCGCAGCACGGCCAAGGCCGCCTCCGCTCCCCCCGAGCTGCTCCCCGTCCGAGCTCCCCCAGAAGCTGCCCAGTTTACACCCGGGGCCCAGGCCTGGAGCCTCCACGCCGCTTCCTGGGAAGCAGGCCGTCCCGACCGTCCTGTGGCGCAGCCACCACGCCCTCCGCGTGCTTCCCGCTGCCGCACCGCCCTCCCCCGCCCCGCCGCCCACCTCCCCCACTCTCTTCTCAGCCGCACTCCAGAGAGAAACGGAGGAGCAAAGCTCTAGATGGCGACCTTTAAGAGTGACAACGCCAAAATGGCCATTTTGAAAATGCTCGATAACCAAGCCACCGTGCCGCATTCTCTTTGAAGCACGACAGAGGCTTGTGCCCCGCGGAGGCGCGAGGGCTGTCTGGGGGACGGAACGTTCCAAGCTTCCTACATAGAGCACCTGTCCCCGCGCGGGCGAGAGGGTGGAGGCGTGGCCGCCGCGAGGCCCACCGCAGGCGCTGGGCTGGGGGAGCGTGGGACGCACCCCTCTCTCCCAGAGGCCCGGGCACTGCCCCGCTCGCCAGCCGGCTCGCCCTGCGTCCCCCAGGACCACGGCCGCTCCGGGACCAACCACGGACCGTGGGGACGGTCGCCGTGCTCCTTCTTCTTCTGGGAGCGCCCGGTGCTCCTTGTCCGCGACCAGGAGAAGAAGGCGCCTTTCCGCTTCCTCTCGCTGTCCTCGTCCCCCGGCTCTTCGTTTAGGGACCGTCCTGATTTCGACTTTCCGCTCAACTGTCAGCAAACGGAAAAGGCCACTGAAACAGAGTGACGTTACCTCACGGGCACGGAGACGCTCGGGCAGCCGCCAGCCGCCCAGCCCCGGCGGCTGGACGCCCGCCCCGGCCCGGCCCGACCCGAGCCTCGGACGGGACCCGCTGGGCTGCGGCCCCTGGCGTCCGCGGCTGGAGGGGAAGCCACGGGCGGCTGCGGTCCACAGCACGGTTCTCCCGGGGGCCGCTGCGGCCGGGACGGGCACCTTCTTGGGCGTGGATGTGTTCGAGTGGTCGGAGCTGGCGCTGTGCTTGGAGACGGGGCTGCCGGGGACCTGCTGGGCGTCGGGCAGCGGGCGGCCCTCCACCTCTGCCAGGATGCACCCTTGGTACAGCGGGGACTTCAGGAAGCGCGTGTAGCTGTCGAACTTCATCAGGTTGAAGATCTGCCGAGGAAACGCAGCGCCGCCCCGTCACAGAGAGGACCGGGCGCGGCCCCCAGCGCGGGCCTGCCCCTGAGCCCCTCGATCCCCTGGGGGGGCCGCCCGGGCTCCTCGGGGCTTCGTCACGCGTCTCGTAACACGCCAGCCCCCGGGGCCACGCCTACAACCAGGCGGTCCCAACGCTGACATGAAGCCAGCGCCAGCGACGGCCGAGGCGCGGCCGCGGAGAGCCTGACTTCGTTCAGTAAGAATGAAACCAAGGGCAGCCGAATCTGGAGACGTGAGACCGGCCAGGAAATGCCGTCCTCCACCTTTCTAACCTAATTCACGCGACTCGGCACAGTGGAGGCTGCCAGGGGCACCGTCTCCTCCCCATGACGCGCAGGGGCCGGCAGACCCGACGCCTGCGGCCCGAGGACGCCGCGCCCCGAGCCCGCGCTCACGGACCCAGACAGGGCCGCCAGCAGACGGCGCCGCGGGGCCCTCCTGCCGCGGGCCCTGCTCACCGGCCCGAGCGGGGAGCCCCGTCGGGGCGAGGTGGGGCCGCGGGGCGTCACCTGGAGCTGCTGCTCCTTGAACATGTCGGGGTGCGGGGCGCTGAGGATGTCGTCCGCCAGCTGGGCCTGGCTGTCGATGTTGACCGGCGTGGTGGCCTTGCTGCCCAGGAACTTACTGAAGATCTCGCGGGCCCTGCAGGAGAGCTGACGGGGCCGCGTGTGAGCCGGACACACCGGCCCCACGTGTGCGTGCTGCCCGTGCCCTGCTGCACTCCGCTGCCCGCCAGGGCTCCGGGCACCGGAGACACACCTTCCCGGGACCTAGTAACTGTCCTTGGCTGAAAAATACCTCTAAGTAGCAGCCAGCAAGAAACTGTTCAGCAAATCAGCTCCTCCCCAAACTCTGTCCAAGGGCAATCCGAAGGCTCCGCAGGCCCGGCTGTGCCACGGCCACAGCCCCGGGGGCCCAGAGCGTGAGCAGCAGTCACCCAGGCCCTCCCGCACAGCGGGGGCTCGCCTGCCCCCCGGGGCCGCCCGACAGGGGCTCCCAGACGCTCCGCGGCCCAGGCTTTTCTCGCAGCTCCCCTGCCACTCTGAGCGGCAAAGCTTGGGCTGAGGAAAGTGTTAGGCTGCAGGCATTTACGCAAGCTAAGTTTAGGCAGAACTAAATATCATATATATTAAGAAACATTCTGAAAGAGACATTTTTTAATCGTGTGAAAATATTCTTACATGGACTTTTCAGACCGCACCGGGCGTGAGCCTGCCCCGAAGCCACCCGCCCCCAGGGACCCCACTTCCCGCCTAAGGAGCCCACCTCCTTCTTGTCGTGTGCGGGAACATGATTAAAGTATTCGCAGGCTTGCCAGAATAAAATGTTCTCTTCACTGAACTCCTTCCTTAGAAAATCCTAAGGGAAAGACCGTCAGTTACCCTTCGCCCGACCTCAGAGGGGGACGCGTCGCGGGGCAGGACCTCCTCCTCCCGGCGGGTCCTCCTTCCCACTCGTTTCTGATTTCTCCTTCCACGGAAGCCAGAGGGCCATCCCGAGACAAACCTAAAGGCCGCCCACGCTGGGACCCCCGAGGAGCCGCACGTCCCCCCCATGGCCGGCCTGGCTCGCAGGCCGCTGCTAAGGCTCACGGGAGGGAACGGTGCAGCAGAGCGGCGCCCGCCGGCCCCTGGCCTGAGCGCCCGGGGCGGGTGAGGCGGAGACGCCGGCCCTGCCCGGCCCTGCCCGGAGGCGGGACCCGCTGCCCGTCGGACTCACGGAGAAGTAGCGAACTCCAAGTGGGTCCTGCAGAAGCCGCTCGAAGGACACGGCCCAGCTGGCCACCCTCCGCTCGCGCAGGCACCGGCAGCTCTGCACGCTGGGGAGGCTGGCATTGCTGCTCAGGCTGCGGTCGCTCACACAGTCCTTCAGGTCGGCGCCGGTCAGCTCTGCGGGGCCAGCACAGACCACACTCACCCGCGGGCCGGCCGGCTCCAGGACGCGTGCTGAGCGCGCACACCACGGCCACGCGGTTCCGGGCGCCCTGGGGACGCGGCGGGGCCCACTCCCTGCCTTCCCCGCAGCGCCCGCCCACCCGACAAGGAGGCTCCACGCAGGTCCCGCTGGCCTGGCTGTGGGCGCGGCAGGAGCCCGCGGCCACCCGAGGCGGGCAGGCGCCAGGCGCCAGGGCCGGTGACCGTGGGCTGAGCAAAGTGAAAGGGGCACTGGCGGGGTCCCAGCACCCGGAGACCCACACGCACTGTCGCTAAGCCGCCTGAGCCCAGCGGGAGTGTGCCCAGCGCCCACAGAGCACCCGGACCTGCTCCGCTCAGACCCCGACACAGGTTCCCGGGAGGAACGCTCCTGGCTGGGCGCGGAGGTGGCCAGAGTGCGCTCCCCCCGCGCCGACGCACTCCAGGCCCGCACGCTGCTGCTCCCTCCCCTGGGGCCGGGTGCTGGAAGACCCACGGCTGACTAAACTGGCGCTGCGAAGGGCTGCTCGTCCCGAGTCCACCTCCCCCGCCACACTGCCTCACGGGCTTCATCAGAACCGGACAAAACCAAGCGTGGGGTCCGTGGACGTCACACCAGACAGGGCCGCCCGCCCGGCGTCACACACGCCGCACAGGGAGGGAGACGTCTCCCGACAGGCAGCCAGAGGGCCATCCCGAGACAAACCTAAAGGCCGCCCACGCTGGGACCCCGAGGAGCCGCACGTCCCCCATGGCCGGCCTGGCTCGCAGGCGCTGCTAAGGCTCACGGAGGAACGGTGCAGCAGGCGGCGCCCGCCGCCCTGGCCTGAGCGCCCGGGGCGGGTGAGGCGGAGACGCCGGCCCTGCCCGGCCCTGCCCGGAGGCGGGACCCGCTGCCCGTCGGACTCACGGAGAAGTAGCGAACTCCAAGTGGGTCCTGCAGAAGCCGCTCGAAGGACACGGCCCAGCTGGCCACCCTCCGCTCGCGCAGGCACCGGCAGCTCTGCACGCTGGGGAGGCTGGCATTGCTGCTCAGGCTGCGGTCGCTCACACAGTCCTTCAGGTCGGCGCCGGTCAGCTCTGCGGGGCCAGCACAGACCACACTCACCCGCGGGCCGGCCGGCTCCAGGACGCGTGCTGAGCGCGCACACCACGGCCACGCGGTTCCGGGCGCCCTGGGGACGCGGCGGGGCCCACTCCCTGCCTTCCCCGCAGCGCCCGCCCACCCGACAAGGAGGCTCCACGCAGGTCCCGCTGGCCTGGCTGTGGACGCGGCAGGGAGCCCGCGGCCACCCGAGGCGGGCAGGCGCCAGGCGCCAGGGCCGGTGACCGTGGGCTGAGCAAAGTGAAAGGGGCACTGGCGGGGTCCCAGCACCCGGAGACCCACACGCACTGTCGCTAAGCCGCCGCGGAGCCCAGCGGGGAGTGTGCCCAGCGCCCACAGAGCACCCGGACCTGCTCCGCTCAGACCCCGACACAGGTTCCCGGGAGGAACGCTCCTGGCTGGGCGCGGAGGTGGCCAGAGTGCGCTCCCCCCGCGCCGACGCACTCCAGGCCCGCACGCTGCTGCTCCCTCCCCTGGGGCCGGGTGCTGGAAGACCCACGGCTGACTAAACTGGCGCTGCGAAGGGCTGCTCGTCCCGAGTCCACCTCCCCCGCCACACTGCCTCACGGGCTTCATCAGAACCGGACAAAACCAAGCGTGGGGTCCGTGGAACGTCACACCAGACAGGGCCGCCCGCCCGACGTCACACACGCCGCACAGGGAGGGAGACGCGCTCTCCGGCGACAGGACACCAGGCCACACGTGAGGCTGCGGCCAGCCGTGGCCGCCGAGAGGAACGGCGGCTCCCCCGAGGCGCACGGAGCAGCCCGCACGGACCAGGGACCCCGACACACGGGCGAGTCCAAGAAGCACCCGAAGGGAGCCCGGGAGCCTCCGACACACCGGCTCGCGGGCCCAGAGGCTCCCGCCCGAGCCGCCGGACAGACCCGCGGCCTCCGTGGGTGAGAACAGGCTGCGCGAGCCGGGGTGGGCGGCGGGCGGGGCCGCTGGCAGGAGCGCCGGGCCGGGGGTGAGCAAGCCCTGGGACGGCCGCGGGCACAGGCCGCACCCCCTGCCCCACTGCCCCGCCTCTGAGGGCGGCTGCGGGCGCGGGACACGAGGCGAGGTGCGTGCCCGGGGGTCTGACTCTGCGACTCCGAGGGCCACAGCCCGCCGGCGCCTCTGTCCACAGGCCTCTCCAGCAAGAAGCCCGCGGGGCTGCCACACCCTCCTCGGGTGGTCCGGGCCCAGGAGGAAGCTGAGTCTCTTCCGTCTCCGGCACGGGTGGGCGGCTCCTTACCACGAGCGCCGCCTGGGAAGCCCCACGACGTCGCGTCACAAGACAGAAGTTCTGCAGCTGTGCGTGGTGTTCATTTCACAATAGACACCCATTTTGGATGACTATGCTGTACCTGAAACTAACATAACGCTGTCTGTCACCTACACCTGAACCCAAAATCTCAGTATAAAAAACAAAAAATGCTGTAAGCTACGTCAAATGACAAATAAGACCCTAGAAATCCATGTAATACATTACACAGTCGAAGCACTAGCTTTCTTTATGTTTAAGAGCAATCACACATCAGTCCAAGAAAGGTCAACACGCCACAGAACAGTGGAGGAAAAGCACGGTCAGCCACTCAACGGGGGCTTGAGAGGCCCCACCCCACGGGGCCCCAGCAAGCAAGCGCCGTGAGCCAGCGTCAGAGCAGGTCGGCCACTAGCGGGGGTCCCCAGATGCCCCACCTGCGGAGCCCCAGCGAACAGGCGCCGTGAGCTAGGGTCGGGGCCCAGGGCTGAGCCGAGAGGCTTGCCTGCTGCCTTCCACGCGGCTACACGGCTGATCCTCGCACGACGAGCGGTCTATCTGCTCAACAAAACACGGCCTCCAGCCTTTCTCCTTTGAGACAACAAGGCTGAGCTGAGAGCTGAGGGCAGAGCAGAAGGCAGCTGACCTGAGGAGAGCAGGCAAGGCCTCCCGAGGGGACAAGCATGTGCAAAGGCCCTGGGGCCAAACAAACACAGCTCACGGCTTGGGTGGCTGGGCAGCCAAGAGCAGGAGGCCGGCAAGGCAGGGCCGGCGGTGCCCGGCGGTGGGCACCCATGCTGTGGGCTCGTGCTGGAGGACGCGATACGCCAGGGGATGGCAAGATGAGAGAAAATGCCTGCCGACAATGCAACTGGCAAGGCTTCATCTCCACAATATATAAGTAGCTCATACAACTCAACAACAAAGAAACCAACACCCCAATCAAAAAAGGAACAGAAGACCTTAATGGACACGTCTCCAGAACGGACCTGCAGACAGCCTACAGATGAACTATGGGCGCATAAGAAAATGCCCAACAGCACTATTAGGGAAATGGAAACTAGCACGACAATGAGGCTAACACCTCACACTAGTCAAAACTGCCACTGCTGAAAAGTCTAGAAATAGATTCGGGGCCCTCCACCGCACTCCGCTCGGACCCGAGGCCACCGTGCTGTGGCTGCGGACGAGTGTCCCGCGGCGCCCCCTTCCCGCTGCGCCATCCGGCAGGCAAGGACTCGGGCCGGGACTTCCTGACCCTGCCCGGCCTACAGGATGAGAAGGACCTCTAGGCAACGAGGAAGGGCAGCCACCTTCACCTCTTGCAGGTGAAGTCCAACTCCTGGCGGAGAGAATGCTTCTACAAGCTTCAGGAGGACTGCAAGACCACCTGGCAGGAGCCCCGCAAGGCCATGTGGACCCCGGAGTCCCAGCTGTTGGTGAAGAGTTCGCCTGCCAATGCAGCAGACAGAAGTTCGATCCCTGATCCGGGAGGATCCCACAGGCTGCGGAGCAATTAAGCCCATGAGCCACAAGTGTGGAGCCTGTGCTCTAGAGCCCTGGGGCCACAACTGTTAAGCCGGCGTGCCCTAGAGCCCGAGTTCCACAACAAGAGAAGTCCCCGCAGCAGGATGCCTGCTCACCTCCACTAGAGAGCAGCTCCACTCCCTGCAACGAGAGAAGAGCCTGTGGCCGCAGTGAAAACCCAGAAGAGCCAAAAATAAATAAATAAAATGTATAAAAAGAAAACAAAGTCTAGAAATAATAATGTTGGCGAGGGTGTGGAGAAAAGGGAACCCTCCTACCCTATTCTTTTTTAGCCCTCTTTTATTCGTCTTTCATTTATCTATTTTCATCTGTCTTTGTTCTTTGGCCCATGTGGGCCTCCCATCACGGTGGCCTCTCTCACTGCAGAGCACCGGCTCCGGGCACATGTGCTCCAGAGCTCCGGCTCGGTAGTTGGACACACCGGTCCAGCCGCTCCGCGGCACGTGGGATCTTCCCGGGCCATGGATTGAACCGGCGCCGCCTGCACGGCAAGGCGGGCTCTTTACTCCCTGGACCACCAGGGATGCCCCCTCCTATACTTTTGATGGGAAGGTGCATCGGCCGTGATTACGGAAAACAGCACGGAAGTTCCTCGGAAAGGAGAGCAGTCTCCACGTGACCCCGCGAGCCCGCGCCCGAGGCCGCGCACAGGCCAGACTGACGCGGAGCAGCCCCTCTGCTCACAGCAGCCCCGTGCGCAGCAGCGAGACATGGGAGCAGCGCAAACGTCGCGGACGAGGAGCGGCTGAAGGCGGCGTGGCGCACACGGGCCGCGGGCATCCCTGCCACCGGAAGGACAGGGCGACGCTCTGCAGCAACACGGGGCGCCCAGGGGTGACCGTGCAAAGTGCAGTAAAGCAGACAAGCCACACAGTACCGCGTACACGTGGAGTCCAAAGCAGGACACGGACGAGCTCGTCTATGAAACAGAAACACTCGGCGGCCACGCGGAGGAGGGCCGTGCGGCTGCTGAGGGGGAGGGCGGGGCGGAGGCCGCGGTCGCGGGGGCGAGCCGCCAGCAGGCACCACGAACCGCGCACACCCCTGCCCTCGGTGCCTGTGAAAAGCCAGTGGGAGAGAAACACTGCAAAAAGAATGCATATGTGTGTGTAACTACATTGCTTTGCTGCACAGCAGAGATCAACATAACACTGTAAATGAACTACTCTTCAATAGAAATACAGAAAAAAACACATCTATTGTGAAGAATAAAAGATTCAGTTCCTAACAGCGGTCCTCCTGGCTGCACGTGGAGGGGCCAAGCCTGGCCCAGGCGGGTGTGGCTGAGGGCACCAGCGTCCTGGACTGGGGGGCGGGGGCGGCAGACTGCAGCCCAGCCCGCTGAACCCCCAGGGGTGTCAGAGCTGGTGCCTGTCACATGAGAGGTGTTTGGACTCCAACATGGAGTGGGCAAAGGGACGCAGACCCGCGTGCGCAGGGAGGCGGGGTGAGAGAGGGACCCGGCGCTGCAGGTGGACAGAGGGGTCCAGGGAAGGAAAGAGTGCACGCTGACTGAATACGTGTTCTAAGGGAAAGGTGATCCACATATGGACTCATTTTTATTAAGACTCAGCAAATACGAATTATTTTCAAAGACTCACAAGTCGACAACTGATACTTCAAAAGTCTCATCAAGGGCTTCCCTGGTGGTCCAGTGGGTAAGGACACCGCCTTGCAGGGCAAGGGGCGCCGGCTCGAGCCCTGGCCTGGGAAGATCCCACGTGCCGCGGAGCGGCTGGACTGATGTGTCCAATCACCGAGCCGGAGCTCTGGAGCGCATGCGCCCACAGCCGGTGCTCTGCAAGAAGACAGGCTGCTGCGATGGGAGGCCCACGCAGGCCGAGGAGCAAAGATGGATGGAAATAGATAAATGAAAGATCAACAGAAGTGACCAAAAACATTAAAGAAAAAAACTCTCATCGAGGGCTCTCCTGGTGGCGCAGTGGTAAAGAATCCGCCTGCCAGTGCCAGAGACACGAGTTCCATCCCTGGTCCAGGAAGATCACACATGCCTCCGAGCAACTACACCCATTCACCGCAACGGCTGAGCCCACATGCTGCTTGCTGCAACTCGAGAAACGCCCACGCAACCAGGAAGACCCAGCACAGCCAAAAATACATGAATAAAATTATTTTTAAAAAGGTTAATCAGTAAAGCAACAGAGGGCACCTCCCGGCCCCTGGGTGCGGGCCGCGCGCGGCAGAGCCGGGAGCACACGCGGAGGTCCGCCCTGACCGACTGCTGGTGGGGGCAGGCGCCTCCCGTGCAGGGTCTTAGGGGCGCTGGCGGCCTGCGCAGGGGCGGGGCGGGGCGGGCTGGCTCCCCCCACCTTGCAGACAGAGCCTCAGCCTCCCGGGGAGAGGCACTTCAGCTGAAACCCCTGCTCCCCTGAGGGGAGGCAGGGACCCACAGGCAGAACGTGGCCCACCCGTGCTGCTGTGTCTGGGGCAGCCCTGACCCTGCAGGAGCCCCCCGGCCAGGCCTCACCGCCCGAGCCTGGGGACCCCGCTGTCTCCCTCCGCCTGGGCCAGAGCCCGGGGAGCCCACACTCGCTGCGGAGGGGGAGGCGGGACAGCTCCCGGCGCGCGAGCGTGTCGAGCCAGTCCTCGTCCCACAGGGTCTCCTGGGAGGTCTCCAGGCGGGAGCCGCGGGGGGCGCAGAGCCCCTGGGGAACGACAGAGCCCCCGCACGCCCGTGTGTCCACAGCACACGTGGAAAGCGCCTGGGCCGGGACATCCTCTGTCAAGCTCTGAACGTCATAATCCACACCGCCACGCAGCTCACTCCGGAACTGCTCTCGGAAAACAACGCACATGCGTGGAAGCGCTGCCCTTGCGCACACGTGAAGTCCCCTCCAGCGCGGGGCTCCCGCCCCAACCGCAAGGCCAGAGCCGAGCCCGGCCGGCAGGTGTCTGCACGCCCGCGGGCACCCTCAGCCACCGAGGGCGACCCCGCGCCAGGCTCCCACTGCACAGCTGCGCTTCAGAGGGTGCTTCCTGGACTTTGCTGTCACTGGGTTTTTTGTTTGTTTTTTCCCTTTCAATTCACTGGTTTGAGTCAAAGGAATGCTTCTTTGTGAGGAAGTTTCCAGAGCCTGTCTCAGATCTGCCGCCATCTCTGCCCTGGCTGGCTGCACGCGGTCAGCCTGCGGCCAGTGCCCAGAAGCCGGCTGAGGGCTCACACTTCGTGGGCGACTGTGTCACTCAAGGCCTCTCCCCATCGTCGTCTCACCCGAACACTTCACCCAACCGGCCCCTCCAGCACTGCAAGTATTCAAAGCACAGCCCGAGGTCCCGTCGTAGGGCGAGCGGCCACCGGCCTGCGTGCCGACGCCCCACACACATACCTGGAGACCGCGCGGTCTGCCTGCCCCGCCAACCACGACAAGGCACAGACCAGGGGACTTTACCTGGGCAGAGCCGATAAGAGCCACTGTGGTGCCATTTAACCAAATACTTCCAACCATTCACCGCAAACCACCCCTCTGAATCCATACCAGGGTCAGCCGGCACAGCGCCCGGGCCCCGGGCAAAGGCTGGGGCCACCCACAGAGACAGGGCTCCTGAGCGCGGTCCCGAGGACGCAAACGAGTGCGCTTTCTCCAGAGACGCCAGTCCCCGGCTGACAAAGGCCCGCCTCCGCTTCAGCTCAGCACAAAGCCGCACAAAGGCGCATCCATAATTCAGAGCGGGCCTTTGGAGCTGAATTATTTAGCAGGCGCCGCGGCTCCAGAGGCTCGAGGGCCGAAGCCGAAGCCGGGGGACCTCCGGGAATCTGTTTTCTGTTAAAACTAGAAGTGGTAACGGGCAAAAGTAGTTTTTATAACAAAATTCTTATTTTCCTATTCACAAACTACAAAGCTTCTAGTTTCCTATTCACAAACTAGTCCCCAAACTACAAAGCTTCTGATTTTTAATGAGAAGATAATCACCAAAACAGCACCGTTTGGGGAGTAAGCCTTCACTAGGGGCTAAGCGGCGCCTCAAACCGTAAGGAGCGCTCTGGGGTCAAAGCACAGCCTCCCCGTCGGCGCCACGCAGCTTGGTTTACAGCCACGGGGGCGGGGGTGCCGGCGCTGCGGCCGAGCGGCTCTGGACACTCGCGGAGGCTGCCGCGCAGACTGGGGGACAGTTCTGCCGGAAGGGGCCAGGCCACTCTCAGCACCCTCCGAGGAGACGATCCGGAGGCTGCGGGAACCGCCCGGCTCCGGGACCCGACAGCTCTACCGCCTCCTGCTGGCTGCACGTCAGCCTGCGGCCAGTGCCCAGAAGCCGGCTGAGGGCTCACACTTCGTGGGCGACTGTGTCACTCAAGGCCTCTCCCATCGTCGTCTCACCCGAACACTTCACCCAACCGGCCCCTCCAGCACTGCAAGTATTCAAAGCACAGCCCGAGGTCCCGTCGTAGGGCGAGCGGCCACCGGCCTGCGTGCCGACGCCCCACACACATACCTGGAGACCGCGCGGTCTGCCTGCCCCGCCAACCACGACAAGGCACAGACCAGGGGACTTTACCTGGGCAGAGCCGATAAGAGCCACTGTGGTGCCATTTAACCAAATACTTCCAACCATTCACCGCAAACCACCCCTCTGAATCCATACCAGGGTCAGCCGGCACAGCGCCCGGGCCCCGGGCAAAGGCTGGGGCCACCCACAGAGACAGGGCTCCTGAGCGCGGTCCCGAGGACGCAAACGAGTGCGCTTTCTCCAGAGACGCCAGTCCCCGGCTGACAAAGGCCCGCCTCCGCTTCAGCTCAGCACAAAGCCGCACAAAGGCGCATCCATAATTCAGAGCGGGCCTTTGGAGCTGAATTATTTAGCAGGCGCCGCGGCTCCAGAGGCTCGAGGGCCGAAGCCGAAGCCGGGGGACCTCCGGGAATCTGTTTTCTGTTAAAACTAGAAGTGGTAACGGGCAAAAGTAGTTTTTATAACAAAATTCTTATTTTCCTATTCACAAACTACAAAGCTTCTAGTTTCCTATTCACAAACTAGTCCCCAAACTACAAAGCTTCTGATTTTTAATGAGAAGATAATCACCAAAACCGCACCGTTTGGGGAGTAAGCCTTCACTAGGGGCTAAGCGGCGCCTCAAACCGTAAGGAGCGCTCTGGGGTCAAAGCACAGCCTCCCCGTCGGCGCCACGCAGCTTGGTTTACAGCCACGGGGGCGGGGGTGCCGGCGCTGCGGCCGAGCGGCTCTGGACACTCGCGGAGGCTGCCGCGCAGACTGGGGGACAGTTCTGCCGGAAGGGGCCAGGCCACTCTCAGCACCCTCCGAGGAGACGATCCCGGAGGCTGCGGGAACCGCCCGGCTCCGGGACCCGCCTCCCTAGCAGGCCCCTCCTGAGGCCCGCAGCGTGGGCAGGGAAGGGGGCGGGGGGCACAGGAGGGCGGGGCCGGCCCCCAGAGGCGGACGCTCCTCCAGCGGCCCGGACGCTGCCCCTCGGGGCCGCGGGGCCACCCGGGGGCGACGTTCAGTTCTGGTTTGTCAAGCAAAACTTGCAGAAAGTTACAAAGACAGTGAACGGCCGTCGTGCGCCCTTCACCAGATCCACGGCCTCTAGGCGCGCCCTGTCGGCTCTCCTCTCTCCTCTCCTGTCCTCTCCTGCTTCTCTGGACACAGGTACCGGCGGCTTTTCCCCAGACTTCCTGGTCGATCAGGCTGGAGACAGCGCACCTCTCTGCCCGTGGACACCTCAGTGTGAGTTCTGAAGAGCGGGGCATTCCCTTTCCTGGCCACAGCACAGCCATGGAAACCGGGGACAATCCGACAGCACAGGTCCAGCTTCACCCACAAGGCCCTTCTGGCCATTAACCGGTCCAGGCTTCAAGTCCGGACGCTCAGGGGCCGAGTCTCTGTAAAAGCTCCCAGCCCCTCTGTGGTTCCTAGACCCAGACGTGGGCCGGTGATCTGTGGACCGTCCGCTGTCGGGGCTGCCCGGTGTCTCCCGCTGAGCTGGCCAGAGCCCGCGGGCGCCCGCGGCACATCTCTGCAGGAGGGCAGCGATGGTGCCGTGGGCCGGGGGCCAGTCTCCTCCCCGGGGAGGCTTCCACACGATGAGCGTGCCTTCACTTCTCCCCTCCACTAGAGGACGGCACGGCCCTTCTGCCTGACGTGCTGCACACGCGCTCATCTGCGTCAGTGTGCACTCGGTGGGCTTCTGTTTTATGCAACGGTTATGACTCATAAACCCCCGGTCGTTGCTTACTGCCGTGACTTCCTCTGAGCGGGTGCCTGGCCCGCCTGGCGAGGCCTCCCCGTGCGCCGAGCACCTCCCTGTCTTCTGGAAGCAGATACGCGGGGGCTCGCTTTTGTCCTTCCCCGGCTCCAGCCCAGGAGTCAGTCTTGCTCCAAGGAGCCCCGCTCGTCTCACTGAGGAGTGGTCTACAGCCCCCGAGGTCTGGACGTGAAGGGCACCCACGGGCACTGGGGAGCTTCACTGCTTCCAGGCCATGCCCGCAGGCAGAGCCTAGGAACACCGACACCCATGCCCACACGGGCCTGTGAAGACACAGGTGCATCCATTCACATCTACACGCTCGCACCCATTGAAACCACAAGCTCCCAGGCCTCCCCAAGCGCCCACCCAGCCCCGGAACACCCTCCTTTTCCCATCTGTAACTTCCTCCCAACCGTGGACACTGGGATCCCACGGTTCTTGGTTATTTACTCATTTGCTGGAGCCTAGAATGCACAAAGAGTACTTTAGTAACTGATAAACACACATTTGCCAGAAACAAAACCACTAGCGAGAGCTGAGCCCTTCCTTACGGCTCCTCGGGAAACTAGAGCCACGTGTCATCAAACGCACACCTCGGGCGAGGACTCCGTGAGCTTTACCATCACACCACGTACGTTCTCAGCCGGGGCTTTCTCGCCAGGTGAACTGGTCCACCCTTCAGACTGACCAGACCTGAGAACACCTGCCGCGCGGTCCCTGCCGTGGTGAAACCCGGTCCTGGGGAACCCAGGAGGAGACTCCTGCCCACACGGGCCCTCGGCCCTCGCGGGGAGATGAATGACCGCAGGGCTTGGGCAGGAGCACGGGGGAGGGCCTCCACGAACGCTGAGAAAATGTCAACTGGGAAGACATGTTCTGCTGTCCCTGCAGACAGCCTGGAAGGCCAGGCTTGGACTGAGAGCTCTGGGACTTACCGGAGCTCTGTCCTCAGAGGCGGCGGCGGCCCCGGGAGGGTTGCCGGCCTCACCCCCAACCCCACTGGCCGTGTGTCCACGTCCACCCCAGCCTGCCCACAGCCATCACCCAGCGCGTGCTCCCTTCCCTGCCCGGCCACAGCCCTGGCGTGTTTTCCACATTTAAAGCAGCAGCCTTCTTTCCTCAGAGAAAATGCACACAAAACCCATGTGTGGCCGGGTCACCGGGAAGGAAGAGGACACGGACGAGAATGGTCCTTCCCCGGCTCCAGCCCAGGAGTCAGTCTTGCTCCAAGGAGCCCCGCTCGTCTCACTGAGGAGTGGTCTACAGCCCCCGAGGTCTGGACGTGAAGGGCACCCACGGGCACTGGGGAGCTTCACTGCTTCCAGGCCATGCCCGCAGGCAGAGCCTAGGAACACCGACACCCATGCCCACACGGGCCTGTGAAGACACAGGTGCATCCATTCACATCTACACGCTCGCACCCATTGAAACCACAAGCTCCCAGGCCTCCCCAAGCGCCCACCCAGCCCCGGAACACCCTCCTTTTCCCATCTGTAACTTCCTCCCAACCGTGGACACTGGGATCCCACGGTTCTTGGTTATTTACTCATTTGCTGGAGCCTAGAATGCACAAAGAGTACTTTAGTAACTGATAAACACACATTTGCCAGAAACAAAACCACTAGCGAGAGCTGAGCCCTTCCTTACGGCTCCTCGGGAAACTAGAGCCACGTGTCATCAAACGCACACCTCGGGCGAGGACTCCGTGAGCTTTACCATCACACCACGTACGTTCTCAGCCGGGGCTTTCTGCCAGGTGAACTGGTCCACCCTTCAGACTGACCAGACCTGAGAACACCTGCCGCGCGGTCCCTGCCGTGGTGAAACCCGGTCCTGGGGAACCCAGGAGGAGACTCCTGCCCACACGGGCCCTCGGCCCTCGCGGGGAGATGAATGACCGCAGGGCTTGGGCAGGAGCACGGGGGAGGGCCTCCACGAACGCTGAGAAAATGTCAACTGGGAAGACATGTTCTGCTGTCCCTGCAGACAGCCTGGAAGGCCAGGCTTGGACTGAGAGCTCTGGGACTTACCGGAGCTCTGTCCTCAGAGGCGGCGGCGGCCCCGGGAGGGTTGCCGGCCTCACCCCCAACCCCACTGGCCGTGTGTCCACGTCCACCCCAGCCTGCCCACAGCCATCACCCAGCGCGTGCTCCCTTCCCTGCCCGGCCACAGCCCTGGCGTGTTTTCCACATTTAAAGCAGCAGCCTTCTTTCCTCAGAGAAAATGCACACAAAACCCATGTGTGGCCGGGTCACCGGGAAGGAAGAGGACACGGACGAGAATGGATGGGACAGACCTCGGGCGGGCCGGCGGCCCGGATCCTTCTCGGGGAGCAGCCTGCCCTCGTTACAGAGCCCCGCCAACCATCAGAAGGAGCCGCGACTGGCCCCGACAGCAGCTCCTCAGAGCCCCTCCCCAGGCCACGGACCCTTCCGCGCCCTCCAGGTGAGGCTGCCCAGCTGTGAGGCCCGCGCCGGGAGGGCGCCGGCGCCCACGTGCTCCGCCAGGCGCTCCTGGCCGGAGGCCACACCCCGAGAGCAGGGGTCGCCTCCGGTGGCAGGGGGCAGCCCTCGGAGCGCGGCACCCCTGCCCATGCCTCCCAGGGCCCCGGAAACACGCGCCGACGGGAGAAGCCTGCGCCCGAGTCCTTCCCGAAGTCAGCGCCAGGAGCGGGGCGCTCTCCGCCTCCCGGCCGGGCCGAGCAGCCACGCCGCCCGGGGCTGAGACGACAGCCTCCGGAGGCGGAAATGCCAAGCAGATGCGGCGAGAAGCTGGGGGAGCGTGCGAGGCCGCGCGAGTGGGCAGGACAGGGACCAAAAGGGGTCAGCGTGGGAGGTGCGGCGACGCGCAGGGGACGCGGGCCCAGGATGCGCGGCACGGCGCCAGCAACCGTGGCCACACGTGGCTGCCCGCGAGCGGGCGCCTGAGCACAGGCCGCCCCCGGGACCCGCCAGAGAAAGACAGGAGACACTTTCCAAAGACGAGCCCTCACCAGCTTCGTTTCTTATGCTGATCTGAATGAAAAGATTACGTTATTAACCTACTAATTCTTCTGCAAAATTAATGTATTTCCTTCCAGGGATTAAAATGCACCCCCTGAAGACATCCTTCCATCTTTGTGCCGGGGCCCCACGTGAAGCGTGGCTGACGCCGTCCACAGGCCGCTGCTCACGGCAGAAGCCCGAGGACCCCACGCCGGGCTCCGCGAGGAGGACTCTGAGCGGGTGCTGCCCCGCCCCCAGCCCAGGCGCAGGAAGCCACCCGCACGGCCCTGGGGCAGGCCTGCCCTGAGCCCGAGCCAGCAGGGACCGGTACCCACGGGACAGGGGGCAGCGGGCCGGCCGGCGGAGAAGGAGCGTCCAGGCTGTGAGACCATCCGGGGTGCCTGGGGCGGGCGCAGCCTCCCTCGGAGGGGCGCCCAGTGGAGCAAGGCTGCCCTGGGGCGGGGAGAGCCCGGCGCCAGGGCCGGCTGTGCGTCTCTGACCGGGGCTCCCGCGCAGTCAGGATTTCATGCCATCTTAATGATGGAGGTCATATGTCAGGGGCAAAACTAAGCAAATACAATAGCTGTGCTTTTATGCGATTTTCAAACAAGCAATCGAACTTGAAATCATCTGTCCCAGGCTCCCAGAACCTGATCACCAGGCCGGCTCCCATTCCACGGGTCCTCAGGCCTCCGTGTCCCTGCGACCCCGGGAAGCGGGCTGCCCTCTGCCCTCTCCCGCAGGAGCTGGCGCTGAGGTACACGGTGCCCAAGCCCCGCCCCGGGCTCTGGACGTGGCCAGCGGGTGCAGCTCCAGGCAGAGGCGGCACCGCCCGCGGAATGGCGCCCGGGCTCCGAAAGGGGCGTGACTGTGTGAAGCAGGGGAAGAAGGGGACGGGAGACCCACGACCACGGAACGCCAAGCGCAGCCGGAACGGGCCCTTCCACTAGCGAGTCCAGACTCACTGCGAACCAGGGACACCAGCCGGTAAAGAGCCCCGCTCCCAGCAGATATAAGAGACTCGGGTCTGTTCCCCGGGTCAGGAAGATCCCTTGGAGGAAGTCTCGGGGACGCATCCCAGCACGCTTGCCTGGAGGATCCCGTGGACAGAGGAGCCTGGCCGCCTGCACTCCACAGAGTTGGACATGACTGCAGGGACTCAGCACACACAAGCATGTATGCTCCTATATGTGCAGTCTCAGAAACGACAGAATGATCTCAGAGCATTTCCAAGGCAAACCATTCAGTCTGTGCCCCAGGCCCTGGTGCTGAAGAAGCTGAAGTGGACTGGTTCTGGGAAGACCTGTGGGCCTCCCAGGTGGTGCTAGTGGTAAGGAATCAGCCTCCCCATGCTGGAGACCCTGACCCAAGTTTCAAGCCAAGTGTCAGGAAGATTCCCTGGAGTAGGAAATGACAACCCGCACCCGTATTCTTGCCTGGAAAATTCCATGCACTGAAGAGCGTGGTAGGCTACCGTCCATGGGCCGCAGAGAGTCAGACACAACTGAGTGAATAAACATCTTGTACAACATCTTCTACAACTAATGCCCCCCAATATCTCCTTTTCATCATAGAGGACTGGAACGCCAAAGTAAGAGGTCAAGAAACACCCGGAAAGACAGACAAAATAAAGTATAAAATACAGCAGAGCAAAGGCTAACCGAGCTTTGTCAAGAGAACACACCGGTCACAGCAGACATTCTTCTGCAAACCCACAAGAGGTGACTCCACACATGGATCTGTCCCAGGCTCCCAGAACCTGATCACCAGGCCGGCTCCCATTCCACGGGTCCTCAGGCCTCCGTGTCCCTGCGACCCCGGGAAGCGGGCTGCCCTCTGCCCTCTCCCGCAGGAGCTGGCGCTGAGGTACACGGTGCCCAAGCCCCGCCCCGGGCTCTGGACGTGGCCAGCGGGTGCAGCTCCAGGCAGAGGCGGCACCGCCCGCGGAATGGCGCCCGGGCTCCGAAAGGGGCGTGACTGTGTGAAGCAGGGGAAGAAGGGGACGGGAGACCCACGACCACGGAACGCCAAGCGCAGCCGGAACGGGCCCTTCCACTAGCGAGTCCAGACTCACTGCGAACCAGGGACACCAGCCGGTAAAGAGCCCCGCTCCCAGCAGATATAAGAGACTCGGGTCTGTTCCCCGGGTCAGGAAGATCCCTTGGAGGAAGTCTCGGGGACGCATCCCAGCACGCTTGCCTGGAGGATCCCGTGGACAGAGGAGCCTGGCCGCCTGCACTCCACAGAGTTGGACATGACTGCAGGGACTCAGCACACACAAGCATGTATGCTCCTATATGTGCAGTCTCAGAAACGACAGAATGATCTCAGAGCATTTCCAAGGCAAACCATTCAGTCTGTGCCCCAGGCCCTGGTGCTGAAGAAGCTGAAGTGGACTGGTTCTGGGAAGACCTGTGGGCCTCCCAGGTGGTGCTAGTGGTAAGGAATCAGCCTCCCCATGCTGGAGACCCTGACCCAAGTTTCAAGCCAAGTGTCAGGAAGATTCCCTGGAGTAGGAAATGACAACCCGCACCCGTATTCTTGCCTGGAAAATTCCATGCACTGAAGAGCGTGGTAGGCTACCGTCCATGGGCCGCAGAGAGTCAGACACAACTGAGTGAATAAACATCTTGTACAACATCTTCTACAACTAATGCCCCCCAATATCTCCTTTTCATCATAGAGGACTGGAACGCCAAAGTAAGAGGTCAAGAAACACCCGGAAAGACAGACAAAATAAAGTATAAAATACAGCAGAGCAAAGGCTAACCGAGCTTTGTCAAGAGAACACACCGGTCACAGCAGACATTCTTCTGCAAACCCACAAGAGGTGACTCCACACATGGACATCACCAGGTGGCCCCACCAAAACAAGACCGATTACCTTCCCTGCAGCCAAAGATGGAGAAGCTCGACACAGTCGGCAAGAACAAGACCAGGAGCTGACTGTGGCTCCGATCGTGAGCTCCTGACTGTAAAACTCAGGCCTAAAACGAAGAAAGTAGGGAAAACCACTAGGCCATTCAGGTATGACCTAAATCAGATCCCCGATGATTATACATGGAGGTGATGAATAGAGTCAAGGCAGAGAGGGCCTGAAGAGCTATGGATGGAGGTTTGTAACACTGTCCAGGAGGCAGTGACCAAAACCATCCCCAAGAAAAGGAAACACAAGAAGGCAAGTGGCTGTCTGAGGAGGCCTTACAAATAGCTGAGGAAAGGAGAGAAGGGAAAGGCAAAGGAGAGAGGGAAAGGTACACCCAGCTGAGCGCAGAGTTCCAGGGACGGCAAGGAGAGGGCAGAAAGCCTTCTTGCGTGAACAATGCAAAGAGACAGAGGAAACAACAGAGAGAGAAAGACTAGAGATCTCCTCGTGAAAACTGCAGCTATCAAAGAAGGCCGCCTTCCAGGACGGGCGTGATAAAGGACAGAAAGGTGAGGACCTAACAGCAGCAGAAGAGGTGGAGACGAGGTGGCGAGAACACACGGAAGAACTTCACAAAAAGACCTCAGTGACCCCGACGGCCACGACGGTGTGGCCCCCGCCCCGGAGCCAGGCCGCCTGGAGTATGACGCCTCGAGGGTCTGAGGAAGCATCACTATGAACAAAGCTAGTGGAGGTGATCAAATTCCAGCTGAGCTATTTCAAATCCTGAAAGGGACACTGTTAAAGGGCTGCACTCAACAGGCCAGCAAATTCGGAAAACTCAGCAGTGGCCACGGACTGGAGCAGGTCAGTTTTCATTTCAGTCCCACAGAAGGGCAGTACCAAAGAAGGTTCAAATGACCACATCGCTGCACTTATTTCACACTCGAGCAAAGTTATTCTCAAAATCCTTCAAGCTAGGCTTCAGCAGTACAAGAGTTTCCAGAAACACAAGCTGGGTTTAAAAAAGGCAGAGCAACCAGAGATCAAATTGCCAACATCTATTAGATTGTGGAGAAAGCAAGGGAAAATCCAGAAGAACCTCCACTTCCGCTTCACTGGCTACTGACTGTGTGGATCACAACAAACTGTAGACAATTTTTCAAGAGACGGGGATCCCAGACCACCTTCCCTGCCTCCTGAGAAACCTGTACAGAAGCAACAGAACTATGCGTGGAACAACAGACTGGTTGAAAATCAGGAAAGGAGTACATCAAGGCTGCGTATCGTCACCTGATCATTTGACTTACATCCAAAGTACATCATGCAAAATGTCGGTCGGATGAAGTACAAGCTGGAATCAAGATTACCTGCAGAAATACCAGCAACCTCAGGTTATGCAGATGACGCCACTCTAGTGGCAGAAAGCTAGGAGAAACTAAAGAGCCTCTTGATGAAGGTGAAAGAGGAGAGTCAAAAAGCTGGCCTAAAACTCAACCTTCAAAAAACAAAGATCACGGCATCCAGTCCCATCACTTCGTGGCAAACAGATGGAGAAACAGTGGAAACAGTGACAGACTATTTTCCTGGGCTCCAAACTCACTGCAGGTGGTGACTGCAGCCATGAAATTAAAAGACATTTGCTGCTTGGAAGAAAAACTGGGACACACCTAGAGAGCGCATTAAAAGCAGAGACATCACTCTGCCAACAGAGATCCGTAGAGTCAAAGCTATGGTTTTTCCAACAGTCATGTAGGGATGAGCGAGTTGAGCATAAAGAAGGCTGGGCACCAAAGAACAGATGCTTTCAAACCGTGGTGCTGGAGAAGGCTCTTGAGAGTCCCTTGGACTGCAAGGAGATGAAACCAGTCCATCTTAAAGGAAATCAACCCTGAATACTCACTGGAAGGACTGAGGCCAAAGCTCCAATACTATGGCCACCTGATGAGAAGAGCCAACTCACTGGAAAAGACCCTGGTGCTGGGAAAGACTGGGGGCGGGAGGGAAAGGGGCGACAGAGGACAAGGTGACTGGAGGGCATCGCTGACTCAAGGGACCTGATCTGAGCAAACTGCAGGAGACGCTGAAGGACAGAGAAGCCCGGCGTGCTGCCATCCACGGGGTCACAGAGAGTCAGACACAACTGAGTGACTGAACAACAACAGAATATCATGCACAACATAGGGAATAGAGCCAATGTTTTATAATAACTATAAATGGTGTATAACCTTTAAAAATTATGAACCACTATATGTACATCTGTACCTTATATAATACCGTACATCAGCTATACTTCAATTAAAAAATAGCATGGGACTTGATTTTATCAGATATCCTTCATCTCTATTGTGATCATCCGAGTCTTGCCCTTTAATCCACGAATGCAGCACAGTCTGCCTGTGGGGCTGTGATATTCCTTTACTGAAATGTAAACCCCATGAAAGCAGGGTGCCCAGAACAGTTTTTAGAAGAAAGCAGGAGCTCTAAAAGTAATTGCTGGGTGAATAAATGGAGACTTAAGTGGAAAATTCTCTTAATGTTAAACTATCCTTACATTCCTTGAATAAAACTCACTCCATAGGATGCATTAAAAAACACCGCTGGGCCTTCCCTGGTGGTCCAGTGGGTAAAGAGTCCACCTTGCAGTGCAAGGGGCACCGGTTTGATCCCTGGCCCGGGAAGATCTCACATGCCGCGGAGCAGCTGGACCAGTGTGCCCAATTACAAGCCAGCGCTCTGGAGCACATGTGCCAGAGCCGGTGCTCTGAGGCGCATTAAAAGCAGAGACATCACTCTGCCAACAGAGATCCGTAGAGTCAAAGCTATGGTTTTTCCAACAGTCATGTAGGGATGAGCGAGTTGAGCATAAAGAAGGCTGGGCACCAAAGAACAGATGCTTTCAAACCGTGGTGCTGGAGAAGGCTCTTGAGAGTCCCTTGGACTGCAAGGAGATGAAACCAGTCCATCTTAAAGGAAATCAACCCTGAATACTCACTGGAAGGACTGAGGCCAAAGCTCCAATACTATGGCCACCTGATGAGAAGAGCCAACTCACTGGAAAAGACCCTGGTGCTGGGAAAGACTGGGGGCGGGAGGGAAAGGGGCGACAGAGGACAAGGTGACTGGAGGGCATCGCTGACTCAAGGGACCTGATCTGAGCAAACTGCAGGAGACGCTGAAGGACAGAGAAGCCCGGCGTGCTGCCATCCACGGGGTCACAGAGAGTCAGACACAACTGAGTGACTGAACAACAACAGAATATCATGCACAACATAGGGAATAGAGCCAATGTTTTATAATAACTATAAATGGTGTATAACCTTTAAAAATTATGAACCACTATATGTACATCTGTACCTTATATAATACCGTACATCAGCTATACTTCAATTAAAAAATAGCATGGGACTTGATTTTATCAGATATCCTTCATCTCTATTGTGATCATCCGAGTCTTGCCCTTTAATCCACGAATGCAGCACAGTCTGCCTGTGGGGCTGTGATATTCCTTTACTGAAATGTAAACCCCATGAAAGCAGGGTGCCCAGAACAGTTTTTAGAAGAAAGCAGGAGCTCTAAAAGTAATTGCTGGGTGAATAAATGGAGACTTAAGTGGAAAATTCTCTTAATGTTAAACTATCCTTACATTCCTTGAATAAAACTCACTCCATAGGATGCATTAAAAAACACCGCTGGGCCTTCCCTGGTGGTCCAGTGGGTAAAGAGTCCACCTTGCAGTGCAAGGGGCACCGGTTTGATCCCTGGCCCGGGAAGATCTCACATGCCGCGGAGCAGCTGGACCAGTGTGCCCAATTACAAGCCAGCGCTCTGGAGCACATGTGCCAGAGCCGGTGCTCTGCAAGGAGAGAGGCCGCCGCGATGGGAGGCCCACACAGGCCAAAAGAATAAAAATGGACAAAAATAAATAAATAAAAAAAACAATAAACGAGGCCAAAATTAAAAAAAAAACACCGCTGGATTTAACGTGCACCAGGCCTGGCCTGTGATGTCCTCCGGCCGACGAGCGAGAGCGCACAAGCAGGGCTGCTCGGCGGGAAGCCTGCCCGGCGTGCCGTGTCCCCTCGCTCGGCCACAGGACCCCCGCGTCCCGGGAGGCACAGCCCCGACAGGCGGGCTCCGGGAGTGAAAACACGCAGAGCGCACAGCCAGGCTGCGGCGAGCGTACAGCGAAGTGGGCAAGGTCTGCGTTTTAGAGCCACCGAGAGTCTGGAATTATTCGCCTGTCCTCAGCTGACGGGTGTGCTCGCCCATGAACTGGTTTGAGCACACTGCTTTCTGCACTACAGATTTCTGACTTCCACGTCATTTTTGCTTGTGTTGATTCAGCTCATCAAAATTTCTTTTTATTCTTAGGCCAACCATATTTTCCTAAACTTTGTGTGGCTGACTTGGTAATCTGATGAATTAGTATAAAGTTATTCATAGAATTCTCTTGTAACTTTACTTCTCTGATATCTTTGATGTTATCTTTGTTTTCTTTCTTCAGACATTTTTTCTGTCTTTTCCTTGGCCATACTTACTAAAGACTTCTTTTTTTGTCTAATTAATCAGTAATATACTGTTTGTTTTGTTTGCCATTTTGTTCATTTCTACTTTACCCCTATTATTTCCTTAATCTTGAATTTCTTTTGTTCTGTTTTTCCCTACTCTATATTTTGATGTTGAAAGCTTATTACCTATATTTTCCAACTTTTCTTTGAACTTTCTCTGAAACCCCTGTGACTATATTGTGGAGCACTGCTTTAAACTCTAGCATAATTTCCATCCTAGTTTTCTCCTTGACAAATGGATTCTTTGGAAATACAGCTCGGCGCGGTCTAGCGCGCGGGTCATCCGCGTGGTCTTGCTGTGCTGGCTGCTCTGGGATACGCAGGCCCCGCACACACAAGTCCCCACAGAGCCTTACAGGTTCCAAGACCTTCCCTCCCCTCCACTGAACAGCAGCGGGTCCGAGGGCGACACCCTGGCCTGAAGCAGTCGCCATTCATGCTGGTTTTAGATA
The DNA here is from genome assembly GCA_022376925.1 of Tragulus kanchil. NCBI lineage: Eukaryota > Metazoa > Chordata > Mammalia > Artiodactyla > Tragulidae > Tragulus > Tragulus kanchil. The sequence continues at coordinate 186,680,623 of JAIOJX010000025.1, forward strand.
CTGATAGACGTTCCTCATCTAAAAGGCAAACAAACCCAGCCAGGCCCAGTATTTACTTCTGGAGGAACGGCCTGAAGATTTCTAGGAAACAAGACGGTAACGAAGATCACTAAGGAGGCCACACAACAGTGAGAGGCCCAGCTGTGCTGACACCCCTGCTCCCGGGGCCTGGGCCACCGTTCCCAGGGAAAGCACCACACGGAAAGACATTCCGGAAGTCCGGGGTCTCCACCCGCTCAGACAGGAGAAAGGCGACGCTGGAAAACCACCAGGGACCCAGAAATGGCTCCAGACCGTGTAAGAAAATGCCACACACCGTCCGGGCGACACGAAGAGACCTCTAGACGCAGACAGAACGACCACAATGACGACGCGAGGTGCTGATCCAACGACACGGAGACCGAGGGGGCAGAAGGCAAGGCCGGGGCAGAGCCACAGGCCCAGGGCTCCCCGACCAAGCGCCACGCCTGTCCAGGGGGACGACCTGGGCAGCAGACGCAAGTGGCTCCCTGGGGTTTCACAGGGAAAACGCCTCCTGCCCCAACTCACCGCGCACCCGGATCAGCTCCAGCAGCCAGAGGTGTCCACGTGAAGGCCAGAGCGGTCTCAGTCTCGGGAGGGCGGCGCCTGCCCTGAGGGCCGCGGGCGCATCAGCAGAAAGGGAGCAGACGGCAGCCGCGGGCACCGGAGGAGCCCGGGGCAGCGAGCGGGCAGGCTGCAGGGCGCGCCCCTGAGCACACGCCGGCCTGAGAGGCACGCTCAGGTGCTTCAGAATTGCCCACTGGCCAGTGAGGAAAGGCAGGCGGCCCAGGAGGACACTGCACAGAGGTTCTGCTCGGGCACTACACCAAAGAGGACACGGCACGACGGCCGTACACGGACGGTGCTCCGTCCATCCGCTGTCACGGCCCTGCCGGCTAAACCAGAGCCCGGCCTGGCCACTGTTCCACATCTGAGACGAAGCCAGCGGATGGAGGAGGCCGGGAGACGTGCCGGAAGATTCCACCAGCCAAGGCACACAGGGAGCGCTGGCCTGGAGACCGGCCGGGGCACGCATGCCCTGAGCAGCCACGTGAGCAGCGTGTGTGCAGCGCAGCGCCTCTGCGACCGTGGCCGTCAAGTGCCAGGCGCACAGCAGGGCCGGGGACCCGCAGGCCCCCTGCAGCACTCACGGCCCAGGACCCACCGACACGCGGAGCGGAGCTGCGAAGGCTTTCTGTTAAGCTGAAAAGCAAACAGTGAGAGGCCCAGCTGTGCTGACACCCCTGCTCCCGGGGCCTGGGCCACCGTTCCCAGGGAAAGCACCACACGGAAAGACATTCCGGAAGTCCGGGGTCTCCACCCGCTCAGACAGGAGAAAGGCGACGCTGGAAAACCACCAGGGACCCAGAAATGGCTCCAGACCGTGTAAGAAAATGCCACACACCGTCCGGGCGACACGAAGAGACCTCTAGACGCAGACAGAACGACCACAATGACGACGCGAGGTGCTGATCCAACGACACGGAGACCGAGGGGGCAGAAGGCAAGGCCGGGGCAGAGCCACAGGCCCAGGGCTCCCCGACCAAGCGCCACGCCTGTCCAGGGGGACGACCTGGGCAGCAGACGCAAGTGGCTCCCTGGGGTTTCACAGGGAAAACGCCTCCTGCCCCAACTCACCGCGCACCCGGATCAGCTCCAGCAGCCAGAGGTGTCCACGTGAAGGCCAGAGCGGTCTCAGTCTCGGGAGGGCGGCGCCTGCCCTGAGGGCCGCGGGCGCATCAGCAGAAAGGGAGCAGACGGCAGCCGCGGGCACCGGAGGAGCCCGGGGCAGCGAGCGGGCAGGCTGCAGGGCGCGCCCCTGAGCACACGCCGGCCTGAGAGGCACGCTCAGGTGCTTCAGAATTGCCCACTGGCCAGTGAGGAAAGGCAGGCGGCCCAGGAGGACACTGCACAGAGGTTCTGCTCGGGCACTACACCAAAGAGGACACGGCACGACGGCCGTACACGGACGGTGCTCCGTCCATCCGCTGTCACGGCCCTGCCGGCTAAACCAGAGCCCGGCCTGGCCACTGTTCCACATCTGAGACGAAGCCAGCGGATGGAGGAGGCCGGGAGACGTGCCGGAAGATTCCACCAGCCAAGGCACACAGGGAGCGCTGGCCTGGAGACCGGCCGGGGCACGCATGCCCTGAGCAGCCACGTGAGCAGCGTGTGTGCAGCGCAGCGCCTCTGCGACCGTGGCCGTCAAGTGCCAGGCGCACAGCAGGGCCGGGGACCCGCAGGCCCCCTGCAGCACTCACGGCCCAGGACCCACCGACACGCGGAGCGGAGCTGCGAGAAGGCTTTCTGTTAAGCTGAAAAGCAGGCGACAGCCAGAGGCCGGGCCGGCGGGCCGCAGGGGGCGGGGCTCAGGGGCTGGCGACTCGGGTGCCGATCCTGGGGAGCCCACAGAGGCCGTGCCCGGACAGTGTGCACAGCCTTGGTCAGCTGGCCTCACCCCCTGAGCAACAGCTGCGTCAAAACGCCGCTGAAGGGCTTGGGCACAGTCCCCTCGCCAAGTCCGGGGGGAGGGCTGCCTCTCAGCTCGGCGTCCGCCAAGGCTGAGTGGCGCTCCGTCGCTCGGTCACGTCCCACTCTCTGTGAGCCCCCGGACGGCGGCACGCCCCCCGCCCTGTCCTCCGCCATCTCCCGGCGCTGGCTCAGACTCCGGTCCGCTGACTCAGGGGTGCCCTCCAGCCGTCTCGTCCTCTGTCGTCCCCTTCCCTTCGGCCTCCTGTGCTTCCCAGCATTGGGGTCTCTCCCAGTGAGAGGGCTCTCCGCATCAGGCGGCCACAGGACTGGAGCTTCAGCTTCAGCTTCAGTCCTTCCAGTGAGTCTCCAGGGCTGCTATCCTTCAGGATGGACGGGTTTCGTCTCCTTGCCGTCCAGGGGGCTCTGAAGAGTCTTCTCCAGCCCCACAGTTCAAAGGCGTCAGTTCTCGGTGCTCAGCCTGCTTTCTGGTCCAGCTCTCCATCCACACGTGGCTGCTGGGAAAACCACAGCTTTGACTTGATGGCCCTTTGTCGGCAGAGTGATGTCTTTGCTTTCTAATACGCCGTCTAGGTTTGTCACGGCCTTTCTTCCAAGCAGCAGCGTCTTTTAATGTCATGGCTGTGGTCACCGTCCGCAGTGATTTTGGAGCCCAGGGACATAAGGTCTGTCACTGCTCCCACGCCTCCCCTTCCGCTTGCCATCGAGTGGCAGGTGCGGGCTGTAACTGTGCAATCCCATCACCACGGGGACCGTCAGCCGCACTCCTCTCTGGACACGCTACCTACGTCCTGCAAACCCAACCTGGCCAAGGTGGCGGCTCGGGTCACGCGCGCGGGGGCCCCCTGCGCGTGCGTGCCGAGCTCCGCGGTGGGCGGGCGCGGTGCACACACCGCCCTGCTCAGGAGGGGCCGGCGCGGGCCTGGGGAGGAGGGCCGCGCCGGGAGCGGAGCAGGCCGCGAGGGCCAGGACGGCGGCTCCGCGTCCTCCCTCGGGCTCCCGCCACCCGCAGGACGCCCGGTGGGAGCCCGGCCAGGCCCAGCCTTCCCGCCCACGCTCAGCCACGTCGCCACAGCCAGCTCCTGCAGGCGGCAGCGCTGGCGCCCACAGCGCGACAGGAAATGAGGTCGGGACTGCCAGGCTTTGCTCTGCAACCCGCGAGCGGAAGCGTTCGGCATCGCAGACGGGGCGGGAGAGAGGACCAGCTCTGTCCTGGGCCAGCGGGAGCCACACGCAACGGCGTCCCTCAAGCACACTGCCCCAGGGCCGCCAGGCCGCAGTGCGGCCGGCGGGGAGGGCAGGCGTGAGGGCCTGAGGGCACGTGGCCACCGCCAGGCACGGCCGACGCCCCCGCCCCGCAGCCTCAGCACCCCGGCCACCCCGGCACGTAACGCCGCCGCCAGCCTTCCTCCATACGGTGCTGGAGAAGCCAGGAACCCTCCCGAGGGGGCGCGCTCCCCACCTTCCCTCCCGTCCGAGGAGGGCCGCTCCCGGGAGGCCCCGTGGCGCCTCTGGCATGGGCTCCCGGAGAGAACACGCCCCCACGCTCCGGGCGACATCAGGGCTCACTGTGAGTCACCGCAGCGGCGTGAACGAGGGGACCGAACGCCGAGCGGCCACCCTGACTCCACTAGGAACCGATCGTCCGCCGCCACTGGGCGCCACGCCGGAGCTCTGCCTCCTGGGCGGGGAGGCCCCTGGTGGCCAGTGCTGGTCTTCAGGAGCAGGGAGCCGGCGTGCGTCCATCGCCGCTGCCTCCACACGCTCGGAGCCGAGTCGGGTGGCGGGCCCGCCAGGGACAGGCTGCGGAGCAGAGCCTGGCTGTCTGGGTCGGGAGGCGTGCTTTCATCCTACAGGCACCGGGAAGTCACTGAGGTTCTGCCGGCGAGGAGTGTCCCGGCCTGAGCTCCGCCCTGGATTTTATAGACCACGGCCCACCGTCAGAGCGGACGAAAGGCTGTCGCGGGAACCCCGTGTCTGGCCATGACGGAGTGACAGAGACAGGACCGCCCCTCCTGCCAGTGCGGAGCCTGCGCCACGAGGCAGGACGCGAAACGGCGGCCGTCACACGGCACCCAGGTGGCCAGGGGAGATCAGCACGACGAGCCCGCGCTGCCTGGCTGTCCCCAGAAGGCAGCTGACAAACTGCAGCGCGGGGCAGGGGCGCTCACGGAGACCACGGCCCTCTCGCGGAGACGCAGACAGAGCTCGGGATTCGGCCAAGCCAGGGGGCGGAACCGCAGCTGCCAGGAGAGGGGGTGGAGAAAGACATCGCACGAGGCCCCAGCGGCGGCTGCTGACCGCTCGGCTGTGAGCACACGGGACACAACCCCGTGAGGCCGGGCACGGACAAGCTGGGCGCGGCGGGCCTCGCCTTCCAGCACCTGTCCCGGCTGATGAGATACCTGAGTCCCCACTGGCTCCAGCTGAACACCCGGCCTTCCAGGAGATGCCACGGGTCAGGCTGAGGTGGGAGGGCTGAGCTTGGAGTGAAAGCTCCTTAAAAAGCCTTAGAATAAGCCTCAGAGGGACCAGGCCAGTCCCCAGGTCGCTCAACAGGCAGTTAAAGCAAACGCTTCACTCTGTCTACCTGAAAGGAAGACACGATCCAGTACCCACTCGAGAATCACCAGACACGGAAAGATGCAGAAACAAGACCCAGGCCCGGGAGAAACACTGGTCAGTAGAACAGACCCAGGAAGGAGAGCGAGAAAGAGTTGGCAGACACGGACCTGAAGGCGCTCTGAGACGCTGGAAACGCGCTCCGGACCTTAAAGGCAAGAGTGACCGCGGGAGGAGAGAAGCGGGCTTGGCGAAGACCAGAGGGACTGCTGGAGATAGAAAGCACACCCTAAAGTTCACAGGGCGGCTCCACAGCAGAGTGGGCACGAAGGCGAGATCAGTCACCGTGAACACCGTAGGCGACATCAGGGAACTCAGAGGCAGAGCAAAAGAAACTGTGGAACAGGAGGCGTGTGGAGGAAAGAAAAGGCTGAAAGTGAGCAAGCCCCATGGCCTGGAGGACAGGCCCAGGTCCAGGGGCGGCAGGCGCACGAGCAGCCGCTGCCCCTCAGTGCGCCCGGACGGCAGACACACAGACCAGCCCGAGACGCGCCATGGTTCAGCTGCTAACGACAGGCAAGAGAGGGACTCTTGCAGGTTGTGAGGGTGGGCCCAGCGCCCTCGAGCTCTCTCCTCAGTTTTGCTGATCTGCCCAAGAGCTGCTTGCAGAGGCCCTTGAGGAAAGCCACGAGCCCTCCCAGCCTCGGGGCCGGCCTCCGACCCCCTCCCCTCAAGTGCGTCAGCAGGTCCCATTTTCACCCCAGTCTCGCCGTCCCTCAGCCACCTGATACGTGTGCCCGAGAGGGAATCTAACAAACACTCCAGACCACGGTGACGGTTCCCGGGTAAAAAGCTTCAAGCATTTAAACAGTATTAACTATTTTGGCAGACTTTTCATTGGAATATAACACATAGCACATACCCCAGAAGGACACAGAGCCTGAGTGGACGCTCGTGGAAGCACAGGGGAGCGCGGGCTGCGCGTGCCGGGGGGGCTCCTGGTGGGACACACGGCTGGTCACCAAGCTGTCCTCACCCTGCTCTTCACGCCATGGCCTCCGGGGCGACGCTGCCGGGCCTCTGGGGGGCTGCAGAGTGGACGCAGGAGGGGACAGCCGCCGCGGCGACCGCAGTGCGCGAGGAGGGGGACCCCGCGCCGCCGGCGGGCTTCTGGGGAAGGTATGTGGTCACTGGAAAGATGCAGAAACAAGACCCAGGCCCGGGAGAAACACTGGTCAGTAGAACAGACCCAGGAAGGAGAGCGAGAAAGAGTTGGCAGACACGGACCTGAAGGCGCTCTGAGACGCTGGAAAGCGCTCCGGACCTTAAAGGCAAGAGTGACCGCGGGAGGAGAGAAGCGGGCTTGGCGAAGACCAGAGGGACTGCTGGAGATAGAAAGCACACCCTAAAGTTCACAGGGCGGCTCCACAGCAGAGTGGGCACGAAGGCGAGATCAGTCACCGTGAACACCGTAGGCGACATCAGGGAACTCAGAGGCAGAGCAAAAGAAACTGTGGAACAGGAGGCGTGTGGAGGAAAGAAAAGGCTGAAAGTGAGCAAGCCCCATGGCCTGGAGGACAGGCCCAGGTCCAGGGGCGGCAGGCGCACGAGCAGCCGCTGCCCCTCAGTGCGCCCGGACGGCAGACACACAGACCAGCCCGAGACGCGCCATGGTTCAGCTGCTAACGACAGGCAAGAGAGGGACTCTTGCAGGTTGTGAGGGTGGGCCCAGCGCCCTCGAGCTCTCTCCTCAGTTTTGCTGATCTGCCCAAGAGCTGCTTGCAGAGGCCCTTGAGGAAAGCCACGAGCCCTCCCAGCCTCGGGGCCGGCCTCCGACCCCCTCCCCTCAAGTGCGTCAGCAGGTCCCATTTTCACCCCAGTCTCGCCGTCCCTCAGCCACCTGATACGTGTGCCCGAGAGGGAATCTAACAAACACTCCAGACCACGGTGACGGTTCCCGGGTAAAAAGCTTCAAGCATTTAAACAGTATTAACTATTTTGGCAGACTTTTCATTGGAATATAACACATAGCACATACCCCAGAAGGACACAGAGCCTGAGTGGACGCTCGTGGAAGCGCAGGGGAGCGCGGGCTGCGCGTGCCGGGGGGGCTCCTGGTGGGACACACGGCTGGTCACCAAGCTGTCCTCACCCTGCTCTTCACGCCATGGCCTCCGGGGCGACGCTGCCGGGCCTCTGGGGGGCTGCAGAGTGGACGCAGGAGGGGACAGCCGCCGCGGCGACCGCAGTGCCGCGGAGGACAGGGCTGGGGCGGATGTGCCCCAGCGTCCGCCGGCGGGGCTTCTGGGGAAGGTATGTGGTCACTGGTTTACGACTTTTGAGCTTCTGTTTGCTTGAAACAGTATAAATAATTACTCACAAGAGCTCTCTTGCAGAACTGGAAAGAAAGAAGCACGCGGCAAAGACTCTTGGCAGAAGGCAAGGCCTGACGCTTCCAAAAATGAAAATCTAAGTCTGACTCGTGTTTACAAAATACCTAGTGCTTCAAACCCCGCCCTCCGTCCCGGGTCTGCTCTAGCCTGCCCTAACTCACCGGGGTGCTCTGGGGATGGACTTCAGGTTCAGAGCAAACCACAAGGACGCCACGCATTACACCAGAATAAAGGCTTCTGCTCCAAACAGCTGCTCTCCCGCGGGTCACAAGCCCACCTGCTGCCTGACCGCCGTGCAGCGTCCCTGAACGCGAGCGGCCAGGCTGCACGGATGTCCCTGTTGTCTGTCTGTCTGTACATACACGGGTAAAGTACACGTAAGTCCCACTATGAAAATGCGCACCACTGTGCGGGGCTGCGCACTCCACCCCCGCTGCCCTGCGGCGTCACCGCCGCCCTTCCCGAGCGCGCTCTCTCCCAGCTGAGGCTCCCCGGAAAGCACCGCCTCCCCAGGCCGCTCCCCGGCCCCCGGCAACCAGCGCCCTGCCTTCTGTCTCCATGTGCTCGACGGCTTCAGGAAGCCTGTAAAAGAGGAATCCCCCAGGATTTCTCCTTTTGTGACTGCTTCTTAACTCATTCAGCATGTCTCCTGGGTCCCCCCATGCCGCTCCATGTGTCAGAATCTCCTTCACTTTTAAGGCTGAGTGATACTCCAGTCCCACATTTTGTGTGTCCACTCATCCGCTGTGAGTCACTCAGGGTTTCAAACCTCAGGGGCCGCACATACCCCAGAAGGACGTACGCGTGGAGCCCTGCGCGTGCCGGGGGCTCCTGGTGGGACACACGGCTGGTCACCAAGCTGTCCTCACCCTGCTCTTCACGCCATGGCCTCCGGGCGACGCTGCCGGGCCTCTGGGGGCTGCAGAGTGGACGAGGAGGGGACAGCCGCCGCGGCGACCGCAGTGCCGCGGAGGACAGGGCTGGGGCGGATGTGCCCCAGCGTCCGCCGGCGGGGCTTCTGGGGAAGGTATGTGGTCACTGGTTTACGACTTTTGAGCTTCTGTTTGCTTGAAACAGTATAAATAATTACTCACAAGAGCTCTCTTGCAGAACTGGAAAGAAAGAAGCACGCGGCAAAGACTCTTGGCAGAAGGCAAGGCCTGACGCTTCCAAAAATGAAAATCTAAGTCTGACTCGTGTTTACAAAATACCTAGTGCTTCAAACCCCGCCCTCCGTCCCGGGTCTGCTCTAGCCTGCCCTAACTCACCGGGGTGCTCTGGGGATGGACTTCAGGTTCAGAGCAAACCACAAGGACGCCACGCATTACACCAGAATAAAGGCTTCTGCTCCAAACAGCTGCTCTCCCGCGGGTCACAAGCCCACCTGCTGCCTGACCGCCGTGCAGCGTCCCTGAACGCGAGCGGCCAGGCTGCACGGATGTCCCTGTTGTCTGTCTGTCTGTACATACACGGGTAAAGTACACGTAAGTCCCACTATGAAAATGCGCACCACTGTGCGGGGCTGCGCACTCCACCCCCGCTGCCCTGCGGCGTCACCGCCGCCCTTCCCGAGCGCGCTCTCTCCCAGCTGAGGCTCCCCGGAAAGCACCGCCTCCCCAGGCCGCTCCCCGGCCCCCGGCAACCAGCGCCCTGCCTTCTGTCTCCATGTGCTCGACGGCTTCAGGAAGCCTGTAAAAGAGGAATCCCCCAGGATTTCTCCTTTTGTGACTGCTTCTTAACTCATTCAGCATGTCTCCTGGGTCCCCCCATGCCGCTCCATGTGTCAGAATCTCCTTCACTTTTAAGGCTGAGTGATACTCCAGTCCCACATTTTGTGTGTCCACTCATCCGCTGTGAGTCACTCAGGCCGCTTCCACTTCGGGGCTATTGGGAAGAACGCTGCTGTGAACGAGGGTGTGCGATACACGTTAGAGCTTCTGCTTTCACCTGTACACGCAGATGAGGCTGCGCTGGTTTCCGACGAGGCAAACGTGAGCTCACCAGAACCCCGTGCGGAGCTCTCCCACCGAGGCCTTTCCCTCCCTCCTTCTCTTGTGATGTGAGAGATCCAGATCCATTTGCCAAAAACACTGGAGACTGTGGGGCCCGGTACTGCGAAGAAGGCTGCTGGCCAGCTCCCCCAGGTAGCCGGCGTGGAGGCCGCGCAGGCGGCCTGACCTCAGGGCCTGCTCCCGCCGGCCGCCCACCAGGCAGGGACAAGCTGCCACGGAATAAAGGCGGAGATACAGACAGAAAGGACTGCAGCCTGTGAGCTTCCCTCCAGGCGGGGTCCCCCCAGCGGGTCCCTCCAGACGGGTCCCTCCAGGCGGGGTCCCCCCGCACGTGCTGTGAGCAGGTGGGGGGGGGGCGCAGGTGGCCGCCAAGGAGCTGCCCGGGGAGGAAGCTCCCCAGAGAATGACCCAAGGCAACAGAAGTATTTCTGTGCATTGATCCAGTCTCTCATACAGCAGGGTGCTAAAGGACTGACCCCCTAAGCCCAACACCTGAAATAATGAATCCCTTCTGGAAATCAAAGCTTGCTGTGCTTGTAAAGCGCAGGGAAAACAGGCACGGGGCGGACCTGGTGGGGGGCCGGGGCAGGGCGTGGACAGGAGGCGGGAGGCCCCCCAAGCCTGGAGGTGGAGAACAGGGACCCCCGGCTGGAGCTGACCACGACCCCGCTCGCCACGGCTCCCTGGGGTCGCAGAGGGGGCGGAACCTGGGAAGACGTCGCCCGGCAGCCACGCCCCCTGGGCTGTGCGCAGCTCCGGCCGTGTGCACGCGTGCTCTGGAGAAGAGCCCTGCCGGGCCCTGGAAAGCGACGGCTGACGGGGACGCTCCCCGCTCAGCTCCTGAGGAGCAGGTGGACAGGAGGACCAGGAGCCCCGGTCTGCGACAAATGCCATCCTACTGAACGCCCGTCAAACAGGGCCACACGAACCCGTCGCCGGCGGCGCCCCAGGGAGTGTGCACACGTGAAGAGGAGCCAGACTGCATCCGTCTGTGGGTGGACACCGAGGCTGTCTCCACGCATCCCTGGACACTCATCCCAGTGACACAGCCTCGCCAAAGACACCTGCAGCTCACGTCCACTGAGTCATTACCCACAACCACCAAGACAGGGAAACCACTCCGACGTCCACGGAGAAACGCATGAGGAAGTCACGGTGTGTGTGTATTACAAACACACATATGTAACGGAATATTATTCAGTCTTAAGAAAGAAGGAAATCCTGCCTTTGGCACCGTCACAGATAAACCTGCAGGACATGCCAAAATGCAACCAGACACAGAGGGACAGATGCTGCCTGATTTCCCGTCTCCGTGGAAACCAAAACGGTCAAGTTCAGTGAAGCAGAAGGAGCCTGGCCGCGGCCGGAGCGGGGAGGGTGGGGAGATGAAGGCCGGGGGGGGACAGCCTCCAGCGCGCGTGCTGGTCTGCCCCGCTGGCCGCCGTGCTCCCCGCACACAGGGAAGGCCCCGCGGGAGCGCGCAGGGCGTGAGCCTGGCTGCAGCGGCCCGGCCACCACGGGGACGCCCCTGGAGCGTCACATCACCTGCCCAGACACACACGTCTTCACCACTTCCGCCTCATTAAAGCTGAAAGAAAGTAAAATGTTTTTAAAAATAAAAGAGGAACCTCGCGCAGGAAGAGGAAGCTGCTGTCCTGGCGAGGCGGGATGGCGGGCGCGGGGCCCTCCGACAGCCCCTGCGCTGCGGCGGCACCGCTCGGCCCGGGCTCACAGCACGGTTCTGGTCACTTACAGGACGGTCGGTTGGCACGACACACTCGGCCGCCGGCCAGGCCGACTGCGCACCGCCGACCCCCATCGGCCAGCAGGGCTCCCAGCGCCCGCTCACGCGGACCCGAGCCGCCCGCACTCCAGGACGGAGAGCCCCCGGGCCCACGGGTGCAGTGCCGAGGCCGGCGCCGGGCGGGGCGGCCCCCAGGCGGGGCGGCCAGGGGACACGGAGCCCCGCCGTCCGGCCTTCCTGGCCACCGCTGCCCGGCCAGCACCCCCGCTCCACGCCTGACCACGCTGCGCCCGTCACGGGGTGGCCGGGGCAGGGCAGAGCGCAGGCACAAGATCGAAGGCTGTCTCCGCCCGGCAAACACACAAGAGCTCGAGAGGACTCGTCTTTCGTGTCAGATGATCTTCCTAATTTCTAAAGGCCCCGGTTTCTGTTGGGACAATAATCAGAAATACCACGGCGCTCGCTTCTTAGTTTATGGTGGGGAGTCTAGCAGGAGCGTCTCCCGCGGGCCGGGTCCAGCCGGCTCGCCTGCGGCTGCTGCGTCAACAGACAGAGTCTGCCCGGCTCGCCTGGCTTTTTAGGAGGACGTCCCTTAGAAGGGAAGCCTGGAGAGCCGCCGCCCTCGCGGCCCGGGCTGGACTTCCTGCCCCCGCCCGGCTGGGCCGTGCTGGAGACCCCGGCCATGCTCACTCCAGACACCGCCCGTGCGGTGCGCGCCGGGGGCCGAGGACGACCGGGTCAGTGAAGGAGCCTGGCCGCGGCCGGAGCGGGGAGGGTGGGGAGATGAAGGCCGGGGGGGGACAGCCTCCAGCGCGCGTGCTGGTCTGCCCCGCTGGCCGCCGTGCTCCCCGCACACAGGGAAGGCCCCGCGGGAGCGCGCAGGGCGTGAGCCTGGCTGCAGCGGCCCGGCCACCACGGGGACGCCCCTGGAGCGTCACATCACCTGCCCAGACACACACGTCTTCACCACTTCCGCCTCATTAAAGCTGAAAGAAAGTAAAATGTTTTTAAAAATAAAAGAGGAACCTCGCGCAGGAAGAGGAAGCTGCTGTCCTGGCGAGGCGGGATGGCGGGCGCGGGGCCCTCCGACAGCCCCTGCGCTGCGGCGGCACCGCTCGGCCCGGGCTCACAGCACGGTTCTGGTCACTTACAGGACGGTCGGTTGGCACGACACACTCGGCCGCCGGCCAGGCCGACTGCGCACCGCCGACCCCCATCGGCCAGCAGGGCTCCCAGCGCCCGCTCACGCGGACCCGAGCCGCCCGCACTCCAGGACGGAGAGCCCCCGGGCCCACGGGTGCAGTGCCGAGGCCGGCGCCGGGCGGGGCGGCCCCCAGGCGGGGCGGCCAGGGGACACGGAGCCCCGCCGTCCGGCCTTCCTGGCCACCGCTGCCCGGCCAGCACCCCCGCTCCACGCCTGACCACGCTGCGCCCGTCACGGGGTGGCCGGGGCAGGGCAGAGCGCAGGCACAAGATCGAAGGCTGTCTCCGCCCGGCAAACACACAAGAGCTCGAGAGGACTCGTCTTTCGTGTCAGATGATCTTCCTAATTTCTAAAGGCCCCGGTTTCTGTTGGGACAATAATCAGAAATACCACGGCGCTCGCTTCTTAGTTTATGGTGGGGAGTCTAGCAGGAGCGTCTCCCGCGGGCCGGGTCCAGCCGGCTCGCCTGCGGCTGCTGCGTCAACAGACAGAGTCTGCCCGGCTCGCCTGGCTTTTTAGGAGGACGTCCCTTAGAAGGGAAGCCTGGAGAGCCGCCGCCCTCGCGGCCCGGGCTGGACTTCCTGCCCCCGCCCGGCTGGGCCGTGCTGGAGACCCCGGCCATGCTCACTCCAGACACCGCCCGTGCGGTGCGCGCCGGGGGCCGAGGACGACCGGGAAGCCACCGCACAGAGGTCACCGTGGCCACCGTCTCCAGGTGGAGGGAGCAGACGCACCAGGGACGCGGGCACACCTCGGGACGACGGGGCCCTGCGGCAGTGGCAGACCGGGAGAAGCCGGGGCGACACTCCCGGGACGCTCGGGCCAGGGGGTGGCGCACCAGGGAGACCACTGGCAGCAGACAGCCCTGGGCGAGGCCACCGAGACCCCGCGAGTCTGAGGGGCCGGGGGGCCGGGGGAGGAAGCCCGCCCTGGTGGGCAGGGCCAGGTCCGCCGTGGGGTGAACGGAAGCGGGAGGAGGCGCCAGGCTGCAGGGGTGGAGAGCGAGGAAGGTCGGGGAGACCCTGGGTCCAGCGCGCCTGCGAGGGCGGAGAGGCGAGGCCGCGCGTCTGTGCAGCAGCCGGAGGGGACGCACCGTGCGGCTGTCCCAGAGCCACGTCCGCGGACTCCCAGCCCAGCACGTGCCTGCCGGGCGAGCGCTCACGCGGAAGCTCCCGGAGAAGCCCCAGCTTCCCCCCGCCAAGGGCAGGACCAGTGACGGCAGGACGTGGGAGGGGTCCTGGCAAAGCTGCTCGGTACAAAGGAGGAAAAGAGAGAGAGGCGACTGAGAGCTGAGCTGCTGCTCCGGCAGGCTCCCCCACGCCAACACCCAGGTCCAGGGCTGGAAGGCGCCCCCCACGCGGGACCAGCTCCTGCCGTCGGCTCCCGGGCCGTCTGTCCCAGCACGGGGCATCGGTGTGGACACACGTCTGGACGGCTTCCCCCGGGCAGGCCGCTGTGGCCTGCAGCCTCCCTCGAGGGCCAGGATGCGCGGCGCCTCCTGAGGCAGCACCGGCCTCCCCCGGCTCAGCCGGGTCCTGGTCTGCCCTCCCGCAGGCCGCGCTCCGAGCTTCCGGGCGGGAAGCGCTGACTTTGGGCCCCTCCCTCCTCCCGAGAAAGCAGACGCTTCAGGTTGACCAAGGGTGCAAAACTAGCGTCGCCGGACCTCCTCAAAACAGAGCCGCGAAGCTGACGGTCCGGTGAGCACACACGCCCTGAGCGTCCTGTGTGCAACGAGCACAGGGTCAGACAAGTCCCGTGATCGCAGGGACGTGGTCCGCCGGACACAAAACAGGCGCTCGTCACCCTCGCCAGCCTGATGACCACACGGGGCCGCCCGAGGCGGCGAAGAGGCCGCTCCCCAGGCCGGGCCCTGAGTCAGCCCTGGGCGCCCAGGCCCCGAGCCGGCATCTCCCGCTCAGCGCGCAGGCTCCGAGGGTCTGCCTGCATCCGCTCACCAGCCCCCGCCACGGGTGGGGGACGGGGCCCCAGGGCGCAGGTCTGAGGAGCGGAGGGCCCAGGCCTGGGGCTGGGAGGCTCGGGTGAGACGGGGAGACCCCAGGGCCTGAACCCCAGCCTCTCAGCTCGGTGTCCGCGGGGCTCTCTCTGCCCGTGCTTTTCCTGGAAGGGCACCCTTACTAATACGTGCCTCCCAGGACTAACACGCAGAATAGATGAGATCACTTTTTCTCTTTATTTATGATTAGGAAAGAAATTGAAGATGGAAAATAATCAGTGCGAAAAATTCATAAGAGCGCACACAAGCATCTGTCAGCTGCAGCCCCTGAACCTGAAGGCGTGCTCAGGACCCCGCGGCCGGCCCTCCCTCCCTGCCACAGAGGGCGGCCCCAGCTGCCGGGCAGGAGCCGCGGCCACCAGCTGGGACCCCACCCCTCAGCGAGGACCGAGGGCTGTGAGGGCCGCCGGGGCCGCTTTCCAAAAACTGTAAAGTGAAGCAAACAGTCAGGAAGGCGCCCCCCACGCGGGACCAGCTCCTGCCGTCGGCTCCCGGGCCGTCTGTCCCAGCACGGGGCATCGGTGTGGACACACGTCTGGACGGCTTCCCCCGGGCAGGCCGCTGTGGCCTGCAGCCTCCCTCGAGGGCCAGGATGCGCGGCGTCTCCTGAGGCAGCACCGGCCTCCCCCGGCTCAGCCGGGTCCTGGTCTGCCCTCCCGCAGGCCGCGCTCCGAGCTTCCGGGCGGGAAGCGCTGACTTTGGGCCCCTCCCTCCTCCCGAGAAAGCAGACGCTTCAGGTTGACCAAGGGTGCAAAACTAGCGTCGCCGGACCTCCTCAAAACAGAGCCGCGAAGCTGACGGTCCGGTGAGCACACACGCCCTGAGCGTCCTGTGTGCAACGAGCACAGGGTCAGACAAGTCCCGTGATCGCAGGGACGTGGTCCGCCGGACACAAAACAGGCGCTCGTCACCCTCGCCAGCCTGATGACCACACGGGGCCGCCCGAGCCGGCGAAGAGGCCACTCCCCAGGCCGGGCCCTGAGTCAGCCCTGGGCGCCCAGGCCCCGAGCCGGCATCTCCCGCTCAGCGCGCAGGCTCCGAGGGTCTGCCTGCATCCGCTCACCAGCCCCCGCCACGGGTGGGGAACGGGGCCCCAGGGCGCAGGTCTGAGGAGCGGAGGGCCCAGGCCTGGGGCTGGGAGGCTCGGGTGAGACGGGGAGACCCCAGGGCCTGAACCCCAGCCTCTCAGCTCGGTGTCCGCGGGGCTCTCTCTGCCCGTGCTTTTCCTGGAAGGGCACCCTTACTAATACGTGCCTCCCAGGACTAACACGCAGAATAGATGAGATCACTTTTTCTCTTTATTTATGATTAGGAAAGAAATTGAAGATGGAAAATAATCAGTGCGAAAAATTCATAAGAGCGCACACAAGCATCTGTCAGCTGCAGCCCCTGAACCTGAAGGCGTGCTCAGGACCCCGCGGCCGGCCCTCCCTCCCTGCCACAGAGGGCGGCCCCCAGCTGCCGGGCAGGGGAGCCGCGGCCACCAGCTGGGACCCCACCCCTCAGCGAGGACCGAGGGCTGTGAGTCCGGGCGGTCCCAGGCCCGGGAAGCTCCGCTTTCCAAAAACTGTAAAGTGAAGCAAACAGTCAGACCCTCCGGGGACCCTGCATCTACTCCCGACAGAAGACAGCTCCACAGAGAAAAAAGCTGACTACTGATGATTAAACATTAACTTCTCAAATCTATTCATTTCCTGCAGAAATGAATGCCGTCCACCAGCAAAGGTGGATGAGCACAAGAAAGGAGAGGGTCACATGAACAGAACTCTGTGAAAACCACGCCCTTTGATCCTGGATTTGCTTACAGGTCCTATTTCCTTTCATTAGGGAAGTTTTTCCCACTCCCAGCTTAAGGTGATTAAATGACATGATTATCGCTGTACAGAAGACAGGCTGATTCCTTTTATTAGAAAAATAAATCCACAAACACACACTTCGGGATCCACCTGGTCTCAGCCTCAGGCGCAGCGCGTTCCTCGTACTTCCCGCCGCCGGCTGCCCGACAGGCCGAGGGCCGCTGGCGGCGCTCCCAGGCCGGCCCTCCGGAGCCCGTCTGGGCCCCGCCCGCCCTCCACCCCCCAGCCACCCTTTCTACGGCCCAGGACTGAAGTCAGCCGCGGTTGGCCGGCAGAAGCACTTGGCTTCTCTGGAACTCGCGGCAGAGAGGGTCACCCCGACTCCCCGGCGGGGCAGGTCTTGGCCCCACAGTCAGCACCTACGTGAAAATACAATGCGGAGCTGCTGTCACTGTCTGTAAAGTTCAACTCTCCACAGACACAACAGAGTCGCTAAAGCCATGTAGAAAAAAAAACCCGTGAGCATGAGGACACTCATGAGCATTGTAAGGAACAAGGAACATTCGGGAGAAACCTTCCAAGTCATTCTGGAGAGGTTTCAGCACTCGCTGAACTCCAGGGATAAGGATTACATCAGAGAAACAGCTCAAGTGAAACAGGAAGTCTCTGGCCGTCTGCTTTCCGATCAGGCCCAGGGACGGAGCCCCGGACGGAACCACTTAAAGGCAGAAAGCGTGGGCTCCTCTAGGCCCCACACTCTCCCATCACCGACGGGACTCTTCCTGACAGACGGAGACTCAGCACCTGAGCGTCCCACCGAATCCGCCGCGCCGCTCCAGTCCGGCGAGCGTGTCTCGGGCCGGTCCCTCCGCGCGGCGGCTGGTCTCCGCCGGCCAGCACAGGCCGCGTGGGGACGAGCCCAGAGGATGTCACCAGAGCCCGTCCTCCGCAAACTGCTTCCAAACTGGGGGCGATGCCCCCGCAACAGGCCCGACGAACCACCCCACCCCGGGACACGGAAACGCCCAGAAAACATCGTTACACTCCACATGTGAAAACTTGGTTAAAAATAATAGAAATATACATCAGAAATTGTGACTTACCCCCATCAGACACAGTTGCGGACTGAAAGAGAAAAGAGAGAGACATGAGTTAATTGGGCCTCATGACAGGTCAGGAGACAGCACGTCCCCATGAGGGACAAAGCCAGCCTCTGGCCGGTCCTGCTCTGGAGCAGGTTTCGGGCACCACCTCACCGGGCGCGGCCCTCGGCTTCCTGGGTGAGCCCTGCCCCGCCCCGAGCCCGGACGGGCGGAGCGGCCCATCCTCCCGGGGGACAGATCCCAGCACGCCTGGCACCGCAGGCTCAGGAGCACCTCAGAGCGGCCTTGCGGATGCCGGTCTGATCAGCCCAGGCTTGAGCCTGCGTGGCAGCCCGGGTCCAGGAGGCGGCCCTGCCTCTGTCCACCAGGGCCTGGCACAGCCCGGGCACACGGCCGCCCTGCCTGGCAGCCCCCGCCGAGACCCAGGCCCACGGCAGGCAGAGCGGCCCCGGGGTGGCAGAGCGAGGCCGGCCGGCAGCCAGCCCGGGCCTGGCAGGAGGAGGTCCCGGAGCAGCAGGCCGGCGCCCGAGAGCTTCAGCACCTGAGCGACCCTCCAGGGACCCCTGGGCCAGCCCCGGGGACGCAGCGCTGAGGCTGCGATCTAGGGAGGGCCACCGGGGCGTGGAGGGAGGGCTCCGGAGAGGTCAGGAAAGGGCGAGGGGCCTCTGGAGGCGGCACAGACACCAGGGAGCCTTCCTGCAGCAAGGGAGCGGGTCTGGCCTCTGGGACAAGCCCTGGCCGCAGCCCAGGCACCGCCCCAAGAGCGGCGGGCAGGCAGGCCCCAAGGCAGGCACGCGGGGCATGAGCCTGGGTGCAGCCAGCACCCTTGGCACCTCCGCCCCCAGCCATGCCCTGAGAAGCCCTGGGCCTCACGGGCCTTCCTCTCTGCAGGGCAAGGGGAGACCAGACGACGGGGCGTGGACTGTGACGGAGGCCCCCTCCCAGGTCCTGGGCCGCAGGGGTCACGTCTCAAGACCCCCAGAGGCCAAGAGCAAGCACGAGGTGAGGAGGACGTGCCGGGGCAGCTGCTTCCAGTGGCAGCCCCTCCACCTGGGGAGCGAAAGCAGGTGCTTGTGGCCAGACTTGGAAGAGTCTCCACGTCAACCGCACCCCCTGAGCATCGTTTGGCCTTCCTGGCGCCAGTGCAAGCCCCCACCCCCGACCTGGCTGCGCGGAAGTCGGCTGGGGGCCTCACCTCATGGGCTCACCCCGCCCAGCCCGTGAGCCCCTCCTCCCGCAGGGCCGCCCTCTACCAGCGAGCAGAAGCCGCTTCCCGGCCGCTCCGGGATCGCGCACCCACGGCCTCACACCATCGCAAGTCCCGGGTTAGACACACTCTCAACTGCATCCTGGTGCCTTGTCGATGTATTTTTCAATAGTAAAAGCACAGGCTATTGTGGGCCCAGCTTTTAAACCTGCATCTTGCCAGGCAGGCAGCAAAGAGCAGCCCCCAGGAAGCCAGCAGCTCCCCCGTGGCAAGGGTCTGGTTCTCACTAGAGAAACGTGGGGAGGGTCTCCTCCCGGGGCGGCCGAGGGCTCGGGGGGCGCGGTCCCCCAGCATCCCCAGGCCGGCCCCACCCCTCGAGGGCTCCTGCAGGAAGGGCGCCCTGGTCCAGCCTCAGCTGCTCAGCCTTCCCAGGAGCGGCTCCGAGGCTGCAGGCCTCGGCCGCAGGTGACGCGCCTCCTCCCCAGGCTGCACCTCGGGCGGCCCGGCCAGCGGGCTTCCCAAGCGCTCAGCGTCTGCGGGGCCACAGCGGGTGGCCCTGTGTGCGCGCGTGTGCGTGCGTGTGCGTGTGTGCTGAGGACCCCGTGGGCTGACAGTCCTCCTGGAGGGCTGATGCCCCCGCCCACCCAGGGCCTGGGCTCCCCACGAGGCCCCTTGACGAAGGCAGGTTCCCGAGAGGTTGGCTCCTGACACGGATCAACATGCACGAGCCGCTGGGAACCAGCCGCACGGCCCTTCCTCACCATCTGCGGCCCTCTCCGCTCACGACTGGTTAACCTGGCAACTGTTCCCGCCCCAGTCAGATAAAAACCCGACACACAACTCCAGGGCGACACACGGTGACACCACCTGTCGTAAGCCCACGCCCCGACCGAGGCAAGCACGAGGTGAGGAGGACGTGCCGGGGCAGCTGCTTCCAGTGGCAGCCCCTCCACCTGGGGAGCGAAAGCAGGTGCTGTGGCCAGACTTGGAAGAGTCTCCACGTCAACCGCACCCCCTGAGCATCGTTTGGCCTTCCTGGCGCCAGTGCAAGCCCCCACCCCCGACCTGGCTGCGCGGAAGTCGGCTGGGGGCCTCACCTCATGGGCTCACCTGCCCAGCCCGTGAGCCCCTCCTCCCGCAGGGCCGCCCTCTACCAGCGAGCAGAAGCCGCTTCCCGGCCGCTCCGGGATCGCGCACCCACGGCCTCACACCATCGCAAGTCCCGGGTTAGACACACTCTCAACTGCATCCTGGTGCCTTGTCGATGTATTTTTCAATAGTAAAAGCACAGGCTATTGTGGGCCCAGCTTTTAAACCTGCATCTTGCCAGGCAGGCAGCAAAGAGCAGCCCCCAGGAAGCCAGCAGCTCCCCCGTGGCAAGGGTCTGGTTCTCACTAGAGAAACGTGGGGAGGGTCTCCTCCCGGGGCGGCCGAGGGCTCGGGGGGCGCGGTCCCCCAGCATCCCCAGGCCGGCCCCACCCCTCGAGGGCTCCTGCAGGAAGGGCGCCCTGGTCCAGCCTCAGCTGCTCAGCCTTCCCAGGAGCGGCTCCGAGGCTGCAGGCCTCGGCCGCAGGTGACGCGCCTCCTCCCCAGGCTGCACCTCGGGCGGCCCGGCCAGCGGGCTTCCCAAGCGCTCAGCGTCTGCGGGGCCACAGCGGGTGGCCCTGTGTGCGCGCGTGTGCGTGCGTGTGCGTGTGTGCTGAGGACCCCGTGGGCTGACAGTCCTCCTGGAGGGCTGATGCCCCCGCCCACCCAGGGCCTGGGCTCCCCACGAGGCCCCTTGACGAAGGCAGGTTCCCGAGAGGTTGGCTCCTGACACGGATCAACATGCACGAGCCGCTGGGAACCAGCCGCACGGCCCTTCCTCACCATCTGCGGCCCTCTCCGCTCACGACTGGTTAACCTGGCAACTGTTCCCGCCCCAGTCAGATAAAAACCCGACACACAACTCCAGGGCGACACACGGTGACACCACCTGTCGTAAGCCCACGTCCTCGTCCACGTTCCCATCCGTCTGGAGAAGCAGGCGACGACTCCCGACCAGACCATTTACCACCTAATCCCTGTTCTACTCGTCAGCACGCGCCGGGGAGGGCCGAGCTGGGTCATCTAGAAACCAACGTCTGACACCCTGGGAAGGGCCCCCTGGGTCCCTAGGCAGCACCCGGCCCCCCGGCCTTCTTGAGAGTGCCAGGGGATCAGGCCGCAGAGCACGCCGCAGAAAGGGGCTTCACCACGAAGAGGCGAGGCTGAAGGGGGTGACCCAGGGCAGCCCCGGGGACAGGCGCTGTCTGGGGAGGTGCAGCCAGGCAACTTGCTGGCCACAGCGCGGGGAATGCAAGGGACCCCCGAGCCATTCCTACTGGCCTCAGGACGGGCATGCCCAGTTCTGCCCACACCCCCCTTTCAAGCCTCGCTTGCGTTCTAGCAGTACATCCTGGCTGACGGGAGGAGAATCCAAAGCGGCGATGGTCCAGGACGCGCCACAGGTGTCCCCAAAGAGCCCCCGCCGGAGGGAGCTGTCCCGACAGCGCTCCGGCTGGCGCCCCGCGCGAGGCACCCCACGCCGCCCGGCCGCGCAAACACTCCACAGGGCGAAGCCGCTCGCGCCTCGCCGAGCCTGGCCCCAGAATGATCTGCACCAACGACGCACTTCTTGGTTCTCCCACACTCCCGTATCGACACGCACTCTCGTCACAAGTGCAGCTCCAAAGGCTGCCGGCTTAGCGCTCCGAGAAAGTGAGCGTTTTCCTGTGCTTAGGATGTAGACACAGACCGTAACTAACCGCCCTAAAAAGGTCTATACTACTTTCCACGACTAGCGTTTACACCAATGAAAATACATTTGTTTTTAAAAAACTTACAGAGTATTTCAGAGAAGTAATTTATGTCCAAACCATTTCGTTCCTGGGGTCAGCCTCTTAAACCTGACAGCTCAGTGTTAATGATCTGGATTTATTCCCAGCAGGAAATTTATCTGGACCACCCATGTGAGTGGCTATTTTATTTTGAATCAATATTTAAAGTTTTAAATAATTTCCAGGAAGAGCGCTCTGTTATTCTGATTTATTGTGGCTGATTCCGTCAGTTACATTTGACAACCGCAGTTGTTAGAATATATCACTATATCATTTCCTAATTATTTAGGATATAGGAATGCACAGTTATATATATTTTTTTTCAATTTTGGGCCACTGACTAAATTTCCTACCTGGGGCATAAGAAATATTAAGCAACATCTCTGCCTCTTAAATAAAATGCCAAAGGCTGGCAACTTAACTAATGGCTGGTGTCAAATGTTTTGAAAAAAAGAGAAATTCAAATAACCCCAATGATGGAAAACCTTAAGAATGCAACAATCCAACTTACATCTAATTTCTATTCATTTCACCTTTCAAAGACCTGATCGTCTGAGTTTCAAAGGGACTCCTCGCTGGACAGAGCACAGAGACAGCAGGGCGCGGGGGGCAGGGAAGACCCCACAGGATGCACCGAGGGCCCCGGTCTCGCGCACGCCAGCCCGCCACCGCACCGCGAGCTCGGGGGCCTCCAGGCTCGGGACGGCCTCTAGGAGCCGTCAGGTCGGCTCAGTGGGTTGTGGGCAGCACGTGAGCAGATGGGCTAAGAAGGAGCGGCGCAGCATGAAGGCGGCCCCACCCGGTCTCCGCGGCTCTGGTGCCGCCTGGGCCCCGTCCGCACGGGGGCACCCACACCCTGGGTGCCCCGCTCGACTCGTCCCCGCAGTCCCCGGCGGGGCGTGCACAGGGCGGGTGCAAGTGTGCAGGGCGAGCACGTGTGAGTAACTCTGGGAGCAGGAAGCCCCAGCCCCGGCCCCCAGCGCCCCTTACCTGGCAGGCCTGCCGCCTGGCTGCGGCGCCACCAGCCCTTCTCTGGGCAGCCGCCACAGCCAGCGCCCGTCCTCAGGGGGCAGCCCCTGGGGACACTCAGGACACAGGGGGCCCCTCCACAGCCCTCGCGGGGCCTGAGCCACAGGACCCGCGCCCGGCCCGGCCCAGCCGGGAGCCACTGTGCGTGACACACACGCTGCACACCCCCACCCCCCACACGCCCTGCGCGCACACGCCCTGCGCGCACACACACGGTTTCTTCCCAGCAGTCTCAACCAGCGACAGCTGGACACAAGGCGCACGTGCAGACAAGGAAGAAGCACCAGGTCCAAGCCCCGGCTCACGACAGAGGCTCTCCACGAGCCAGAGCCCGGGGACCGACGGGCCGGCCACCCCACAGACGCGTCCAGTGCTGCCCGGCGGCAGGCGGGGCCGCGGGCCACGGGGCCGGGGAGGGGCGGGCAGGGAGGGCCTGCCGCTGGGAAGGGCAGGAGCCCAGCTCAGATGGCGTCCGTGCCTCTCCCTGCTGTCCCTGTGTGTCCCGAAGAGCTCTTCAATCTCCAGCAAAATCAAAAGAAACTGAGGCCCCACCGCCCCAGCCTCCCTGGGACCTCACAGCTGCTGCTCCTGCCGCGCCGGGGAGAAGCCTCAGAGCACCCATCACGCAGACGTCCAGAGGGACAGGGACACGGTGGCGGCGGGCTCCACCCGAGCGCGAGGACCCCCTGGCCTTCCTGCTGAAACGAAGGCCAAGCCTCTTCCTCACCGGCCGGCCCAGCTGCAGAGGACCCGCGTCCCCACTGCGTGGACAGGGCGTGGTCACAGGGCTCTGGGACGACCCTCACGCCAGCATCCCTATGGACAGCCGGCCTCCCGCAAGGCAAGTCACGGTGAGCGCGGGCCCCGCGGCTGTGCCACCGGCAGCTGGGCCAGAGCCCAGGCCCCCTGCGGCGGAACGGGACGGCCCCTGGGACACGTGTGCTCCCGAAGGCCGAGACGCCGCCGCTGGGGGCTGGGGCGGGAACGGGAGGTCACCGCAAGGCTCCCACTCGCTCAGCCAAGCGAGGGCGCGCGGACGCGGGGCCACCACTGCTGCAGGGGTGGGCACCAGCCCGAACTCAGGGCGCCGCCGTCGGCGGGGGCAGGGGTCCCGGAGCGCAGGGCGCAGGAACCCCAGGCGGCGCGCAGGCAGGGCGGTGTCAGGTCAGCCAGACTGGGGAGGGTTCTGAAGGCCGAGCCCCGGGCCTGCTGACCTCTGGGCTCCGGCGTCAGCACAGAGGCAGGTGGGCGGTAGGGGCCCCTTCCCTCGGGCCTCCCGCATTTCTGTCCTGAGGGTCGTCTCGGGGCTGCAGAGCTGGGGGGTAGGGCAGCCTCGGGGGGCGGCTGGGATGCCACTGCCAGAGGAGGCGGGCCCAGCCTCCACATCTGGTGGAGAAGAACCGAGTGCGGGAGCCGCCCGGCTCGCCAAGAGCGAGGCCCTGCTTGTGGCCGTGCAAGGAAACAGGAGAAAAGACAGGGCGGTCCTCA
This sequence comes from Tragulus kanchil, assembly GCA_022376925.1. Lineage (NCBI taxonomy): Eukaryota > Metazoa > Chordata > Mammalia > Artiodactyla > Tragulidae > Tragulus > Tragulus kanchil. Next base: position 186,704,544 of record JAIOJX010000025.1, read on the forward strand.
CGAGAGCGATGCAGGGCAAGCCCGTCCGAGGTGACCGGCCTCCTACAGAAAAAGGGAAGGAGAAAAGGGAAGATGACCGTCCCCCTCCGCCTTCCCGGCGTAGACGGCCGGGACCAGAGCCTTAAAAGGTAAGAAAGCAATCTGTGCAGCCCACAGGCCAAGCGGGTAAAGCCGCCCGTCTGGACAGACCAAGCCCCGCCCCAGGCAGCTCTGGGGTGAAGAGGCTGGGACAGAGCTGGCCTGTGCCCCAGGGCGCTCCCAGCACCAGGGGCGGGGTCAGGCCACCGGACACGCAGACCACTGTGCTTGGTCCCAACACCTCTCCGCTCCACGCTGCCAGAAAGGGGCCCCCAGGCCACCCAGAAAAGACGACGCTGATTCCAAGTCCCCCCAGAGGCCAGGGCAGAGGAGTAAGCTGGGCAGGGAGATGGCCACACACACCGTCATGCCCGACTCTCGCCCAGACAAGCCTGCCCCCCGTGTGACGCAGCAGGACTGTCTCCAGGCCGAAGAGCCACAGGGCGCACCCTCCTGCAGGGCCCGGCCGCTGGAGCCGGTGCCCGGGAGCTCGGACGCCTCCGCCCGGCGGGCACTGAGGGCCTGACTGTGGGTCTGCCCAGTGAGAGCAGAGCAGGGTCAGCGGGGGAGGGCGGTGCCCTGGGGCCTGGACCTCGAGACGGGGCTGCTCCCGTGCCCCCGAGGGCAACAGAGAGCCTGCCCGCGGCTGCGGCGACGCGGGTCACAGAGCCTCCAGCCCCGCGCGCTGCGGGCCCCGACGCCTCGCGCTCAGCCGGCACACAGCGAGCCGCGTCCCCACCGCCGGGTCTGCCACGGCGCTGACTGCCACAGCCCCCACCCCCGCCCGCCAGCCAGACCCGCGGGGTGCTCCGAGGGGTCCGCGGAGGAGCCCACCCGAGCTTTCTTTGTTCCTGCCATGACGTCTCCTGTCTCCGCAATGGTACCTTACTAGCACCCGGGGTGGGCACCGCCGTCCCACCAGGCGATGGCTCCAGCACGGTGGATTGCTCTGTGCTGGCCACGGGGCGGGTCCTATAACCTGACGCCGGGTCTGCTGGACCTCATCCTGCCGGACGGAGACACTGCCGGGCTGACGGCCAGGGAGAGCTTCCTGCTCTCCCGGTCACCCCATCCGCTCCCCGGTGAGCGTCTCCAGGGGGTATGGGAGCCGCCTCCTCTCACGGGCTCTCTTCTCCGAGGGGAAACGCACTTCCGAGAGACCCAGGCCTCCAGGGCCAGGGCTTGCCTGAGCACATCCACGGGGGGCAGGGCCCCAGAGCGCCGTGACACTGTCGCCGAGAGGACGGCCACTCTGAGGCTCGGAGCCGCCACGGGGAGGGCGGCCTCCCACACGGCCACCCGGGCCACGGTCCTCCCCCGGGAGACCTGCCGCTCAAGGACGGGGCTGGAGGCCGCGGCCCTGTCTGCCCTGCCCCGCCCCCTGCCCCCAGGCAGAGCCAGCGACCCTCAGCGCGGCTTGCTGCCCCCACCTTCCCGTGACTTTCTGTTGCTTAAAATACGACTGTGCGAACCAGAGTCTGTTAACCCACTCACACAAACAACTTATTTGCTGGGTTGAGTGCTTGCAAAATTTCAAAATGAACCCAAATCATTTATGCAGACAGACAGAAGACAGATCTTCAGTGGTCTCTTTTTTTTCACTCAAAAAACAACACGTTCTACAACCTGCCTCTGTATACTGTGGGAATGGAAACGCAGTCCACATACATTACAGAGGAGTAACTTATTAACTGGTACACGTCCTGGAAGCAGTATTTCAGAGGCCCCGCTCCAGAGAGGCACGGCGTGGAGGACGGGGGAGAGGCGCCCCGGGCCCGGCAGGGACGGCCAGAGGCAGCCCGCAGCGGGCACGCGTGAACATCACAGCACCCCCGCCCTCTCAAGAGAGTTTTATGAGCACAGGAGTTCTCACAACACACACTACGTGTTTTCACAATCCATTAAAACCCGCCCCTCCTCCACGGGCACAGCTCAACCTGCCGGGCAGACCTGCTTCCACTTCCTGTTGGAAAGAGCGACGCTGTCACTCTCCTAAACCCGGCCTCCGCGGCCGACGGCGAGGGAGCGGCTCCCCTCCTCCCGCCACACGGCTCTCCTTGGACATCAGGAGAGCAGACTAGGACGAAGCAACGCTCAGAAAAGAATCAGTCTACACTGGCCGCCAACAACAAGAGACGGTCTTCTGTACATCACTGAAATTTATTTTTGCCTTTACATCCACACAGCGCAGCCTGAGAGGGAAATAAAATGTATTCTTTTCCATCTCAAATCTTTTCAAAACACGTGATAGTCAGTTCAAGTGTATAAGTCCAGATACTAAGGGACAGAAGACAGGACTGCCGGTGGCCCCCAGGTGCGCTGGTGCACGGAGCAGCGCCCTGCCTTTAAACACCCGGACAGCCAGGGCGCTCGGCTGGACGCCTGGAACTAACACGCTGCAGATCAGTTTCTCAGAGAAATAAAACTATACTTCAACTCTTGAAAAATGTTAGGTGTAAAACAGTCATTTAAAGAGTGAAAAAGACAGTCAGACACTTATCTAGTTGAAACCTGAATTCACGCATCTTCCAAACCCGTAAGAATCCCGGTGTTAGGGTAAGGGGCCGTCGACGCTCTGCAGGGCTGACCCGGGATGTGGGCAGCAACCCCTGAGAGGCGGAGGGGACCTGGTGCACCCGACCCCCAACCCAGCCTCACCCCTCCCTGGGATTCACGCCACGCTCCACGATGCCGACACAAGAAAGACGGTTTCAAAGGCAGCACGGAGAGCTCCCACTCCCGACGCAGGCTGAGGGCAGACAGCGCCCGGGACGCCGGGCTTCCTCCCAACCGCTCCGTCGGCGACCCCACGCCTGAGCCGCCTACCTGCTGGCTGTCGGAAGCATGGGGCTCCTCCGGCAGCCCCTTTTCCAAATTCATCCTAAGACCGGAGAAGGTCCGACCACGCCGGGCTCGCAGCGCTGAACCACGGCAGTGAGCCCCGCCGCATGCCTGTGCACGTCAGAAAGTTTAAAGATCTTTCAGATGAAGTTCCACCCGCTCCCTCGGTAACCCATGGCAACAGGACACTGCAGGAAGCCGCGGTCTGCCAGGGATTCAGGCGCTATCTCAATTGTCTCGCGCAAAGAAAAAAACGACGTTTACATAAATCCCGCTGTGAGATCATTTTTAAAGTATTTCCTCCACCGAATCAGAAGAATAAACCTTCAGCTGACAGGGGTGATCTCTCAGTGAGCACAGCAGCTGCAGGGAGCTTGTTTTCTAGCAGCGTGGAGCAGCGTGGGGCCCTAATTATAGCCGCCGACGGTGCTATTATGAGCCTCCACGTGCACGCGTGTGCCGGGTGCCCCGGGGACCTGCCGTGCTCCCGGGACGTGTCCCCGGCCCAGGCCCTGCTCCACCTCTGCTTCTGACGCAGTCCAGGAGCCTAGGCAGGTCCTGCCTTTAAACACCCGGACAGCCAGGGCGCTCGGCTGGACGCCTGGAACTAACACGCTGCAGATCAGTTTCTCAGAGAAATAAAACTATACTTCAACTCTTGAAAAATGTTAGGTGTAAAACAGTCATTTAAAGAGTGAAAAAGACAGTCAGACACTTATCTAGTTGAAACCTGAATTCACGCATCTTCCAAACCCGTAAGAATCCCGGTGTTAGGGTAAGGGGCCGTCGACGCTCTGCAGGGCTGACCCGGGATGTGGGCAGCAACCCCTGAGAGGCGGAGGGGACCTGGTGCACCCGACCCCCAACCCAGCCTCACCCCTCCCTGGGATTCACGCCACGCTCCACGATGCCGACACAAGAAAGACGGTTTCAAAGGCAGCACGGAGAGCTCCCACTCCCGACGCAGGCTGAGGGCAGACAGCGCCCGGGACGCCGGGCTTCCTCCCAACCGCTCCGTCGGCGACCCCACGCCTGAGCCGCCTACCTGCTGGCTGTCGGAAGCATGGGGCTCCTCCGGCAGCCCCTTTTCCAAATTCATCCTAAGACCGGAGAAGGTCCGACCACGCCGGGCTCGCAGCGCTGAACCACGGCAGTGAGCCCCGCCGCATGCCTGTGCACGTCAGAAAGTTTAAAGATCTTTCAGATGAAGTTCCACCCGCTCCCTCGGTAACCCATGGCAACAGGACACTGCAGGAAGCCGCGGTCTGCCAGGGATTCAGGCGCTATCTCAATTGTCTCGCGCAAAGAAAAAAACGACGTTTACATAAATCCCGCTGTGAGATCATTTTTAAAGTATTTCCTCCACCGAATCAGAAGAATAAACCTTCAGCTGACAGGGGTGATCTCTCAGTGAGCACAGCAGCTGCAGGGAGCTTGTTTTCTAGCAGCGTGGAGCAGCGTGGGGCCCTAATTATAGCCGCCGACGGTGCTATTATGAGCCTCCACGTGCACGCGTGTGCCGGGTGCCCCGGGGACCTGCCGTGCTCCCGGGACGTGTCCCCGGCCCAGGCCCTGCTCCACCTCTGCTTCTGACGCAGTCCGAAAGCCAGGGAGCCTAGGCAGGTCCTGTTTTCACTGAAAAAGGAAGCAAGCAAGAAAAGGAACATGTTCCAGAAGCAGGTCCCTGCAGAGCACCTGCTGTGTTTCCAGGGGCTTGGGCGACGCTCTCCCCAGACTGCTCTGGGCACTGCCCCGGGCGCCAGGCTTGCCTGAGGGGCTCCTGGTGTGCACCTGCCCAGGGCTGCGGGCGCAGTGGTATGCACAGGCCAGCATCAGGGAGGACGGCCCCGGCTCCACCGGGCTCTCCTCTCCGGGGAGAAGCGCACACGGCCAGCGTGAGTGTGCGGTGCGCGGACCCCAGGCTGCGGAAGCGAAGGGCGCGGCCTGGAGGGCAGCTCTCGCAGATGACAGGCGCCGGCGGCCCAGGCTCCTCCGACGGCACAGGGCGGAACGGGAGGCGGGAGGAGCGGGGCCCCAAGGCCACCCTCTCCACCACCACGGAGCTCGGAGGACTGGGGGCCATGAGGAGAGGGAGGGGCCGAGGCGACCTGTGGGGGGCAGGGAGGGGGCTGTGGCGGAACCGGGGCCTGGGGAGGCCGCCGGCAGCCCCACCTCTCCCCCTGAGCTGCTGCGCCGCCGCGGGAAGGGGCTCCAGGACACAAGGCCCTTGGGTGCCTGCGGGGTCTGGAGGGGCCTCAGAGCCCTTTCCTGGGCAGGGCCTGCTCTTTTTTTTTGGCCACTTCGATTGGTCTTTCATCTATTTATCTTTGTTCTTTGGCCCGTGTGGGCCTCCCATCGCGGTGGCCTCTCTCGCTCCAGAGCACCGGCCCTGGGCGCATGCGCTCCAGAGCTCCGGCTCGGTAGTTGGACACATCGGTCCAGCCGCTCCGCGGCACGTGGGATCCTCCCAGGCCAGGGACTGAACCAGCGCCCCTTGCACTGCCAGGCGGTGTCCCTACCCACTCGACCTCCCAGGAAGCCCTGCCAGGGTCTGGTCTTGAAGGAAAGGGAGCGCCCTCTGGCACGCGAGGTCACCGTCACGCCCTCCCTAGCAGCCAGCAGGGCTGAGACACGGAGTTGGACAGCGACCTGCGATCCACTCCTGGTCTCACCTTCCAACACGCGCGCGCACACACACACACACGTGCACAGGCACACGTCCAGAGGAAACCCACGGGAGGGTTCTAGGGAGAGAATCCTGGGGTTTCCACGGTGACCAGCCGAGCCCACGACTCTGGCCCTGACCGTCCTCCTCGCTGACTGCCGAGGGCCCTGCACTCACTCACAGGGTTACGGAGAAGGCAGTGGCCCCTCGCCAGAGCGGAGGACAGCAGACCCGACTCCCAGAGGCCCCCTGGACAGAGCCTGGCCACGACTACCAGGGGCCAAGAGGGAAAGTGACTGCAGGGGAGGCCCCGCCTGCAGGCAGAACCTCGGGGCCCGCCCATCGGTGCCTGGGTCAGACGTGCCCGCGTCCGTCCCCTGCCCACAGCAGGGCCGGCGTCCCGCACAATCAGTCAGCGGACGTTTACCCTGAAGGCCAGCCAGCCCCTCAGGGTCCGCGGCGGCCGTGCCCTCCAGGCCCGTCTGTCTCGGGCTCTCTCGGTCTGCTCCTGGTTGTCAGCCTGCCCCTCCTCTGCCGTCCACAGGGCGGAGAGACAAGAGCAAGGGGGGAGAATCAGGCCTCAGCCCCCCGCGCTGGGCGGCATCTGGGGTGGCAGAGCCCGGCAGGCTTCCTGGAGCTCCCGGGATAAGGGGCCAGACACTCTGAGCACCAACCACACACGCAGCATCGCATCCTGGCGAGGTCGGGCTCAGAGCCGGGGCGAGAAGCCTAGCACAGCCCCCCACCAAGCTTGGCACACGTGCCAGTTCGGGCAGGAGAAGAAACGCCTGACGGTGGGTGGCGCGGAGCTGTCCGGCCCAGCAGGGAGGACGGCCCCCCCTACCACAGGCTCAGCCACACCGCTGGGGCTGCCAGCAAGCGCGACCAGCTGGAAAGCACCCGGGGCAGTGGGGGGACCCCCGGCCCAGAAGCCGACAGCAGCACCCAAGGGCTGGAGGGACCCCGAAGCCTTATTCCCTGGGGCCGCGCCTGCCCCTGAAGGCACGAGAGGCCCTCTGGGGCGCGTGGACCCGGTCAGAGCGGCTGGGGAGGCTGTGGGGGAGGCTCCAGCCGGAGCCCACAGAGGAGAGGGAGCCGGGGTCCCGTGGGAACAGGGGAGCGAGCAGGGCGAGGGCCCTCCTGAGCGAGTCCCAGAGCCAGGGCCTGGAGGCGGGGTCTCAGGGCCAAAGAGCGCCTCCTCCTCTGGGCGCCCCCTCCTCCTCCGGGTCCCTCCTCCTCCTCCGGGTCCCCCCTCCTCCGGGTCCCAGGCAGCATCCAGCATCACCTCCCTCCCTGTGCACCTCTGTGGGTCACCATTCCCCAGCCCACGCCAGGGCTGGATGCAGGAGGTGGGGGTGCCTGGCCTCCTCCGCCCCCCAGCTCCTCCCCTAGCAGCCTCTTCACTGTGACCCCAGTGCTGGCACTGCTGTGGGCGGGCCTCTCAAGTCTGAGGCCAGAAGTCGGACCACTGGCCACCTGCTGGGCCAAGCTTCCCGCCCCACCCCACCCCAGCCCCAGCCACTGCCCTTGCTCCGACCACCACGTGGCGGCCCCCAAAGGGAGTCCTGAGGGCCCCTTCCGGTCCCCACTGTTCATTCTCGGCTCAACAGCCAGAGGGACCTTCCCTAACCCTGACTCTGCCCGGCCCACTCCCACCCCTCGCGCCCGCCCGCCCCGCCTGGGAGGCCCACCCTCCGGGCCAGGGCCGGCGCGGTTCTGTCCAGCGCCTCCTGCTCCCGGGGGCCGCTCCCTACACAGTCCCTGAAGGGGGAGACACGGCGCGGAGCGGCCCGAGCACGGGGCCTGAGTCGACAGGACCGCACGCGCAGTGAGGCAGCTTCCCGTGTAAGCAGTGTAACGAGCAGACCAGCGCCTGAGATACAGCAAAGCAGCAAAAGTGAGAAACAGGTGGAAACAGCTCGTCCGGAAATGTCCAGGGAGACTTCAGCCCCGACAGCGTGAGCCCTATGGACGGCCCAGAGGCGAGCCCGGGCTGGGGGGCTGAGCCCAGCCCGACAAGCAGTCCCAGCGGCGCTGCCTCCAGCCTGAGGCCCGAGGGCCGGCTCGGGGTCCTCCCGCCCCAGAGTCCCGGCAGTGCACGGAAAGCACTCGCTCAACCTCAGCGTCAGTGTCAGGAGGACCGTGGACGCCACCTCGCCCTCCACCCTGACACCAGGAAGGCCACGCGGAACCACCTGCCTCGCACGGCGCCCTCCACTCGCCACCCCGCAGAGCCTGGGCGCGGCCCTGGCGGGAACCGCGTGGCCTCGGCGCCCCCTGCTGTCCAGACTGGGCACTGCCGGGCCGGCCACCAGCCCTGCACCCGCTCCCGGCTGCTCTCCAGAGCAGCTCCTGCCCGCCGTCAGCAGGGGCCCAGCCCAGCTCCACACACACAGACACACACACAGACACACACACACAGACACACACAGACACACACACACGGCTCCGCAGTCTCCAGCGGAGGAGGGGCAGCTCCTGGCGGCGAGGCTCCCGTCCAGGCCTGTGCTGCCCAGCGCAGCCCCCGCACCTAGACCCCGCCAAGGCCCTGGCCCCGTGAGGACATCCACGACGCGAGGACCCCTCTGCGGCCGGCTGCACACCTGCGGGCAGGGCTGGGCTCTGCTGACCAGGCGCTCGGCCTGCCCGCCCCTCGGGCCCCGCCTGCCCCGTCAGGACCACACGGAAGCTCACCTGTCGCGTCCACACCTCCTGCCTCAAGACCCCCAGGGAGGACCCCGCCCACCCGTCAGCTCCTCTGCCCTCCGCGGCCCTCCCCGCCTCTGCACAGCCCCGGAGGCTCGCGGGCGGCTCCCCCGCTCCGCGCCCACGCGATTCCCAGGAAGCCGCTCGTTCAGAACAGCGCGCAAGCAGAAACCGCGAGAAGCCCGGCGGCCCCGCAGGTCGCAGGTCCCCACTGCTCTCGACGGTCCCTCCTGCACACGCCACCACGAGCGCGGCCACGCGGACGGAGAGCGTGCCCTGCTCTCCGGTGCCCGCCCCGCCCGTGACACCGCGCGTCCACCCTGAGGCGGCCGGTCTCCCGGCGCAGGGCCGCGTCCCCGACGCCGTGTCTCCGGGGTCGCTGGAAAGGCCGCCCGCCCGCCGGCAGGAGCCCGGCCGCCTCAGGCCCGCACCGCCACCCACGCTCGCGCCCTCCACTCGCCACCCCGCAGAGCCTGGGCGCGGCCCTGGCGGGAACCGCGTGGCCTCGGCGCCCCCTGCTGTCCAGACTGGGCACTGCCGGGCCGGCCACCAGCCCTGCACCCGCTCCCGGCTGCTCTCCAGAGCAGCTCCTGCCCGCCGTCAGCAGGGGCCCAGCCCAGCTCCACACACACAGACACACACACAGACACACACACACAGACACACACAGACACACACACACGGCTCCGCAGTCTCCAGCGGAGGAGGGGCAGCTCCTGGCGGCGAGGCTCCCGTCCAGGCCTGTGCTGCCCAGCGCAGCCCCCGCACCTAGACCCCGCCAAGGCCCTGGCCCCGTGAGGACATCCACGACGCGAGGACCCCTCTGCGGCCGGCTGCACACCTGCGGGCAGGGCTGGGCTCTGCTGACCAGGCGCTCGGCCTGCCCGCCCCTCGGGCCCCGCCTGCCCCGTCAGGACCACACGGAAGCTCACCTGTCGCGTCCACACCTCCTGCCTCAAGACCCCCAGGGAGGACCCCGCCCACCCGTCAGCTCCTCTGCCCTCCGCGGCCCTCCCCGCCTCTGCACAGCCCCGGAGGCTCGCGGGCGGCTCCCCCGCTCCGCGCCCACGCGGATTCCCAGGAAGCCGCTCGTTCAGAACAGCGCGCAAGCAGAAACCGCGAGAAGCCCGGCGGCCCCGCAGGTCGCAGGTCCCCACTGCTCTCGACGGTCCCTCCTGCACACGCCACCACGAGCGCGGCCACGCGGACGGAGAGCGTGCCCTGCTCTCCGGTGCCCGCCCCGCCCGTGACACCCGCGCGTCCACCCTGAGGCGGCCGGTCTCCCGGCGCAGGGCCGCGTCCCCGACGCCGTGTCTCCGGGGTCGCTGGAAAGGCCGCCCGCCCGCCGGCAGGAGCCCGGCCGCCTCAGGCCCGCACCGCCACCCACGCTCGCGCCGTCCACCGGCCTTTCCCACCGTGTCAGCCGTCCTGGGGTGGCCTCGCTGGCCGCCACCTGCCCCCCTGACGACGCGCGCGGCGGGCCGCCTGCGCTGGGTTTGCCGCGGGGGTCCGCGCGCAGCAAAGGCCCGCTGGCTCCGCGGGGCGGTGGAGACCCGGGCTCCGGGGCGCCACGCTCGCATGCGGCCAGGCGCACGGGAAGGTGCGCCAGGACGTGGCTGGTCCAAGGCACTTGCTGGTCAGAGTCCGCTGACGGCGCCTACTCAGCTTGGAAAGTCTCCCCGCCCGACGCCACGGAGACAGGCCCCGGCCTCCTCCTCCACCGACTCTGTCTGGCCTTCGCCGGAAGGTCGCGACCCGCCGGATCACCTGTGTCAGCACCGTGCAGGGAAGGGCTCCGTCTGCCTGTCCTCCTCTCTCCTCCCAAGAGCCCTGTCCTCCGCCCAGCCCCGCGGAAGAGAGCACCCCCGACCCCGCGCCGCTCTGCTCACAGGGCCCGAGGCCTGCGGGCGCCGGTCTGCCCCGGCCCGCTCTCCTGCTCGTCTGCCTCTCCACGTACCAGCACGGGCACAGGCTTACGCGGCTCTCACTGTGCAAGCTTTGGAGGCTGACAGAGGAAGTCTTCCTGCCTCATTCTTCTTCAAGGATGTCTTGGCTACACTTGGCCCTTGACATTTCAACAAATTTTTTAGACTCATCTTCTTAAGCTCAACAAAAATGCATCAGTTCTTCGGCTCAGGCGGGCGATAAAGAATCCCCCTGCCATGCAGGAGACCGCGGCTGGACCCCTGGGGCAGGGAAACTCCCTGGAGAAGGGAAAGGCGCCCTGCTCCAGTGCTCTCGCCTGGAGAGCCCCGTGGACAGACGAGCCTGGGGCTACAGTCCCCGGGGTCGCAGGGTCGGAGACGGCTGAGCGACTAACACTTTCACTTTCCTGCTCAACAGATTACCTGTGGAGAGTCTGATTAAAATTACAGTGAATCTATACATCATTTTCCATCTAACTGACATTTTTTTATTTTTTAAATTATTACTTTAGGGTCCTCTGCTGGGCGAGGGTCTTCTTCGCAGCAGGCAGGCTGTCCTCGCGGCCGTGCACGGGCTGCCCCCGGCAGCGGCGCCCTCGCTGCAGTGCACAGGCTCTGGGGCGCACGGGCCTCGCCCCTGCGGTGCACGGGCTGAGCTGCCCTGTGGCAGGCGGGGTCTTCCCGGACCAAGGACTGAACCGTGTCCCTTGTACTGGCAGGTGGATTCTTAACCACTGGACCAGCAGGAAAGTCCCCACACAACTGACTTTTGTCTACCGACCATGTATTCAGCAATGCTGCTAAACTCCTTCGTTAATTTTAAGAAGTAACCCGCAGATTGTTTTGGATTTTCCGTGTTACGATCCCATCATGCGAGAACAGACCGTCATTCCCCGTGGCCGGGTTTCGGCTTCAGAGCCTCCACACTCACGAGGACTCGCTGCGGAAGCACGGGAGCGGAGGCGGCGGCGGCGGCCTCTCCTCACTGCTGACCTCAAAGGGAAAGTGCATGTCTGAAGCGTGCTACAGGTTTTAATACTCT